>OX422211.1:181729362-182929362 GCA_949130495.1 Sambucus nigra | reverse complement strand
ATAAGTTTTCCACATGTGTGTGGTGTGTGTAAACTATAGGTTGTTAGAGAAGAGAGAAAAGAGAGGGACACAAGGCTCACCTAATCGGTTAGGTGGGTATATGCTTTACTTACATGATGAGAGAATAATCACAAGTTAGTTATTAGCACATGGAGGAGAATATTTACATATCTTCTCCATGTGCACATGCATGAAGGTTATTGACGTCATCCATTCACGAGGTACATGCATGTTGTGACGGTGTTAGCTAATAGTGTCAACTAACGGGATTAACTACCATGCCAAGCCTGATCGAGTCGACCTCTATATGAGACGACCAAGCTCTTTGTTGTGGCCGACCACACTCCTAATTGACATGTGAGTTCGTGTGACTTCTTCTAACTGGTCCATGAGTTATCTCATACTTATGGTATAACAATTATTGTTGGTATTGAATGGGTCCTCTTGTTTTACTTAATTATTGATTATTTGTTTTTTTTTTAATTTTTCTATGTTCAAAAAGAAAAATGAAAAGAAAATAGGTTCCATGGTTTGACATGTCTGGTTATTAACTGCACTTGTCATTAACTTCTTTAGCTAGAGTTATTTCAATCCAGTTACTAAAATACTTGTAATAATGTAACACTTCCTTCGTCTCAAAATAAGAGTTCACTATTCCTTTTTTTATCGTTGTTAGTTAATAGTCTACTTTTCTTTTTTTAACAGGATATAGAAATAACAAGTCACGCATGGCCATTAATTTGGTGTATCCTTAATCCATACAAGAAAGAACTCTTTATTGGGGTGGAAGGGAGTGATATACAAATATTCTCATATTCACATCTGATCTACACACAAAGGAAAAAAAATTACAGAGAAATTACTCCATTTGTTCCTAATTAAAGTGTTATTTTTATGGAAAAACATACTAGGATGTAATCATAATCAGAAGCACAATCCTTTAAACTAGGTATAAACCCGCACGATGCGCGGGCTGTACTATCCTCATTGTCATTTTGTAAAAATCATATTTATACCTTATATAAAAATGTCTAATACTTACACGTGTGATTTTTTTTGAATGCACATATACTAATGATTGAGATCTCAAAGATAAATTAAACTACCAAGCTAGTTTTTAATATACAATCAGAAATAGATAGACGCGCACATGTGTGTATGTATGTGCGTGTGTTTGTGTGTTCCATGGTTGCAATCATGCTTAGATCACCCCATATGACCAATACCAACGTCACCCATGAATGAAAAAAAATAGCTTATATTTTAGTTTGAATTTCACCTTAAATTAAAAAAATGATGATTAAAAAGCACAAACATAATACACCATTCACATGATTATGTTTAAAAAAAAAAAAAAAAAAATTCTTACGTTTACCTATTACATTTATTTTCCAAATACTAAGTTTAAGAAAACATTATAAAATAAAATTTGTTTAACAAAAAATTAAAAATAAACATTTTGTCCAGCTATTTTAAGAACAGAAAAATAACATCCATTTTTAAATGTTTTTTTTGTTCTTAAATTTTGATGAATATTACCTGCCAATCTCTTTTTAAAAATTTATTTTCTTTCCAGCTATTCTTAAAACTTTTTGCACTTATTTAAAAAAATTGCATCCATTTTTTATGAAACTATTAGTATTCATTCAAGCATTCATGTATTCATACTACTATTTGGAAAAAATAATTTTCATATCCTTTTTTTAATGGGAGTTCTATAAATTGTACAAATATTATTTAATGTTATATGAAAGATTTACTTATAATATGTGGAATGCATATTTTTCAATCTATATACATTTCATTTTTCTTCAAATTATATATGTTATTAATCTATCTATGACAATTTTTTGAATTTTTTGTTTTTGCAGAATACAATCAGTATCACCATTTGCTATGGTATAAGGGTGTTTTTTTGTGAAATGACTACCACAATCTAAATCGTGCATCGCGTGGGTTTAAACTTAGTATCTAATATGATGAAAACTTATAGATAGAATAAAATTAAATTTTAACTTCGGTTTAAGGTAATTGATTTGATCATTTGCGTTCTACAAAAATGATATTATTTTCTACCATGTTTTCTTGTAAAATGCTTTAAATACATAAACGTTTGAATAAAAAGTGACACGTATACATGTTAAACCAATTCCTTTTGAAAATGTGGTAAAGAATTCCGGGAAGTAACTATGCTCCAAACTAATATATTTATTACTTTATAATGTGTCGTTATAGCATTACCCGCTATTATGTAAATTTTGATAAATTTTAAAATAAAACACAAATACATACAAAAATTATGCATAATAATAATTGTGCTCGAATGATATCTTTTATGAGTTTGAGATAAAAATTTGAATACAAATTTATATCAATAATATACAAACTTGTGTATGTAACCGCTTTATAAAGAGATAAAATGAGTAAGTTTGTTTACAATGGTGTATTTAAATTTATGAAGATAACTTTTAGGGTACAAAATGACCTAACTGCCTCAATTTATTAGTGGACATTATTCTAGACCAACAAAATGCTCAAGAAATATTTGAATACAAATTTAGATCAATAATATACAAACTTGTGTAAACCATACACCAATTTAACAATCAATAGCCCTTATACCTCCATAAAATGCAGAAAAATAAATACTCACACAGGCTTACTTGAGTAAACCATACACCAATTTAACAATAAATAGCCCTTATACCTCCATAACCAAAACATTATATCCCTCCCTTAAAACCCCTACTCTTGCCAAACCAAAAACCTAGCCATCAACGTGGACCTACCCCGGCGATCTGACCCCTTATATCTCCGACGAACCCAGGAGCTGACCTCCGTCAAAACCCGACCTTCGTCGCCCCATAACTCCGGCGAAAAATCTCATAGTCCGGTGACCGTTCTAACACCTCCAAACCAACTTTCTTACTACCTTAACCCTGTCGAAAAGCCAATCCTGAAAGCTGTTGGAGTTTAAGTTTAAACTCAAACAGTAACGAGTCTTTAGTTTTTATAATTCTTTGTTAGTTTGTTAGTTTGAATAAGTCCATGTAACTCAGTCTTTAACTGATTGCATTTTTTTAAGAGTTAATTATGCTAGTGAGGTGTTTGTTAGTTTTTTATTTTGGCTTCAAATTCCTACAAATAGGTGTGGCACTGTACATGAAATAATAAATTGAAGTATCAATAAAAATCTGCAATTTCCTTCCTGTCTAACTTTGTATTTTCTTTGTGTTTACACTTGGATACTAACAGCAGTTGTATCCTACATCTGGTATACCAGAGCTAGTCTATCCAGTGCATGTTAGGTGTTTGTTGAATTACTTGAAAGAAAGTCATGAATAGTGGTTCATTCCAGCCTCAACTTCCAAAGTTCTGTGGGAAGAACTTTGAACAATGGTGCATCCAGATGAGGGCCTTATTTGGGTACCAGGAGCTAACCGAGATCGTTGAGAAAAGTTTTGACGAAGCAGTAGCGGCGGCTGATCTCTCTCAAGTCCAGAAGGAAAAGTTGAGAAAAAATAGAAAGAAGGATCAGAAGGCTTTGTTATTTCTTTATCAAGCCGTGGACGAGGTCGTTTTTGAAAAGATCTCGGCTACAACAACATCTAAAGAAGCGTGGGATTCATTGCAGAGATCTTACAAAGGTGATGCAAAAGTGAAAAGGGCAAGGTTGCAAACATTACGAGGTGAATTCGAAACTCTTCATATGAATAATTGTGAAACTATTTCTGATTATTTCTCTCGAGTTCAATCTCTTGTAAATCAATTGCGGGCTAACGGTGAGAATTTCAATGATTTTTCGTGCCATAGAAAAAATTATGAGATCCTTAACAGGGCGATTTGACTGTATCATTGCTGCAATTGAAGAAGGGAAAGGGAGATATCACAAATATGACAGTTGAAGAGTTGTTGGGTTCAGTGTGTTCTCATGAACATAGGATGAATCAGAAGGCTATAGCTACTGTTGAACATGCCTTCCAAAGCAAAGTGTATGTGACTAGTAAGAGTGGCTTCAATGGTGAAAAGGGATCAAGCCAAGGAAAAGGTGATAAATTTGTTGGTCACAATAACACTTCCACAAAGGACGGAAACTCCGATCAACGATACTGATAATGGAAGGTATGATAAATCTAAAATCAAGTGTTATCGTTGTAAGAAGTTTGGACATTATAAATTAGAATGTAGAGTTAACTTGCAAAAGAAAAACTATGAACATGCTAACTATGCTTCTGATAATGTGGAAGAGAGGGAAACCTTGTTATTAGCCTGCAGTGCTGATGATAATGATGGAGATCATCATGACAAGTGGTACCTAGATACAGGGTGCAACAATTACATGTGCGGAAAGAATGAGTTGTTTTCTCACCTGGATAAATCAGTGCGTGGGGAAGTAAACTTTGGAAACAAAACTAAGGTTTCAATTATGGGGAAAGGTAAAATTCTCATACAACTGAAAAATGGTTCTCATGATTATATCTCTGATGTTGTTTTTGTTCTTAGTTTACATTGGAATTTGCTGAGTATGGGCCAACTTTCTGAAAAGGGACTTAAAATAGTCATTGATAAGGGTGTTTGCACAATGGAGAATCAGAAAAATCATCTTGTTGCCATGGTTAAGATGACTAAAAGTCGCATGTTTTCGTTACCTCAAAAAACTGAAACAGTTTATGCTTTTAGTACACTTGTTTTGGATACATATTGGTTGTGGCATTTTCGTTTTGGTCATCTTAATTTCAATGGATTAAAGTTGTTAGCTAAAAAAGAAATGGTTATTGGCCTACCTTTGTTGGATTGTTCTAACAAGTTATGTGAAGGTTGTGTTCTTGGAAAGCATTACAGGGATTCTTTTCCAGTGGGGAAATCACGGAGAGCCACAAAATGTTTAGAGCTGGTGCATTCAGATCTTTGTGGACCAATGGAGGTGGAATCACGTGGAGGTAATCGGTATTTCATTACATTCATTGATGATTTCAGTAGGAAAACTTGGGTCTATTTCATGAAGCAAAAATCTGAAAGTTTTGAAGTGTTTAAGGAATTTAAAGCACAAGCTGAAAAACAAAGTGGTTGTAGTTAAGTTGTTTCGAACAGATCGAGGCGGAGAGCACACCTCAAACGTATTTATTGATTTTTGCAAGGGACAAGGAATCAAACACCAGTTAACAACTAGCTATTCACCTCGGCAAAACAGAGTTTCGGTGAGGAAGAATAGGACCATCGTTGAAATGGCACGAAGTATGTTGAAAGGTAAGAATTTACCTGAAGTTTATTGGGCAGAAGTTGTTACTTGTTCGGTTTATCTCTTAAATAGGTGTCCTACAAAGAGTGTGCTTAACATGACACCGGAGGAGGCTTGGAGTGGCCATAAACCGAATGTAGAATCTCTCTGAGTATTTGGGTGCGTTGCATATGCCCATGTACCTAAAGAGAGAAGACAGAAATTTGATGATAAGGGTGAGAAATGTATTTTCATTGGTTATATTGATAGAACTAAAGGGTACAAATTGTTTAACCCAAGAACTAGTGCAGTCATTATAAGCAGGGATGTCGAATTCTGCGAAGATCAAGCTTGGATTTGGACGGTTGAGGAAAAGCAACAAATGGTAATTGATATAGAGGAAGAGACGTTGGCAGTTCTTAACGATTCATCACGTTCTAATTTTTCAGTCCCATCTATCCCTTCTCATGAAGTATCAACTCGGCCTCAACGCAATCGTGTTAGGCCTGCACGTTTACAGGACTATGTTGTAACCAATGATAATGATGTTTCTGATGAAGAAATTGTAAATTTTTCTTTGTTTGGATTGTGATCCTCTCACTTTTGAAGAAGCTGCACAAGATGATAGATGGTTGCAACCTATGGATGAAGAAATTCACTCAATAGAAAAAAATGGTACTTGGGAGCTAACTTTTCTTCCAAAAGGACATAAATCTATTGGTGTAAAGTGGGTGTTCAAGACCAAATACAAACCTGATGGTGAGGTGGATCGGTTAAAGGTCAGAGTAGTTGTAAAAGGTTACAAACAAAAGCCAGGTATCAATTATTATGAAGTATTTGCACCTGTAGTGAGACTTGACACAATTCGTATGGTAATTGCGTTGGCTACTCAAAACAAATGAAAAATACATCAAATGGATGTAAAGTCTGCATTTTTGAATGGAGTACTAGAAGAAGAAGTGTACATTGAACAACCAGCAAGTTATGTGAGGAGAGGAAATGAAGACAAAGTCCTTAAATTGAAGAAAGCCCTCTGCGGGTTGAAACAGGCACTGAGGGCTTGGTACACTTGTATCGACTCATACTTCCTTGAGAATGGTTTTCTTAAATGCCCTTATGAACACACTTTATATGTAAAATCTAATTCACATGGAGATTTATTGATTGTGTGTTTATATGTGGATGACTTAATATTCACAGGAAATAATCCAAGGGTGTTTGATGAATTCAGGGAGGCTATGAGTAGCAATTTTGAGATGACTGATATAGGATTGATGTGTTATTTTCTTGAACTTGAAGTTTTGCAAACGGATGATGGCATATTCATCTCACAAAAGAAATATGCAACAGATATCTTGAAGAAGTTCAAGATGGAGTCTTGTAATCCAATCAAGACACCAGTAGAAGCAAGATTGTGTTTGGATATGAGTGGTACCGATGAATCTGTGAATCCTACTTATTTTCGAAGTTTAGTTGGCAGTCTACGTTATTTGACTTCTACTAGACCTGATATCTCATATGGAGTTGGAATAGTTAGTAGGTTTATGGATACACCAAGTCAAGGTCATTTGCAAGCTGCCAAAAGAATTGTGAGATATATTAAAGGTATTCAAACTGATGGGATTTTATATTCATCTGCTGAAAATAGAAGCAGAACATATTTTCTTATCCCGTTCATTGAATGACCGAGGAGAATCCCCCTTGAACCAGTGGTAGTGGCCCCAAGTGTTGCAAGGAAACATTAGAGCAGAACATCTTTTTTAGGGTTTTGTAACGACCAATGAGAGTGAGGGTTCGGATCCGTTTGGAGGCTTAAATAGAAGCAGGGATAGATTTTTTAAGGTGAAAAGTTTTGATAATAAAATCGTAGTACAAAAGAGAGAAACGGATTTGGAATTGTTAGGAGGAGAGAGAGATGTATAATGCCTCTTGGTTTTGGGACTACTGTTTTTTTCAAAAAGGACCAATGTCATGTGATGAGAGAGGAAAAAGGGATATTAGTAGAAAGAAAGAGAGCGGATGGGTTTAGAGATGAGAGAGAGAGAAGGTTCAAAATTATTGACAATTGGATGGAGAATCTCTCAATCAAATACAATTAAATCCTCGTTAAGCATTTTAGATTATGTAATAGATATAGCACTAGATTTAAGACCATGATTTCCAAAATACCCTCTTTTTTTACCGACGGACTTGCGTACTTCACCAAGGGCTATATAGACACAAAATATAACCATGCCTTGTTTTTTTAACTTTAAACACTAACTCACAAATCCATTTAACATAATTTATTAAGGGTGTGTTTGATAACACTAATTTTTCATGAAAAATACAATATATGGAGTTATTTTTTATCTTCTGGATGTTTGATAAACAAAATTTTTCATGAAATTGATTTCCTTAAAACAAGTCACGTTATCACTTTTTCTATAAAAATGTGGAATTAAAAAACCTCTTCCCACCTTGTTATTCATTTTCTTGGGAAAAGAATTGTCACACCAAAAAAATTGATAAAAATCCAAAAGTAATGAAAAAATTCGAGAAAGTTAATAGAACCCGAAAAATAATGGAAAAAAAAAATCAGAAAGTGAATAAAAATTCAAAAATAATGAAAAAAAAAATACAAAAAGTGAATAAACCCTAAAAAAATGAAGAAAAAAAATTCCAGAAAGTGAATAAAAATCCAAAAATAATGAGGAAAAAAAGTGAATAAAAACCCAAAAAATGAAAAAAAAAATACATGAAGTGAATAAAACCTCCAAAATAATGGAAAAAAATCCAGAAAATGAATAAAACCCAAAAATAATGAAAAAAATACAGAAAGTGAATAAAAACCCCAAAATGATGAGAAAAAAAAAATAATGAAAAAATCGAGAAAGTGAATAAAACCGAAAGATATTGAAAAAAATACAAAAAGTGAATAAAAATCCAAAAATAATGATAAAAATACAAAAAGTGAATAAAACCCCAAAAATAATTTTAAAAAAATACAGAAAATGAATAAAACCCCAAAAGTAATGAAAAAAAATACATAAAGTGGATAAAAAAAGAAAATAAATATTAACCCCGAAATTAATTTTAAAAACACCCAAAAATTTATTAAAAAGTTAGAAATTTAATAATTAAGAAAACAAATTACAGAAAATTAAAAAAATGCTCAGGAAATTTAAAAAATACTTAAAATGAAAAAAAAAACATAAAATAAATATTAGTCCCATAATTAATTTATAAAAGCACCATAAAATATAAAATAAAATAAAAAAGGTCAGAAAAAAAATCAATAAAAAAATAATGAAAAAATTACAAAAAATGAGTAAAAAATAGAAAATAAATATTAACCTTGAATTAATTTTTAAAAAAATCAAAAATTTATTTAGAAGTCAGAAATTCATTAATTAAGAGAAAAAATAAAAGAATATATAAAAGCGCTCAAAAATTAAAAAACTGAAATGGATAAATACCCTAGAAAACTAATAAAAATGCAAATATTTGAAAACAAAAACAAAAAACAAGAGAATTAAAAAAAAGAGAACACACCTGACGACAGGGGGGTACGAAACAATTGGGAGTTGGGCTGGGGGAGGAGTGGTGGATTTGGTTTTTATTGATTTTTTATTTTTTCTTAATAATCTTAATATATTTTTTTATATTTGTTTTCTTAAAATTCATTCTGCTGTTAATATTTATTTATTTTTGTTTTTATTAATTTTCTGGTATTTTTATTAATTTTCAGGAATTTTTATTATTTTTTTGTTTTTTATATATATTTTCTACTACTTTTTTCCATGAAAAATATTGAAAATCAAACACATAAAAGATGAAAAATAGAACATTTTCAACCTAGAAAATAATTGCAATCAAATACCAAGATTTTTTTTTTCAAGTTTTCAATTTCATGAAAATTGACTCCTAGCGATTATTTTCCATCTTATTTATCAAACACACTATAACAGAATTTATATAGAAAAAGGCCGCATATCTAATTCTTAGACTGCAAAGCGACGAAGTAAATTTAGGCAAGGGCGGATCCAGGGGTGGGCCCACCAGGGCTGCAGCCCACCCCTCTCAAATTGGGGGAAAAAATCTGTGAGGGTTAAAAATTACTACTTAAAGTTAAAATGTTGTTGAAAAATAATTCCAAAATTTATAAGGGTTTAAAATTTCTAGCAAATAAAAAATAATATAGATAAATAGATTCAAAAACTTAATAAATTTCTCCTCTTGGGAAATATCCCTGAACACCTAACATTTGTCGAGACTTCCGCTCCATTGACAAAAATTATTGGGTCCGTTACTAATTTCAGCCCACCCCTTGGAGGAATCCTAGCTCCGCCCTTGAATTTAGGTGATTACTTGGACCATCCCCACACCGTTTATTTATGCAAATGTGCAAGGATAATCTGTTTTTGGCATAGGGGAGGACGAGACGGCACTAGGGAATTTTAGTTGAAATCACTCATGGGAATTAAGTCATTGAGTATTACGTCATCAGTAATTTTTGGTTTTGCATAAATGCAAAAGAGTAATGGTAGGAGTCCCAACCCCAACGACATTCTCAAAACATTAAAGTATGAATAATGATAAGAGTATTAAACATATCTCACAAAACCTTCTCCGCGGTACAATATGACTCATGCGTACCAAACATATTGTACTGTGTACAGTAAAAAGTAATACAATTATTGTTATCCCATTTCCAACTCATTTGGAAATGATCATATCATTATTCAATGCAAAATGCCTTTTAACAAGTCAAAATGCACAGTCCGAAGATGGTCTAAAAACACTACAAAAATTACTTCCTGGCACCGCATGCATCTTCATTTAAGCACCACGTCCTGTCATTTTAAAGTGGGTTGTAGGGCTGTGAAGTAATTTTTTAGGTGCACTTGGCAACAACTTAAATTAACAAGTCAAGTTGGTAATCAACAAATCATATGATATTAAGGGCGGCACACACCTTAGAGACCTATGCGGTAAAAGAGCATCTACTAATTGATACGAGAAATGACTAAAATTCTCTGACCAGATACAGATTGGAAAGAAATGAAAAGTATTAGGGACAAGCAATATATAATATATGTTCTTCTATTACGATCTCCAGAAGCTTTAGTTTTGCTTCCATTGTCCTGGAATCTTCTTGTACACCCTCGTCTTCACCACTAAACCTGGATAAAAAGAATAATACACATTGCTGAGAAGGCAGATTAGCTTTGATTAAGGATATAGTTGCAGGTTGTTTAGTGAAAACTCTATTAGGGCCCCCAATGCTAATTAAATCCACGGGCTCTCAAGAGCGCAAATTCATATTAATTTTTTTTTGGAGTTCAATATTTGATTGAAAGATCTTAAAATGATATGAAGACACATCCACATATAAAGAAATTTTAAAAGATTGCCTCTCAATCCATCTCATATTCTCATTAATCATTATCAAAGTTAGTGAGCTTTGGATATAAATTCTACGAGCTAGAGTTCTAATTCTAAAATAATATAGAAAAGAAAAACTTGGAAACGAAAAGATAATTTACCAAACAAAAGACGATGCATTCCCTAAATTCAAGCCCTAAATGTCAACACTTGATCACCAATTGAAGGAAAATAAATAATCCCTTCTAAATTATATCTTTACATATCATACTCCCACACTTGAGAAAGCTCTGCCTCGAGCAGAGGAACATGGATCTGTACCACTAAAGCAAGGCGATCACCACCAACATACTCGCATACTTTGCCTTATACTAGCTAACACACAAATGGCATGAGACACTACTAGTTCAAGGCAGAAAACCATGAATCCGTCCTCGAAATTTTCCACCACAAGGATTAAAACTAAATACTACCACAAAAGGAGGACCACACCAACTGTGGAACATGGATGTGTAAACCCGTCTCTTCAATGACACGTCTCTGGAGGAACGATAAAGGATGACAAAGAACAGAGACCTAAACAATCCCATATTGGATGCAATAAAGAATCAATTCATCATCATAACCATATGAAGAATCCTCACTTCCAAAACTCAAATAGAAATCCCCCACACAAAACGACATTGTACTATTGTACTTGGTAAGCATCGCGCAGTCACCAAACCCTGAATTGCGAAGAAATCACGCCTTGTACTATTGCACTGAGTAGGCATTACGCCATTCACCAAAACTGAATCAACAAACATATTAAAGAGTTATATAATATTAACGTTCACCTGGACTTTGTTATAATATATCATTAATTTTTCCAATTTCAAAAACTTCACTCTCTAAATTTGGTATTGTAACCCTAACATCCTCATTAAAAATTTCAAATGAACTACTTTCCTAAACAATTACCACAAACTCCTCGATTTGACACCTCGTCCTCAATTTTTGGAACTGCCCAAACATTTTACCACAAACTCCTCAATTTGACCTACACGAACAATCAATTAGCAACAGCACTGAACTTGGCCATCCCAGCAAAATAGTCTTTACGCTCAAGCTTAACAGCCTTGAACTCTGTCCTCCAAACCACAATTTCCTTATTACTTAAATAACATCAGGTGGCACTCCTACCGGAAACCTATGATGAGCCCATATTGATATCCAAGTGCCTGGTTCCATTTAAGAGGAACACTTTGACTGCTTCCCACTCGATGTCTGCCTTGATTTCTTCAAGGGTTTGCCAATATTCCTCCACAAATCACTCCTAACAATTGCCAAAAGCCAGAAGGACGACCTCGTAATTTCCAGAAAGTCACCAAAAACTTGGGAGCTGAATCAAATTTTTCAAAAGCTGAACGTGAGGTTTTGTAATTCTGTTGAGAAGCCATGAGGTAAGACTGTATTTTACAAACTTTTCAGTTTCTTCTCTTCATTTTTAAAGATCTGATTGAGGGTCGACACAAGTCCAAATTTTTGAACGATAGTGTAGTTCGGAAGCGTTGTGCACTGGGAAGGACCTTTTAGTATAGTGCAGACAGCAGTCAATAAGAGGGTCACTAGGGCTTCGTCGGCAGTCAGCCTGCACCATTGAGAGTCTCTGGATCAATTTTACCGAATTCGACTAGCCCCACCCCCACCCCACTCCCCCAACGAACCAGATCACTCGACCCCAAATGGGGGTGCATTCGCAATCCAAATCACTAAATATGGTGACAATTATCATATTGTGTTTCTGACTAGTTTTGAAGAAAAAATCGATTACACAATAATAAGAAGCTTACATCGTCTTCGTCGCAGTTGCCACTGGTTTTGTCATTGTCACAGGTTGTCGAAGGCACTAGTTATGTCTTTCATAGATTACGTCTTGAATGTTCAAAGAGAGAAATAGCGAGTCATTTGAAACCCAATATTCTTAGAGGAGAGGAAGATGAGCCGTTTGAAAGGCTGAAGTGACGAGGGCCATTTGATCTTGAAGGTCTAAAGAGATCTCTGAGGACTACTAAATGAGTTGCACCAAAAGCAAGAAGAAAAAAAACTGAATGGGGCCAACTTTTGCATGTACAATGCACAAAAAAAATGTAGTAAATACAATGGATCAATGCAAATGGGACCCACTAATAGTGTTTAAGTATATGGGTCTCTGCTGGAGGCTAATTTGCATTATAATTTGGAGTCTATAATGTACCAGAAATATAAGTGAATGGATGGGGTCTTCTCATTGCAAATGGGGCTCACTAATAAATTTATATTTATCAAATAGTGAATACAATCTTCTTATTGGATTCCAATTTCCATCCGTAGAATTCATAAATCACATTGAACCAAAAAAGAAATTGCATCTTACACACTTCTTCGTTAATGAGGCTTTTAACTTTCTATCATTATTTATACTAATGCAAAGAGATGCAAGCGTACATCAAATTATAAAGAACAAGTCTACACTACTTGATGCAGGCGCATAGTTTGATGGAGTACTTGTTTGATTTATGTCCTTTTTGCTTATTGTTGTTTCTTCCTTTAGTTTAGGGTGGTCTCGTCTTTTGGGCACCCTTGGCCAATAAAAGGCCAACCCTTAGCATGATATTCACTACAACACTTTATTTAATCAAAATCTAGAGAGTTTTTGAGATGAAAACCCCTGCTTCTCTGTGAGATGAAAACCCCTCTCTCCGAGTATCCATGATGGGATGATCAACGCAACAAAAAGGTTTGCCTGCTGTTAATCCAGCAGATGGGATGTAAAAAACAAGAGCAACCCAACAAGACAATTGCGTTGCTATTATGTTTTAAATAAGGCCTACTAATCTTCCTGGGACAAGGCTTGGCCATTTGGACCTTCCACAGACAAGTTTTGTCCACGTGAGAAGTTTTACCACTGGTTTAAAATATAATAGCAAATGACAACTCAAGCTACCTAAACAAAGCCATTTCCGTTTGAAATTGTAATGTTTGTTCAAACATTTTTTATACTTTCCCATTTGAGCTTCACCAAAAGAGAACAAAGCATATATGGGCCATCTTTATTTGTTTGCAACCTTTTTTTAAGCTTCCCATTGTGGATGCCCTCATGGATTACGACGATTGGAGCACGAGGTGGTTTCACCCGAGCCAATCGTCCATCAAAACCACTACCGCACTCTTTCGGAGACTGCAACAAGAATGCCTAAACCACCACCATCCCCCGTCATAACATCGTCTAGTGTCGTGGCCTCCTTTGACTGTACCATAACCACCAATCTCGCCTCCCTGCTTCGCATCTTGACCTCTTGGGGATCGCACCACTACCTCTCTCAACAACTTTACCTGAGGCAACCGAGATCTGGCGTCATTCCGTTATGCACTTCAATTAGCGTGCACGTCGAGCAACCCAACTACCTTCCGCCGCGTGGCTCCAACATCTATCATTGACGCTCTCTCCACCGTCGAAGCAAGCCGAAGCCCTATCCTTGTAAATGGAGTTAACATTCTCCCCTAACCCTACCGCGACTCATTGACCCTCAATTTAGAATCTGTTGACTCTGAAATGAACATGAGAGTCGATGCATGAGATACAACCTCACACAATATTATCATCAACCCTTGTGTCATTCTCAACCCTTGTGTCATGCTCAATTTATTAAGATTCCCCAACGACACTCCTTAAGTCCTTATCCGATGTGAACTCCCCTCCTGAGAGCCTTCCCCCACATCACGATATTTAGCATGTCATTGACTTTGTCCCGGGGCCCACCCGTCTAATCATCTTCGTCACCGCATGGTCCCAACAGAGCATGTAGAGTTGCATCAACATATTTGAGAGTTATATAACCAAGGTCTATTACGACAGAGCTAGTGGATTTGTTTTGATAGGGGAGCCTTCAACAAAATCACAATGAAATAGCGCTTTATGATTCCTTTGTTGGAGGATATGTTTATCAACTCCACGGTGCATGTACCTTCTCCAAGTAGGACCTAAAGATGGGTTATCGTCAAATTCAGATGCATCCGAGCGACGAGTGGAAGAAAGTCTTTGGCCTGTTTGGTTGCGCAAATTGTTTGATTATATAAATTGGTTTATTGTGAATTAGTGAATTGTAAATGAGTTGATTTTAAATGAGTTTAAATCCAATTTTACACAACGTTTGGTAATCTAAAATTGATGTTAAGGTTCTATGAGGAAAACAAAGATAAAAACAAATTAAGACAGTTAGGGGGGGGGGGGGGGGGGGTAGGGTAGGTAGGAAAAGTGAGAGATAGAGAGGAGCATGCACTTTATGCGACTCCTATTTCAAATGGATGCATTTCACGTTTTTTGTGAAATGATCCAGTTTCAAATTTTACACATGAGCTAAAATGGAGCAATTAATAAATCATTTCATTAATGAAACCAAACACAATTAATGGGTCAATATGTAAATGGACCGATTTATTAATGAGCCAATTTACAATTTTGGGACAACTAAACGGGACATTTAAGACTAGAGATTACATGTATGAGTGATTGCGAATCGTGATGCCTTTTGGCTTCTCGAATGTCCTATCTACATTTACGAGGGTCATGACTCAGATTTGCGACCCTTTCCAAGCCATTTCGTCATGGTTTATTTTGACATCTTAATCTAGGGCATATAAATTATATTCGTTCTTCATGTGTAGGAATCTTATCTCCGATAGAAAAAAATACTTTTTCATAGTGTCCATTGTTAAATCTACAGGATACGTTTTTTCAAGAATGAGTCCATGGTCAATGACCTAGCCCACCCTCATTATTGTGTCTCAGGTACATAGCTTTCATGGATTGGTTAAATATTCATTGTGGACTCAATTCTATCACGGATCCCAATACTAATCCGTCATTCGCTTTCGAGTTCAACTAACTGATGTCGTTGAGGCTGCCCTTCGATACATCAAGTTCCTTATCATGAATAATATGATCTTAGCCCTCTCAGACTTTACTTAACCTTCAAGTACTCTTGCAAAGCGTGCAAGACCAAGATAATGAGCTAAAATTGTCATCTTGTAGCCTTTTCCAATGACAAAGTCTCGGGACCACCCTAAACTACACCTAAGATTTTGAGTTTTATGACATTGTTTGTGTTGCCATGTACTGAATTGAGTATTTGTTGCATCGTGAGTTTGTCATTATCGAATCACGACGCTCTAAAGTGCATGAACCTCAACAGGGTCACAAGCCAAGTGGATCAATTTTATGCAAAAGTACACATTTCACCTTCAATACAAGTCGGGGAATGAGCAACGAGACATTGATGCTTTAAGCTGCCAAGCCAAAATTATCGTGAATATCTGCAGTGCCGCTTCGGGTCTAATAAGGTCCAAGACCTCTATGCCGCAGATGCCTAGTTTAGCACCATTATCGAGGAGTGTCGTCATTGTCACGGAATTTGCAATGAGTTTTTGTTTCCGGATGACTTCCTTCTTTTGGCATTTCCTTTTGTATCTCTTACCTCTTTTATACATGAGAGAATAATTGTAAAGGTTCACTCAAGTGGATTAGCTAGTCATGTGGGCATGCGACAAACCCTAACATGTAGAATAACATGAATGCCTTTATTCCTAAGTAGTAACGAAGGGTATGCACTATAACACTCCAACGTTGGTAAGTATACATCTTGGTTGATCCTCGAGCACCTTTGAGAGGATGTGTAAAAACTTCATTGTGGGCCTCCCTCGCACGTGAAAAGGCTTCGATTTCGTTTTCGTGGTTGTTGATCGCTTTTCAGAAATAGCCTACTTCATCAAATGCTCCTGCAATGCCAATCAATCACACATTTTACTTCCAAGAGGTTGCCCAATAACAAAGACTTCTTCGCAGTATCATGTCGGATTAGGATGTCCGATCGTGGGATACTTATGCACGCCCTACGGCAGCTCGTCTATTGTTCCCTTCAGTTCTCCTCTGTTTTTCACCCGCAAACAAACGATAGCGGTTGCCAATTGCCTCGTTCATGATCTATTGCGGTGTTTGGTCACAGATATTCGCAATATTTGGGATAATGTTGTTACAAGCGAGTCTGCCTTCACTGGCCTTTCACCGTTTCAGACCATGGTTCAAAGTCAAGGTCGATACCGCGACGATACGGCCGAGTTGGCTAGGTATCGGTATCCACTGATCCAATTCCGAGTTACGAGTTGAGTTTTCGATTATTGGTGTGAATCGACCCTATATCGGCAATTTCTTGGTAGTATCAGGTGATATCATGGTAGAATCGGCCCGTATTGACGATATCACGGTAGTATCGACCCATATCGGTGATATATCGATCGAGATGGTATAAGTTACTAAGCATCGATATCTTTATCTTAAATTCTAACTCAGAGCCTCGATTTTGCATCCATGTCACGATCGGGGCAATCACTTTCAAATCGCTACAGGATATATGATGTTTCGTAGTCGGAAATCGGTTTTTTTGGATTGAATCTCTCATTTCTTTCCGTGTAGTGTTACTAAAGGTGTTATCTCCCATTTAACCTTCTTTTTGTATTTAATTAATTTGTATCAAAATGCATCATTATTCATCTATCCTTAAAATGGTATGATTATTTACATTATATATATCCTTAATTAGTAGTAGATACTATTATAACATTCACGAAGAATATATTACTAAATAAATATTGATTTAGACAATATTATGCATACTAAATGATGATTCAGTATAAACAATTAAACAATGTTATGCATACTAAACGATGATTTTGTACCTGTCTAATTGAGCCATATTATTATTCTTATTTTTCTAACTTTTCTATATTTTTTTCAAATTTTTTTGAGTTCTCTAAATAGTGTATAATTGTGTATCGCCCGAGACCGAGACCGAGTCAAAAATTAAGCGTCCGAGTCAAAGACCGATGCCGCGACTTTGAAACATATTTCAAACTGTCTTCGGCTCCTTTCTGTCGATGCCAATAGATTTGGCTCTGCTACCCCTACTACTCTAGTTTACCCTTTGGCCGGGGAAGGTGGTGGCTCGGGTTAAGGGAGTGCAGCCAAGCAAAGGTGGGTCCAGGGTAGATTTGAATACGGGTAGATGTCTAGCGTTGAGGGTCAAGCTTTCAAGAGGTGGTCGTTAGAGACGGGACAGTGGGTGCCTCAGATCGGTAATGACAACATATATAAAAATATCCAAAGAGTTGTTAAATGCAAGTGTTTAAATCATTAAAAGTAACTGAAGGGATGCCAGAATATTCGTAACACAAAACAAGAAAAAATTATTTGGAGAGTTTGAACTACAATGTCATACACCAAAAACAAATGAACCACAACGTCAATATTCTACCAAAAAAGTGAAAAAATATTACCAATAATACATTTACTAAAATAAATTATTCCTTGTCAACATATTCAATTTTGAAAATATAATCATGCAACGGAGGAGCATGTTCTCTTGCATTCATATTGACTTGGAAAATAATAACCACAAGACATTCTCATATGCATCTATGTAATTAGCAAACGAGGAGCCAAGGAGGGCTGCTTCTCGGTCTTGTACTAGATCGTCAAAATAGAGATAGGGAAAAAGTTGTGTTCTAAAAGGCGCGCCTAGGCTCCGCCCCTAGACTTGAGGCTTGAGAGAAACGCATTGCCTACGCCTTATTACGCCTTATTCTTGGTAAAAGGCTTAGGGCACACTTTTTTTTAAAACAAAGATGTCTTGGTGAAATGATATCGCCATTCACAAATCGGACCAATATCTCGTCCAAAACAATCAAAATACATTTTATATATTGATTATGGAGCATGAATATGAGAAAGATAACTACCAAACATACGGATATATTTTCAAAATTCAAGTTATGTATTATTTTATTATATTATTAGCCTTAGAATAATTAAAATAATAAACAAAGGAAAAACGCCTTTTTACGCCTAGGCTCCTAAGGCTTGAGGCTTGACCTCTACGCCTCGATCACGCCTCGCGCCTTTTAGAACCTTGAAAAAGTAAAAAATTCCTTTGAGAATGAGTTGAATTAAGGTCATTTTATCCCCCTTGTCAAAAAGTATGAAAAGGAATTTCGTGTGTTAGTGGGGGGAAGGAGTATTAGGAGGGCTGCCCCTAGCGCTAGCTACACCAAACCTGCTACAACAATAAACCATATTTATAGCCATATTTGCCAACAATAGGAGAAGCCAGTAATATTTTCTATCAACGGGATCAGTATAAATCCTTTCTTTCTTTGACAAATAAAATTTTAAATTATATACTCTCATCTGTACTTGACTTTAGGACTTTCATCCTCAGGTATTTAAGTATTTTATCCCTTGATCTCTCCACTGAAACAGGAGGGCGGTTCTCAGGTTATTTTTGGATGTGAAACCAGACCCTCAGAAATGTAATATTGTTGAATCTCGAACCATTCTGTAACTTCAGTATGCTCTATCACAGCAATTATGTACATTTGTGTCAATTTCAGTTTTTCCTATTCATAGAATCCAAATCTCTGTACATTTATTATTCCAGTAACATAACCTTTATAATATCTGCAAAGCTGCAACCCTGGAATTTGTATATAACGCTGACTATATACTTGGGTAGAAACTACATCAACATCTATCGTACACTATTATATCAGGTTATTGCTACATTAAAGCACCTGAAAGACATAAAGTTCAAAATAGGATGGTAATACTGAATAATTTGCTGGGTTTTTTACCAATTAGTCACGTTTACTAAGTATGTAGTTCAATAGGTCCTAACATTTTTTTTTTTGCTCCATCAGGTCCCATGAAAAAATATTTTTGTTCCAATAGGTCCTATTTGTAAACATACAGTAAATATTCACTATATGTATAAATATGACCTATTAAGGAAAAAATATTGCGATAGGACCTATTAGGAAATGTCACGAGTAAATAGGACTTAATAGGAAGATCCCCTAATTTGCTCACCCACCCCTGCCCCACCCACAAGAGAGAGGGAGAGAGAGCTCCCATCACAAAAAAAGGAAAAAAAAAAACTTGAGAGTTGAATATTTGCCATAGCGAGGTTTGGTCAGCCCTTGCTCTCAAATCATGCACGCTGGAGAACATCAGTCAAAGTATCATCCAAGTTGACTTGGTATCCCGGGTGGCGATCCGAAAACATTACACGAGTCAAATAAACAAAAGAGCTACCTTGACTCTCTCTAAATTGGCGATATATGGATTGACTCACCCGAGAAACAGAGAGTTGCAGCGAGATTTTCGGAGTTGAAGTAATAAACAGAATATTTGACAAAAAATAAATAAATAAAACTAAATAGTGTATGGCGCCAGCATTTATGTACACACCTGTCCCTTGATTTTCCTCCCCGGATTTCGATCTCTCTCCATCGAACTCGTGCTCTCTCCTCGAGACTTGGACTTGTCTCCTTGTCACAATCGGTGGGAAACGACCAACCCTTTCTTTCTCTTTCACTTCAGAGTAGCAGGGACGAGAATCTGTAACAACAGTGACTATATTAATTATTTTTTCAGTACTTGGTTATCATAATCTCTGTTCCTTAATGACAACTTTTATTTGTAATAGGAGACACTTGATGTGTGCAAGCTTGTATAAACATCTCCTTAAGTGTTCTCAATGTAACTTTGGATAATATGTCACACTGAGTCGTTTCGTTTCAAAACTATAATAGTAGTGGTTACAATGGGTGGCGACAGACCTTATTTATAGGCTAAGCTATTTCGCTAGTCAAGATAACCCAAAAAACTAAATGACAAAAGGGGGCACAATAATATTTTAAGAGTATATTGTGTGACAGTGCCTGGAGGTATTCAAAATAAACAATTATAGTACAAAAATACCCCTACAGGATTTGCATCAATTATAGTCATGGTATGACTACACTAAAATAATTTTCTCTAATAAACTTAGGCCTTGTTTAATGCACCGTATAAGGAGACCTAATAGGATAGGATAAGAGTCGGATTGGATAGGATAAGGATGAGCCGGATAAGACTTATTCCACTTCCCGATAAGAAGACGGGATGAGATATATAATACAATCATGTGTTTGAAATGCTCCGGATAGGATTAATTTGTCTCCAGTTTTCCAAAAATACCTTTATTTTGTATTTAATAATAAAAAAATACAAAAATATTATGTTATCACATATTTTAACTCAATAACATATTATTTAATTCCAAGTGAGATGTTAAAAAAATAATATTATGAGATGATAATAATGGGATGGACATGTGTATTTGTATTTATAGTTTGTACACAGTAAACCACTAGTAACACTCACATACATACAAAAACCGTGTGCACACAAACTAGCCGCCGAAAAATTGCTTGAAGCCACAACTGGATTTTACCCAAAATAGCCGTCGAAAACATACGAAAAGAAGCAAACTAAATTGTACATGGCTTTCAACTCGTCTAGTAGGTGGATTAACAACACATAAAAAAAATATCTGTATCAAAATATTAGCGGTAGGTTAACAACACATAACTTTCAACTTGCCTAGCAGGTGGGTTAACATAATATTTGCATTGATTTAAACTAAAATAGTAGTTCATGATAAAACAACAAACATAGAAAATAGAAAAAAACAAAAAAAGAGGAGGAGGTTACCTATTGTAATGAAAAATGTGAATGGAGAGTTGTGTGAATGAAAAGGACCAACGGCTGCTATCTAATATTTGAGAAAGTGCAAGTTGAGTTAATTTTTTTAACTTAATAAGGGCAGGTAGTAATTTCCAATCAAATCTTGACACGGGATACAACCTTAGAGGTGGGATTTTTTTACCCCCCTCTTTGTGGGATAAAGCGTTCACTTGGGATAACCATAGTTGTTAAAGGCGCGCCTAGGCGCACGCCTAGGCGCTAGGCGCACCAAGGCGCAGGGTGGGCGCCTAAGGGGGGATTAGGCGAGGCGCATTTACTTAGGCGCACGCCTATGGGCTGCAGGCGCGAGGCGCAGTGAGGCGCAAGGCGCTCGCCCAGGCGCGCTTCTTCTGTTTTCCTTTTTTTTTTTTTTAAACTGGTGTCTCATCTCATTTTTGTTGGTAAAAACCCGGTTCCCTTATTTTTTAAACATAAACGCACCTTTTTTTTAACAAAACATAACTGAAATATCAAAAAAAGAAAAGCCCTAGTCTCACAAAACCCTCCAAACTCCGGCGGCTCTTCTCTCTCTCTATTCCGTCTTCTCTGTGCTTCTCCAGCTGCTCTGTGCTTTCTCCGGCAGCTATTCTTTCTCAACGGCTGCTCTTATTAAAGGTATCTATTTTTTTCTGTTTTCTTTTCTTTTTTTCTGTGTTCTTTCTTTTTTCGGCCCATTTCTTCTCTTAATGTATTCTCTGATTTTATTTATTTATTTTTCCTTCTTTTTTTCTTTTTCCGGCCACTTTTTTCTGCCTTTTCCCTTTCCTGCCTCTTTTTTCTTCCATTTTCTGACTTTTTTTTAATTATTTTCTGCAAAAAAGAAAAAATATCAATTGAAATATAATAAAAAGAAAGAAAGAAAAAAGAATGACTTTTTTAAGTATTTTTTAAAACTGTTTTGCTATTTAATTAATTACTGTTTTGCAGTTTAAATACAACACCATTTAATTACTGTTTTGCAATTTAATTACTGTTTTCAATTTAATTACTGTTTTGAAAATATTGTTTACTGTTTTGCAATTTCAATTTAATTATTGTTTTGCATATTTTTTCTGTTTTTATAGTATATTTCATATTGTTTAATGAATTTAAATTAGTTTTTGTATTGTTGCATATTTTTTCTGTTTTTATAATATATTTCATATATTATAACATCAATATATTGCTTTAATTTTTTTTTTTTGATTTTTTTTTTAAAAAGTGCGCCTAGCTTCAATCAGGCGCGCGCCTCGCCTTGCGCCTAGCGCCTAGGCTCCAGAGACACCTTTGCGCCTTTGCGCCTGGGTGCGCCTTGCGCCTTAAACAACAATGGGGATAACATATCCCATCTCATATCCCATCCTAAACTACACCAAACATTGGATAGGATGATTTTATCCAATATGACCCTGTTATACAGCGCATCAAACGAGACCTTATAGTATAGAGTACTCGGTATTTCACTAGGATATTGCCATATTGAAACACTAGACATACTTTGTGGTAGTAGAATACTATTGATGTAGATATTCATCTAACAATCTCCCTCCCCCTTTCTCCAAACAATCAAGGACATATTTAACTCTAAGACCTCTTTTCCATTGATTGGTAAAATAAGTACCGTTTACATAAGACATGTTCTCATTGGTCTTGCCCTCAATAGGTCATATTCAACCTGTTTTCTAATAGAACCTATTATGAGAAAAAAAAATGTTTTTCCATGAGACTTGTTGGACACCTATTTTATGAAAATCGACACCCATTTCATTATAATCAACTACTCTATACACATATTTCATTGAAAAAAAATCTACAATTTTTTCATGCAAATCAATAGTTTTTTTTATAAAATTGGTGTGATATGTAACTATTTGCAAAATGGGGTTAAGTGAAATATCGTATTATCAAACGAGAATGTTGTCAAAAATAACTTAGGTACCAAACTCTCACAACATATCCACACAATTGTTATAATATATATTAGTCCTGGCATTACAGAAGCTTTTATCAAATTATTTCTTATAAAGTTAAATGAAGTAATTTTAATGTTTACCTGAGCTTTGAGTTCCAGTGATAGAATTACCAATTCTATCCTCTTTCTTAACCCACACTAGGTTAACATCTTTCTGTTTCCACTGTGTCTGTCGATCGAACCTTCTAGAACCCCTCCTAATCACATTGAGTGACAAATCCACAAAATTACACTCAAGACCAGATGTTTTACCCACCATAACTTTTCGATTTAGCCTCTGATCCTCACTATTTCTCTTAATTTGAGTCCCAGTCCCTTCCTCGAGTTTGTCATTTTGATCCTCAGAAGCTCCGGCTAGTTTTTGGTTTTCTTGTTGCTCAGATTTTTTTCTATTCTTCTTCTTCTTCTTCTTCTTTTTCTTCTTAGGCTTCTTTAAATCGTCTATCTTTTGTTCAGCGGAAACCACAACGACGTCGTCTCGTTTAGGTTGTTCTTCCGGTTTGGGGTAGCTGACGTCGTTTTGATTCCGGTGATGGATAGGTGCTGTTTTTGCAAAATTTGTGTGTTGATTGGTGTTTTCTTGTGTTGGTGTTTTTTGATTGGTTTGTTGGGCGTGTTTTCGGTGTTGTTCCTGGAGCCAGCGCTGTTGGAGTTGTAGGAAAGAGACGTAGTTTGGGGGAAGGGATGGATGTTTTTTGGGGTCCATGGAAGCGGACTACAAGAAACAATCAGCAAGAAACAATGCTGTTTGGAAGTGAGGGAAAAAGTTATTCATGGTGGATTTTGCTTCGTTGGGGGTGGGGGGGCGTGGCGTTTTCTTCCATAATGTTCACTTTCTATTTGTTACTTTATTTAGCACACTCTCTCCAAGAATAGAACTAAAGCTCGCTAATTACGTTTCTCTGCAATGAAATCCTCCAACAATTCGTTTTTTTACTCGCTTTTATTTTATATCAATGAGATCCGCGTAGAAATGTCACGATTAATCCGATTTTATAAATTTCACTTAATTAAACATAAATAAATATTATACTCCGAATAAAATCACGATGAGTACGATAATATATAATAAAATGACTCATAATTTATATAAGAACATAACATGGCTTCGTGTCAAAAAGACCGACACGAACACGACAAAGCGTGCCTTTTTTCGTATCGTTTCTGAAAATTATCACCCATACATCTTAATGATAAAATTTCAAATTGATTATAAAGTAAATTACTCATTTGCGCTCTAAACTATCACGATTGTTTCGAAATGTCCATTAACTATGAAAAGTGTCAATTAAATCAACAAACTAACCTAATCGATTTAATGAGACTTTTTCGTCCATTTTTATCATTAAATATGACGGTTGAGGATATATATATATATATATATATATATATATATATATATATATATATATATGTAAAAAAAATTTAAGTACGTTTAATTTTTAAACTTGTTAGCAAACTCAGCCACCAGCAACCCTAACAAACCTAGCCATCGTCAACACCCCCCACCCTTATAATCCACCCCCCACCACACCCAATTTCGCAACCTCCTCCAAACCCACAAAATCTCTTGTTGGATTATCCCACAAAACTACCTGGTGGATTTTTCTATTTTTATGTGTTTTATTTATAAAAAAGCATGGGAGGTTTTGCCAGTAAACAAAATAGAGGAGGGGGTGGTTTACGGGAAATGAAAAAGGGAGGGGAGTTATGTTTTACAGAGAGATTTTACAAAAAGGAGAGCTTTCCTTTTTTTTTCTTTTGGAGACAAAGAAGTAAGTCTGGTGGGATGGGTGGGGTTAGTGTTGTGGGCGGGTGGGGAGGGGTGGAGGGGGGCGAGGCGAGAGTAGGTGGGAGATGGGGCGGCAATGGGGGTGGGGGTAGGTAGTGGAGTGGAGTGGGATTGAATTTTCGGTGAGTGAGATTTGTGTGATGTCGGTTCTATTTTCTTTTTTTTTTAATTTTTTTTATTAAATTACATTTTTACCCTTTAATAATAATGTGAATCATTTTTTACCCTTATAAATAGTCATGTGTCAAGAACGTGACTTACTTCCGTTATATTTAACAGTCAAAATGGACAGAAGGGTCTTGTTAAATTGGTTAGCTTCGTTTGAAGGCTTACTTAACACTTTTAATAGTTGATGAGCCATTTTAAAATAATCGTGATAATTTAGGGTCCAAATGGGTAATTTACTCTTGATTATATAACACAATCTCCAAATCTTGTAGCCAAATTTGCACCTTCAAAATATGCAAATGTATTTTTGCTTCCCCAAACACAAAATTTGATCCGGGTTTGGAGGTAAGTAAAGGCTTCCCGTGGCAGACCAATTATCGCGGCAATTGAAATGCCACGACATTTTTATGAATTTACAAATTTAACAATAAATAAATTCAAATGGTGATTAAACAAAACCAGACTTAAAAAATCCAAAAAAATGAATTAAACAAATTTTGAATTACAATTAGGAGTAAGAAAAATCAAAACCAAAAATATTATATGTGTGTGAGTTGGGGCTTCCGCAGCATTCTAGTAGCCGAGTGTACCATTACTACTGTTGATGTAAAAAATTAGACTGTCTCTAATTTATTTAATCACAGATAAAAATATAAATAAGACAAAAGGTTTTAAAATGGTTCAGCCTTGAACGAATGGCCTACGTCCACTGTTTGTATTATTGTTGACTGTTTAGGAATTCTCGAGGTAGGATTATTCTCAAGAAATTCCGGTCCCCCCACAATGAGGATGATACAATGTATTTATAGCCCCGAGGTTGTACATGTGATAGGGTTGTACATAGCTTCCCAATAAGCGTATACATCTGTATGATAATAATCAGCATTTAATGCGCATTTAATCCTCTTAATTGTCTGATAATAAATGCTCTGATCGAGATGGAACTCGGACCGCATAAGCTTTTCGGACCGCCTAAGTATCTCGGTATCCATGAGTTTCTCGGTGCAGTAAAGTTCCTCGGAGAACACTTGTTGCTCGGAGCATCTGAGTTGGTCGGAGAAATTGAGTTCCTCGAAGTCAAGGTGTTGTTCAAAAGTGTTTGTTATTGCCACGTAGATTGTCATGTGTCTCCACTTAATTGAGTCATGTCAGCAGACTAAATTTGGTATCAACAGAAGCTCCCAATGTTTCACAGTTCGAGATTGAGGAGTGTGGAACATTCTTCTCGAAATATGGCGGGATTAAATGGTCATCCTGAATTTTAGGAACGTTTTCTTTGCATTTATTTTTTTTCTTTTCAAATTCATAGAATCAGACTTTTCGAATTTTCTTAACTGCTTCGATCTCCGCGCCCTTTTTGTCCTTTTAGTCGCCGATAGCGTAAACGTCTCCCTTTATAATCATTATTTTTACCTTTTCCCAAGGTAAGGTATTTAAGCCTTGTAGAAAATCATATCGTCTTCTACTTTTTCAAATCAGTATCTTTGAATTTACCATTTTCTCTCTCTCTTGTGCGTTCATCCCTTTCATCATTCGTTGTCAACAGATCCATCCTTTTTCTGTAAGATCTTCTTCCTTCTCTTTCATTTCCTTTATTCACCATGGTTTACCTTGTTGAGTCGCTTGATAAGTTTCGCTCTGATTTCTCTATTCCTTCATAGATTATTGTCGTTTGGCTGAGGGACATTGGTTCCCCAGCCTCTTTGTGGACGAATGTGGCTTTTCTTTTCCCCCAAACCCTTTGTGTCTGAAATTCTGCCAATATTTTGACGTGGTTCCTGCAAAAATAGCCCCCAACACATGGAGAATAGTTAATGGAGTTCATAGATTAGGAATTTCAGAAACTATGTTTTGTTATAGATGGACTGTTGGTGACAACACTTTTTATTTAAAAACTAGGTTTTTAAATAGGGCTCTAGTAGTCAATCTTCCAGATGCCAATAGGGATTACTTCGAGCATGGTGTTGTTATGAAAAATTGGCAACACCCTCCACTAACTGAAAATGATGTGTACCAGGGTCCTAGATGCCCTCCCTATGGCAATGGGATAGGTTGTTTTTATTTTATTTTATTTTTGAAATTATGCTTTCTTTGTGTTTGATAAAATGTGTCACTGATATTTTAATTTTGATTTATTTGCAGTTGACAGCAAGAGAAAGTCTCCAAAAGAGACGGAAGTTAATTTAAAACATCTGAAACTTATCTGGGGTTTGCATCAGACTGTTGCCGACGAGCATATCATATCAGCTTCATATTTACTGCAGTATAAGAGTTACACCTCGTCTTTTACTGCTCGTCCAGTGATAAGTGACGTAGAACCAGTACCAGCTTCTTCAAGTTCTTCACCTGAGTCACATATTCCTCTGAGTGAAAGAATGAAGAGAAGAAGAGCTCCTGCCCTCTTCGAGAAATCTGCCTCTGTTGCTGGAGAGGCAAAGAAAAGCAAACATGATGTCCCAGAAGAAGGGACAAGAAAAATCGATGCACCTCCTCCGGCTGCTCCTCTGAAGGTTACCGAGAAGCCCCCAGTGGCTCCGAGCAAGGTCGCTGCTCCAAGCGAGGTTATAGTCATATCCCCGACTAAGACTACATCCTTGGTCAAGACCGTTGATGCTCCTCTGAGGAGGCTGAAGAAGAGCTCCTCGGTCAATTTGGCTGAATCCATCTCTCAGCCCCCGACTACTGGAAGTGGTGTTCCCACTTTTATTGCCCCTAGCTCTGCCATGAGCTCGGTGAAGTCTTGGATCATTCCCGAGATCCAAGGTATTGAAGAAAATCTTTCTCGGGATATGGTTACCACATTAGCTGCTCGTCATATTGCTTCTGTAAGTATTTTTATCCTAGACTTTCATTTTTCCCTTGTTATATCTTTGCACTGACTTGCTGTTATTTTCTTTTCCCAGTTGGTAACCTGTTTTAACACAATTTTGAAGAAGGATAAAGATATTAAAGCTTTAAGCTCCTCGTCAGGTGTAGAGGAAGCTTTGGTGGGTCTGACGCAGTCTCTGAAGGATTCTCGTCAGAAGTATGATGATGATAAAGCTACTTGGGAGAAGAAGCTTAATTCCATCGAACAAGAGAAAGATCAGGTTGTTGAGGTCTCCAGGGGGTTAGAGAAGAAAATAAAAGACTTGGAGGAGAAGAATAAAGAGCTCGAAGGGAAGCTCCAAAATGCTGGGGAGCTTGAAGGTAAGCTCAAAGCTGCTGAGGAAGAGTTGGGCAAACTTCGTGAAGTAAGTCGTCAGAAGGAGGAAGTGGAGAATAAATTGAAGGCTACCGAGGAACTTCTATCCGAGAATCTTTCCTCGGAGAAGGTGAAAAGAAAGTTAGCTGTGAAAAAGTCCTTCAGTGCTGGATGGGACAAAGGATGGAATAAGGGTCTGGCTGCCATGATGTCACAGGTGGAATATGGTAGCCTTAAGTGCTTTAGGGATGGCTGGGTCGCTGCTCTGAAAGAGATGAATATTGATGAAAATGCTGACCTGTTTCAGCGACACATCCCTAGCCCCCTCCAACTCCTAAAGAAGAAGAAGAGGACGAAGCTGCCTCTGAGGAATCCTCCATGGTGATGGGGGATCAAATTTCTCATCCCCCAATTGTCCAATCCTCCTGCGAGTAACTCCAACCATCTATTATTTCAACCGAACAGCCTCCAGCTCCCACCGAGCAGCTATCTGTGCCACCCGAGCAACCTACTTCATTATCCCAACCTTTCGAGAAAGTTTTGGGAGACAAGGAGAAGGTGTAGAGTTGTTCGGATTTTTCTCTTTGTTTATTTTTGTCAATTGTAATTCTGAACTATGTACCTCTCTTTTATGATATAATAAAATTTGAAGTTTTGCCTATTCGTACTGTTGTTTCTCTTCCTCTTGCTCTTTATTGATTCTTGCTCTTTCTTCTTTTTACTAGTTTATAACCAGGATGGAATTGCTATCTGCTCATGATACAAAATTATTGAGGCAATGCAATGATTACTTCAGAGCTGGTCACACAGATATGACTGAAGCTCAAATCGTTGATATCCTCGATCAGGATGCTTCAGAGCAAGCAGTCGAAGCCTACCAGTACTTAAAGTGTCTGCTCGACCGGGCAATGGCTAATAATGTTGCATATTATGACATGATTGAAGACCTCCAAGGCACTCTTGAGGAGCTTCAACAGCAATACAAGGAATCTTCAGCCCTCTTGCACCAAGGATATGAGAAGAAGTATCAGCAACTGAATGTTGATAAGGGATACGATAAATTGTTTGCTGCTTATGAAGTGAGGGAGAGAACTTTGAAAACCGAGGTCGGGGAGCACAGGAAGATAGCCAAGTTGTTGGAGCAGGAAAATAATAACCTGTGAGGAGAAGTATCCCAGCTGAGATCTACTACCTCTACCTCAAATGCTTTGGTCCCTGTAAACGACGAGGGATTCTCTTTCTTGGAGGTCGAAAATGCCAATCTGAGAGATGAATTAGAAACCTTGAAGAGGATTGGGCCTTCTACCTCTACTCGGGGATGAGCAAGAGCTTCTCGGGGACGAGCAAGAGATGCTCGAATTCCTGTCGAGGAACAAAGAACTCAATCGGCACTGGAGAATCAAGCCTTCCAATTGATGGCAAAGAACCAGTCATTGGCCGAGATGTCTAAGAAAATCATGAATCTGGACGAGCAGCTCTCTGCTCAAAAGTCTGCTTTGGAGAATAAAGAACTCTTTATAAAAAATCTTCACGAGTAGCTGAAAGGCTGACTTGTCAATTCCACAAGCAGCCCAAAGAATTCTGGATGGCTGTCTATAATGAAGCTCTCTATCACCTCGATGATCGAATTCAGCAATCGAATAACGAGGGGTATAAGCAAGGATGGTTAAATGCCTTGGGCGTGCTACAATTAGAACAAGGTCATTATTTGTGGGACTACCATAATCCTGTATTGCTCGACCTACCAGTGCCACCATTCAAACTTGACATGAACTGGATTCCTGCTCGGGCAATCCCTCAGTATTTGATTTCCAAATATCTTGGCGATTACAATCTCCATTCCAATGCTGAGATATCTCGCCCAGAGCACCTACTCGATCGGCCATCTGTGATGAACATCAGGATGCTCAAAGACCTTAATTTCATAAATTCCCCTTATGCCTTAGATGATCCTCCTGCTGGCGAGGAACCTATTTCAAAAGCAGATGGGAAGAAACGAATAGAGTAGGAATCTTGATGTAATAATTAATATGTATTTCATTCTCAGTGTATTGAGTTTAATAAAAAACTTCTATTTTTCTTTGCAATCTTGATTGCCATTGTCTTGTAGATATTTTGTAAAACACTTTACATATGTGTATGTATATCTGTTAAAAGATAACAACATTGTGTTATTTGTCGATCAACTAAAGTTGGTTAAAACTTATTGTCGACTATCTTGAATGTGTGGTAATCATTTGACGACTAACCAAAATTGATGATATTTTGTTTTTCGACCAGCTTGGTGGTAATTTAAAATGTTACGAGTATCAAAAATTTTGCTTGATCACTTTTTAATTCTAAGCCATTAGCTGACTTTTATCACATACTCATGCTTTGTTTAATAAAAATGTTCCCGACCAACTGTAGTTGACAGCTTCTTATTCCCGACCAACCTGAGTGGGAGGATTTTCTTCCCAACCAGCCTTAATTGGTATTTCTGAGTTGGTGAATTTTCTTCCCAACCAACCGGAGTTGGCACTTTTGGGAAATATTTTTTATCCCCGGCCAACCGGAGTTGGTGGATTTTCTTCCCAACCAACCGGAGTTGACACTTTTAGGAAATATTTTTTATTCCCGACCAACCAGAGTTGGTGGATTTTCTTCCCAACCAACCGGAGTTGGCACTTTTGGGAAATATTTTTTATCCCCGACCAACCGGAGTTGGTGGATTTTCTTCCCAACCAACCGGAGTTGGCACTTTTGGGAAATATTTTTTCTTCCCGACCAATCGGAGTTGGTGGATTTTCTTTCCAACCAACCGGAGTTGGCACTTTTGGGAGATATTTTTTATTCCCGACCAACCGGAGTTGGTGGATTTTACTGAGCAGTGTGTAACACTAGTAATCCGCGAAAAAATTTCAATAAAAGGAGGGAATTGGGTAGAATATTCACATTTTATTCATACTGATGAAACAGCATTACATGAGAGTTTACATTACTGATAATATTTGCGCAGGTGTTCTGCATTCCATGCATTCTTAAACTCTTCCCCCTCTAAAGTTTCTATTATGTAGGTTCCTGGTCGAATAACTTTTGTAACTCGGTAAGGTCCATGCCAGTTCGCTTCTAGTTTATTATGCTTTTGAATAACTTTCTTTAGCACATAGTCTCCTTATTTCAGGTCTCACTTCTTCACTCTCTTATTGTAGAACAAAGTTGTTCGTTGCTGGTAAGCATCAATCCTGATAGCTGCTTCTTCTCTAACTTCTTCGAGCATGTCCAAATCTAACCTTCTCATTAAGTCGCTGATAGGGGAGTTGAAGTTCAGTACTCTGTGTGTTGGAAGACTCAACTCGGCAGGTATAACAGCTTCACTTCCAAATGCCAGCATATATGGAGATTCTCCCGTTGCTGCTCGGGGGGTAGTACGATAAGCCCACAGCACAGAATGCAGCTCGTTGATCCAGTTTGCTTTCGCGTCATTCAGTCTTTTCTTCAAACCATTTAGCAACGTTCTGTTTATCACTTCAGTTTGTCCATTGCTTTGGGGATGGCCTGGTGCCGAGTGGATCTTCAAAATATTTGACTGATGACAATAGGCAGCGAACTCCTCGTTATCAAATTGTGTTCCATGGCCGGTGATGAATGCATGGGGAAGACCATATCTACATATGATATTTTTCTAAATAAATTGGTACACCTTTTCGTATGTCATGTCGACAAGAGGATCGGCTTCTACCCACTTAGTAAAATAATCCACGGCAACGACGAGATATTTAAATCTTCCTCTAGTTGTTGGAAGTGGCCCGACCAAGTCAATTCCCCACATGGCAAATGGCCAAGGGGAAGTAATGGGTGTCAACAATGCTTGGGGAGTTCTTCGGATGGAGGAGAAGCGCTGACACTTATTACATTTCTTGGCATAGGCTATACAATCAGCGCTCATCGTTGGCCAGTAGTATCCTTGCGTCACTATTCTTTGCAGAAGTGTCCGACCTGCTACATGGGCTCCACAAGACCCTTCATGGACTTCTTCAATCAAATCCTTCACCTCGGCTGGATGTACACACCTCTGCAAGCCAGCTATGATTCCTCTTCTGTATAGAATACCATTAGTTAGTACATAACGAGCAGCTTTAAACTTCAATTTCTTGGCTGGGAGTTTGTCAATCGGTAATTCTCCCTCCTCAATATATGCCCTGATGGGATCCATCCAAGATGGCCCTAAATCAAGGGTAATAAAATTCATCGCCAGATCTTCTTCTATGCTCCGACCAGCTAGAAATTCAATCGGGATTGTTCTTCGTAGCTCGGTACGAGTAGCCGATGCTAATCAAGCTAAAGCGTCTGCTCTTGCATTCTCCATTCTTGGTATTCTGACCAGTTGAACAGTAACAAATCCCGATACCAATTTCATCGCCTTTGCATGGTATTTAATCATCAGCTCTCCTTTTGCTGTATACACACCAAGCATTTGGTTTACAATCAACTGTGAGTCACTGCATACGATTACCTGCTTTGCCTTCATAATTTTTACCAGACTAAGACCTACAATCATCACTTCATATTCGGCCTCATTATTAGAAGCTTGAAATTGAAAACGCAGAGCATATTCTATATCGATCTCATCTGGAATTTTCAATACAATCCCAGCTCCACTACCCGACGTGCATGATGAGCCATCCACATATAGGTTCCATATAGGTATTTCGTCCTCAAACTTCTTATTGGACAAAATTCCTCGATGGAATATTTGTTGCTCCTTTATCTCCATTTTAACCACACCTCGCTGCTCGCCGACCTTCTCCTCTTGCTCTCCGACCAACTTAAGTTGATTGGGGTTTAAATTTGATGATCATGTAACATCCACAGGTTGGTCGGTGTTCAGCGTTTGTTCCTCGGGGGTATCAGGATAAGTGAACTTCGCTATAAAATCTGCTACTGCTTGCCCTTTCAGTGACGATCTAGGCTCATAAATTATATCATATTCATCGAGTTCTATTGTCCAATACATCAATCTCCCTGATTTTTCTAGTTTATAAAGAGCTTGCCTCAACGGCATATCGGTATATACGACTATGGTATGATCCTGGAAATATGGCTTCATTCTTCTACTCGCTTCGATCAGCGCCAATGCCAACTTTTCCAGCTTTGGATATCTGATCTCTGCTCCTCGAAAGGCCTTACTAGTGTAATAAATTGGTTTTTGTACTCCATCCTCTACTCTTATTAATGCCGAGCTAACTGCATTTTTTGAAACTGCCAGATATAAATACAATCTTTCTCCCGTCACTGGCCTGGACAACAGTGGAGGTGCTCCCAAATATTTCTTCAATTCTTGAAAAGCTTTCTCGTATTCTTCATTCCATTCAAAAGTCTTTCGGAGCGTTTTGAAGAATGGGAGGCATCTATCAGTTGCTCGCGATACAAATCTGTTAAGTGCTGCTACTCGCCCTGTAAGACTTTGTACTTCCTTCTTCGTCGTTGGAGATCGCAGCCCTAATAGAGCTTTGATCTTTTCAGGGTTTGCTTCAATGCCTCGTTGATTGACAATATACCCGAGAAACATGCCTTCTCGTACTCCAAATATGCACTTGGTCGGGTTCAGCTTCATTTGATATTTATCTAATTGATCAAAGGTCTGGCCTAAATCAACTAGATGGTCAGCAACTTTCTTGCTTTTTGTCAGCATATCATCAACATAGACTTCCATATTGTAACTGATTTGTTCTACAAACACCTTGTTCATCAGCCGCTGATATGTCGCACCTGCATTTTTTAAACCAAAAGGCATACCATTATAACAATAAGTTCCTCTAGGGGTAATGAAAGAAGTACTCTCCCTGTCTTCAGGTTTCATTTTAATCTGGTTGTAACCAGAATAAGCATCCATGAAGCTCAGCAGCTCGTGTCCCGAGGTAGCATCCACTAGTTGATCAATTCGAGGCAAGGGAAAATGATCCTTTGGACATGCCTTGTTGAGGTCGGTGAAGTCTACACACATCCTCCATTTGTTGTTCTTCTTTTTCACCATCACCACATTTGCTAACCAGTCTGGATACTTAACATCTTCGATAAAGTAAGCTTTCTGGAGCTTCTCGACCTCCTCTTGTATAGCTTGGTTCTTCTCGGGGCTGAACACTCTTCTTCTCTGCTTCATTGGCTTGATCTCCTTATTCAAATTGAGCTCGTGACATAAGAAATTTGGGTCTATTCCGGGCATATCTTCATGACTCCAAGCAAAAGTTTGTTTTCTGCTTTTTAAGAAACTATCAACTCCTGTTTTAATGAGGCATCTAACGACGAACCTATCTGAGTTGTTCGTTCAGGGTGCTCGTCGTCCAGAATGATGTTTTTAGTAGCTTCTACCACCTGACCTTCCACGAGTTGCGACTCGTCTCTAGGATCCAATGTTTTAATTTCTACACCCTCATCCACCTAATAGGTAGTAGTGTTTTTCCTAGATTCCTCCAGTTCCTCCTGCTCGGTAGATGAATAGTAGCATTCCCGAGCTACTTTTTGATCACCCTTCACAACTCCTACTCCAAAATTGGTTGGAAATTTTAGGCATTGATGTACCGTAGATGGTACTGCTTCGAACTTCTTCAATCCTACCCTTCCCATGATGATATTGTAGGTTGATTGAACATTCTTATCCATCACGAAGAAGCGTACTCTTTTTGTTCGACAAGCAGGCCATGTACCAATGAACATATCCAACTTGATCGTCCCAAGTGGAAAAACTTTCTCGCCAGCAAAACCGAGAAGGGTCCTATGATAAGGCTCCAACTGAGATGACTTTAGATTTAAGCTGTCGAAGCACGAGTAGAACATAATATCAGTCGAGCTACCATTTTCAACCAGTACTCTCGAGATCATCACTTCCTTCATTCTCATTTTGATTACCAATAGATCATCATGAGGATACAGCACACCTGTGAGGTCATTTTTTGAGAAACCGATGACCAGTTTTTCTTTGTTGACCTTCCTCGGGCGATCATCTTCAACCAAATTTATTTATTGGATATATGAACAAGCTTGAGCCTCATTGAGGTAAGCTTTTCTTTCTGCAGTAAGGTCTCCACCTCCTGCATCTCCACCTGTAATAACATTACAATCAAAGGATCCAAAATGTATTGAAAATACCTCACGTTCTGGCTGCCTTGGTCTTTTGGGAAGATCAGGGTCGTCTTCTGGATCATCTTCATGGTCTCTTTTCTTGTTCTCCTCTGCTCGACGAGGAGATCTAGATCTTTCTCTTGCTCGATCGTTGTTTCTTCTTTCATTTCTGCGATCAACATACTTTGCCAGTTTTCCTCGTCTAATGAGTGCCTCGATCTCATTCTGAAGAGCTATACAATTTTTGGTCATGTGGCCATGATCCTTGTGGAACTCGCAATATTTGGCCTTATTCCTCTTGTCAGGGTCTGACTTCATTTTTTTCGGCCAATTTAACTCCTCGCTGTTCTTGATTTCTTCTAGAACATGGTTGATGTCTACCTTCAAAGGAGTATAATTCTCAAATTTCTTCAATACCTCCCATGATGGCTTTGTTTTTGAGTGCTTGTCACCACCATTGTTCTTATGCTCTTTCTTTTTGGCCTTATCACCCTCCACCTTGGTTTCTTTGGTATTTATATTCTTCTTTGCAGCCATAGCTTCCTCGGCATTCATGATCTTGGTCGCTTTTGCCATCAATTCTGACATGGTTCTGGGTGGATCTTTAGCCAAAGTGTGATATAATTTGTTGGGCAACAGCCCACTCATCAGGGCAGTAATCGCTGTCTTTTCCTCGTAATTAATAATTTCGAGCTTCTCGTTATTGAAGCGAGTTATATAATCCCTACTGCTCTCCCCTGCCTTTTGTCTAACACTTAACAAGTGTGCTACTCGTTTGACAGGTTTTGCTTCAAAATAGAAGTTTCCAATGAAGAGCTCGGCCAGTTGAAAGAAAGTTGAAATCTTACCCCGAGGAAGATTATTGTACCATATTTGAGCAGATCCTGTAAGAGTTCCCGAGAATGCCCTGCATCTCATCTCATTTGGCACAACATAGATGTCGGTAGCAGCTTGGTATTGCTCCATATGAAGGACATAATTGGTTTTTCCATCATATTTAGGAGTCACAACAGGTGCTTTGAACTTTGATGGTGTGGGAAAATCCATAATTGTTTGGACAAAAGGTGTCCCTTGGACAAAAGTTCTTTGTAGAGGATTCTTGGCCTTGGCCATTTCCCCTAATCTATCCTCCCGCCTCTGAATAGAGCCTTTCCACGCATCATTTCCTTCCTCGGGCCTATTGGTTCGAGCAACTGATCGCATGGATGTGGCTTCTTGGGATCTGTCTTGTCGAGCAACTGGTTGTGATTGGGCAGAACCTTCTCTTAAATCAAATGGTCGTCAAAAGTTTCTCGACACAGCCTTAGGAGGACTTTTATTCTTCCTAGGGCCCAATCGATCAAAAGGAGAGACCCTACTCAATCTTTCCAGTGCACTGGTCCTTTTCGGAGAGAGAGTGATGTGTTGTTCAGTATATGTGGCTTGTACTGATGAAGTTCGACCCGGTTGATAAGAAAAATCTTCAGATTTATCAGTGCGATATGAATCGCTTTGCCTAATGCGTGAAGAAAATAAATGAGTATTTCTTTGACCACTTCGTTGTCCTGAATAGGTTGATGCTCCACCTTGGATAGTTTGCATGAGTTGTCGCATTGTTTCCTGCATGGTTGTCTGGCCTTGAGCCAAACTGTCTATGATTCCTGCCAGATCTTGGATATTTGGAGGAGCGGATGGATTTTGGGGGTTCCCAGCATTTTGATTACTGGACTCAGGATTGTCAGCCATTGGTGATGAATTATTTTTGGTGAAAAACGAAAATTACAGTCGTTTCCCACAGACGACGCCAATCTGTTGATGTAAAAAATTAGACTATCTCTAATTTATTTAATCACAGATAAAAATATAAATAAGACAAAAGGTTTTAAAGTGGTTCAGCCTTGAACGAATGGCCTACGCCCACTGTTTGTATTATTGTTAACTGTTTAGGAATTCTCGTGGTAGGATTATTCTCAAGAAATTCCGGTCCCCCCACAATGAGGATGATACAATGTATTTATAACCCTGAGGCCGTACATGTGATAGGGTTGTACATAGCTGCCCAATAAGCGTATACATCTGTATGATAATAATCAGCATTTAATGCGCATTTAATCCTCTTAATTGTCTGATAATAAATGCTCTGATCGAGATGCAGCTCGGACCGCCTAAGTATCTCGCTATCCATGAGTTGCTCGGTGCAGTAAAGTTCCTCGGAGAACACTTGTTGCTCGGAGCATCTGAGTTGGTCGGGGAAATTGAGTTCCTCGAAGTCAAGGTGTTGTTCAGAAGTGTTTGTTATTGCCACGTAGATTGCCATGTGTCTCCACTTAATTGAGCCATGTCAGCAGACTAAATTTGGTATCAAGAACTACAATAACTGGTTTGTCGCGCCAACCACCCATATGTCAACGGGACCAAAATATTTAGTTTGTCGATTGTTTTGGAGAGTCAAAATCACAAAATGAGGGAAGCAAAAGCATTTGGCAAATTTGTTGATTGCCTTGAAATTGTATAATAGGTTACATTTATAAATTACTTTAAGTACAAAAGTGCTTATATTTTTTTTTATATAAATATGAATTATTGGAGTAGTGCGTTTTAAGTACACGAAAATTGTTATATGGTTAATTTGATCACAAAAGACAAATATAATGTTGTAATACAAAGTACCAAGAATAAAAAAAATTGAGGACACTGAGATATGTGTGGTTTGACAAGAAATGCACCCGTCCACGAGGGGAGCTCTTATTAACTCTTCAATTTGAGAGTACAATTTGGCAAGTTCTTAGGTCCTGAAACACATGCCCCGGTAGTGGGTGGTTACAATTATTTATATTGATTAATGCAAGTTTTCTTAGCATATTGGGCTCTCCCCTTATCACTTATCATCTCACGATGATAAGTCTCACTTGATGAAAGTGTTAATGCGCTATAGGTTATATGGAATGTCACGCATACACTAATTTTTAAAATTTTCAATTTTAATTAAACGATTAACCCAATTAAATATGCACTAATTAAATCGAATGTTGTTTAAATGGTTTACCAAATTTTATCTTGCCATAAAACATGCATCTAGGTGAGTAGCAAAAGTAAAATAGATCAAAAAACCACAACATGTCGATGTACGAGAAAAACCCAAACGGAAAAAAAATCTCAGATGGCCCAGCCATGCAAAATTCATTATGATCTAAGAATTACACAAGGACGACAAATGACTAAAACAACTGACTTGACTCCTTCAAGCCTTGATGTTATGTTCGTTCCTTATACCTTCTTCATAGCGACACGCAGGATTCCACCCACGCATTATCACAATGCGTGCTACTCACACGTCTTGGATCCACCAATCTTGGCTCAGCAAACTGTTACAGCAACACGGAGTCCATCGCGTCAAACTACAACACACACGAAATTCACCGTATGAAATAGTACTCGGCAAATATAAAGAGTAAACAAAATTTGGTGCCAAGAAAGAGATCTCAAACAAGAATATTTAGATGAAACTTGGATCTCAAAATAATTGGGTATAAACTATGGTTTAGAGGCTTTTAACGATTGGGTGTAAACTAGGGTTTGAAGGTTTTTATTGCTCTTAGGAAATTAATTTCTACAGCTTGAGAAAAAAAAAATCAATGATAGCCCTAATATATATATATAGAAAACACAAAAAACGAGGCAACTCATTTAAACGAAAAGCAATAGAGCCATTCGAATGAGTTGTGAATTTGAACAAAATAAATCTTGTTTGAACGAGATAGCCAAACTCATTTGAACGAGCTTCGAAGGAGCTTTGAACGACTTCTCGCTATAAAACAAAAACATCTCGTTTGAACCTCATTTAAAAGAAAACCCCATTCTCATTTGAACGAACTAAAAGAGTCGTTCGAATAACTTATATAAATTCATTTGAACATAAAAAACTCCTTGTTCAAACGACTTTAATAAAAAAAAAAAGCATTTTTTTCTTTGAAATTCTTTTTACGAATGTGGCCTCAATTTAAAAACTAACACCCAAATGAATATCCAGGGCTCAAACATATATGCATTCATACCTCTTGATATCCCACCGACGTTGAAGATGAAACTCAACACGGCACCTTGATAAAGTTATTTACTTGACCGCGACAGTCTTCAATCAAACATCACAGGCTTGAAGAATAAATATACTAAAATCCTAACATATGACTCTAACGATTTTGTACTAACAAAAATTAGTCAATCTCCCTTTGGCTATTCCAGGACAAAATATAAATATAAAAACCTACGGGCTATCAAGCTCTCTAAATACTCAATCCTAACACCAAAGGAAAAGGTACAAACATTTGACCAACTCAAACTTGAGTAGCTTTGCTCTTATGAAAACTTTATCGTATCGTTGTAAACCTGCACACTTTAAACACGCCTTCAAATGCTAAGAGAATATATAACAAATATAAATTCGCATATGAAAACCATCCCCATATGTCCAAACATTTCCTAAAACTAAGGTTAAGTTTTCTCCACCTAAGGTAAGACGTCTTCCCCTAAGGTTAATATACTCCCTCTTTTTGTTGAGTAATAGACAAAGGTAAAGTGCACAATACAACTTCTCCCCCCTAAATATAACACATGTGAACATAAAGGAAAACATTAATATCATGTGATTATGTGAAGTAAAATGCAACGACAAAAAAACTCGGTAACATAAACACAAATAATCCAAATAATGAACACATGATACTAATGTAAAGAATGAAGCAAAAGATACCAATCTGATCATATTTGAATCAAAGATGAAGCATATGAAAAACTTATATTAAATGCAATGCAAATACTCAAAACAAATATATATATATATAATCTCTCATGTACATACCTGCATACATTCTTAATTTTACACACACGCAAATGAGACCCATGAATATAAGCACCGAAAGCTAACACTCTCTCTCCTCTCTCCTCTCTCCTCTCTCCTCTATCAACAACCATTTAACACCCTCTCTCTCCTCTCTCCTCTGTCTACAACAGATGTACCAATGCACAGGTGCCAAGATACCAAATCTTGGCAAACCAAATCATTACAAAACAAACACAAACCTTTACAAACATGAAAATCAAACCTTTAATTTTAGTAAACCTGTTAATTTTTAATCTTGGCAAACCTTTACAACAGACCTATTAATTTTTAATTTTTGTAAACCTTTAATCTTGGCAAACCATGCATAGTTAATTTTTAAAAAACCTGTTAATTTTTAATTTCAAAGACTTTTAGTATTAATCACCAAAATTGTCACACAAATATTTTTTATACATATTTAGTTCAAGTCTTTTTATTTTATTCCAAAAAGTCCCTCAAACACTCATTTAATCGGATTTGTGCGTGATGAAAAACAGTAATTCTAAACACCCATTTCATTTTTGTATGGGTGGTGTCGCGTCTTAATTATGTCGTGTGTGATAAAAAAAAGTAATTATAAACAGTAATACAGATGCGACACGTCAATGTGTCGCATAAATGAATCGGATTTGTGTGTCGCTGTAGAATTACTATAAAAATAAACTCGTGTCATGTCTTCCGTAACACAATTACGAGTTTATTTTTTGTTACGTAACACAATTACGTAACATAAAAATAAATTCGTGTGTAATTGTGTTACGTAACACAATTACGTAACATAAAAATAAACTCGTGTGCTATGGAAGACACGACGTGAGTTTATTTTTAGAGTAATTCTATAATTACACACGAGCTTATTATGTTATGTTACGTAATTGTGTTACGTAACACAATTACACACAAGTTTATTTTTATATTTCGTAATTGTGTTACGTAACACCATTACGTTACATAAAAATAAACTTGGGTGTTACGGAAGACACGACACGAGTTTATTTTTAGAGTAATTCTATAGCGACGCACAAATTCGACTCATTTGTGCGACGCACTGACGTGTCGCATTTGTATTTATCAACTATATTACACAATTGAAGGGAAAAATTCTTTCCCGTGGACTTACAATCATTAAATGATGTGGGTCCGCGCCAGTGGTACTAACAAATTGTGATAAAAAACGCTCTAAAAAATATTTTTGTATTTAAACCCTGCATTTTTCGTTATTATTATTTTTTTATTATCAAATATTTTCGGATCTTTTACTACTTAGAGTTCTCACTATTTAAAATTTTGGATCCGGGAATGTGGGTCCGCGCCAGCGACACTAATCAATCGTGATATCATGCCAATAAACATAGTTTTTTTTAGTTATGAAAAAATAATTTTTTTAATTTTAATTTAAAAAAAAATCGTTTACTTTTAATTAAAAAAACTATTTTCTTTTAATTGAAAAAAAAATATATTAATAGAAAAACTATTTTTTTATATAAAAATATTTTTATATCAATTGTTAAAAATAAAATAGTAAGAAATATATATAAAAAAACTATTTTATCTATTAATATAAAATAATTGTTTTGCAACGTAATTAGAAACTTACAAATAACAGTGCTATGTATACACCATTCCATCATTCTTGTTTAGTTTAAAAGTAAAAAAAGAAAAGAAAAGTGATGGGTCTTTGAATCCTACCTTTAAAGTAATTTGAGAGTATAGCAACAAATGAACATTTAAAGTTAACCAAATAATGGGTTGTCTGCATGAGGAGAGAGAAATGGTTGAGTGCGTTTGCTTTTTAATTGTCAACAGCGTGGGTGTGTTCTATTTTTTGGACTGCATGGAGTCATGTATAATAAGGGGTCTGTATGAGAGACCCTCTCTCTCTCTCTCTCTCTATATATATATATATATATAACCACACATATAACAATAACGCACAAGCAGATATAGGTATAAACACCACAAAAGACATAAAACATATAAGCTTTCCAAACTCGTATCGCATACTTGTATCTAACTATAATGTGGTAAGGTATGGAGTGAAGAGGCGTGAACTAGAAAACAAAAGAAATATGTCCCAATTACTCAAGATATGTCCAAAGAGTTCTATTTGATCGCATAACTTCGATTTAGCCTCAAGTAATAAATAATTAACTAATAATGGACAAACATACACAAGGCACACTAGACTAAAAATCTTAATGATTCTCAAATTAATAGTATCAAACGTTTAGATTAACCATAAATTATTGTGAAAACTCATTGATCTTCAACTTAAACACCCTAAAAAAATATTGATATATCACATTTTCTCTCCTTTTGAAGATACCAATTTTGAAGCATTAATTTCTAAACATAGCCTTACCAATTCTTTTTCTTTTCTTTTGCCTCTATTTTCTTTTAGGATCTTATCAATGGTGGCCTTTTACGTAAAGTAGATTTAGTTCATTCATAGCCCTTTTCCATTGCTCAATCATATTAAAAAAAAAAATTAAACTCTCAAGTAATAGTTTTTACATACGGAAACTCCCCATAGTCAAATAACTATGTATATCACAAGATTGATATGATAACACCTCACTTAGATCATGCAATATAAAAAGTTATAATCCAAAAGAGCTCATGCAAGTGTGTGAGAAGGCATATGCAAAGTGAATCCATTAAGAAAATCAAGTTTGAATAACTCCATGTAAGTGTGATGGAAACAATCTAAAGCATTGTAAACCATAATCAAATGTCTTAGCCACATGGAAACGTGGAAAAAAGGGGATCCAAATACACCTATATGCCACACAAAATGTTTAAAACTAAACTACACAAACAAACTAAAAAAAATTCTGAGTTTTTCGAAACATTTTTCGAAACGATTTAAAAGACAAACAAAATCTTTTTATATTTTTCAATAAGACCCAAAAAAGAAAAAGAAAAATCTAAAAGACTAAAACATCATACAACTATCAATTACATATAACGTGGAGCACAAAAGCTAGTGTATGAAAATATGCAAACACAATCAACCATTAGACTTAGCATGAGAAGAATCATGTGCAAGCATACAAGAATCAATAAGTCTAACATTTAATGCCTCCAAAACTGATTTTCTAACCCACATAGGTATAACATGATAATTTAGGGTTTAGGAAACCTTAGTGACACTAGACTTAGGCTTCCTAGGATTTTTTCCATGATCATAACAAAATGCCCTAAGATAACCTTTCCCACCACAATGAGAGCATGTGTAAACACGAGGAATATTACCCTTGGGTTGACCTTCTCTAACATCCTTGGAAATAGTTAATACACTCAAACACATGGTCTTAGATTTAGGCACATAATCAATTGAATTATCGAAGCCAATACCGATGTGACTTGAGCCTCTTAATTTATCTTCTAATTTCAAAATCCTAGACTCAAGCAAAAACTTAAACTCTTCAACTTTTGGGGACTTCTTATTCATATTTTTAACAATTTCTTGAAGGTTATCTCAATCATCCTCAATGTAAGCAAACTTATACCTAAGAGTCTTCTCACGTTCCCTTAAATCAACAAATAGTTTATCATTCTCTTCTACGACACGTTTTTTCACCCTTGCCTCAAACTTCTTAGAGTCCTCTAACCCACTCTCTAAAACACGAACTCTTAAGTCACCCTCATTCTTGGAAACTTTTAAATTATAGAAATTATGTTTCATTTCCTTGAGATTTTCACAAAGGATATCTCTTTGAGTCTCAATAGTTCACAAAAATTCAATTTCATCTTAAGCGAAAATTTTCTTTTTCAAGAAATTTAACTTTTTTTTTCAAACTTCAAATTCAAACGAGTTAAGTTTTCAGCATAGCTATGATTCTCATTAAACTTCTCTCAAATATCAAAATGATCGCCATCACTAAATACATTGGATAACTTGTCACTATGATGACTCGTCGAAAGAAATAAACAACCACTAAAGAGAGAAAAATAGATAACCCTAAAAACACTAAACATGGATAAACATGATAACTTAGTATACTTGCTCTGATATCAATTTGAAAGTTCTACTCCACTAAGGGTTATATGTAATGTCAAACACACACACACACGCTAATTTTTAAGATCTTCAATTTTAATTAAATAATTATCCTAATTAAATAGGCACTAATTAAACTAAATGCTATGTAAATAGTTTACCAAATTTTATCTTGCTACAAAAGATGCATCTAGGTGAGTAGAAAAAGTAAAATAAAGCAAAAAATCACAATGCGTTGATGTACGATGAAAATCCAAATGGAAAAAATCTCAGACGACCCAGCTACGAAAATTTCACTATGATCTAGGAATTACGTAAGGACGAAAAATGAGTTACATAACTGACTTGACTCATTCAAGTCTTGATGTTATCTTCTTTCCTTATAATTTCTTCATAGATACACACATGAATTAATCCGCACAACGCCATAACTCATGTTCCTCACACGTCTCGATATACATTGATCTTGTCACAATAAACCATCACAACAACACAGAGTTCACCGTGTTAAACTACAACACACAAGAAACCACCGTATGAAATAGTACTCAATAAATATAAAGAGTAAATGAACTTTGATGATAAGCAACAGATCTCAAACAATCATATTTAGATGAAACTTGGATCTCAAAAAAATTGGGTGTAAACTAGGCTTTGAAGGCTTTTATTGCTCTCAGGAAACTAATTTCGACAACCTTGAGAAAAGAAAACTTATGCCAACTCTAATATATATATATATATAATGCTGCAATCTCATTTGAATGAAATAAATCTCGTTCGAATTAGATAAAAAAAACTCATTTCAAAGAGCATTGAGTTACTTCTCACTATAAAGAATAAACATCTCGTTTGAACCACGTTTGAAGAAAACCCTATTCTCATTTGAATAAACTAAAAGACTCATTCAAACAACTTATATAAATTCGTTTTGAACAGACAAAACTTCTCGTTCGAACGACTTTAATAAAAAAACATTTTTTCTTTTAAAATTATTTTTACGAAAATGGCCTCAATTTAAAAATTACTAGCCAAATGAATATTCAGGGATTAAACATATATGCGTTCATACCTTTTGAGATCCCACCGATGTTGAAGACAAACTGGGCAAGAAACACAATACCTTGATGAAGTTTCTTTACTTTGCCACTATGGTCTTCAATCAAACATCACGGGCTTAAAGGATAAACATTCTCAAATCATAACCTATGACTTGAACGGTTTTATCTCGAGGAAAATAAGCCAATATACATACAAATTGACTCTATTGGAAATTTGCCCTTACATTTGAACATATCTATACTCCCATAAATTGTTCATGTGTCAGCTTTGAGATTATCATGTAAAATCTTCTTTGGTCATTTATGTCTCTCATTTGTGGGAACCAAGGTCAATTAGATCCCACGTGCCTCATAAATAAAAAATAATGGATCCCACAATTTCTCCAAGACCTTTCAGCTCTTACGAGGCAAAGTCTTACTCTGGTCGAGGGATAAAACATATTTTCCATCCTATAACTTAGAGAAGTTGCCTTGGTAAATCGTGGAGTCATCAGTCACACAAAATCCAGCCTACTGATGGCATATGTTTTGTGACTAGTACTGTTGCCTTCAAAATGGTATAGGCTAAGGGTGTGTAAACTTAAGTGCTTTTTGGGACCAACAGGTAGAATTATTCAAATAATGGCGTGGTCTTGGTGATTAGTGAATGGTGCTTGGACATTCACTTTCCTTGCATGTTTTTAGAATATTTTGATATTTGGAACTTAGAATCAAAGTGAAGATCCTTAGAGATTCTAAATTTTTTTTATCAAAGGTATTGAGACCTTATGATAGATTTTGAGTTGGGGTGAAGACCACAGAACTCGATTTAAAGTTAAAAATACATTGTCCCCAAGACTAGTTTACACTACACCAAATCTGTCGAATTGTCACGACCATTGACCTTGACAAATTCAACTTGTCAAGGTCAATGACCGTGACAATTCTGGGTGAGACAACTTTTTTTGTCACGGTCATGGACCGTGACAAGCTCATTAGAATTGTCACAATCATGTCACGATCCTTGACCGTGATAATGTTAAAAAAAATTATCACGGTCATTGTTCGTGACAAGTCCGTGACAACTCTCTTTGTCAAGGACTTGTCACGATCATTGACCGTGACAATTCTGGGCAGAATTAAAAAAAAATCTGCTGGGCAGATGGCCACTGCCACTGCCCAGCAGTATATTTGTACCTGTTATAGCAACGTTGTACCTGTTCAAACATTATATATCCAAATAAAATAGAGATATTGCAAATATACATTCAAAATAGAGACAATATTCATCACGATATAATCCAAAAACAATTCAAATGTACCAACTTAAAAATAATACAATTCAATTCAAATAATGTCACTACATGTCTTGGGTAAGGTTAAATCCGAGGAGGTTAGTAGGCCACACGATATACGAATTGACATACCCACTGATATACATCGTGCCGCATTATTCGTGCAACCACAACGGGGAGTTCTCCTTCCCGGGTATCACATGCGTGACGAGCACCTTGGACTCGATGTCTTGAATCTCACGTCCATGAACTAGTCCACCCTGGACGATATTCGGGTCCCTTAACCCCCGCCCTATCCGCTGGCCATCAAATATGTCCAGTATAAACACGCTCGGCCAACTAAGCATCGACATCGATCGGTCGAAGGGAGACAAATAGGGAAGTGGATCATCAAAATTCGCACCTGTCGATGATGAAGCAGCGAGGTTCACATCCTCGTCATCCTGCACCTCGTCCTCCCGCACCTCGTCCTTTCGCACCTCCTCCCCCCCACCTTCTCCTTCGCTTTCCCCTTGCATTTTCCTCCGCCCAACGAACGCTTCATGAATGAGAACATATCTTAGACCTTCGCCTCCAAACGGGACAGCTTCGCATCATGCAAGTCCACCGTTCGAGCCAACCCAGTGTCGCTCGTATCCAATCCTATGATCCTAGATTTGGCCACCCACGAGCTCACCCTCCTTGTCCTCCCCTTGCGATCAGAGCCAAGCACTTGGCTGAGTGCGTCTGTGGACAAAGATGCCTTGTCGGCATCAGATTGCGACTCATGCACTTCCTTAAGCTTTACCTGAAACGACAAAAAACACATGATTAGTAAAATAAGTAAATTAAAAAATTATAACGTAATTAACAAAAAGTAAAATGTCGGATTACTTACAATCGTGGCCGTGACGCTCGGAGACACCTCCTTGTCCTTCCCCTTCTTCGTCCCAAGAGCCACATAAGTATCGAGTATATGTGGCCTACCCCTAGGGCCACTCCCTGTCCCCTGAAATAAAATAAAGTAAAATTAGTATCGGCCCCGCAAAATAAAATAATGCAGAATAATATATTTCTCTAGTTATAGAAAAATTAAATTTTACCATCATCCTATGCTCCACCTCGGCGTAAGACGTCTGACCGGAGTAGTGCACGTCCGTCTTTTTTGCCCGATTTTCCCTCCCTGATTGGCGAGATGCCAATTGTCGCTCCCCGATCTCATTGTCAACGAATTTTTGCCATTGTGCCAATGAGATCAGCTCCTTCGGTGGAACGGATTCACGCCTTTGGATAATGGACTCTCGTGTCTTCCCAAAGTACCGGGTTCGCATATTTTTCTTCCACGTCTTGTGTTGCTCCCTCAACTGCTCCAAAACAAAATCGCGTAGCTTTGGATCCAGACTGAATTGTTCCTATCCAACAAGTACAATGTTAGTTGCAAATAAATATAAATATAAATATAAAATGAAATTGAAATAGAAATTGAAATATTCATATGAATATAAATATAAATATAAATACATTACCTGTAGTTCCACCCAAACATCTAAGTTGAGTTCATATGGCACCTCCTTCCAACTAATGTACCCCGGGTCGATGATCATCTTTACCAGCTCGAGGGATCTCGCTAATGGGCTCGACTTGTTCTCGATGGCCATCCCCAGTTTGCCATATTTGGGGAGCCTAGGGGTCGAGGAGCCCTCGTCGCCTCCGCTACCACCGAGCCCAGACGACATCATCATAACAAGCATCATCATCCTCGCTTTAACACCTAAAGGAGACATTTGCTGTAAAAAAATGTTATTAGTACATATCAAAATGAATTAAAAGAAGACATGCAAATATGTACAATTACTACAAATAAAAATGAATTGTTACTGTCAAACACCACCCACCCACCCATGCACATTCACACACACAGACGCATCCCCCTACCCCACCACCCACCCACCCACCCATCCCTACCCCCTACCCCCCAACCTTGCCCCACCCCTTCCCCCACCCCCAACCCGCCCCACCCCATCCCCCACCCCAACCCAACCCACCACCCACCACACACACGCATACACACACATACACACGCACATATGTAATTTCAAGTATGTTTCATTTAATTATCATACTATATATATATATTATTCGATATACAAAGTAATTTTTAAAAAAAGTTGAAAAACTTCACCCCCATATGGACAATAATCCAGTGGTCATGCCACTTTTAAAACTAACCAACCCGATATCGATCCACTATAATCCGACAACAATGTCAACAACAAATATGTATCCCGTACTTCTTCTAATTTATCTACTCAATTAATTATTTTCATCAATTAAACTAACAATTAAAGTATACAATTATTAATTTACTAATTTACAATGAGGGGCAATCCTACTTTCATAATTAATCATATATCAATTTACTAATTTACAATGAGGGGCAATCATATATTAATTTACTAAAAAAATTAATAACCAATCAATTCGTTTACAAGGGACATTACGCACAAACATGCACATACACGCACACTACACACACATGTACACTCACGCACAAAAAAAGTTGAAAAGTCCCACCCCCATATGGACAATAATCCAGTGGTCATTCCACTTTTAAAACTAACCAACCCAACACCGATCCACTATAATCCAACAACATTGTCAACAACAAATGTGTATCCCGTAATCCTTCTAATTCATCTACTCAATTAATTATTCTCATCAATTAAACTAACAATGAGGGGCAATCCTACTTTCATATGAAATGGACACTAATTATTAATTTACTTTCACATAAAACTATACAATTAAAGTTACAATTAAAGCTATATAATTTATTTTATTAAAGCTATACAATTAAAGTTATTTCGAATCTCAACAATTATCTGTTAATGAGGGGCAATCCTACTTTCATATGAAAGGGGAAATACATATTTTATTAATCAATTTGTCCATTTCAATTGTTGAGATTGTCCCACCACACACACACACCACCCCCTGCCCCCTCCCCCCACCACACACACACGCACACTCACACACACACGCACACTCACACACACACATACACCTCACCACCCCCTATCCCCTCACCCCACCACACACACGCACGCACCTGCACACACACACACACACCACCACCACCACCTCCGCCCCCCACCCATCACCCATGTCCCTCCCCCCACCCCACCACACACGCACACACACACACACACACATACACACACCCCACCCCACCCCACCCACCCTCTGCCACCTCCCCCCACCACACACCACCACACACATATATACATACACATACACACGCATATAAAAATGAAAGAGAAAGAGAGGAAAAAAACATACCTTAGAGAGAGAGAGAGAGCTCGAAATGGCTTAGAGAGAGAAAGAGAGGGAAAATCAAAAGGGTGGGAAAAAAAGAATTCGTAGTTTTTTTTTTACTGAAGAAATTTTCACGGATATGTCACGGTCAATGACCGTGACAAGTTAATACTATTATCACGATCAATGACCGTGACAAGTCCGTGACAAATGTACTTGTCAAGGACTTGTCACGGTCAATGACCATGATAAAAAAAAGCGTGTTTTTGTTTCACGGTCAATGACCGTGACAAGGCTGGCCGGCTAAAGGGTGCCAATTTAGCCTTTTTGGTGTAGTGTTATAGATAACTTGGTGATTGTTCATTCTCAACGATGAAGAGTATTCAATCACTTCAGAGCTTTTTCAAATACTCTCATATCTCCCATCTTTGTTAGTGAATTTCTCTATCTGCTTCTTTTTTCATTCAAGAGTTTTCTCCATTTATTTTGTGATCATGGTTTTGTGTCATCAACGAATCCACAATTAATGATTTTAAAATAAAATATATCCCTGAATGAGTTACTCTAGAGATTTCGGAGAGGGTCATTGATCACTATAATATGCCAAGAGATCATTAGATATTCTCTGTCATTGTTGTTGAGGTTATCATCGCGTTTCCCCTAAACCAATTCTTCCTAAAGGTTTTGTGAGTTCTTTAAATTGGTGCGAGCCCAATGTGCCCCAATCTCTAGAGAATAGTTAATAGTGTCAATTGGGTTAATGAACTCTATGGTACCTACCTTAGCATACCTAAAATTGGGTATTATTTTCTTTCACAAAATATCTTTCGTAAAAGGCTACAACAATTGAATAATGTTTCCTAATTTCTATAGGTTTTGATCAAAAGTAATGTATACAGATATTTACCACCAAATCAAAATATATTTTTTGAAGTTGAATATGAATTTGTTAAGAACCACCAAATGCTTGGATACCACTCTATAAGATGTGAGATTTCCCAAAGGTTTTGAAAGTGTTGAAAATATTTTAGCTTGCTCGAACCTCAAAATGTATTTTTTTCATTAAAGTTTGATACAAACATCTCAAAGATGCAAAAACATAAGTGAATAAGAAAAACAAAAAAAATTCTCTATAGAGTTAAAAACTCAGAAACTTCCTAAATTTAAATCCTCTCGATCAATGTCTTTTCTCTGTAATAATTTCATAAATTTTTTCTTTTTGATTTTTTTTTACAAAAGATCTCTCTTGATAATGAGACAAAATACTCTATATATATTTGAACTATCTTCATTGGAAGGGAAGAATGAACACAAGTAGTTAGTAGGCCTCAACATCATGTGAAAGAAAAGATATGGCTACAACTTGATCTCTCACGGATTTCCATGAAAAGTAAAAGATCATTTGAAATATCTATTTTTTCAAACGAAATTCATGACCAATGAAGTAATTTTGTAGACACGAAGATTTTATTCTCTGTTGCGACAGGTCAGTGAGGAAGGTCGCGAGTGAAAATTATGCATTTTGTGAAACAATCCTGGCTAAAAGTGTGACTAACTAAGGAAAGCCTTCGCTAACACGAATCATCCGCGAATAACCCAGATCAGATATTGTACAAGGAAAAGTTATCATGATATATTTATGCAATGTTTCAAAATAACAGATTTGCATATGAAAAATATATTTTCGTACATATATTACCGATACCAAAAGGACTATGTCAACAAACACACACATACAAATCAATTTTCCAATTATGAAGAAGTTAATTTGAATTTGATAAAAGTCTTAAAGTCTTTTATAATTCCTTTAACCTCAACTTTAAGTGGCATTACAAGAGTGTAATCATAAAGGATGTCGGAATAAAGGTGTTGAATTTTTTTAGAGAATGACATACATGAATCTTTATCAGAACGGGCTCAAGGACAAAAGACACAAATTATATTGTGGAACTGGAATAAGACAATATAAATGAAGTAGGGCACATGAGTGTATATGTACTCTTGCACTATAACATCATTCAGCGAGCCAGAAATGAGCTATTCATGGGTATAGAGAAACTAACAAATAGCTAGTGAACGGATTTGTAAGAATATACCACAAGTTCACCGGATAAAATTGGGCAAAACATCAAAGTGTGAACTATTTTTTTTTAAATATTTTTTTGAAGATAATATGGAATATTTTAATGACAAGTCTTGGAAACTGTAATGCCCGCGTCCTTGCCCTATCAGTCCGAGGGGTTGATTTTCTTAAACTCGTGCAATGATAGTTTAAACAATCTTAAATAGGGCAATCTTACTAGGTCACAACCTTTACGTAGGCCTAGGCCTCATCATCATAATTATTATCACTTCTCATTCATCACAAATAATCAAACATAAAGTGCAATTCCCCAACCCGGGTTTGGGTCACCGTTGGGTCAACTCTCACTGAATCAAGGAGTTAAAGGGGGAAGGGCAAGTCCAAATTTTAAATTTAAGAAAACACTTTTTTATTACACCATTTATTAAATTAATTTATCGGTTTTAAGTTGGAAAAAGGGTGGCCATTTTAAGTAATTACGTCAATTTACAAGACTTATTTATAAAAATTCGGTTTAACCTACAATGCTAATTAAATAAAAAATAAATCACAATCATTCCTGTATTATTACAAACCATGGCCAAAGGCCCGAATAAAATGTTTGGAGTCCGGAATTTACCAAAATTCCAAAACCTGATTTCATTAAAATGACAGAGCACTAATGATGTTGATTGCCCCCATGGGCCTTATTTGCGTCCTTCCCTATGTCCCTAGTTGAAGTACTCGGGGGTTGGGTGAGGGATTTAACAAAAAAAGTAGGGGGAAGCGAATGCTCAGCGGAGTGGGTAATACTAAGTTAATCATTTTCCACAAAAATACTATGCATATAACATATATTAATCAAATCCAAAAATATTTAACAATTTAGCTTGTATTAATGTAACTACCATGCAATGCACCAGAGCAATGAACTCATACTCACACTTAACCATGTTATACCACCCTTTAACGGGTCTAGATACTATTAATCACACTTTATCCATTAGTCTCCTTTTTATCACATTTCATTAGGTTGTCCTACTTGTATATTTTCGAGCACAACCATTATCATTTTCGGTTTTCATTATCTTTTCTCGAAACCTTCCAATATCCTCATATTTTAACGGCCTCCACATCGCCAGTTATGCTGCCATATGCTCTGGCCAGTGATTTTAGGTGTTTCACCCTAGGGGTACGAGCCCTTCTTAATTATCTTGGTGTCATCCGAGTCCATATTATTGTGTGTTAACATTTTAGCTCATGTCCCCATTATTCCGTCATTACATTATTTTTATCATTCTACGATCTTATCACCATTTCACCTTATTACGTTATATTTTATTTACTTTATTCATTTTTCACCAAAAACTAATCGGTAAGGTCTAATGAGGAGTCCGACCACTAGGACCCTTAAGCTTGTCAAAATCACCATTTTACTCCTTCTTTCATCATAACTTTATGAAAAATATATTCTATTCATTATGGCACTAAAACCTAAATTTTCCTTTAAAAACATCCTTATTATGATTTTATGTCAAAAATCATGTTTATTATTTTACGTTTTACCACATAAAATACATTTAATCATTCAAGACCATTTTTAACCAAATGTCCATAATTTGCCCTATTTTCACATATGATTTCAAATATCATTTTTCTTCATTCCAACAATATTTATAACACATATTTAGGGTTGTTTTTCTATATTTAATCATTTCCTCATAACACCCATTTCAACATGATTTATCAAGCCTAAAATGTCATTTTCTATTTTACTACATGATTCTACACATGTTAAAGAGGATTTCAAGCCTATAAATTCCACAAAAATGCATTAAGCAAGATATAAATCACCAGTTTACATTTTCATGCTTTCTTCCATATTTCAAGGTAAAAATGCCATTTTATTCATAAAAGACCCATATAGGGTATGTCTTCTTTAAAAATCTATTTTTTTTGCAAGACTTTGATATGATAACAAATAATTTCATTTTTTTGCCTTAAATATCATCTAGCATGCATCCTACACATTTTTCATAGCTAAAAATCTTGGAATCTTAGGAAGAAGAAAATCCTGCCTCAAAGTTTGAAGTGGAGACAAAAAGAAGATGGCTATGGAAGCTCCTAACTCCAAAGATCCTAAAAAGATCTTCAAAATACTCCAAAGCTCCTCCTACAAGCTTGGCTCTACCCACTTTTTCCCTTGATAATGCTTGAAGAGGATGAATAAGGTTTCGAAATGGTGTATAATGGTGTTTCAAAGTGGTGGAAAGGTGTGGCTATGGTGGAAAAAACTTAGGGAAGAAGATAAACTCTTAAACTTAGAGAGAGAGAGAGAGAGAGAGAGAGAGAGAGAGATGTGCCGATACCAATGGTGGGGTAAGACCCACCCTCTCTCGCTTCTTATAACCCACAAAGACCCACAAAATTCTTTAAAACTCATGCCCCACATGTGATATATATTTTTGATCATTGGGTGCTCCAGATGTCGATACATCATCAATCCAAAGGCCCAGAATGCGATAGCACACATGGGCAACTCAAACTTTAAAAGTTCAAGTGCGATCGTTCGAATGACATTTGGCCTCATTCGAATGAGAACCCTCTTCATTCAAATGAACTATCTAACGAGGTCAAAAACTAGGTTAACTACGAGTGTACGAAGCACCTCATTCGAACGAGAAAGGACCCCTCGTTAAAATGATAAGTGACTTCGTTTGAACAACTCTTCTAACGAAATACTAGAGGCAATGGAAAATCGACCATTTCCAAGTCATTAAAATACCGTTCGAACCATGTTCGAATGACCCGTTCGAACGTGAATGACCCTCATTTGAACGACTTAAGTTTTTCTTGAAATAAACTTTAAGTTATGAAAACTCTGATTAGACAAGCACGAAGGCTACGACAGTGATCAAATCTCAATATTCATTAATAAATACAACTTTACAAGGAAACTAATACAATCATGGGCACGAGTATTACATAAAGTAATTATCTAAATTGTAAATTAAACAACCGTAGTCCTCAATACATGCGTTAGAAAATGAGAGTGCACACAAACTTATGGGATTAATTTATTTAATTAAATGTCCCAACACTCAAATTTAAAATTTAATTTGGGAAACCAACTTCCTTGGTTTGTGGACCTTGTCAACAAGGAAAATAAATTCGAAGTCCCCATTGAAAGTTGAATACCATTAACACCTCCCGTGTTTTGGAGTTGATCCACATGGATCTTATGGGTCTTACTCCCTCGAAGAGCCTAGGTGGTAAGAGATATATTCTCGTGATGGTTGATGACTTTTTTATATATTCTATCATAGGATTCCTTGGAGACAAGTTCGATGTGGTTGAATTTCTTACAACCAAGTGATGTGTCCTACAAAACCAACACGGTGTCACTATTAATCGGATGCGTAGGGACAACGACACTAAATTTAAAGAAGATAAAGTAGATAGATATTGTGATGGAGTGGGCATAAAACATGAGTTTTGACCGTTCACACTCCTCAACAAAATGGGATTATTGAGAGGAAGAATCGGACGATACAAGAAATGGCTAGATCCATACTTCTTGGGAGAAGCGTGCCTAGATATTTTTGGGCAGAGGCGGTAAGCACCCCATGATATATGGTGAATAGGGTATATTTTTGTCCGCACACACTACATATTCATTATGAGTTATGGATAGGGAATAAGGCCATTGTATCATATTTTCGTGTCTTTGGTAGTACTTATTATATCTCGCAAGATGGAGGGTACTTCAAAAAGTTTGACTCCCATAGCGAAGAGGGGATATTTTTAAGATATTCATAGATGAGTAGGGCTTATAGAGTTTTTAACCTTGCAAGCTCTAAGATTATGGAGTCAATAAACATCACGATTAGAGAATAACGAGCCACTGGGGTTTGTTGATCTTAGCCCCCCGATGTGAGGATAATGCATCCTCTGGTGACGATCTCATCCTTCCTCATGCTACCATGGTGGACCCCATTCCTAATATAGGGGATACACTATCTTGGATTTGAAATATTCATTAACCTTTCGCTATACTTGATGATCCTACACTAGCTATCAATACTCATACTCAACTCGAAAATATAGTTAGCTATCTGTGCTACACATCCTTAGCCGAGCCCAAGAATGTGAAATAAGCACTCAAGGACGAGCATTATATATCCACCATGCAAGATGAGTTGATTTAGTTTTACAAGAATTATGTCTGGGAGTTAGTCCCCTGACCTAGTGAGTCTAATGTGATAGGTACTAGGTAGGTTTACAAGAATAAGATACATGAGAATGGTACTATAGTTCATAATAAGGTTAGGCTGGTCGCTCAAGGCTATACGCAGATCGAGGGTGTAAACTTTAATGAGACATTCGCTCATATTTCTAGGCTTGAGTCCGCCCTCTTACTACTCACCATAGCATGTTATCTACTCTTCAAGTTATATCAGATGGATGTAAAGAGTTCCTTTCTCAATTTCATTCTATAGGAAGAGGTTTATGTGGAATAACTAACAAGGTTAGAAGAGCCTAAGCACCTGGGATACGTCTACTACCTTAATAAGGCTTTGTATGGTTTGAATCAAGCACTTCGTGCTTGGTATGAGAAGATCACTTCCTATCTCTTCCTCGTGGATTCAAGAGAGTGGGAGTGGATAAGAGATTATTTGTGATGAGAGAGAGAGTGGTGCTATTTTGGTTATCCAATTCAATGTGGATGACATAGTCTTTGGATCCACGTGATACCATCATGCTTACACCTTTGAGGAGGAGATGAAGAGTGAGTTTGAGATGAGCATGGAAGGTGAGATTACGTTCTTCCTAAGTCTCCAAGTTTGATAGCTTAAGGATGGGATATTCATATCTCAATCCAAATATGCAAGAGACCTTATGAATAAGTTCGGTCTATACTCCGCTAAGCACTCACGCACCCCTATGAGTACCTCGATAAATCTTAACAAAGATTCTTTAAGCAAGAACGTAGATCAAACCTTTTATCGTAGTATGATAGGTAGTCTCCTCTACTTTATCGCTAGTCATACCGATATTTCCTTTAGTGTTAGAGTCTTGCGTGATACCAAGCGTCCCGAAGTGAGTCACACTTACATGCACTTAAACACATCATCAAATGCGTGAGTGGAACTCTTTCATGCGATATTTGGTATTCTTTTGATACCGATGATAGGTTGTTCGCCTACTTGGATATCGATTGGGCTGGAAATGTATATGGTTGTAGGAGCACTTCGGGTGGGTGTTTTCAGTTTGGGAGTGCTCTTATCTCTTAGTTGAGCAAGAAGAAAAACTCCATATCTTTGTCCACGACGGAGGATGAGTATATTGCCACCAAGAGTTATTGCACGCAACTCTTATGAATGAAGCAAATGTTGGAGAATTATGGTATTTCACAGGTCATGATGACTATTTCTTGTGATAAAACGAGTGCAATCCATATTGCCCGTAATCTGGTTCAACATTCGCACATGAAGCACATTGGGATACACGAGCATTTTATACATGACCTAGTTGAGGAGAAGGTCGTGTCCTTGAGCGTTATGAGCACCGATCGTTAATTAGCCGATATATTCACGAAACCTTTAGATGCACTTAGATTCAAGGATCTTAGGAAATCTTTGAGTCTTTGCACTGTTGACTGAGTTCATGTACTTTATCTAGTGTAGGGTGATTATCTTGTTTACATCTTATATTCCTATTTCTATATTGTATTACCATTGTGTTATCATTGTGTATATATTTTTCAATTGGGTATTTTTTAGAAAAATCCAAAAAGAGTTTTGTTTTTCTAAAATTTCTTAAAAAAATACAAAAAGATTTTCAATTTTTAAGAAAAATGTGAAAATGACCAAAGATTTTATTTTTGATAAAAAAATTTGAAAAAGACAAAAAAAAATTGTATTTTTTTATCACCATGTATGGATGAACATTTAAGATGTCCGGATCACCCATTCATTCCATATGTCCACGTGACTTTTTCCTGGTGTTTTAACCATTGACGTCAATTCTATAGTGTGCATAATAATGTGTGGATTCATTACATTGTTATTTGATGATTCCTTTCTATAAGTTTGACTCCTAGTCACCTTTAATGCACACGTTCACGAACTTGGTTGAATATTGCACTTACTTGTCACTTATCGAATACGATGTACTTATATCAATTTTTCTTTATAACGAACCAAATATAAAGAGAGATAAAGTTGTGCATGTCAGAACCATTTCCCGGATTACATCTATTTCCGAAAAATATTATTAAATGTTAAGCAATGGAAAGGGGATGCAAAAGATAAAAATATTCTTTGCGTGAAAAGCCACCATTTGCATAAAAGAGCCTAAAAAGATTAGAGACGCATAAAAACAGAAATGCGAGGCCAATTTTTGATACATTGATGCTTCGCTACACATGAGAATTAATTTCTTCAAACATAATTAAGAGTTTATCATCATATATGTGATATTTTGAGGGAGTTAAAGTCGAAGATCAATGGGTTTGCATAACTAAAATGTTTCATAAAAAAGTTACATAGTTTGGAATCATTGGTGTGAGAATCATTTATGGTCATGACTTGTTGATTAAGTTGAGCCAGTTTCACTTGAGTTCACCTATTTTTCACCTAAGGTAGACTTTTATCTCTTTCGTTAGAGGTATCTCAAAATTTCGTGCACACATGTTATAACTATATATGTTGATTTACATATGGAAAATATTCAAACCCCTACATTTCACATTCACGTTTTGGATATTTTAGTTTTATTCCATGATGTGTTGTATTTGTTCATTTTTTCCATTATGTTTCAAAGAAAAATTGAAAATTTTCAAAAATAGTGGTTTCTACATGCCTTTGATATTATCACACATATGCTTACTTGATTATACTTGTGTTGATATCCTTTTTCTTTATGAGATGTCAATATTTCATGCTTAGTTTCGACTTCTTTGTCTATTACGGATAAAAAGGGGGAGAACAAATTGAGGAGGATTTTTTATATTTTTTTCTGTTTAAAACTCTATGCATCACGGTATCTTTGTTTGTCTCATGTGTGTAGGACATTCCGCTTAGATGATGATCATTTGAACCCACATAAGAAGAAGACAATGTTTGCCAAAGGAAAGATTCATTTTCATAATTGAAGATTTGCACATATTCTAAGTTCCATTTTCATTTGTATTTTGGGAGGGTAGATTATTTTATTAAGTCATAGGATTCAATTTGACCTAGGATGGCGATTTGTAATGAAATAGCCAAAGGGGGAGATTTCTAAGAGAATTTTTTTTAATATCTCATATTGTTATTTATTTTCGTTTGGCGTATTCCATTACACAAATAGGACACCTAAGCACATCTACGTCATTAGTTATCGGTACTTTAAGACAATGTTGAAGATCGTCAAAGAATGCAAGATTTGTTCATCTCAACAATCATGGAAGAAGTATGCATTTGGAGTGGTAAAAAGGTTCTGAGTATTTTCTGGGGTTTACTTATTTTTATGAGGCAATATTTTCCTTAAAGGAATCAGAAATTTTTTAAAGAATTTTTTTCTAATAGTTAATGCCTCGTTCGAACGAGAAGGTTTGCATTCAAACGAGTTTCTCCTGTCATTCGATTACCATTCGAACGAAGTATGAAACGAGATCTTTTTTGGTAACGCTGACATCTCGTTAGAAGTCCATGTTCGAAGCATTGTTCGAACGAGATATCACGATGTACCAAAGATCTTCACTCTGTAATCTCGTTTGAAACTTCGTTCGAACGACAATTGGACAACATGGAGACTCGTTCGAACGACAAACCTCCTCGTTCGAACGACAAACCTCCTCGTTCGAATGAGGAATCAACTTTTGGAAAAAATTTCTTTAAACATTTTTTTATTTCCTTTAAGAAAAATAATTCCTCATAAAAATAAATAAACCCAAGAAAATACTCAGAACCTTTTCACCACTCCAAACGTAGACCTCTCCCATGATTGTTGAGATGACCAAGTCTTCACTTTTTGACGATCTTCAACATAGTCTTCAAGTACCAAGAATTACTGACATAGATGTGTTTAGGTGTCGTGTCTGTATAATGGGATATGCCAAACCAAAATAAATAAAAATATGAGCAATCATGAATTTTTCTCTTACAAAAAATCACTAAGTTCGATACAATAAGCTTTACAAGTTAAAATGTCTTAGTAAAGTGATTTACTACAATTAGATGTGTAACTAAACGAATATACTCTCTGAGTCTAAATCATTTTCTCTCCACAACATATACATCCTCTCCGCGACTTCTTAATTTGAGGAGTCAAGGAATAAAGGGATGAGCTCAAATAGCCCAATAAGGGTTAAGTCAAATATCCTCAGCCCAACCTACCAATATTAATAATCATAAATATACTAACAAAGCTAAGAATAAGATATGAACATGATAATACATGAAAGTATTTAAATATAAGAAAGGGAGAAATTATTTTTTCCCAAACATAGGTTATACTTTAAATAGTAATAAAGGAATATTGACCGAGGGCTCAAATATGCCAAAATAGAAAAGTTTGGAATCCCAAGGCTCAATCTCCCTCGGTCCACCAGTCTCTAGCTTCCACCAAGTCTCAATATCCATTTGTTCTCCCAAATATCTTTGTCTTCTGCAGCCTTTTGTTCGGCCTTGGATAGACTTCATAACACCGTGCCTTATTCTGAGTTTATCTTGACCCAATTATTCCACAAGTTGTGGCCTCCTCTCCTACCCACTTCCATAATGAGAAATCCACGGTCTGATGTTATCTCCACATCCTTGGTCAAGCTTTGCCAAGGTGAAATCCATATAACTAGACCAGACTCAATATTCCTTAAGTGAGTCGTCCAGCCTCAAGCACAAAGCAGGAGGTCACTCTAAACATAGTGCCTCGGCCTAGCATATCAATGCAATAACCTTAACATAGAAATCCAATGAAACACATATACAGGGTAAGGAACAATACTATTACCTACGTACGTGACCTCAAAAAAAAGTTAGAACTCCCGATCTTTAAACAACAAGGGATACTTTAGTAAAATGATAGTTTTATCCCAAAAATATTCCATAATTTAAATTCTTGAAGATTAAAATGGAAAACCCTAGAAATTCTCTTAATTAAATGTCTCTAAAATAGGTTTAATCTATAGGTACCAAAATCCATATTATTTAAGGAAAAATGCTTTATAACAAGAACATACAATGAACATTAAAAGTTCATAGCCATTACCCATAAACTCAGATTTACACATGAGGGATCATCTCAATCAACAAAACATAGAGACTGGTTTCATTTAATTTCTCACACATAAACATAGAAACTGGGGTCAACAAAACATAGTTTAGGTCATTACAAAAACTCACACATAAGGTTTTGATATTTTTATTCAATTTGAATTTCTCAGCCAAGGTGTAAATTGAAGCATCTAGGTCATTTAATTTCATCCTAAAAGAATAATCATATAGTTTGATGATGATGAATCAACTTTAACTCTTGAACACGTATGAAGCTTTACAGAGCGATAAAGATGAATACTCAAATAGATTTTGAAAAGTTCTAGAAAAAGATCACAAATTATAACAATTGGTCTTAACAATTATGGAATATGTGACATATCGTAATTTTTAAATATCAGGTTGATTAAGTATATTTATTAAAACACTACAGTTTGTCAAAATAATTTAAATACCATCTTATGGTAATAATTATTATGCAACACAAATAAATACAGGAGAGGCAATTACCAAGTAAGAACAAGGAATAAAAAAATGACAATCACACAACAAAAGATGTACGTGGTTCAGCAAAGGTGTGCCTACGTCCACGGTGGTGCAGTCGATATTATTTCTATATACTCCGGAGAGTGGTTACAGAGAATACAACTTGTCCTCTTGCCCCGGACCTAGGGTTTAATATATACATGTACATTTAGGTGAGTGGGGGTAATGGGTTCCACCACGTCTTCCATCCTTCTTATAACTTCCCTATCAGGGGAACGTGGGAAGAGACCGAATCAAAATAAGAGGTGGGGGGGCTAGACTTTGGACCGCCAGAACTGGGCTACTCGTCTAGGCCCATGGTATTAATTCTGGGTACCCACAATTGCCCCTGAGTTTGTTGGGCCATGTTCATGGGCTCAATAAATTTAAATGATTAGCTATAATGGCTTTTTTGCAATTCTTCAGAAACTGTGAAGCTGATTTTGGCGGCACCCGCTTCGTATCTTGTGCACTATGATTAGCAAAATTTGAAGGTTTCTTGGGTTAGGCACTTTTCTATCGCCGTTCCAATTTTTCCAGCACTTTTTCATTCCTTGTGAGTTCTAGCACTTCGTACCGTCTTCTCTCAATCTCCATTCTCGTTGCTTTTCTTGTTGTTTGGGCTCGTGCTTCTTCATCGTTCGAATTGGTCTTCTATCTTGTAAGTTTCCTGTACTTTTTCTCTGTTATTTCTCTTTGAGTTTGTAGCTTTTCTAGGTTTTTCCAATGGCGAAGATTGGAAATAGGTCAATCTCTGAATTTAGGAAGTTTTACAACATCCCTGAGTGGGTAGATATTGAGTGTTGTGCCTCTCCTCCTAGAAACGTTAGAGATATAGATAATGCCCACTGGATCCACGTCTTGTTAGTTTCCCAGGGGGGACTCACTTTTCCTCCTAATGATTTATTTTTACATTTTTTTGGCTATTTTAATATTATTCCTGCACAATGCTCGCCCAATGTGTGGAAAATAGTAAATGGCGTACATAGGATAAATCAATTGTATGGAACTAGGTTAGGGCTCGCTGAGATCTGTTTTTGCTACTCCTTTTCTCGAACTAGTTCTGGTGTCCTTTACCTCAAAGTTAGGAGCCCTAACAGGGTATTGGTAGTAAATCTACATGATTCCCATAAGGACTACTGGGAAGAAGGTTTTCTTGTTAGAAATTGGCAGTTTTCTCCCCAATTTGAAGGGTCGAGGTCTGAGAGGTTCTTTGTTCCCTTTTATGGGGAGGAATACATAGGTAGACATTGTAATGTTGTTTCGACTTTTGTTGATTTGTGATCTTTCTAACTCTTCTCTGTTCTTCTTTTGCAGCGAGGTTAAAGAACTTGGAACCCGCTCTCAGCGAGGTTCATCTTTCGGAATTGATAAAGGCTTGGAATATCAGGGAGCCTTTGGGTGACGGCGAGCATCCCAGATCTGCTATTTTTTTACTCGAGTATAAGAACGTTGGCTTCAGCTTCATAGCAAGGCATGTGGACAGTATCCCAGAGTTCGACTTATTCGAAGAGACTGCTGCAGGTCCTATCCAGTTGGACAAGGAAGAGAGCGGCTCTGGGAGTGACATTGTAGGTGCTGCAGGTGATTTGCGGGGAGAGAGCTCTAGTAGTAGCAGTTCCTCTTATCGTAGGGAGGTTTCTGAAGCTCGAGGGTCGTCGAGCACTTTTATCAGTTCGAGCATGGATATGGTTCCTCCAAGGAAGAACTTGATCAGGGATGATGATGATGAGGACCACGTGCATCTTACACAGAGGTCAAAGAAGCAAAAATATGTCTTTGGGGCTGTGGCTACTAGTTCTCGGTCCTCTACTCAGGAGCAGGAGAGGAAGAGGAAGGAAGAGGAGCAGGTGAGAGAGAGAGAAGAAGAAAAAGGAAGAAGAGAGGAAGAAAATGGAAGAGAAGAGGAGGGTAGAGGAGAGGAAGAAGAGAGAGAGTGAGAAGGAGGAGGAGAAAAGGAGGGCAGAGGCAAGGACGAAGGCCGGGCAGGCCTTAGTCCCGGTGTTCGCGCTGCCCAAGGGAGCCTCTGTGGCAATTTCCCCCCAGCTGGCCCCGACTTTGCTCGAGAGAGCTGTCGTCCCGGCTGATCGCCAAAGGGCAGTAGGGTCGGAGCAATTGGCCCTTCAGGCTAGTCAGAGGCTTGCTTTGGTAAGCTTTTTTCCTTTCTCTCCTACGTTTTTCTGAATTCTTTCGTTTCCCTCTTCTAATGCCTTCTTTTTTCTACAGTTTGTTACTGACTTTGCCGTGCTGTATCGTTCACGCGATGAGCCGGTGAAGAGAAACAGTGAGCTGGAGCAAGAGAACTCTGCCCTGAAGGTGAAGGGTAAAGAGCTCGAGGCCAACTTTAAAGCCGTTGATGCTGCTCGGATTTCATCTAACTTGGTTCTTGCCACTGCCAACAAGGAGAAGGACGCAGCAGTCCAGGATCTGAAGGAGCTGAGGCTGGCCTATGACTTGGTTTGCTCGAGCAAACTTACAGTTGTTGAGGAGAACAAGGTGCTTTCTGAAGAACTGAAGAAGAAGGAGTCTGAGGCTGTTACTGCCAAGGAGGACTCCTACAACTCTGGTTGGGCTGCAACGTATGAGGATGCTGAAGTTCAGATAGGCTATATTAGCCGTCTGAACTTCAAGAAGGGATGGAACAAGGCTCTTTTGGCTGCTGGTGTCGACATTGATTCTCCCTTATTTGATGAACACAACCCAGGTCCGAAGCCAACCGTGGATGAAGTTCATGCCCCAGCTGTTGAAGACACTGATCCTGTTCCTCAAGCGACCCCTGCTAACGCTTCTCTGGTTGTGGGGACAGAAATTACCCTCGCTGAGGGAGGTGCTCCCGCTGATGTTGACAAGGGGAAGGGGCCATCGACCCCTGTGTCCAAGCTGAAAGACAACTCCAGGAGATGGAGGACATTGGTGCTTCAGTACAAGAGGAGGTCAATGCGCTGAGAGCAAAACTATTAGAGGCCTCCGAGATCAACTAAGTTGGGGAGGTTCTTCAGCAGGAGAATGAGGACCTGAGGAGAGAAGTCTTACGACTTAGGGAGCATGCGCTGTGCACTGTTCCAGCAGTATTACAAGGCTCCTCATCATCGCGAAATAGAGCTGGTCATAATGTTACTCCTCCTGTGTCGTGAGGTCCCACTTTCCCACCCATTCCGCGAGCTGGTAGGAGCACCAGGAGCAGAAGCAGGGAAGCAGAAGAACTTCGAGATAGGGAAATGGAAGAACTCCGCAGTGATGTTCAGCGAGCATATGTAATTGCTGTTGGGCTTCAAAGGGACGTTACTCTGTTACGGCACTTATTCAAGAAAGGTCCTCGGCAAGCGTGGGCTGACGGTTATGATCTAGGCTGATAGGATGCTCCAACAAGGCTGTCTGGGTTCGAGGAGCTTTCTTTTATCAGGGGGTGGCTACGTGCCTTGAAAGAGCTGCAAGTCCCGAGGAACTCGATGCTATGGTATCACCATGAGATGTCTCCCTCTACTCTGATGCCTAACCCCTTCCGGAGGGATGATCGATGGATCCCCATCGATGCTATTCCTCGGCAATTATTGGAGTCGGATGCGAATGAGGTTATGGAAGAGTTAGCTCCTGCTCCTGATGACAGACGAAGATCTCGAGTGGCTGATTATCTCGCTCAGAGGCTTCCCCCCCATTGAGATTTTGCCAATTGTTATTTTTTTGTATTTTTGATAATGTAAATGCTTTGGGCGAGCTCGCCGACTAAACATGTATTACTATTATTGTAAGTATGATGAATTAATGAAAAGTTTGTATTTCGGGCAATTTTGCCGACTAAACGTGTGCATCATACTTTTCATATTCTTGCTGCTTTATAATCTTTTTTGTTTTGTCATGCAAGTGTCCCCCCAGTCCAGTATAATACCAAGATACCATTGTGCTCCACTTTACCTTTTAGGTTGTGTCGTCACACTCCCTTAGGCCTAAGTGGGGAAATTGGCGAGGACACACCTGGTGTTGGATGTTTTCATCCGATCAGGATTTTACTCAACCGAAGTAGGTTTGATGACCAGTATAGAATTTGATCATATTGCCTAAGGATCCCCTGTAGGGCTTCATGTATTGCCAGGGGCAATGCTAAGAGATTCTTCGTGTTTTATGACGATGACCCGAGGAGGGGTATTCCCCTGCTATAGCATAGTGATCAATGTGCCTATTACTTGGAAAAGATGTGCGATAAATGCAGCTGTTACTAATCAGAGTGCAACCAATTTAATAATTTTCATTAATAATAAGGGAAATGAACTTGTAAAAGAATACAATAGAAAGATCTAAAAATAGAATCTCTTGAGATTAGCTGCGTTCCATGCTCGTGGTATTTCTCTTCCCTCCATCGTTTCCAAGTGATAGGCACCCTGCAGGTCGTCTCTGGTTACTTTAAAGGGTCCTTCCCAGTTGGGACCTAGCTTGCCATCTGATGGTTTCACTGTGCTGCCCACGACTTTCCTTAAAACATAGTCCCCAATTCGGAATGCCCTTGGATTAACCCTTTTATTGTAATGCCTAGCGAGCTGTTGCTGGTAGCTCGCTAGTTTCACTAGGGCTAGCTCCCGGCGCTCGTCGGCTAGGTCGAGCTCAGCGAGTAATGTTACATCATTATGGCCTTGGTCGATAAGGTTGGACCTCATTATCGGCAAACCTGCTTTGAGTGGGATGACTGCCTCCGTGCCATATGTCAGCGAAAATGGGGTTTCTACTATTGCTCGCCGAGGAGTGGTCCGATATGCCCATAGGACGTGAGGTATTTCATTTACCCATGCGCCTTTGGCTCGCTCCAATTGCTTCTTTAATCCATCGATAACGGTTTTGTTGGAAGCCTCAGCTTGGCCATTGCTCTGAGGGTAGGCCACCGAACTGAAGTGGTGTCTGATCCCGTGTTCGTTACAGAAGTTCTGAAAGGAGCCACTTTCGAACTGTGTTCCATTATCGGTGATGATGGTTCTGGGGATTTCAAACCGAGTGATTATATTCCTCCATATGAACCTTATAATATCAGCATCTCAGATGTTTGCCAGGGGTTCTGCCTCGATCCATTTGGTGAAGTAGTCAGTCGCAACCAACAAATATTTGCGATTGTCGGTAGTGGTAGGCAGTGGTCCTACGATGTCCATTCCCTATTGGGCGAAGGGCCATGGGCTGGACAGGGACTTTAGGTCGCTGGTGGGTTGGTGGGCCATAGGAGCGTGGAACTGGCATTTTAGGCATTTGCAGATATATACTGCGGAGTCCTTTTGCATATATGGCCACCAATAGCCTTCCTTCATCGCTCGAAAGGCTAGAGATCTTCCTCCGGTGTGGCTTCCACATATTCCTTCGTGAAGTCCGCGTAGCACTTGCTCGACATCCCCTGGGTGGACGCATCGAAGGTAGGGACCGGAGAAGGATTTCTTATACAAGTTGCCTTCTGGGGATAAGTGAAAGAGATCAACTTTAACTCTTATCTGGTGGGCGGTCTTCTTGTCATCCGGGAGCGTGCCATTCTTTAAAAATTCTCTTAAGAGGTCCATCCAGCTGGAAGCTGACCCCACCTGGAGTACCTGTTCCATGCTTGGTGGATTGCTGTCGATGCTCGGACAGGTGAGGAAATCGATGGGGATGATTCTTTTTAGGTTGGAGTCAACTACCGAACTAAGGGCTGCTAAGGCATCAGCATGACTGTTTTTCCCCCTGGAAAACTGCTGGACGTTGATCTCTTCAAAATTTGACATCAACTTTTTCACTAAGGCGAGGTAGGCTGCCATTCTTTCATTCTTTACATTGTAATCTCCGTTTATATGATTGGAGACCAGTTGGGAGTCGTCGAACACCTGTAAATGTTTTACTCCCAAAGTATGCGCCTTTTGGAGGCCGGCTATTAGGGCTTCATACTCTGCTTCATTGTTGGAGGCTGCAAATCCAAGCCTGATTCCTTGTTCAAGGATTGTGTTCTCTGGAGTTATGAGGATAGTGCCTACCCCTGCCCCCTTTGAATTGGAGGCTTCATTAACAAACAATTTCTAGGTTTCATTTTTTGTTGGGTTCTCCATTTGCCTTGTTGGTTGGGGTTGGTCGGAGGGTCCTTCACCCGTGAATTCGACTATGAAATCTGCAAGGATTTGACCCTTGATAGCTGTCCTTGGTTGAAATTGGACGTCAAATCGACCGAGCTCGACTGACCACTTGGACGGTCTGCCTGACAAATCCGCTTTCCTTAGTACTGCCTTAAGGGGATGTGATGTAAGAATGATGATAGTATGAGCTTCGAAATAATGCTTCAGCTTCCTCGAGGCTATTACCAGCGCGAAGTCGAGCTTCTCTAATGGCAGGTACCTTTTCTCGACGTCTAGTAAGGTCTTGCTCGCGTAATAAATGGGTGCTGGATTCCTGCAACCTCGCATATTATCGCAGAGCTGACAGTGTGACTGGATACAGAGAGGTACAGGTACAAAGAATCCATATGCTGTGGTATGACAAGCAGTGGTGGAAAGCTTAAGTAGGACTTGAGCTCGACCAATGATCGCGAGCAATCTGGGCTTCACTCTATCGTTTTGCTCCCCTTTAGAAGCTGGAAAAAAGGCTTGCACTTCTCGGAGGATTTGGAGATGAAGCGATTTAAAGCAGCGAGCATACCAGTGAGCTTCTGTACGTCCCGAATTGTGCGAGGGGGCACCCTATTGATTGCATCGATTTGGTCTGGATTAGCCTCTATGCCTCTCTTACTGACCAAGTACCCAAGAAATTTTCCTGACTGGACACCGAAAGAACACTTGCTTGCATTAAGTTTCATTCGGTATTTCCTGAGAATTTCGAAGGTTTTTGACAGGCCCGAGAGGTGATTCTCCCTCTTCTTGCTTTTAACGAGCATATCATCAATGTAGACCTCTATGGTGTCTCCCACCTGATCCTTGAATATCTTGGTAACCAACCGCTGTTATGTTGCCCCTGCATTCTTGAGCCCGAAGGGAATTTCCTTGTAGCAGTATAACCCAACTGTTGTGATGAACGCCGTTTTTTCCTCGTCGGAGGCATATAGGGGGATCTGGTGATACCCTGAGTATGCGTCCAGGAAACTCATTCGCTCGTGAGCTGCGATGGAGTCTACTAGTTGGTCTATCTTCGGGAGAGGGAAACTATCTTTAGGGCATGCTTTGTTGAGGTCAGTGAAGTCGATGCAAACTCTCCACTTCCCATTGCTCTTCGGAACTACTACTGGGTTGGATAACCATTTGGGGAATTTTACCTCCCGTATGGATCCTGCATCGAACAGTTTTTCCACTTATTTTTCAACCACTTTAGCCTTCTCGGATGCAGTTCGCCGTGCCTTCTGCATGATTGGCTTGAATGTGGGGTCGACGTGAAGCTGATGACAGATCATACTAGGATCGATTCCAGGCAGTTCGTATGGCTCCCATACGAAAACATCTACGTTGCGCCTCAGCAAGGTTGTCAACTCCTTCTGTTCTTGTCGGTGAGAGATGCTCCAATCAATAAGACTCTGTTACTGTCACCATCTCCAGCCATAACTTCTACCAGGTTCTCGATGACCCGCTCAGAGGGGAGGAGCCTGGTCTCCTCTACTCCAGGTCTCCCATACTTTAATTGCTATTTAGAAGGTGTCAGACCTTCTTCAATTTTCTAGCTGGGCTGCTCGGACTTCTTCTCTGGTTTTGGACGGATGGCTTCTATGAAGCACCTTCTCGCCATTGTCTGATCACCGTGGATTTCCATTACTCCACGTTCGGTTACGTACTTGAGTTTCTGATGGTAGGTTGAGGAAACTGCCTTCATTGCATGAAGCCATCCCCTACCGAGGATGGCCTAGTATGGTGAGTCGATGTCAACTACCAAAAACTCAATCATCTTGGAGACGTTTCCAGCACGTACTGGTAGTACAATCTTTCCCAGGGGCATAGTCATTTTTCCAGTGAAGCCAACCAAAGGTACATTAGCTTCCTTTAGGTCGGCGACGCTTAACTTCATTTTCCTGAATAGGTCGAGATACATTACTTCGAATGAGCTTCCTTGGTCGACGAGTAGCTTGTCGACGTCAAAATTAGCTATCCTAAGGGTAATAATGAGAGCATCATGGTGTGGGGTTATTACTCCTATCAGATTTTCATCTGTGAAAACAATATGCTTGTTGTAATTAACGTCATCTGCTCGTCGACGCTTTCCTGATTGCAATTTTGCTGGATCGATATGAAAATCCTGCATTACCGCAGTAAGCTTCTTCATCTCCATTCGATCTGAATTTCCTTGGATCTGCTTGGCATCAGATGCCCCATGAATTACCGTGAACTCGTGTTCGGCATCATCTTCGAGCATGTTGTCAGGTCCTGCTTCTCTATTGGCAGCTACCTTCTCTGCCTTTTTCTCTACAAACTTGTTCAAATGCTCAGACTGGGCCAGTTCCTCTAGGTGAGACTTTAGAGCTTTGCAATACTCAGTCTTGTGTCCTCCCTCTTTGTAAAAAGCGCATCTCAGCGCATTGTTCCTCTTTAAGGGATCTCCTCCCATTTTTCTGGGCCATTTGATGAATGGCTCGTCTTTGATTTTGGCGAGAATTTTGTAAATTGGTTCTTTAAAGACGGTGTTGACCGCCTGAAATGCTTTCGACGCATCATTGTTTCCTCCGTTCTTGGAGCCATTTTTGCCCCCGTTATTTCCTCCTTTTTTTGGTTCTCAACTTTGTCACTTCCCTTAGTAGTGAGTTTAGCTCGACCGTTTTCTCCTGTACTGAGGAGGGTGACGTCTTCCACCTTGGCATACTTCTCGATGCGAGCCATTAGGTCTTCGATGGTTATGGCTTCCTTCTTCGTCAGGGACTGGTAGAGAAGGGAAGAACTGGGTAGCCAAATTTTGAAAGAGGCCACCTCCACTTGCTCCGAGCAGTCCTCGACCTCATTGAACAACTCCCAGTACCTTTTCGCGTAGTCTCAGAGGGTCTCCTGAGGCGTCTTCTTCATTGTCAACAAAACATCCATCCTTTTGGGATGGGAGCTACTAGTAATGAAGCGGACCATAAAGAGTTCGACCAGGGATTTGAAACTTCTGATGGATCGGTGGGGGAGTCTTTCGAACCATTTCTGTGCCACATCATGCAAGCTCGAGGGGAAAATACGGCACATCAGTGCATCCTGGTGATTCCAGAGGGTCATGGCTTGTCGGTATTACCTGACGTGATCGATGGGATCAGCCTTACCGTCATAAATCTTGAACCTTGGAATGGAAAATTTATTGGGGGCTTCTTCCTCTTCGATTTCCCTTGTGAAAGGTGACTTAGCTCGCCTTGCGAGTTCTATGGTTGATCTGGTACCGTGTGGGCAGGATGTTGGTCCATTTCCCCGCGGACCAGATCTCGTATGTTCTCGTTGCTGCGAGTAGGGCTCTAGTAATGTCGAGCTCTTCGCAGCTGCTCGCGGAGGTCATCGTCTGATTCCTCTCCCTCGACCTTTCGAGATCCTCGCCTAGGGATCCTTCCTCGGCTGCAAGACTTGCTCGCCTGAGGGCTAGGAGTGCGGTATGGATGTCTCCTGTTATCAGGATTAAGCTCCCTCTCTAGTCTTTCCAGTATTCTTTTTAGTCGAGCATTCTCAGCCTCGTACTTGCGAGAACACTCCATTTGTTTGTGGAGCCTTGCCTCGTACGCATCAATCAATCTGGATATCTGTGTGGACCTCGCTGGTCCCTGGTTTTCTTCTGAGGCTGGCTTTTCCAAGCGAGCCCTCTGATCTGAACATCGAACTTGAGACCTAATCCTGCGAGGAGCAGGTGGTTCTTGAATATCCCCTGCCTGAGGGGCATTGCTGTTGTGACTAGACATCTTAAACTCCTTTCTTGGTGTGGGCTCTTCTCAGGGAAAGATGAACGCTTCCCACAGACGGCGCCAATTTTGGTAACAATTATTATGCAACACAAATAAATACAGGAGAGGCAATTACCAAGGAAGAACAAGGAATAAAAAAATAATAATCACACAACAAAAGTTGTATGTCGTTCAGCAAAGATGTGCCTACGTCCGCGGTGGTGCAGTCGATATTATTTCTATATACTCCGGAGAGTGGTTACAGAGAATACAACTTGTCCTCTTGCCTCGGACCTAGGGTTTAATATATACATGTACATTTAGGTGAGTGGGGGTAATGGGTTCCCCCACGTCTTCCATCATTCCTATAACTTCCCTTTCAGGGGAACGTGGGAAGAGACCGAATCAAAATAAGAGGTGGGGGGCCTAGACTTTGGGCCGCCAGAACTGGGCTACTCGTCTAGGCCCATGGTATTAATTCTGGGTACCCAACTATGAGTGAAAACAAACGGTGTAGATAATGCAATAAGAGTGCGATAAGAAACTCCCACAATATAACAACTGATAGGAAATACATCACCACCATCTACTATATAGAAATAAACTATAAACCGTCAATAAATAACATCTGAGTGACATCACAAATACAAACTTCCACAAGCTAGCCGACTAGCTATCCAACTCAATAACTAAAAGTGTACATGCTAGAACTTAAGTCATAATCCTCTAATCTCTCAATACATAAACTGAAATAATAAGATGATAACTACATCCTGATAATGGTGATGAAATTTGAATGTAAATCGATACAACAAGAACTGGTAGGCTAAGTCTAATACTCACAAGTATCTAAAAGTGGGTTCAACAACGATGGGCAGACCATCATATGCTAGCATAGTTATGCCACCCAATGACAGTTATGAAAATAAATAATAATTCTACAGTTATTAAGTTAAGTCTCACAACGTATAATGTGCCTCACATATACATATAATCAATGTAATATTTCATTTTTAAATACAACCCATATGCTTAACTAGTGCCACACGCATGTGAAATAAAATACATGATAACATAAAAGAATTATCATCATAAACACAAATCCAACCTCGCCTTATCTACCCCAAAACATAACCAATAATATGATCATCATAATCATGTCCAATGTTCATTACCCTTTGAGGTCACCAATCCGCACGATACAGAACTAACCTTAACCACCCAAACATATCCATAATAACATTATAACGAAAGTGGCCCCATGCGTAAGGTTGTCAGCATAAGAGTAATATTTATCCATTTTCGATATTCTACAATATATTCCACACCTCTATATTGTATTCCAACGTCTTTTATACTTTATCATTAAGTTCTCAAATTCCTTTAAATTACTTCTAAATGTTATACTACTTTTAAATGGGTGGGTTGAGGCATAAATTATACTCTAAAATCTAAGAGGGGAAAATATCTCATTTTGTATTTCAATACTAACTCGCATCTTTTAATTTATTATTTATCTCAATAAACTTTGTTATGAGGATATCACCCACTTTATTCATAACTTTCACTTTGCACTATCAAGGGCACAATTATTAAATCCTGAGGGTATAATATAAATTCCAACGTGATTTAAGGATTCCATCAAATTATTATCAATATACATACGGGGAATAATTATTTCTATTCGGAAAATAAGTAAAAAACTAGGGGTTATTTATAACAATATACAAAATTCCAAATTCAAATCAAATCAACAAGTCTGCATAAATATAAGAATTTCCAAATCAAGGCTTTTCTAAGGGCAATTCTCAAATTAAATCAAATTTCATAAATTTAACTAATATTTAGTTTTGAAGTTTTTAAATTTTAAGATTTTCATATGAACATATCAATAAATCAAAATTTCTAAATATCACAATTTATGTGTGAAGCTACCCAAATTCTACATCTCACAATTTTTTCAATTCCCAATTTCTTAAATTATCACAACTTACCAAATTCAATTTTTAAAAAAAATATACAATTTAATAGTTCAACAATTTGACAATATCATATTATTTATTTGTGAAATTTCAAGAACTATTTTACACACCTAATTGTCTCTAATAAATTTTATTTATAAAAATTAGGTTGTAGTAGAATTTGGTATTTAAAAGCATAAAAGGGGAGGAGTAGAATGTTAACTTGCGTGTCGAAGAAAATCCACAAAAGAAATATAAGAGAATTTTTAAATAATTTTGTATAAGTCCTTTTGAATTTGTGTTGAAAATACCTTCAAATATTTTCAAAACTCGTGTAACTATAGGCTAAACAAGAATCAGAGAAAAATATAATTATTTTTGTAGAATTGTAGAGTATATTTTTTGGATTGGGATGGTGTAATTTGTGTGAAAAGTGGATTAATTTTTTGGGCTAAGCTTGATTAAGCAAATGACAAGGGCAGTAGGGTTTTTGATACAAAATTTATACAAAATGAATGGTGAGGGTGCTTCTATTTTATTAACAAAGAAGTGCCACCTCAAATTTTTTTTATATTTATGAAAATGCTCCCTTTTAATTTTAATTTTTTTAAAGAGCCTTTTTCTCTTTCTTTCTTTAATTCTCTTTCTTAATTAAACCTTCCCCTAAACTTTTCTTCAAGAAATCTCTTAATTACTTTTTTTATCCTAATATTAAACCAACTAGTAACCTTATGCGAAACTGAAAATGCGGATTCTATGGATTTATTTGTATCTTAGGCCAAACACATACAAATTCAAATTTGAAATTTTTTTAATCTTGATTTAATTTAGTGTGCATGTAATGATGAAGTCCAAATTAAATATGCTAAATCATATAAACAATCCAATCATGCAAAGAAGTAAGGAAAAATCCCTTTCGAGAAAAGCTATATTTCAGTACTGTATCAAAATTGACAAACACTAGAAGACTTAGAGACTACTTAGCTTTTTAAGTATAATGCGATGTTCTTTAAGTCTTCTACGAACGCGACACAATCTAACACCATCCACAGGAAGCAGTCTTCCCACGGTATCCACCGATCAACCATATTTTTCAGTAGCAGAGCCTCGACTCCATAAATCAACAGTAGAGATGAACTTTACAAGGGTTCTTGAACATGGATTGTGTTCTTCTTGATTTGGTAGAGTGATCTATAAACTTTTAAGGGTTTTAGATAAAAATGGTAGAGTTTGATTACAAAAGGAACTCTAAAATGTCATGAAAAATGGTTAAAATGAGTTGTTTATAACTCTAATCCCACATCTCTATTTATAAGGAATTTTTTTACAAAAAAGATAGGCATTAAAGATTTGGATCGAATTTGATTGACAAAAACTCACGCACTCGTTTGAATGACCTGGTATATCGTTCGAATGGCGTACCCTTTTTCATTCGAACAGGTTTCCAATGTAACTTCAAACACCATTCCAGTTCTTGACCAAAAGGTGTCACATCAGATCTCTTTTGAACTTGGAAAAGTCTTTCTAATGATGTACCCAATCTCGTTTGAACGACTTCCAACGAAACTTCGAACGATATTCCAGAATTGACCAAAATGTGATGTTCCAAATTTCGTTAGAATGAAAGAGTCTCATTGTAATGACATTGTGAAACTCATTCGAACGACCTATCAAAGTCATTCTAATGAGCTGTCCAAAATTTTTAAAACTTTTAAAATCACTTTAATCATTATTAAAACTTTTAATGCAAGCTCTAATTATAAAAATCCTATGGATAAATAAATACTTTACCACACCACTTCATACCATTTCAAAATCATGTTGAGACGGACGATCTTCAATCTTATAAAATGACATCAACTTCTTCTCTTCTAATACATGAAAGTAGCCATGAAGGTGTAGTGGGGTGTAACGGGATAAGCCAAATAAAAAACTAAATTGAGTAATTATAAAACTTGCTCTTACAAATATCTCCCTTTGGCTATTTCAGTACAAAATACAAATCGAATCCAAATTGACCCCTAAGACTAATACAACTGATTCCCTCTCAAATCAAGAAACAAAAATGCATAAATGTATAAGTCTTCAACTGAAAAATCTTCATCTTGTGCAGTCCATGAAATCATCATCAAGGAAGAATGACCTGAACACATGACACAAAAGAAATACCGTGACACATATGAGTTTTAAATAAAAAAAAATAAAGCCCCCCCTCAATTTTTTTCTCCCCCTTTTAATCCTTAATAGACAAAGGAGTAGAATCTAAACATGAATAAGAAGCATTACGTGAAGAAGCAAAGATATCATCATAAAGATAATCAATAACGCATATGTAATGATAGTCCAAAAGGCATAATGTGTTCTCCCCTTATCAAGCAACTATTTTTGAATTTTTTTTATTTTTTAAGTATAAGGTATAAAAATTACATATAGGTACAAAAACACATAGTCACCATGGAATAACACTAAAATATCCAAATCGTGAAAACGTAATGTATTTGTGTGAACATTTTCTATAGGGAAATCAACATAGGCATTCATAATATAGGTACTTAAAGTCATGAGATACTTCTAAAGAAAGAACTCAATTTCTGCTGTAGGTGTAAAATGTTGAACTCAAATGAAATTTACTCGACTTATGCAATATGCCATGAATTTTAGTGTTTCTTAAAACAATAATGCCAAACTATTTAATATTTTTCAAGAGAGTTCGTTGTGCAAACCCCTTAATCTTCTACTTTATAACTCCCTCAAAATCTCACATTTATAAGAATTCACTCTCAAATATTTTAAAGAAATCATAATTCTAATATGTAGCATAACATCAATGAATATAAACTAAATGGCCTTGGTACTTCTGTTTTTATGTGTTGTTAATCTTTTTAGGCTCTTTTTGCGAATGGTGGTTGTTGACACCAAATTTAGTCTGCTGACATGGCTCAATTGAGTGATGACACGTGGCAATCTGCGTGGTAATAACAAACACTTCCGAACAACACCTTGACCCACTCAGATGCTCCGAGGAATAGATTATCTCCGAGGAACCATACTGCAAAGAGGAACTCCGAACAACACCGATCAACTCAGACGCTCCGACCAACAAGAGTTCTCTGAGGAACTTTAATACGCCGAGAAACTTATGAGTACCGAGCTACTTAGGCGGTCCGAGAAGCTTAGGCGGTCCGAGCTGCACCTCGAACAGAGCATTAATAGCAGGATAACCAACAGATTAACTGCGCATTAAATGCTTATTATTATCATAGAGATGTATACGCCTAATGGACAACTATGTATTACCCTTTCACTTGTACAGCCTGAGGGCTATAAATACATTGTATCATCCTTATTATAGGGGGACCGGGAATTTCTTGACTAAACTGGTAATCAAGAATTCCACAACATTCAGAAATAATAGAAACAGTGGACGTAGGCCATTCTTATAAGGCTGAAGCACTTTAAAATTTCTTTGTCTCACTTGATTTTATCTGTGATTAAACAATTAGATATAATCTAATTTTTTACATTAACTAATTGGCGCCGTCTGTGGGAAACGACTGGTAATATCGTTTTTCATAAAAAATAATTCATTACAAATGGCTGATAATCCAGAACCCAGCAATCGAAATGCTGGAAGCCCTCCAAATCCATCTGCTCCGCCAAACGTTCCAGATCTGACTGGAATAATGACAAATCTAGCCCAGGGCCAGACAACCATGCAAGAAACTATGCGACAAATCATACAAACCCTTCATGGCGGAGTACCGACCCATTCAGGACATCGAAGTGTTCAAAGAAATACCCGTTTACTTTCTTCGTGTGCTAGGCGTATCGATTCATATCGTACTAAGGAGTCTGAAGATTTTTCTTATCAACCTGGACGAACTTCGTCAGTACGAGCCACAGATACTGAAAAACGTATATCTCTCTCTCCAGAAAGGACTAGTGCGCTAGAAAGGTTAAGCAGGGTATCTCCTTTTGATCGATTAGGTACTAGGAGGAACAGAAGTCCTCCTAAGGCTGCATCGAGGAGCTTTCGACGATCATTAGACTTAAGGGAAGGATCTGCCCAGTCGCGACCAGCTGCTCGTCAAGATAAATCACAGGAAGCCACCTCAACGCGATCAGTTGCTCGAACCAACAGGCCCGAGGAAGGAAATGATGCGTGGAAAGGCTCTATTCAAAGGCTGGAAGACAGACTAGGGGAAATAGCTAAGGTCAAGAACCCCCTACAACGAACTTTTGTTCAAGGGACACCCTTTGACCAGGCCATTGTGGATTTTCCCACACCGTTAAAGTTCAAAGCACCTGTTGTGACTCCCAAATATGATGGAAAGACCGACCCTGTTCTTCATGTATAACAATACCAAGATGCAACCGACATCTATGCTGTTCCAGATGAGATGAGATGCAGAGCATTCTCAGGAACTCTTACCGGATCTGCTCAAATATGGTACAATAATCTTCCTCGGGGTAAGATTTCAACTTTCGTTCAACTGGCTGAGTTATTCATTGGAAATTTCTGTTTTAAGGCAAGGCCAGTTAAACGAGTACCGCATTTGTTAAGTGTTAGACAGAAAGCTGGTGAGAGTACCAGAGATTATATAACTCGTTTTAATAATGAGAAGCTCGAAGTCATTGATTATAAAGAAAAGACAGCGATTACCGCCTTGATGAGTGGGCTGCTGCCCAACAAGTTGTACTACACTTTGGCCAAAGATCCACCCAGAACCATGTCAGAACTGATGGCAAAAGCGGTCAAGATCATGAATGCCGAGGAGGCTATGGCTGCAAAGAAGAATATGGATGCCAAAGAAACCAAGGTGGAAGGTGATAAAGTTAAGAAGAAAGTGCATAAGAACAATGGTGGTGACAAACAATCGAAAACAAGGTCGTCATGGGAGGTATTGAAGAAATTTGATAATTACACTCCTTTGAAGATAGACATCAACCATGTTTTAGAAGAAATCAAGAACAACGAGGAATTAAACTGGCCAGAGAAAATGAAGGCAAACCCTGACAGGAGGAATAAGGCAAAATATTACGATTTTCACAAAGATCATGGCCATATGACCAAAAATTGCATAGCTCTTCAGAATGAGATTGAAACACTTATTAAACGAGGAAAATTGGCAAAGTATGTTGATCGGAGAAATGAAAGAAGAAACAGCGACCGAACAAGAGAGAGGTCTAGATCTCCTCGTCGAGCAGAGGAGAACAAGAAAAGAGACCATGAAGTTGATCCAGAAGACGACCCCGATCTTCCCAAGAGACCAAGGCAGCCAGAACGTGAGGTATTTTCAATACGCTTTGGGTCATTTGATTGTAATGTTATTACAGGTGGAGATGCAGGAGGAGGAGACCTTTCTGCAGAGAGAAAAGCTTACCTCTGTGAGGCTCAAGCTTTCTCATACATTCAACGAATAAATCTAGCTGAGGAGGATCGCCCGAGAAAGGTAAACAAAGAGAAATTGGTCAATGGTTTCTCAAAGAACGATCTCGCAGGTGTTCTATATCCTCATGATGACCCATTGGTGATCAAAATGAGGATGAAGGAAGTAATGATTTCAAGAGTACTGGTAGACAATGGTAGCTCGACAGACATCATGTTCTACTCGTGCTTCGACAATTTAAATCTAAAGCTATCTCAACTGGAGCCTTATCATAGACCCCTCCTCGGTTTTTCTCGCGAGAAAGTTTTTCCACTTGGGACGATCAAATTAGATATATTCATTGGTATATGGCCTGCTTGTCGAACAGAAAGAATACGCTTCTTCGTGATGGATAAAAATGTTCAATCAACCTACAATATCATCATGGGAAGGGTAGGATTGAAGAAGTTCGAGGCAGTGCCATCTACGGTACATCAATGCCTAAAATTTCCAATAAATTTTGGAGTAGGAGTTGTGAAGGGTGATCAAAAAGTAGCTCGGGAATATTACTATTCATCTACAGAGCAAGAGGAACTGGAGGAATTAAGGAAAAAGACTACTACCTATCAAGTGGAGGAAGGTGCAAAAATTGAAACATTGGATCCTAGAGATGAGTCCCAACTCGTGAAAGGCCAGGTGGTAGAAGTTACCGAAAACATCATTCTGGACGACGAGCACCCTGAACAAACAACTCAAATAGGTTCGTCGTTGGAGGCCTCACTAAAACAGAAATTGATAACTTTCCTAAGAAGCAGAAAACAAACTTTTTCATGGAGTCATGAGGATATGCCAGGAATAAACCCAAATTTCTTATGTCACGAACTCAACGTGAATAAGGAGATCAAGCCAGTAAAGCAGAGAAGAAGAGTATTCAGTCCCGAGAAGAATCAAGTTATACAGGAAGAGGTCGAGAAGCTCCAGAAAGCTTGTTTTATTGAAGATGTTAAATATCCAGACTGGTTAGAAAATGTGGTGATGGTAAAGAAAAAGAACAACAAATGGAGGATGTGTGTAGATTTCACCGACCTCAACAAAGCATGCCCAAGGGACCACTTTCCCTTGCCCCGAATTGATCAATTAGTAGATGCTACCTCGGGACACGAGCTGTTGAACTTCATGGACGCTTATTCTGGATACAACCAGATTAAAATGAAACCTGAAGACAGGGAGAGTACTTATTTCATTACCCCTAGGGGAACTTACCGTTATAATGTTATGCCTTTTGGTTTGAAAAATGCAGGTGCAACATATCAGCGGCTGATGAACAAGGTATTTGCAGAACAAATCAGTTGCAATATGGAAGTCTATGTTGATGATATGCTGACAAAGAGCAAGAAAGCTGCTGATCATCTAGTTGACTTAGGCCAGACCTTTGATCAACTAGATAAATATCAAATGAAGCTGAACCTGACGAAGTGCATATTTGGAGTACGAGAAGGCATGTTTCTCGGGTACATTGTCAATCAACGAGGCATTGAAGCAAACCCTGAAAAGACTAAAGCTATGTTAGAGCTGCGATCTCCAACGACGAAGAAAGAAGTGTAAAGTCTTACAGGACGAGTAGCAGCACTCAACAGATTTGTATCGCGAGCAACTGATAGATGTCTCCCATTCTTCAAAACGCTCCGAAAGACTTTTGAGTGGAGTGATGAATGTGAGAAGGCTTTTCAAGACTTGAAGAAATATCTGGGAGCACCTCCACTATTATCCAGGCCAGTGATGGGAGAAAAATTGTACTTGTATCTGGCAGTGTCAGAGAATGCAGTTAGCTCGACATTAATAAGAATGGAGAATGGAGTGCAAAAACCGATTTATTACACTAGCAAAGCCTTCCGAGGAGCAGAGATCAGATATCCAATGCTGGAAAAATTTGCACTAGCATTGATCGAGGTAAGTAGAAGAATGAAGCCATACTTTCAGGCTCATACTATAGTCGTATATACCGATATGCCATTAAGGCAAGCTCTTCATAAACCAGAAAAATCAGGAAGATTGATGTATTGGGCAATAGTGCTCGGTGAATATGACATAATTTATGAACCCAGATCATTGCTTAAATGGCAAGCAGTAGTAGATTTTATAGCAGAGTTCACCTATCCTGATACCACCGAGGAGCAAAATCTGCTCACCGATCAACCTGTGGATGTTACAGAATCATCAAACCCAAGCCCAGACCAACTTAGGTTGGTAAAAAGGCAAGAAGTGATGATCGATGAACAACAAGAAATATTAGGAGAGGGTGAAAGGAAGCAATACATTTTCCACTGAGGAACTCTGTCAGATCAAAAATTTGAAGACGAGTTACCTATATGGAGTTTATATGTGGATGGCTCATCTTGCACAATAGGCTGTGGGGCAGGGATTGTTCTTAATAGTCCAGATGAGGTCGACATGGAATATGCCCTACGCTTCCAATTCAAAGATATGAATAATGAGGATGAATATGAAGCCATGATTGCAGGTCTTATTTTGGCAAAAACCATGGGGACAGAGGAGGTTATTATCTTCAGTGATTCACAATTGATCATAAATCAAATGCTGGGAGTATATGCAGCCAAAGGAGAATTAATGATCAGGTATCATGCAAAGGCAAGGGAATTGGTATCATAATTTGCTGCTATTCAGCTGGTCAAAATACCAAGAATGGAGAATGCGAAGGCCGACGCCTTAGCTCGATTAGCATCAGCTACTCGTACCGAGCTACGAAGAGCAATCCCAATTGAAGTTTTAGCTGGTCGGAGTATAGATGAAGATTTGATGATGAATTTTATTACCCTTAATTTAGGACCATCTTGGATGGATTCCATTAGGGCATATATTGAGGAGGGAAAATTACCAACTGACAAACTTGTAGCCAAAAAATTGAAGTTTAAAGCTGCTCGTTATGTACTGAATAATGGTATTCTGTACAGACGAGGAATTATAGCAGGTTTGTAAAGATGTGTGCATCCCACCGAGGTGAAAGACTTGATTGAAGAGATCCATGAAAGATCCAGTGGAGCCCATGTAGCAGGTCAGACGCTTTTACAAAGGGTTATGACGCAAGGATACTACTGGCCAACGACGAGGGCTGATTGTATAGCCTATGCCAAGAAATGTGACAAGTGTTAACGCTTCTCCACTATCCGAAGAACTCCCCAAGCATTGCTGACACCCATTACTTCCCCTTGGCCATTTGCTATGTGGGTAATTGACTTGGTCGGACCACTTCCAACGACCAGAGGAAGATTTAAATATCTCGTCGTCGTAGTGGATTATTTCACTAAGTTGGTAGAAGCTGAGCGTCTTGTCGATATGATGTACGAGAAGGTGTATCAATTTATTTGGAAAAATATCATCTGTAGATATGGTCTTCCCCATGCATTCATTACCGACTATGGAACACAATTTGACAATGAGGAGTTCGCTGCCTATTGTCATCAGTCAAATATCTTGAAGATCCACTCGGCACCAGGCCATCCCCAAAGTAATGGAAAAACTGAAGTAACAAACAGAACGCTACTGAATGGTTTGAAGAAAAGACTGAATGACGCAAAAGCAAATTGGATCAACGAGCTATAATCAGTACTATGGGCTTACCAAACTACTCCTCGAGCAGCAACAGGGGAATCTCCGTATATGCTGGCATTTGGAAGTGAAGCCGTTATACCTGCCGAGTTGGGTCTCCCGACACACAGAGTACTGAATTTTAATTCCCCTGTCAACGACTTAATGAGAAGATTGGATTTAGACATGCTCGAGGAAGTTACAGAAGAAGCAACCATCAGGAATGCTGCTTACCAACAACGAATAACTTTGTTCTACAACAAGAGAGTAAAGAAGTGCGACCTGAAAGAAGGAGACTATGTGCTAAAGAAAGTGATTCAAAAGCACAACAAATTGGAAGCAAACTGGCATGGACCTTACCGAGTTACAGAAGTTGTTCAACCAGGAACCTACAGAATAGCAACTTTAGAAGGGCAGGAGTTTAAGAATGCATGGAATGCAGAACACTTGCGCAAGTATTATCAGTGATGTAAACTCTCATGTAATACATTTTCGTTAGTATGAATAAAGTGACAATGTTCTACCCAGTTCTCTCCTTTTATTGGAAATTTTTGCGGAATACTAGTGCTACACACTACTCAGTAAAACTCAGACTACTCAAAACTATTCCTAAAAATGCCAACTAAGGTTGGCTAGGAAGAAAAACTATTCCTAAAAATGCCAACTAAGGTTGGTTAGGAAGTAAAACTATTCCTAAAAATGCCAACTAAGGTTGGTTAGGAAGTAAAACTATTCTTAAAAATGCCAACTAAGGTTGGTTAGGAAGAAAAAACTATTCCTAAAAATGCCAACTAAGGTTGGTTAGGAAGTAAAACTATTCCTAAAAATGCCAACTAAGGTTGGTTAGGAAGAAAAACTATTCCTAAAAATGCCAACTAAGGTTGGTTAGGAAGAAAAAACTATTCCTAAAAATGCCAACTAAGGTTGGTTAGGAGGTAAAACTATTCCTAAAAATGCCAACTAAGGTTGGTTAGGAAGTAAAACTATTCCTAAAAATGCCAACTAAGGTTGGTTAGGAAGGAAAACTATTCCTAAAAATGCCAACTAAGGTTGGTTAGGAAGAGAAACTATTCCAAAAAGTGCCAAAGTTGGTCGTTAAGAAAAAAACCCCTAACTGTAGTTGGTCGAGAAGGAAAATTTACCGACCTTGGTTGGTCGAAAACATTTTATGAGTACGAGAAAGTGATCGAGCAAAATTTTTGATACTCGTAACTTTTTAAATTACTACCAAGATTGGCCGAGAAATAAAACATCATTAAGTTTGGTTAAATTTTCAAATGATTACCACAAATTCAAACTGGTCGACAATAAGTTTTAATCAACTCTAAGTTGATCGACAAATAACATAATGTTGTTATCTTTTTAACAGATATACATATATAAAGTGTTTTACAACCACAAGGTAATTGCAATCAAGATTGCGAACAAAAATAGAAGTCTTTCATTAAATCCAAAAACAGAATACATTGAGAATGAAATACAAATTAATTATTACATCGAGATTCCTATTCTATTGGTTTCTTCCCCTCTGCTTTGAAACAGGTTCCTCGCCAGCAGGAGGATCGTTTAAAGCATAAGGGGAGTTTATGAAATTAAGATCTTTAAGCATCCTGATGTTCATCACAGATGGTCGATCGAGTAGATGCTCGGGTCGAGATATTTCAGCATTGGAATGGAGACTATAATCGCCGAGGTATTTGGAAATCAAACACTGAGGGATTTCCCGGGCAGGGATCCAACTCATGTCGAGTTTGAAGGGTGGCACTGGCAAGTCGAGCAACCCAGGATTATGATAATCCCATAAGTAGTGACCTTGTTCCAGTTGCAGTACACCCAGGGCATTCAACCACCCTTGTTTGTAACCTTCATTATTCGCATTTTGGATCCGATCATCCAAATGATAAAGAGCCTCATTGTAGCCAGCCATCCAAAATTCTCTGGGCTACTTGTGGAACTGATAAGTCAACCTTTCCAACTGCTCGTGAAGACTTTTTATAAAGAGTTCTTTATTCTCCAAGGTAGACTTTTGTGCAGAAAGCTGCTCGTCCAGATTCCTGATCTTCATAGACATCTCAGCTAATGCCTAGTTCTTTGCCATCAGTTGGAAGACCTGGTTCTCCAAAGAAGATTGAGTTCTCTTTTCCTTGACAGTAATTCGAGCAGCTCTTGCTCGTCCCCGAGGAGCTCTTGCTCGTCTCTGAGTAGATGTAGAAGGGCTAGCTCTCTTCAAGGTTTCTAATTCATCCCTCAGGTTGGCATTTTCAACCTCAAAGAAAGAGAATCCCTCGTCATTCACAGGGACCAAAGCATTTGAGGTGGAAGCTGCAGACTTCAACTGAGACACCTCTCTTTGCAGGTTATTATTTTCCTGCTCTAACAAGTCAGCTATCCGTCTGTGCTCTTCGACCTCACCCTTCAAAGTTCTCTCCCTAACATCGTAAGCAACAAATAGTTTATCATACCCCTTATCAGCACTGAGTTGCTGATACTTCTTCTCGTATCTTTCGTGAAAAAGGGCTGTAGATTCCTTATATTGTTGTTGAAGCTCTTCAAGACTTCCTTGGAGATCTTCAATCATTTCATAATATGCTACATTGCTAGCCACTGCACGGTCAAGCAGGCACTTCAAATACTGGTAGGCTAAAATTGCTTGCTCTGAAGCACCTTGACCGAGGATGTCAACGATTTGTGCTGCACTCATATCTGTATGACCAGCTTTGAAGTACTCATTGCATTGCCTCAATAATTTTGTATCATGAGCATACATTAACTCCATCCTGGCCATAAACTAGTAAAGGAAGAGAAAGCAAGAATCAATAAGAGTTCAAACAGAGCATGAAGAAGAGAAACAACAGTATGAATAGGAGAAACTTCAAATTTTATTACATAATAAAGGAGAAGTACAAAATTCAGAGTTACATTTGATAAAGAAAAATAAACAGAAAGAAAAATCCGAACAACTCTACACCTTTTCCTTGTCTCCCAAAACTTTCTCGGGAGGCTGGGACGAGGAGGTAGGTTGCTCGGATGGAACAGATGGTTGCTCGGGGATTGCTGGAAGTTTCTCGTTTGAAACAATAGATGGTTGAAGTTTCTCGCTGGTCGACTTGATAGCCGGGGAATGAGGAATTTGATCTCCCATCACCATGGAGGATTCCTCAGAGGCGGCTTCGTCCTCTTCTTGTTCTTCAGGAGTTGGAGGGGGGCCCGGGATGTGTCGCTGTAAGAGGTCAGAATTTTCGTTGACCTTCATCTCTTGTAGAGCAGTGACCTAGCCATCCCTAAAGTATGTGTGGCTACCATATTCCACCAGCGACATCATGGAAGCCAGACCTTTATTCCACCCCTTATCCCAGCTAGTGCTGAAAGACTTTTTTATAGCCAACTTCCTTTTCGCTTTCTCCAAGGAAAGCTTCTCGGAAAGAAGATCCTCGGTAGCCTTCAGCTTATTCTCTATTTCTTCCTTTTGACGACCTACTTCGCGAAGTCGGCCCAACTCTTCTTCAGCATTTTTGAGCTTACTTTCAAACTCCTTAGCATTTTTGAGCTTTTCATAGAGGTCTTTATTCGTCTCTTCTAAATTTTTTACTTTTTTCTCCAAACCTTCGGAGAATTCAACAACTTGGTTTCTCTCCTGATCGGTGGAACCAAGTTTCTCCTCCCAAACAACCTTATCATCATCATACTTCTGACGAGAATCTTTCAAAGACTGCGTCAGGCCCACCAAAGCTTCCTCTACACCAGACGAGGAGCTTGAAGCTTTAATAGCTTCATCTTTCTTTAAGATGGTATTAAAATAGGTCACCAACTGGGAAAATAAAATGATATCAAGTCAGTACACAGATGTAACAACGGAAAAATGAAAGTTGAGTACAATGATACTTACAGAAGCTATATGACGAGCAGCTAATAAGGTAATCATGTCCCGAGAAAGATTTTCTTCCATACCTCGAATCTCGGGAATGATCCAAGACTTCACCGAGCTCATGGCAGAGCTCGGGGCAATAAAAGTGGGAACACCACTTCCAGTAATCGGGGGCTGAGAGATGGATTCAGCCAAATTGATCGAGGATCTCTTCTTCAGCTTCCTCGGGGGAACAGGAATGGTCTCGACTGACGATGTAGTCTTAGTCGGAGAGATAACAATCACCTCGCTTGGAACAGCGGCCTTGCTCGGAGCCACTGGGGGCTTCTCGACAACCTTCACAGTAGTAGCCATAGGGGGGTGCATCAATCTTCTTTGTCCCCTCTTCTGGAACATTATGTTTACTTATCTTTTCTTCTAAGGCAACAGAGGCAGATTTCTCGAAGATGGAAGGAGCTCTTCTTTTCTTCATTCTTTCACTCAGAGGGATATGAGACTCAGGTGAAGAACTTGCAGAAGCAGGTACTGGTTCTACCTCACTTATCACCGGACGAGCAGTAAAATATGAGGTGTAACTCTTATACTGCAACAAATATGAAGCTGACCTGATATGCTCGTTAGCAACAGTCTGATGCAAACTCCAGATAAGTTTTAGATGTGTTAAATTAACTTCTGTCTCTTTTGGAGACTTTCTTTTACTGTAAACTGCAAATAAATGAAAATTAAAATATCAGTGACACATTTTATCAAACACAAAGGAAGCATAATTTCAAAAATAAAATAAAATAAAAACAACCTATCCCATTGCCATAGGGAGGACATCTAGGACCCTGGTACACATCATTTCCAGTCAATGGAGGGTGTTGCTAATTTTTCATAACAACCCCATGCTCGAAGTAGTCCCTATTGGCATCTGGGAGATTGACCACTAAAGACCTATTTAAAAACCTAGTTTTTAAATAAAAAGTATTGTCACCAGCAACCCATCTATAACAGAACATAATTTATGGAATTCCTATACGAGTTCCATGAATTTGATTTAATCTATGAACTCCGTTAACTATTCTCCACGTATTGGGGGCTATTCTTGCAGGAACCACGTCAAAATATTGACAGAATTCCAGACATAAAGGGTTTGGGGGAAAAGAAAAGCCACATTCAGCAACAAAGAGACTGGGGAACCAATGTCCCTCAGCCAAACGAAAATAATTTGAAGGCTCAGAAAGTTCCTCCAAAATAACCCATGAAGGAATAGAGAAATGAGAACGAAACTTATCAAGCGACTCTACAGGGTAAACCATGATGAGTAAAGGAAATCAAAGAGAAAAAATAAGATCTTACAGGAAAAAGGATGAGTCTGTTGACAACGAATGATGAAAGGGATGAACGCACAGGAGAAAGAGACGATGGAAAACTCAAAGAGATAAATTTGAAAAAGTAGAAGACGAGGGGATTTTCTGCAACGCTTAAATACCCTATCTTGGGAATGGGAAAAGATAATGATTATAAAAAGAGATGGTTACGTTACCAGCGACTAAAAGGACAAAAAGGGCGCGGGAATCGAAGCGGTTATAAAAATTCAAAAAATCCGATTCTACGAATTTGGAAGGAGAAATAAATACAAAAGAAAATACTCCTAAATTTCAGGATGACCATTTAAAACCGCCATATTTCGAGAAAGAATGTTCCACACTCCTCAAATTTCGAACTGTGAAACATTGGGGGCTTCTGTTGATACCAAATTTAGTCTGCTGACATGGCTCAATTGAGTGATGACACGTGGCAATCTGCGTGGCAACAACAAACACTTTCGAACAACACCTTGACCCACTCAGATGCTCCGAGCAATAGATGCTCTCCGAGGAACCATACTGCAACGAGGAACTCCGAACAACACCGATCAACTCAGACGCTCCGACCAATAAGAGTTCTTCAAGGAACTTTAATACACCGAGCAACTTATGAGTACCGAGCTACTTAAGCAATTCGAGCTGCACCTCGAACAGAGCATTAATAGCAGGATAGCCAACAGATTAACTGCGCATTAAATGCTTATTATTATTATACAGATGTATACGCCTAATGGACATCTATGTATTACCCTTTCACACGTACAGTCTGAGGGCTATAAATACATTGTATCATCCTCATTGTAGGGGGACCGGGAATTTCTTGACTAAACTGGTAATCAAGAATTCTCAAACATTCAGCAATAATAGAAACAATGGATGTAAACCATTCTTTGTCTCACTTTATTTTATCTGTGATTAAATAATTAGATATAATCTAATTTTTTACATCAACAGTGGCTTTTATCGCAAAGTGAATTTTTCTCTTTCGTAGCCCCTTTCCATTGCTTAACATATATCAATATTTTCCAAAAAATGAAATCCGGGCAATGGTTCTTACAAGTATAACATATCCCTTTTTACATTTGGTTCGTTATTAAGCAGGATTGAGATGAGAACATCGTATTTGGCATATGATAAGCAAGTACAATGTTAAAAAAATCTATACAAGTGTGTAATAAAGGTGACAAAGAATCTAACATTTAAAAAGTAATCATAAATGATCAAAGAAATGTTATCCACACATTATTAAGCACACTAACCAAACAAAACCATAGCTCAAAGCATTATAAAAAGGTCACGTGAATGGATGAAATGTAGAGGTGATCCGAATATCTTAAATGTTCATCCATATATGGTGAAAAATTGAGAATACAAAAATCTTTTTATCTTTTTCTAAAATTTTATCAAAAATATAATCTTTTTCAAATTTCCAAACTTGTTTTACAAAAAAAAATCTTTTTGAATTTTTCAAAACTTTTCATAAATACAAAACTCTTTATGGAATTTTTCAAAATATATCAAAAAAGAAACATATCAATACAATGATAATACAATCTAGCAATAGGAATATAAGATATTAACATGATAAATATCCTATACTAGATAAAGTACCGGGACTCAATCAACAGAGCAAATACCCAAAGACTTCCTAAGATCCTTGAATCTAGGTACATCTAAAGGTTTCATAAATATATCTGTTAATTAACATTTGGTGCTCATAAAGCTCAAGGACATGACTTTCTCCTCAATGAGATCTCGAATAAAATGCTCACGTATCCTAATGTGCTTTGTACGAGAATGTTGGATCGGATTATGGGATATATGGATCGCACTAGTATTATTATAATAAATAGTTATTATGCCTTATGAAATCCCGTAATCTACCAACATTCATCCATAAGAGTTGCGTGCAACAACTCTCGGAAGCAATATACTCAGCCTCTGCCATGAATAACGATATGAAATTTTGCTTCTTACTCAACCAAGAGATAAGAGGACTCCCAAGTAAAAATACCCACACGAGGTGATCCTACAACCATCAATATCCTCGGCCCAATCGGCATCCGAATAGGTGGACAAATAATCATCAGTATTAAAGGAGTACCAAATATCATAGGAAGACTACCTATAATCGGTATCAGGGTGACTAGCAATCAAGTAGAGAAGACTACCTATCATGCTCCTATAAAGTCTTTGCACTACATCCTTGCCTAAAGTGTCTTTGATAAGTTTAGTTAATGTACCCATGGGGGTGCGTGAGTGCTTAACATAGTCTAAACAAAACTTATTCACTAGTTCCTTAGCATATTTGGTTTGAGATAATGCACCTGGAGACCTAAGAAGATTGTAAGCTCACCAACCATGATCATCTCAATCTTTCTATTCATCTCCTCCTCAAAAGTGTGAGCATATCGGGAGCACGTGGATCCAAATATTATATCGTACACATAGACTTGGGAAACCAATATAACACCAATCTCTCTCCTCATAAATAACGTCGTATCCACTCCCCCCTCTTGAATCCATAAGCTAAGAGATAGGAAGTGAGCCTCTCGTATTAAGCACGGGGTTCTTGCTTTAAACTACACAGGGCCTTCTTAAGATAAAAGATGTGTCCCGTGTTCTTTGGATCTTCAAACCCCTTTGGTTGTTCCACGTAAACCTCCTCCTATAGAATGTCATTTAGAAAGTCACTCTTGACATCCATTTGATATAACTTGAAGCGCAGATTACATGTTATGGAGAGTAGTAAGTGGATAGACTCAAGCCTAGCAACAAGAGTGAATGTCTTGTCAAAGTCTACATCCTCAGTTTGTGTGTATCCTTAAGCGACCAACCTAGCATTTTTGAAAACTATGGTACCATTCTCATCCATCTTATTCTTATAAATACACTTGGTACCTCTCATATTAGTCTTGCTAGGAAGAGGTACTAACTCCCAGACATTGTTCTTATGAAACTGAAGCAACTCATCTTGCATATTAACTATATAATGCTCATCATTGAGTGATTTTTTCACATTCCTTGTCTCGACTAAGGAGGCGTAGCAAAGGTAGTTAACCACATTTTCAAGTTACACGGGAGTCTTGACACTTAGTGTGGGATCACCAAGTATAGCATAAGGTCATGAATCCTTTGAACCTAAAAGGGTGGATCCTATAAATCAAGAATGGGGTCCACCGGGGTAGTATAAGGAAGGGTGGGATCGTCACCAGGTGGTGGATCATCCTCACACCTGGGGTTAGGGTCAATATTCACTAGCGGCTCGTCGCCTCTAATCGCGACATTTATTGACTCCATAACCTTAGAGCTTCTAAGGTTAAACACCCATAAGCCATAATCGACGATGAATAAGCTAAGAATATCCCCACACCTCTCTGGGAGTTGAACTTTCCTAAGTGATCTATATCTATAAAGATGTAGCGAGTACTCCCAAAGGCACGAAAATACGATAGATTGGTCTTATTCCTTGTCCACAACTCATATGGTGTGTGTAGCGTGTGTGGATGTTTATATACCCTATTCACCGTATGGCATGCCGTACTCACTGCCTATGCCTAAAAATATCTAGGCACGTTTCTCGCAAGAAGCATGGATCCAACCACCTCTTGTATCATTCGGTTCTTCCTCTTAACTATTCCATTTTATTGAGGAGTACGAGTGGCTGAAAACTCATGTTTGATGCCCAATTCATAAAAATTGCTATCCACTATGACTTCTTTAAATTCAGTGTTGTTGTCACCACGCATCCGATTAATAGTGACATCGTGTTGGTTTTATAGGACACAATACTTGATTGTTAGGAACTCAATCGCATCAGACTTTTTTTATAAGAATTCTAATAATAGAGTATTTGGAAAGTCATCGACCATCACGAGAATGTATATCTTACTACTTAAACTCTCTGAGTGAGTAGGACCCATAAGATCTATGTGAATCAACTCCTAAACACATGTGTTAGTAATGGTATTCAACTTCCTATGGGGACTTCGAATTTATTTTCCATGTTGGCAAGGTTCATAAACCAAGGAATTTGGTTTCCCTTGTGATGGTAAGCCTCGAACTAAGTCCTTCTTCACTAATCTCTCAATATTTCTTTAAATTTAACATGAACTAATCATTTATTCCAAAGGTCCATAGAGGAGACCGTGACATTGTTGTACATGAAGGAGGACTTGGGAATGATTCCATAGTAATTATCTTATGCCCTCACACCTTGTAGTAAAAGTTCACCGAATTGATCATATATGTTACATTCGGACTAATGAAACTTTACTGCAAAGTTTGCATCACACAATTGGCTTATGCTAATTAAGTTCGTTCTCAACCCTTTTACGTATAATAAATTATCTAGTTTAAGGAATTCGCACATCCTAAAATACTAGACCTACTCCCATCTTCAAAGGTGAGTTTTCCTTCCTTGTAATCCTCAAAGTTAGTAAAAAATAATATGCTATAAGTCATGTGCCTAGAGTGACCACTATCAAAATACCATTGGGAAGTATTTTGAACCTTGAGAGCAATTTGAAGAATAAGGGCTTTGTCGTCTTGCTTCGGTACCCAAAAGAGGTAACCTTTTGTTTGAGCTTATCATTATTAGCTCTAGTCGGATCATTAAAATCATTCTCAAACAGCATAGACATCCATTGAAATTCTTCCATTAATCTTTGTGAAGTTGTGACTAGGAACTCAACTTGATATCCAAGACTAGCATATAGAGGTGCGCGAGAGTATGTGTACATTTAATTTTACCTAGCTTGTAGCAAAATTACTTAAGGTGAACTATCCTCTTACAAAAGGTGAAAACAAAGATTTATTTGTGTCTACCTTAATTCACTTTCTTAGGTTGAACTATCTTAGGTGGTATAGGTCGAGGCCTATAAGGATTCACTACAAATTTAGGAATCGGTTCCGGTGCGACATAGGATGCGGATGTACCGTCATAACCTATTATTTGCCTATCCCTAAAACCTACAGCGGGACTAGGGAGCAGCTTTCAAACTTTCTTTGATGTATCCTCTATAGTAACCTTGACCTTGAGGTCACGTTCGAGATCTTTTTCGAGTTGGGATACGAGGAATTCAAGTTTCTCACAAGAAAATGCTTGAATATCTCTTGTAAGACTAACTATTTTTTGGTCAAGTCACCATTTTCCCTCTATACTAAAACAACCCTCTCTCCCAAAGAAACTCTTACCGAGGACTCACTCTCTCTCGCCTCTTTCATCTCCTTCTTTAAAGATAAAACTCTAAGCGCCAAACCTTTTTTTCTTCATTTTAAATGACTCAGCTTAAATATCGGCGTAAACAAGTTGAAGGTCACTTGGTCCCTCATTCGAAGTGTTTTCTCCCTCATTTTCTTCGGAATGACTAGACTCATTGTCGAAGTCATTATGTTTAGAAATTTCCTCATCGGTGTGAGGTGCACTAGATGTACTAACATGACTAGCCATGGACACGGTGAAGTTATGTCCATGAGGTGATTCGTCCCAAAATCCACCGACTCAACATCGCTATCACTAAATGTGGCATTAAAGGTAACTTTTCCTTTGCCTTGCCTGTTTAATCTCGTAGCACACTCATGAGCTTTGTGACCGTTACCCTTGCACTCATAACATCTCTCTTCATCTTTCTTAGGGTAATCTTTTCTTTCTTTATCAAAATTTTTCTTTCCCGATTTATATTTTTTGTATTTTTCAAAATTCTTATTTTCTTTAGAAGTATTTTATTTTAAAAGATTGAGAAATTTTTTGAATTTTTTTTTTGCAAAAAGGGAAGGATCATCAAGATCAAAATCATACCCGGAGTCAGACAACACTTCCTCTTTGTTTTTAAATTGAAATTTTAATGCAATTCCCTTTTCCTTAGGTTTAACAGTTTGGGAAACATGTTGATCTCATACGTTTGAAGGTATCCTACAAATTCTTCTAATCTAAGAGTTTCTTATATGCCCAATAAATTAAGCACAGTTATCTTAGGAATAAAATGGGCCAGAAGTGATCTCAAAATATTTTTAACTACACACGTCTCAAAAATTTTCTAACCTGAATTAAATCTAGAGTTAACAATATCAGACAATCGTGCATAAAATTCATCGAAAGAATCAAGCTCTATCAGGGTAATAGTCTCAAATGGTGTGGTGTGGTTTCGAAGCTTGGAAGCTTTCATAGTATCGGTACCCTCGTGAATGAGTTTGAGGATATTCCATGCTTCTTTAGACGTGGTGCACGTCATGATATGATGAAACTCGTCAGGGGTGATGACTCTAGAAATTCCACTTAAATCGCGTGAGTTAAAATTACTCCATTTAAATTCATCTTGTGCCTAAGCAGAGATATGTTTTGGACCTATGACATCGCCATTGGTCACTGTGGGTGGTGTCCACCCTCTTTCACAAACAAGTCAAAATCTTTCATTAATAGATTTTATAGTAGAACTTATCCAAGGTTTCCAATAAGTATATTAGACCCACAAAAAATAGGAAACCTATTTTGCAAACTATCCATAAAATCTAGATTTTAAAGGATCACAAAAAAACTTAGTGTAACCTGCTCTGATACCAATTTGAGAATGAAGATTCTATGAATATATTCTTATCTTAGGTCAAACACACACAAATTCAAAATCAATTTTTTTTATCTTGATTTAATTTAGTATGCATGTAATGATGAAGTCCAAATTAAATAAGCTAAATCACATAAACAATCCAAGAAGGCGAAGAAATAAGAAAAACTCCCTTTCGAAAAAACCACTATTTCAACACTGTATCAGAATTGACAGATAATAGATGGCTTAAAGACTACTTGGACCTTTAAGTATAATGCGCAGTTCTTCAAGTCTTCTACAGATACGGCACAGTCTCATACCGTCCAAAGGAAGCAGTCTTCCCGCGGTATTCATTGATCAACCTTCTTATTCAGTAGTAGAGCCTCGACCCCACAAATCAACAGTAGAGATTGTAGAGGGGGCTTGAAGTTAATCCTGAAAATAGAGATAATCCCCCCATTAACAACAATGTTTAGGATTAAGGCAGCTCAGCATGGCAACTCAGCGTGGTAGCCCAGAGCGACCTTCCCGCAAGGAAACTGACCGAAAGAGCTCGTCCATTAGTCGTGCTGATTAACTTAGTCTTGTTGTATCTTTTATTTATATTGATTATGAGATATAACGATTATAACGATGTAATGAGTATAATGATTATGTGTGGGTCGAACAGTACTCGTGAGAGACCAGGCTTGGCAGCCTGGGAGAGCTTTTATGCTATATCGAACGACATCGACGTGGGAACTTTGGAGGGACTTGGTTTGGAGGATTGAGAAGTGAGTCACCATTGGGATTTATCCTGACCATCTTAGATACACCCGGTAAAACACCAAAGTACCCTTACCGTGGAACCTTGGGTGGAGCAGCTTTGAGTTTCATCGGTCGTTAAGTTATGAGCCAAATAACCCTCTATTTAATGTCACATCTACTGTAGGCGATGTCACTAGCCAGCTAGACAAATGTAAAATATCCACTTGAGTAAACAACCGTGGTATTTGGGGCTGTCAGACAGTTGGTGAGACACCTCTATGACGACAACTACTTGACACACAGTGGTTAGGCAAAAGGTATGTCTTGGCATGTAATGTCTATGACGTGGAGCTAACTAGTGCATCAGGCATTTAATGTTGTGACATAAAGTATGAGGGATGTCTTTCATAGTCTTTAATGACCGAGTTACCTCGGGAGTGGTGTGTGTGTGTGTGGGGGGGGGGGGGGGGGCTATTTAAGGTCCCAAACCACCCCTGAGGAGAGCACGTTCTTATTGAGAATTCATAAGTTATTACTAGAGAGATTTATTATGATCCATAGAGTTTACTCACCCACCATTGCCATTTATTACAAAGATTTAACATCTGACAGAGATTCTTGAGGGTGGTTGGTGTGTTTGGCTGCCTGCCAAGGTATATCTAGGGTGCTTACTTCTCTCTCCCTCCAAATGAGTTACTTCTGAGTTCGTTATTATCTTATTAAGTTATAAATGAGAGATTTTGTGAGTACAAACTGAGTCTATCTTCACTGAGTTGTGTTTGCATGTCCTGTAGTTAATCAATAGTGTTGTTGTTTAACTTATCATTACTGTAATCAAAAGGAGTTACGCGTCCATCTGATCTAAACTACCCTCCTAGTGCCATTAGGAAAGGGGACGTATCTACCTCTTATGCCACCAAATTCCGTTTAATGCAACTGACCATGATTCGTGAGTTCATATAAAGCCCCACCAGTATCCCCCAGTCCTTTCTTTCTCTGCCTTGGAGTTGGGTGTCAAAGGCAACTCCGTTTTTGGAGTCGAGTTACCTCTGAGTAAAATCGTTAAAGATCCTCCCCACGATCTACCCACTTATTGTCCAATGATCCCTACTACCACGCCCAAACCTAAGATCGTTGCAACCCCCAAACATCCTGCCACTACAACCAAAGCAGCCACTGGCAAAGGGCCTTCCCAGCCACCAGAACTAGGATGTCCAAGAGTGGGACTTCCTCAAAATATAAGTCTCAAATTCAACCTCAAACCCCTTTGGAGGCATTCCCCATCGGCTCCATTCCCCCTCCCATGTCTGTAGAGGTAAGTGAAGAGCTGAGAAGGAGGGTTCAGGCTAAGGTAGAATGGATAAATGTTGAGTTTCAATGATACGCTCCAGTCGTTCCTCTATCTGTTGCCTTCCCTACCATCCTAGTAGATCCAACGGAACCAGGGTCAAAAAGGAAAAAAAGTTCAAAGGTTCCTCAAAGTATTGGCGCTATAGGTGCGAGGAAGAAGACTCTGGGTATCAATTCCCAGAGGAAACAAACTCCAAATGTACATCTCTCCCAGCTCCCTCTGTTGCTGCTTCCTCTCCTCCTTCACCAGTAGTTATATCCTCCCATTCTACCTCTGAATTCGAGGTATGTATATGTGTTGTTGATTTTATTCGCATTTTTTCTAAGGCAAGCTGCATCTGTTTAACTTTTAATCACTTTGGTGCAGAAGGTTGAAGAAGAAAGACCCAGCCCCCCTATGAGCCCCTTCATGGGGGGACATTTTGGTTCCTCTCAGACCGATGAAACTCCTCCCCGTTCTCCCATGATCGGGCTTACTTACTCCCGCCGTTCGGCCTCACAACGTGCGAAGGATGCTGCTGCGGGGGGTGATTTCGTTGAGTCCATAGGCATCTCTTCTTAACCAGAGATAACTCCCCCAGCCCCTTCTGAATTATCATCACAGCACGAGGTTCTTCTGCCCATCGTTCCAGCTGTGGAAAGTGTCCCCGAGGTAACATATTATCAATTACTTATTAGGTCTCACATTTTTTTTCTCCTCCATCCCTTTTTTCTGTTTGGCCTGCTAAACTTTGACATGTTGGGATGCCCTAGGTTGAAATGGAGACTTTGTTAGCTAACATTCTTCTTCCCCCTGTGTTGACGAGACCACTAGTTGCAGTTTTCCTCTTTCCTTCCATAACTGAGGTAAGGAACACTTAAAGGTATTTATCACTTCTTCTGTACTTATTCCTCATGTCTAACACTTAGCTTCATGTTTGCAACTTTCTCCAAGTCTTGTCCCACCCTCTTCTCTTGGTGGTCTGCATGTTTCTAAGGCCAAGGTTGATGAAGGAGGAGAGGAATCAGAAACAGAGGGAGCTGGGGAGAGATGTACATCTGGAGTTCGTTTCCTCTGGGACTTGGTACCCAGAGTCTTCTTCCGCGCACCTACATGGCCAGTACTTTGAGGAACCTTTGAACTTTTCTTTATTTTGGACCTTGGTTCTGTTGGATAAACTAGGATGATAGGGAAGGAAATAAAAGGAGGAACGATAGGAGCGCATCGTTGAAACTCAGCATTTATCCGTTCCACCTTAGCCTGAACCCTCATTCTCAGCTTTTCACTTACCTCTGCAGATATGGGAGGGGGAACAGAGGCGATGGGGAATGCTCCAAAGGGGTTTGAGACTTAGATTTTGAGGAAGTCCCACTCTTGGACTTCCTAGTTCTTTTGGCTGGTGGCTGGGAAGGCCCTTCGCTAGTGGCTGCTTCGGTTGTAGGGGCAGGCTATTTGGGGGTTGCACCGGTCTTAGGTTTGGGCATGGCAGTAGGGATCATTGGGCAATAAGGATGTAGATCGTGGGGAGGATCTTTAACGATTTTACTCAGAGGGAACTAACTCCAAGAACGGAGTTGCCTTTGAGACCCAACTCTAAGGCAGAGAAAGAAAGGACTTGGGGATACTGGGGGGCTTTGTATGAACTCACGAATCATGGTCAGTTGCATTAAACAGAATTTAGTGGAATAAGATGTAGATGCGTCCCCTTTCTTAGTGGCACTAGGAAGGGTGACTCGACTATCCATGGTATAAGTCACACCAAGTACTGCTGATGCAAGGTAGAAGGTGCAAGCCTCAACAAAAGTAGCCATTTTATTGCTTAGTTTAAACATAGGTCGAGGAGCCCCCTGATCAAACTCGAACTGACTGCTACATCTATCGGGGTTATAAGGTTCAAAAGTGTATCCCAGTTCAGTAAAAGAAGGAAGAAACCCAGGAGTGAACAAAAGTATCACGGCCTGTGAAGGATCTTCTACAACGGGGATAAAAGTGACCGTTCTAGCTATAGAAGGGAAAAAGTTCCAAGTATGGGGAAAGGTGGATTCTCCGTATGACCTCATGACAAAGGAGTCGAAATGATCAATAACTCCCATTATCTCCTTTTGACTCTGTTTTTTATGAAAGCATAAGAGGCGTGGGGGTTTAATGCCTTGGCTCACGGGGTAAGAGACAGACTTGGTAGCAATGGTAGGAAAATGGGTATAGAGGAAACCCATTAAGATAGCGGTATTAGCAAAATTGGCCAAGTTGTAACGACTGAGGGATCGCGCCATGTCAAGGTGGGTTCGATCCAACCAAGTATAAAGGGACCCCAAAGCAATGGCAGCCGGAGGAAGGTCGAAACCCCTATCCAAATGGAGAGAAATATTTATAAGGTACCTCCTGGGCTGGTCGTTGGGTTTCCCAGTCAAGAATAAATGCGAAAGAAATACAAGAATATAGGCTGGTAGTTCCAAAGATATACCTTTACCTTGGCCCGTTACAGTAGTGACGCCCTTCGCAGTAGGATCTTCGAAAAAATAGCTAATAAGAGGAGTGAAAGTATTCTTGTTAGAAGACCTAGTGCAACTGCGGTAAATCCAATCTAGCTTAACCTGATCAGCAGTCTTTTCGGTATCCAAGGCCTCATCATGATATGTATACTCACCCATGGGCTCAAAATCGAGTAGCTCACAAACATCCTCCAACGAAATGGTGAACTCCCCCAGGCAACGAAGAATGTATGATTCATCATGTTCCATCTGGAAACCAACACTTAGAGTGCAGCATTGTGCTTAGAAATAGTGAACTGCCCAAACCAGCTGGCTCAATGAAGACCAACTTTGGTAAGAGCTGCAGCGTGAGAGCTCTGCATATGTGCATTCCAGGCAGCAAAATGAGCTGGCGACCCCCCAGATTCTTTGAAATCGATCTGGGAGTAAAGAAAGTCACCACGGTCTAACCGAAAGCATAGAGTCCCCTCTGGAGGAAGAAAGACCCACTTCGACGAATCCTCATCTTCATCACCCAGCAGTAAAGGATCGTACTTGGCAAAAAAATGGCAGGTCTTGTATGCTTCAGAAAACTCATTATTTTTGCCAACGATGGGAGATTGATGGTATAAATTTAGTTTCTCTTAATGAGCAGCATCCAAGGTAGTGGCACTAGGGGTGGCAGTGGAGGATCTTGGCTGAATAGCGGTGGCGGTAGCCTTCGAGACACTTGAAGAAGCCATAGTAAGTGGATATGAAAGAAACGTCTTGGTAAAAAAGGGCTATGAACGAAAATGGAGGAGCACAACCATAGGTGGTGGCGTAAAAGACGAGAGGAATAAGAAAACTAGGTGAAAGCTTAGTAATAATGGAGTTCTGGCAAAGTTTCTCTCTCTAGATTAGATGGAAGCTTAAAGAAGACAAAGGAGAAAGGAGTTTTGAAATATAAATGTTTGAGATCTTTTAAACCCGTCTGTTGAGTTTCCTACCACCACATGTGCAAAGCCTCCCATAATAATTTCAAATGGACACATGACGCTTCGGGAAGTGCCCTAACAGTAAAAAAAACAGTGCCACGTCAGTTGAGAAGTGACACATGGGGAATATAAAGGTTTTCCCTCCTAAGCAAGTTTGAGTTTTGGCGCCAGAATTTTTGTCAGACATATCCAAAAAACTCCTAATGAAGAAGCTGTCCCAACTTACAAAAAAAGCTTTGATGTCCCCTCGCCATAAGTCCAAACGTTGTTTGATTGTGACTCACCTACATCGGGGAGAATTTTTGCTTTTTTAAACATGGTGAAACGTTACAAGGGAGAATTTCACAAGTCACAATGATAGGGGCAGTCCTAACGAAAAAACTCGCTTCCTATAACTATACTTCACAAAAAACTTCACTTCTCGAAAACCAAAACGAGTATTTGGGTAGGTTAGCAGGTCTATCGGGAAAATTTCAAATAGTCAAACTAGAACGGTGGAAACTCAATGTAAATGGAAAAGTGGCGATGTCCCTTTGCCAAAGCCCCAATAGGCCACATCGCTTCGGCTCAGGTACGTCGGGGGGGAATTTTCCTTTTTCCTACAAGTGCTAATGCAGTGGTTATCACGAAGGAAAAGATACTATAATTTTTTCACACAGAGAAGGTTCATCGGATTGAGAAGTTTTTCGTGCAGACATTTCTTGTTCCTACAACAAATCCCTCAACGAAGGGACAAATATAGAGGGGGATTGAAGGTAATCCTGGGATTAGAGATAATCCCCCCATTAATAACAGCCTTTAGGATTAAGGCAGCTCAACGTGGCAGCCCAGAGGGACCTTCCAGCGAGGAAACTGATCGAAAGAGCTCGTCCTTTAGTCCTGCTGATTAACGTAGTATTTTTGTATCTTTTGTTTATATTGATGAGCTATAACGATTGTAAAGATGTAATGAGTATAATGATTGTGTGTGAGGTCGAACGGTACTCGCGATAGACCAGGCTTGGCAGGGCCTGGGAGAGCTTTCATGCTCTATCGAACGACTTCGCCGTGGAAACTTTGGAGGGACTTGGTTTGGAGGATTTAGAAGTAAGGCATCGTTGGGGCTTATCCCGACCATCTTAGATACACCTAGTAAAACACCGAAGGACCTTACCGTGGAACCTCGGGCGGAGCAACTTTGAGTTCCATCGGGCATTGAGTTATGAGCCAAACAACCCTCTACTTAATGTCACATCTACTGTAGGTGATGTCACTAGCTAGCTAGATAAATGTCAAATATGCACTTGTGTAAACCACCGTGGTATTTGGGGATGTCAGACAGTTGGTGATCCACCTTTATGACGACAGCCACCTGGCACAGTGGTTAGGCAAAAGGCATGTCTTGGCATTTAATGTCTATGATGTGGAGCTAACTAGTGCATCAGGCATTTAATGTTCTGAAATAAAGTATGAGGGATGTCCTTCATAGTCTTTATTGACCGAGTTACCTAGAGAGTGGTGTGGGGGGATATTTAAGGACCCCAACCACCCCTGAGGAGAACATGTTCTTATTGAGAATTCAGAAGTTATTACTAGAGAGATTTATTACGATCCAGAGAGTTTACTCACCTACCATTGACATTTATTACAAAGCTTTAACATCCGACATAGATTCTTGAGGGTGGTTGGTGTGTTTGGCTGCCTGCCAAGGTGTATCTAGGGTGCTCACTTTTCTCTCCCTCTAAATGAGTTACTTCTGAGTTCATTATTATCTTATTGAGTTATACACGAGAGATTTTGTCAGTTCAAACTGAGTCTATCTCACTACAAGAAAACTAATTTTTTACAGCAAAAATTAAATGCCGTTAAAGACACCACAATTGCCGGGAAAAGGTTTTGGGCATTTTTTTCGGCATTTTCTTAAGTACCGTAATAGCCAATGTGGTAAAAAAAGCGTCATTTTTAAAATGCGGGGAAAAATTGGCGGCATTTTTCTCGTCACTTCGAAAAAATGCTAAAAAGTACACGACATTAATGTAAATGCCGAGAAAGATCTTTTGCAGCATTAATAAAAAAACAAAAAACACTTTTTGAGGTATTAATAAGCTTCAAAGAAAACACTTATGGCATTAGATTAAAACGACTTGAAAATTTTAAGGACACTAATACAAGTGGTTGGGACAATTCTTATTTCTTAAATGTCAAACATTCATTTAAACTTGGAAAATTTACCATTACATATGAGAAATTAAATAATCATCCTCATATTCCCCAAAACAAAAGAAAAGTTCAAGCATCATTTATTAAACTTAAAATATTCATGCCTACAATTGAGAACCATTGTAATTTAAGAGAACATCCACCATCCACAAATAAAAACTAATAATTTGCTCTAAAAAAATCTCTATATAGTAGATTAATTTGGAAGTGAATGGGTCCTTCAGTGTCAAGCATCCAGTATCACCCAATGACTACAAGAAAAAAATTGAACAATTAGTAAATAATTTTTTACGCGAAATTTAGTAACAAAAATAAAATTAATACATCAATAGGTTCAGTATTCCTTCAAAATTTTTGACAAACTTCCATGTTACAGATACATATGTCCCTAAGGCTTTCGATATTTTTTTGATATTTTGCAGAATTCTAAGTTTGAGGAGCATAGGATTAATCGAGCGCAATGTCATTCTCAGGGAAATGGAGGAGGTGGAAGGGCAAACATAAGAAGTTATTTTTGACCATTTGTATGCTACTCCATTCCAATATACTCCTTTGGGTAGAACAATTCTTGGACCTGCTCAGAATATTACGACAAAATCACCAAACAACATTTTCAGGATTATATTACATCACACTATGCTGCTCCCAGAATGGTAGTTGCTGCTTTTAGAGCTCTTAAACATGAAGACACTGTTGAGAAAGTGAAGAAGTTATTCACAAAGTTGTCTACGGATACAATCTCAACTTCTGAGTTAGATGCCAATGAACCTACAATTTTCATAGGTTCTGAAGTTCTGATAGTTGACGATGATATTCCTGTCGCCCAATTTATGGCTACTTTCAATGGCGCATCTTGGGCGGATCCAGATTCGATTCCTTTGATGGTTATGCAGTCATTGTTAGGCTCTTGGAATAAGAGTGCAGGTGGTGGAAATTATATGGGTTCCAAGATTGAACAAAGGGTTGGCATTAATGAAATCGCTGAAAGAATGTTGGCTTTTAACACCAACTATAAAGACACTAGACTGTTTGGCATGTATGTTGATGCTAAGACGTATTGCTTGGATGACTTGGCCTATGCAATTACTTATGAGATAAGCAAGTTATGTTATCGAGTTTCTGAGGCTGATGTGACTCCTCCTCATAATCATTTAAAATCTTTGTTATTGCTTCACATGCATGGAATCAGTCCTGTTGCCAAAGATGTTGGACACCAGCTACTTACATATGGCTGAAGGCTTCTGTAATCTGAGTTGTTTGCTAGGATTGAGATAATTGTCTTCAATATGCCACAAGATCAATTGAATTATCAAGTGACCAACGTCCAATCCCGCAACACGAAGAAAAAAAATTCAAAAACAAAACCAAATCAAAGCATAAGTAAGCTCCTAGTAGTGTAGTGATTCTGAAACAAAATATAAATTTAGGTTTGTGAGAATATTGGGGTCAAATTTAATATCCAAATGAACCATTTATGTAGATAAATATCGTTTAAAAGGTATATTTCATACTATGGTTTTTCTTTGAACTTTATATAGCTTAGGATGTAACAGAAATCTTAGGAAGGTTATATAGCTTACATATATTGAATATAATCTGAACAAAGCACCGTAAACTTCAAAATCGTAAAGTGCACTACCAATTGCCAAAATATTTAATAAATAGAGCATAAGATTCATGATTTGAAAGATAAATCTAATAACTTGTATGATTCTTTGAGATCTTCAAATTCCCTCTTGTTTCAATATCTCCACTTTGATTAGCTAACACCTATTATGATTTGAAATTCCGCCACATTTTTAACATAATACATAACCTCATTCTTGTAAGTACACTGAAGAACCATTAGCTAAATGACCCTTTACAGATAATTTGTAAAGAAGTACAAATTAAAAAGGTACATTCTCACTCTAATGTAAATTCACACTCGGAGAGTGTACTGGGTTGGATTTGTTAAGAGCAGAGATGGTGGTCTTGTGTAATGTATTGTGTTTACACTCTAACAAAAAAAATGAATTATAAAAACATTTGAACTTGAATAACAAAATGGATTTATCAAAAAGAATTCTCAACCATTAAAATCATACCAAACCCATAGAAAATTAAAATTTTACTTGATCTGAAATATCTTAAAAACCTAATACATGCCTTTGAATAACTCTAGCTATGTCATTATTAAACTGTGAAACAAACACAATTTATACTTGTGAAAGAATTAACTATTGTAGAATAAGAGTATTACTTGTAAAGTAGTAACCACTTGAATTTTTACTACAGGTACCCTTTACATTCTTGTGAATTGAATAACATGGACTCTATCTCGAACACTAGTAAAGGCAATTGTCGTAACCGCCGTTTGATCCAGATCCTAATGAAAAGAATCAACATAAATTGCACGAACAATATTAATCCAAAATTATTGCATCCCTAACATCACCGCCATCACCTGCTATTAATCTTATACTCTGAAGGTGATGTTATAAAGTAAGTTTAGCATAGATTACCTTTTGAAGTACCACCATTACATTTTTCAAAGAATGGAAAAATTCAACCAAAGTCCTTGGATCTATACAATAGATACTTCTGAGCATAAATAAAAAGAGATCCAATATTTTCTTTAATGAAAATTGAAATTTTCTAAAACTAATTTAAAGAAAGAGATTACATTATACTTAAACATGATTTGTAACTGTAAAGATACAGCCAGCATCCAAATTTCTGAGTTCAAGAAAAACATATAAATAACCTTTGCCCAATAGCTAAAAATTTACTCCATTTGGGACATGGAATTATAGGGACATAATTTAACAATTATTCATTTAAGAACTCCATAGATAGAGATTTAGCTAAAGCTAAGAAAGATATTTTCCTGTGACATCATTAGGTCCACGCGAAAACACACGCTCCAGCTCAATTCTAGCACATCACTTACCATTACAACAACCTAAGCATAAGTTTGGAGGCTGATGGACAATCTAGGCTGCCTATCAACCCCTACACATCGATTTTGTAGGATCTCTGTCTCCTTTGAGAAAGTCACCTCCCTCATCAATACTAAGACGAGTGCATTAAATGAAGAGGCAGAGCATTTAATGCTCCAACCATTACAAATAGCATGTTCACCCAATGTCATTCACACGAAAAACATCCTACAGAATTTCTCTCACTCACACTAGGTCATTTGGGAGTTATTTCTCTTGAATCCTTATTCATTATGATTACTTATTACACATGAACACGCATTTGATTCACACTCATTACTCACAAACAGCATAAGAGGTGTTTGTCTCCCCTCTCCTAAGAGTTGCTCGTATTGCTCATTTTTTCATAACTCCCCTCAATCACACAAGGCACCCCCTCTCTACCACTATACCTCATTTACTTTATGTGTTAACCTTGGGACTAATAGACTATGCCTCGCACTCCATGAGCAACTCATAACCCTCTCATCCTCAATTACCATCTTACACTAAGAAATGTTATTTTATTTTATTTTACCAACACTGAAAATATGGGTTGAAAATATAAAGTATAATAGTAATACAGTATTTCTGAAGGAACAAAAAGGAAAGCACAATATCAGTTACAAAAAACACATACTTAATAGACAAACTAGCACTGCTTGGAAGATTAGCAGGTTGCTCCTGTTAGTTCAACAAATGCGTTACACATGATGTAAGAAAAAATACAACATAGAATTCCCATTATCAAGTATTATTCCCATTATTTTTATATATTACAAATTAAAATTAACATTCCTTGGTAAACATATGGAGAACAATATTTTATAATAATGCATCCACAACGCGATAGAATTTTGATCCGAGGAATAATAAAGATGTTTAAAGGATGTAGCCTCTAGGCCTCGTCTCCGTTGTTCAGAAAAAATAGGTGGCTGTGGTAGAATTTAAGTTCGCATCTGTCATGGCCTAAGTTACTGAAGCAGAAAATGAATATTATATAAAAGACAACATACTATTGATATCCCTATATTACGTACATTAAGTCCAACGGCCACCAAACTTTTATCCTCAAACCAACAAACTCTTCAATATCACGAGACATTCCAGAACCCTGAATAGGAAATTAATCATAAATAAATTAAGATATACAAAATATTAGGACACACAACCATCAGTTTAGAGGGAGAGAATAATTATAAAGCAGAGCAACCCCATATGGAAAAACAATATTTGGACCAACTTAGTATACTCAAATATAAAAAGCATACTGCATTCGTTTTGTATAAATAATTTAGAAACCAGTGAAAAATTAACATAGTTTGGTATAAATCTCAACATGAAAGTTGAAATTTTTAGTTTGTTTCGAAATGTTGAGAGATTTAATGCTTCATATTTAGTTTAAATACAACAACTCACAATCGTGGAAATACAGGATTGATAAATCCAATCGGATGTCATTAATAAACAATATCATTTCAGCAAAAATTAAAGCAGAATGATCTAAAAGTGATCAACTTCTACTACACTACTGAATCTTAAAGATTTATCTAAATGTCAACTTACATATTAGCATAAACATCAACATGAACTTCTAGTGCAACATACTGCCTTGGAGATTTAAATTAAAAAATAGATGTTATCCTGTCAATAGCGAAGGAGATTTACTATAAATATTTCATCATAACAATTTGTACTTGGATTACTTTCAGAAATAATTGTCTTTGTTATTTCAACATATGTTATACTGCAATGTCTTCACATGATACTTCTCCTCATTTGCTTCATCATCTTGCATTTCTTGAATTATTTTAAGTGAAATCAGGACTCGTGTTCACAACTATATGTTTTATATAGAAGTAAGAAACACAATATATATGGAGTTTTACCTGCTAAATGTTTGATTTAATATCTTCAATTTGTTAAGAGAACTGTGCACATCCATTCCTAACCACATATTAATTGTCCACAATTTAATAAAAGAGTCATACCTCTTCCTTTCTCGAAGCCTGCTTCGTTTTGTGTTTTGTCTTAAAGGATTCATTCGAAGAACTATCATCCATATTCAATGATTTGATGAGAGATGGAGAAACCAATTCCTGTAGACTGCATCAGATAAAAGATAATCAATTAAGAACCACATATTTGGTTACACAATTGACATTTATATTAGTTTAATTTGTGTTAATATCTGGTCGCTAGATTCTACAGTAACATATTTATTCATTTTTTTATCCTCCACTTTTTGAGCTAACGATTCTTGTATGACTTCAAAATCACTAATGACCTTATATTCCTTAATGACAGTTAAAGTCTCTGAATCAACTTTTTTCCTAATTCATTGAATATTCAGCGTTTGAACACTGAACATGCACCATTTTTAATCCTCATTTAGTGAATATTCATTGTTTGATCACTTTCCAAGTATAATATGCACGTTGTGAAAATTTACTATTCTAATTATTACTCGAATCGCAATTCAATGAATATTCATTGTTTAAAGACAATATGCACCCCGTTTTTTCAAGACCAATTTAGTGAATATTCACACTCAAGTATAATTTGCACTGCTCTTTTTTGACAAATAACAAGTTAGTGACTATTCACTGTTTGGTCACTTTCCAAGTATAATATTCACTTTGTGGATATACTTCTAATTCTCATTAAACACACTGTTTCGACTTAGATTCCAATTGAGTGAATGACTTTCATTCGTGATGTTAGTGACATTGGCACAAATTCACATCCTTTAAACAATGTTGGTCCATGCCAGCGACACTAACTAATCACGAATCTAAGTCATCAAAGTTTGATATCTTAGAGACATCAAATAACAATTCGGTAAATATTCACTGTTTGAACACTTCTCAAATATAATATGCACTCTTTGAAAAATTATGTTTTTTACTTCAATATATATTGTGTATATATTCACTAATTTAGTAACCAAGCACTGTTGACTTAAATCGCAATTTAGTGAATATTTAGCGTTTGAACACTCCAATAATATGCACCACTTTTAATCCTCATTCAATGAATATTCACCGTTTGATCACTTTTCAAGTATAATATGTACTTTGTGAATATTCACTATTCTAATTATTACTCGAATCGCAATTCAGTGAATATTCACTTTTTGAGCACCAATATGCACCCCGTTTTTTCAAGCTGCCCAATTTAGTGAATATTCACTGTTTGAACACCCAAGTATAATTTGTTCTGCTCCTTTTTGACAAATAACAAATTAGTGTCCATTCACTATTTGGTCACTTTCCAAGTATAATATGCACTTTGTGGATACAGTTTTAATTCTCATGAAACACACTGTTTTGACTAAGATACCAATTCGGTGAATGTCTTGCGTTCGTGATTGGTTAGTGGCGCTGGCATAAATTCACATCCTTTAAACAATGTTGGTCCGTGCCAGTGGCACTAACCAATCGCGAATCTAAGTCATCAAATGGGACTTGTTGGAGCAAAAAAAGATGACAAGACCTATTGAACTACATACTTAATAAGCGGGATTAATTGATTAAAAAAACTATTTTTTTTTCAATGCTCTGACCATCCACATAATACACTGAAATAAAACCAATAGAAAAAAGTGAACATGTATTGAATATATCTACTAAATATCATTAGTAATTGATAATCAGTTTTACATCCATTTAAAGGTATATATATATATATATATATATATATATATATATATATATATATATATATATATATATTATTAAGGAAGAGGGACGAAATTATTAATAAAATGGAGAAAAATCCTCTCCAAGGTGAATTACAAGCTCAATAAAGACTTAGAAGAAGAGAATTCTTAGGGGAGCCAATTGCCCAAAGTATTTTTTGAAAAATGAAATTTGGGATTTTATAATAACCCCATTACAATCAACAAAGCTATTAACCCCTACTAAAAGAAAAACTAAATCTAATGTAGTGACAACCAATCCTATCAAACTTATATGTACCTCTCACCATGGTAGGAAAATACAATATATTGTTATAGATTTTAAGAGCTGGGTAAGAAATACCAATGTTGCTAAGCCATCAGCTACCATGTTTGCTTCTCTAAACATTTATTTTCAAACAAACTATGCTATCATAATTTTTAGGTAAAGAAAACCACTCAAATATTAAAGTGAATCAGTGACTATAAAATAACCAATCAGGTGTAATATATAGGGTAAAGTTCTATTAGGACCCTCGCAAACAAATTTTAAACTCCAAGGAATTTCGACAAATTTTAAACACTTAGTTCCACTAATTCTCTTCTTGTAGAAGTCCATGCTAGTGGCATAACGAGTGGACCTAATAGTAAATTGTCTTTAAATGTTTAAAAATTGTCAACAAGGGACCTAATTGTAAATTGTCCTAATATAAATGATAAGTTACAGTGCAAAATGATATAATGGTCTCAGAAATATCTCAAATCATTGAGATGGAAACCAATGATCTTTTACGAAATCATAATAGAAGATTGATTTCAACGGTAGAGAGTTGCTTAGCATGTTGATGTAAAAATAAAACAATAATATAAAAACAATGAGGGCCTTACTATTATAAATTTACCGCATATTATTTTGATCGAGTCAAAATGGGCATCAAGTAATACCCCATAGTTTTCCCTTAGGTATTTTAAAGTTATGTAAACGAATACACACATTATGTAGTGGTTGAAATATATACATAGATTTAATCGCAAGCATAAACTAATTACAAATAAGAATCACGCTAAATCTAAATTGAACCTTTTAATTTTTTGCTCAATATCATGTATTTGGTAAAAACCAATCTATAAGGGGAGGAGAGAGAGTGAACAACCTGAAACGTGAGTGTTCTACCGGCAATGAGCTTCAATGTTCTAATGACGACAAGCATTTGAAGTATATTCTCCCGATCGATGGATTTGGGAAGAGTGAGATGAGGATGAGTTCTAGGGTTTTGATGGTTTGAGAAGGATTCGATATGTGATCATTTTAGTTCCTGTGTATTATTTTGGGGTGGGGGGAGAATATTTGGGGTAGAAGAAAAAAACGCGAGATCAAAAATTAAGAACGACGCCTATTTTAAAATAAAAGAGTAAATGTTCTGCAGTTATTAAAAAATGTCAGCAAAAGTATAATTTCTCCACACTTTTTATAAAATGCCACAAAACAAATGCTGCAAAAAAGTTATTTTCTTGTAGTGTCTTCACTGAGCTGTGTTTGCATGTCCTGTAGTTAATCAATAGTGTTGTTGTTTAACTTATCATTACTGTACTCAAAAGGAGTTACGCCTCCATCTGATCTAAACTACCTTCCTACAGAGATGAACTCTACAAGGGTTCTTGAACATGTATTGTGTTCTTATTGATTTGGTAAAGTGACCTCTAAATTTTCAAGGGGCTTGGATAAAAACAGTACAGTTTGGTCAGAAAAGGAACTCTAAAATAAATTGAAACATAGTTAAAATGAGTTATTCAAAGCTCTAATTCCGCATCTTTATTTATATGGAAGTTTGTTATAAAAACACGGTCTTTAGAGATTTGGATCAGATTTGATTAAAAAATAAAAACTCGGGCACTCGTTCTATTGACTTGGTACCTCGTTCAAACGACATACCGTTTTTCGTTCGAACAGGTTTCTAACGTAACTTCGAATGGCATTCCAGCGATTGACCAAAAAGCGTCACTTAAGATCTCGTTCGAACGTGGGAAACTTGTTCTAATAACGTACCCAATCTCGTTTGAACGACTTCTAACGATTCTTTGAACGACATTCCAAAACTGACCAAAAGGTGACGTTCTACATTTCGTTCGAACAAAGGAGTCTCGTTCTAATAACATTGTGAAACTGATTCGAATGACCTATCAAACGCGTTCTAACAAGCTGTCGAAATTTTCAAAAAACTTTTATAGATCATTTTAAGTATTTTAAAAAGTTTTAATATAAACTCTATTTATAAAAATCCCTTAGATAAATAAAGACTTTACCAAACCACTTCAAAATGATGTTGAGATGAACGATCTTCAATCTTCCCTAATGTCATCTTCTTGTCTTTGAATACGTGAAAGTAGTCATGAAGGTGCAGTGGGGTGTAACGGAATAAGCCAAATAAAAGCTAAATTGGAAAATTATAAAACTTGCTCTTACAAACTTACTTTAATGTAATTACAAATAAGCACACATACATTATTAATTAATAAAATAAATTCTAAAATTCTTCAAATAAAATTTTATAAATTGTAATAACTTTCATACTTTCAATTTTTATACATACTAACTCCATTTAATATATAATTTTTTTTCATTTTTGAAATCATATGAAGTTTAATTCCCACTTAAATAATTTATATAGAAATTCTCCCAATTTTAATATTTAATTATTTAATTTATTCCACAAAATTTTGGGTATTACTATCTTTCCCCCTAACAAAAAGAATTTTATCGTTGGCATTCACAAGTAACTTCTCATTTACCTAAGTTAAAATAATATCACCTCATATAACTGAGTCAGAATATTAACACCTCATATAAATGAGTCATATAAATGAGTTAAAATACTATCAAATCATATATTTGAATTAAAATAATAAAACCATATATAATTCAGTCAAAATTCTAACACCTCAGATAATTGAGTCAAAGTACTGACACCTCATATAAAATGAGTTAAAAACTAACTGCTCATATAAAATGAGTAAAAAAATACCTCCTCATATAAAACGACTCAAAAACTATCTTCTCATATAAAAATGAGCTAAAACTATCTCCTCGTATAAAACTCAGTCAAAACTGTCTCCTCATATAAAATGAGTGAAAATAGATGGGGATATTGTTGCCTCATAAAATCCTCACACTTCCATATGGAGTCCTCCACATTATCGTGATTACACTACACCTATACTAACTGCATCTCCTTGGAATGCAACTTTTGGATTCGTAGAGCCAAAATACTCACCGACTGCTCATTGTATGTGTCACGACCCCGTCCCAAAATAGTAGTGGGGAACGAGTGTCTTGACATGCCACCAAGGCAACAAATATTCTGACTTAAATTATTTCCTTAATTAAATGTAACGGAAATACAATTACATGGTTATGAATCGTAAAATACTGAAATTAAAGGAATTACGTCATCAGAGCTTTCTAAAAGGAAACTTCATTTATATTACAAGTAACAACAAGTTTCAACTTAAAACGAAATTTAAAACTTATTACAAGAGAGCCAAACATACTCCATATGATATAACAAACTTTTTACTTAAAATTACAAAAAGAGCTCTAAAAACTGGATCTTCCATATAGTCCTTTTATCTTCCCTCCAAGCCTACTTATTTCCTGAAAAATGGTTAGTTATACAATATCAACTAAAAGTCGATTGAGGTTTAATCTCTAGACATTCCAAGGTTCTATTCAGAAAATTGATACCTATTCAAATCCAAAGAGTAGACATATACATATATGGATAGGAATTTGCTGTATAAAATTTAAGATGACTGTATATAGAAATGAGTAGCACAGAATATAACAAATCAATTTTCAATATCTTTTTCTTTCAATCATATCCTTTTTAATGGCCAAGTACACTCTAATACCGTATTCTTCTACCGTATTATTCCCCGGTAGTTGAGGGTCAATCGAACTTGTTCGTCACAACGCCTTATTTAGGGCACACCAGCGATAACCCAACTGGGAAGGTCAGTCAGTAAGAGAGGTCCCTTAGGCCGAATCTTATTCCAATATTCAATATCATTTTCAAAACTCCTTTTAATCAGTATGTCTATATGGACACATATAAACATATCACAAGGAATCAATCATCGATATCATATGTATTTTGAGAATAAAAGAATTTCTCAAAATATATATAGTTTGAATAATATCATATAATTAAATGCACAAGAAATGTCAGAGTACTCACCTAAAATAAAAGTTCGAAGTTACAGAACAGAGTCTTGGATCACTCGTTAATCTTGAGACGAAACTTCTTCTTAAACTTTCCCCGCACTTTATCTCACTATTTCTTTGCAAGTTTTTGGTATAATTTCGTGTAATGGATGATCCGAGGGCTTTATTTATAGTTTTTCAAAGGTATTAGGTGTCGACACGTATCTGGGTGATAAGGCTTTCATTTTGGTGAGTCAGCGTTCACGTGTCGCGCAATGGATCAGCCTTGCAGTCTTAGTTTACCAAACGACAACACGTGTTTTGCCTTTTTCTAGAGGATTGACATGTGTTTTATCCTTTCCTATAAAGGCGACACGTGTGCGGTGGAGGTGTCCAAAAGAAGCACGAGGTGGAAAGTTATTAAGGGTGTAAGGGTCATTTTACACATTAAGGGCATTTTGGTAATTTCACACTATATATTTTCAATATTTCTTAAAGATCCCTAAAAATATTTTATTTACAAAATGGTCCTTTTTATATTTTCATTTTAGTCCCTAAAACTTTAAAATTTTGATATTTCATGATTTATGTTTGTAACTAATTTGATATTTCATGATTTATGAAGGTAGGGTTAGACTAAAATAAATAAATTAACATTATCCATATCACATATGAAAATATAAAATTGGGGTCATTACATCCTACCCTCCTTATAAAAAGTTTGATCCCCAAACTTTTCTTTCATTAATTTTCAAACAAGTAGGGATATTTCTCCTTTATTTCATCTTCTCGCTACTATGTTGCTTCTTCAATGGAATGATTACGCCATAACACTTTGACCAACGGAATTACTTTGGTTCGTAATATTTGATCTTTATGGTCCAAAATTTCTATCGAATGCTCAATGTATGACAAATCTTCTCTAACTTGAAGAGGTTCGTGACTTAGGATATGCGTTGGATCTGGGATGTATTTCTTCATCATTGACACATGGAACACATTCTGAACACTAGAGATTTTAGGGGGTAACGCTATTCTATATGCAACAACTCCTATCCTTTTAAGGATTTCAAAAGGTCCTATGTATCTTGGACTCAATTTCCCTTTCTTTCCAAATCGGATTACTCCCTTTGCTGGTGATACTCGTAAGAACACATAATCTCCACTTTGGAATTCCAACTCTCATTGGAGATTGTTAACATAGCTCTTTTGACGGCTTTGAGAGATTCGAAGTCGGTCTTGTATCAATTTCACTTTCTCTGTTGTGATCTGGATCAATTCTAGTCCCAATAATTTTCTTTCTCCAACTTCTACCCAACATGTAGGGGAACGACACCTTTTACCATAGAGTGACTTGTACGGAGCCATTTGAATACTTGCTTGATAACTGTTATTATATGTAAATTCCACTAACGGTAATTGGTCATATCAATTTCCTTTCAAATCAAATACACATGGCCTAAGCATATCCTCTAAGGTTTGAATGGTTCTCTCAGATTGTCCATCCATTTGAGGGTGAAAAGTGGTGCTGAAATTCAATTTTGTTCCCATGGCTGCTTGTAGGCTTTTCCAGAAGTGAGACACAAATCTAGGGTCACGATCAGAAATAATTGAAATTGGGGTTCCATGAAGCCTAATAATTTCCCGCACATACAACTTAGCTAACTTTTCTAAAGAATGGGTAATCTTAATGGAAAGAAAATGAGCCGATTTAGTTAACCTATCAATAATTACCCAAATAGAATCATTACCATTTGAACTCCTCGGTAAACCTGTCACAAAATCCATAGTAATATGTTCCCATTTCCACTCAGGGATAGGTAGGGGTTGCAGTCATTTTGATGGTTTTTTATGTTCTGCCTTTACTTGTTGACAAACCAAACACTGAGATATAAATTCTTCTATCTCCCTCTTCATGTTATTCCACCAAAATACTTCTCGAAGATCCCTATACATTTTTGTATATTCGGGATGAAATGTGAATCTTGAGTAATGACTTTCCTCCAAAATTTTCCTCTTTAGTTGGACATCACATGGATCACACACTTTATTTCCAAACCTCAATATATCATTTCGTATCGTAAATTTAGTTCTCTTACCTTCGATAACTTCTTCTCTAATCTTCTTCTGTTGTGGGTCATTTACTTGTGCACTTTTGATCATTTCCATCAACATGGGTTGTACTTATAAGTTTGCAATTATTCCTCCTTTGCTATAGATATGTACATCTATTTCCATACTTCTCAAATCCCTTAACAAAGGTTCCTGATTTGTAATGAGGCATGCTAAATTTGTTGTAGACTTTGTACTTAAAGTGTTGGCTACTACATTAGCTTTCCCCGGGTGATAGTGAATATTTACATCATAATCCTTCATCAATTCTAACCACCTCCTTTGTCTCATGTTCAATTCTTTATGAGTAAATATATACTTTAAACTCTTATGATCGGTATAAACCTCACAAGTCTCACCATACAAATAATGTCTCTAAATCTTAAGAGAAAAAATTACGGCTGCTAATTCAAGGTCATGGGTTGGATAATTCTGCTCATGGGTTTTTAACTATCTCGAGGCATAAGCTACTACTTTTCCACTTTGCATTAGTACACATCCTAAACCATTTTTAGAAGCGTCACTATAAATCACAAATCCCCCTGTTTCGAAAGGAATAGTCAAAATTGGGGCAATTACTAATCGATTCTTAAGTTCTTGAAAACTATTCTCAACTTCCTCAAACCATTCATATTTCACCTTATTTTGTGTTAACCAAGATAGAGGTTTGTCAATAATGGAAAATCCTTCGACAAATCTTCTATAATAGACGGCTAATCCAAGGAAACTACGAATCTCCGTCATATTAGTTGGTCTAGGCCAATCTATTATAACTTTGAACTTTTGAGGATCAACCGACACTCCCTTCTTAGAAATGACATGTCCGATAAAAGAGACATTAGGCAACCAAAACTCACACTTCTTTAATTTCGCATATAATTCCTCCTTCCTAAGGATTTTCAACACTATCTCTAAATATTTTTCGTGTTCTTCAATACTTTTGGAATAAATAAGGATGTCATCAATGAAAACAACCACACACTGATCCAAATATTTCCTAAACACTCTATTCATCATATCCATAAAAGAGGCTGGTGCATTAGTGAGTCCAAATGGCATCACAAGAAATTCATAGTGACCATATCTAGTACGAAAAACTAATTTTGGAATATCATCCTCCTTAATCTTCAATTAGTGATAGCCTGACCTAAGGTCAATCTTAGAAAATACTTGCGCACCTTGCAGTTGGTCAAACAAATCATCTATACGAGGTAAAGGGTATTTATTCTTAATGGTCACCTTATTTAGTTCACGATAATCTATACATAACCTCATCGTCCCATCCTTCTTTTTAACAAATAACACTGGAGCACCCCAAGGGGATACACTTGGTCTAATAAAATCGTTGTCTAACAAATCTTGTAATTGAATTTTTAATTCCCTTAGTTCTAAATGTGCCATGCGATATGGGGTTTTTGAGATTGGCATAGTTCCGGGAATAAGGTCAATTATAAACTCTATTTCTCTACTAGGAGGAAGACTGGGTGAATCATTAGGAAAAACATCTGGAAAATGTTTAGCTATAGGAATATCTTCTAACCTAGGTTCTTTTGTTTGCAAATCAATAACACTTGCAAGGAATCCTTAACATCCCTTCTTAAGAAAACTACAAGCTTGCGTTGCAGAGATAATATGTATGGGAGATAGGATGACAGTTCCTTCAAAACTAAATTCTGGATTGTTAGGAATTTGGAATGTAACTCTCTTCTCAAAATAATCTACCTTAGCATGATACGATGCTAACCAATCTATCCCCAAAATGAATTCAAAATCTCTTATGTCTAAAATTATCAAATCGGTAAATAGTTTATGACTACTAATATCTATAGGGAAAGACTTATATACTAATGTTCCCGTTAATAGCTCACCCGAAGGAGTAGAAACGTGTATGCTATGATTCAAGGGTTCGAGAATTTTAGGAAAATGATTAACAAAACGTATAGACACAAATGAATGGGTAGAACCAGGATCTATTAAAACTTGAAAAGGTTGTGCACATATAGAAAGTGTACCTGACACTACTGCATTAAAAGCCTTTACATCGGAAAGATTAAAAACTCTACCTTGTCTTTCGTGATCCTTGTTGTCATTAAAGGTCTTTGTTGGCGCCTTCCCTTTGTTAGGGCAATCTTTCATTTTATGTCCCTTTTGGCCACACCCAAAGCAACTTCCCGTCTCCAAGTAACATGGTTGCCCTCTATGAATATCACCACATCGTTGGCATCTATCACCATAAAAGGGTTTGTTTACTAAAGGTCGCCCTATATTAGGTATAGTCCTAAAGGGTTTTTTATTGGGGTTCCTTCCTCTTTGTTCTCCAAACTTCCTCTTCCCCTCTCTAACCTGATTATATTCTTCACTATCCTTCTCAACTATTATAGCCCTAGCCAACACGTCATTATATGATGTTAACTTCAAGATGGAAATTCGACTATGAATATTCAACCTCAACCCACATTCAAACTTCTTGGCTTTTAAAACATTGGTTATCACAACATGAGGTTCAAAACGGGATAACTCAGTAAACTTTGCCTCATATTAACTAACCGTCATATTTCCTTGAACCAGACTCATGAAATCAGCTGCTTTTTGGTCTTGCACCGTTTCGAGAAAGTATTTCTCGTACAAGATCAATAAGAAGTCATTCCAACCTATGGGATTATACCTTTCCCCGTGTATTCTCTTAGTCATTCTCCACCAATGTTCGACTTCCCCTTCTAACATGAACGTTCCAAATGAAACCCTTTGTTCATCTGTACATTTAAGAACATCGAACATCTTTTCCATTTGCATCACCCAACTTTCTGCTTCAGTGGGGTTAGGAGTACCTTTAAAAGAGGGAGGATTCAACTTCTTAAAATGTTCAATAGTACAGATGCTTAGTTCAAGATTCCTTGGTGCTCCATTATTCACCTGACGCTCCACAATCCTTGCTAGATTTTCAATTACCTTGTATGAACCTTCCAGTCCTTCCATATTTAAACCACTAGTTCCCGTAGTTGATCTCGTCTTGGTCATTTTCTACAGTCATGGCCAAATATAAGGCGTATTATACTAGCTCAAGATTGAAATTTAGAAGAACAATTATATACAAACAATTATATGTGGACTGTAAGACATATGGAGGGTTATCATATAAGTCGGATATTTCATCCTATATCCTATGTATGGAAACTTAAAATCTATCACGTTTTAAACTTATCAGTAGTCTACGGGTTCATAACCTATGCTCTGATGCCACCTCTGTCACGACCCCGTCCCAAAATAGTAGGTGGGAACGAGTGTCTTGACATGCCACCAAGGCAACAAATATTATGACTTAAATTATTTCCTTCAATAAATGTAACAAAAATACAATTACATGGTTATGAATCGTAAAATACTGAAATTAAATCAATTACGTCATCAGAGTTTTCTAAAAGGAAACTTCATTTATATTACAAGTAACAACGAGTTTCAATTTAAAACGAAATTTAAAACTTATTACAAGAGAGCCAAACATGCTTTATATGATATAACAAACTTTTTACTTAAAATAACAAAAAGAGCTCTAAAAGTTGAATCTTCCATATAGTCCTTTTATGTTCCCTCCAAGCCTACTTATTTCTTGAAAAATGGTTAGTTATACAACATCAGTTAAAAGCCGAGTGAGGTTTAGTCTCTAGACACTCCAGTGTTTTGTTCAGAAAATTGATACCTATTCAAATCCAAATAGTAGACATATACATATATGGATAGGAATTTGCTGTATAAAATTTAAGATGACAGTATATAGAAATGAATAGCACAGAATATAACAGATACAACAAATCAATTTTCAATAACTTTTTCTTTCAATCATATCCTTTTTAATGGCCAAGTACACTCTAATACCGTATTCTTCTACCGTATTATTCCCTTGTAGTTGAGGGTCAATCGAACTTATTCGTCACAACCCCATATTTAGGGAACACTAGCGATAACCCAGCTGGGAAGGTCAGTCATTAACAGAGGTCCCTTAGGCCGAATCTTATTCCAATATTCAATATCATTTTCAAAACTCATTTTAATCGGTATGTCTATATGGACAAATATAAACATATCACAAGGAATCAATCATCGGTATCAGATGTATTTTGAGAATAAAATAATTTCACAAAATATATATAGTTTACATAATATCATATAATTAAATGCACGAGGAATGTAAGAGTACTCACCTAAAACAAAAGTTCGAAGTTACAGAACAGAGTCTTGGATCGCTCGTTAATCTTGAGACGAAACTTCTTCTTAAACTTTCCCCGCACTTTCTCTCACTATTTATTTGTAAGATTTTGGTATAATTTCATGTAATTTCTGATCCAAGGGTTTTATTTATAGTTTTTCAAAGGTATTTAGGTGTTGAAACATGTCTGGGTGATAAGGCTTTCATTTTGGTGAGTCGCGTTCACGTGTCGCGCAACGGATCAGCCTTGCAGTCTTAGTTTACCAAACGGCGACACGTGTTTTGATTTTTTCTATAGGATTGACATGTGTTTTATCCTTTCCTATAAAGGCGACACGTGTGCGGTGGAGGTGTCCAAAAGAAAGCACGAGGTGGAAAGTTATTAAGGGTGTAAGGGTCATTTTACACATTAAGGGCATTTTGGTAATTTCACACTATATATTTTCAATATTTCTTAGAGATCCCTAAAAATATTTTATTTACAAAATGGTCCTTTTTTATATTTTTACTTTAGTCCCTGAAACTTTCTTTATTTAAAATCAAGTCCTTAAAGTTTCATAAAATTACATTTTCTACCCCAAAACTTATCATTTAGCTTAGGATATGCTATAAGAATTTGATTTAATCCATTTTGCTGAAGAAAAAGGTCATTTAAAGGTGTTTAAGTCGGACTTACTAGCTTCCACTTCCAACCAATCAAAACATAACACATGGTGTGCTAAAAGACAAAATACGACTTAAAGGATGGACAGATTTGCCCTTATTTCGTAATTTCGGTATAACTTCTTGCTCGAACCTCCGTTTAACACGAAGTTTGTTGTGTTACAAACCTAATTCATATATATATAAAACTTTTTTGGTTTTACCTCAAGTCAATTGTTATATTATAATGGTGAACACTAGTCTCCAATATGAACATTCCTATCGAAAACTTTAAAATTTTATGTTTGTAACTAATTTGATATTTCATGATTTATAAAGGGAGAATTAGACTAAAATAAATAAATTAACATTATCCATATCACATATGAAATAATACAACATTTAAAACTATATATGAACATATAAAAATGGGGTCATTATAGTATGACACATCCGAGTCTAACTCAATCTCATCCAAATCTATATGCTGATGTGCAACGCTAGGGTGTAAAAATCGGCAAAGTAAAAAGTATTAAACACATTATGTACTTGAGTCAGATGATACAAAAGTGTTAAACGATACTAAAAGCATCCCTACAAGGCAAGTGTACGGAGTGAGAGCATAAACAATAAAAGTCTAAGTTTAATTTTTTCAAATTGAATATAAAACTTTAAACATAATTAACTCAAGTAAAAAATTTGCACTAGTTTTAAACCAATTTGTATTAAAACAAATTAACCAATTTATCTTTATCCTAAAGTATGCATCTAGGTGATAGAAGATAAAATAAGATCAATCACACAACATGATGATGTATGAGGAAAAATCATAATGGGAAAAACCTCGGATAGCCCAGCGAGACAAATTCACTAAATGAGTAATTACAAAAGTCGATAGATAAGTTACTACATAGACTTGAGACCCCCACAAGCCTTGACGCGTCTTTGATCTTCAACCTTCCCTCCATAGTGCAACATAGGAGTCCACCCATGCAAGTTGCCTCAACTTGTGAGTCCACACATGCCTCGGTATCCACCGAACAACCTTAAAAACCATCTACAGGTACAAAACACAGACGTGCCATTTTTCACTGCAACACCACAAACACGGAGTCCACCATGTGTAAACATAAAATACGAAACCCACTGTATGAAAAGTATTCGACAAAGATGAGTAAAACCTTCTTGGTTCTCATAAACAAGATCTCAAACCATACAAATATTGAAACTTGGATCTTTAAAGTGTTTGGATAAAACTAGGGTTTGAGAGATTTTGGATATATATTAGAAAACAAATCTCGACAAAAATCTCTACAAACACTGATGCCTGATACCTTTTATATAGAAAACATGATTTTTAAGGCAATATAATTTTTGATAAAGTTTGTTCGAACGAAAATAAGACCTCGTTTGATCGAAGCTATGTTCTCGTTCAAATAAAATCAAACCTCGTTCGAACGAAATAGTAATTTCGTTCTAACCAACTTCGAACGATCTTCAAACGAGTTTGATTCTGTAAATAGATAAATCTTGTTTGATGTTCGTTTGCAGCTCGTTTGAACGAACTACCATTTCCATTAGAATGAAACCCAAATGTCGTTCGAACGACTTTAAAAACAAGAATATTTTTTCTTTTGAAAACAACTCTAAACATTTTATAAAACCAAACGCCCAAAAATAAACTTTCCCATGATCAAAATTCATATGCATTCATACCTAAGAGATTCTTGGAAACACGAAGATGAAGCATGGCACGAAACACTACATGATATGTAATCTTTGAAGCTTTGTCCCTACGTATTCATCCTAATAATTATAGGCTTGAAAGGTTAAAAAACTCAAAGCCTTACCTATGACTCCAAATGTTTTGTTCGGAATTAATCCAGTACATACAAATTGAATCAAGTGGAAATTTGTTCTTAAATATTTCCCCCTTTGGCTATTCCGAGACAAAACCAAAATAAAAACACCTAGGGCCATCAAGGACCCTAAAAGACTCAATTCCCAACCCCACAGGGAAAAAAGTACAGACTCTCGAAAGACACATACGCTGAGTAGCTTCGCACGCTTGAAAACTGCGTCGTATATTGCAAACCTTCCCACTTAAACACACCTTCAAATATAGAAAGATTATAACAAGTATAAATCTGCATAAGAATAAATTCCTCCTATGTCTAATCATCCCAGCCTAGGTAATACATCTCCCCCTAAGATAGATACTTCCTCCTAAAGCTAAAATGAAAGATACCATCTCTCCACCTTTTTGTTTAGGCATAGACATAGAAAGAATGGATAAAGCTATTTATCCCCCATAGATCATTTATCCACCTAAATGTGGGAACATGTGATACCAACAGATATTTAGAAAGAAAGAATAATATCATGCAATGGTGTAAAGTACAACAAAAACATAATATGGCAACACAAGCACATATAACCCAAACAATGATTAACTAATACCGACATTTATGCAAATACGATATCTACTTAAATACATAATGAAGCATGAGATATCAAAGAAAACCATCAATAATATATACCAATATGATCATATAGTATGCCAATTTGATCCAAAGATAAAGCACATGGAAAACATGGATTAAATGCAAATGCAAAGACTCAAAACAAGACGATACTATATATATAAACATGCAAAATATACCAATGACACTCAGGCATATATATATAGGTATAAAGGAACAAAAAATAACATAAACATATAATCTTTACACACTAGAACAATATCGATGTGTCTAAATATGTGGGTTGGAGTGAATGGGCATGAACTAGATACAAAAAAAATATGACCTAATCACTCAAAAATGCTTAAGGAGTTCTATTTGACCGCAAAACTTTATCAAACTAAGATTTAGCCGTAAAGAACAAAACTCACAATGCACATAAGCCTATCATTTTGATGATTCTATAAACCAATAGTGTCATAACATGATGAGAAAAACTAGTATTTATTGTGCAAACCCGTTGATTTTAAACTATAGCACCCTCAAAAGAAAAACATATATCATATTTTTCAATCAATTCTTTTGAAGATATCATTTTCGAAAATCAATCAAACAAAATGTTGGCCTTTAAATATTTCTTAATGCCTCTAGTTTTTTCAGGATCTTGTCAACGGTGGCTTTCCTGCAAAGGAGATTTGCTATTTTCGTACCACTTTCTTGTTCATCCTTATATTTTTAATAAAAAATAAAAAAACTAACGGGCAACGATTCTTACATGCCCAAATCCCCCATAGTCAAGAAATATGTAGATGACATGATTGATGGGAGGACATCTTACTTAGATCAAATATAACATGTGAAGTTAAAATTCAAAAGAGCTCGTGCATATGTGTGTGAAGGCACATACAAAGTGAATCCATTAAGCAAATCAAAGTCGAACAACTCCATGCAAGAATGATTAAGAACAATCTAAGCATTAAAAATCATAATCAAATGTCGTAGACATATGGAAATATGGAATGGAGTGGATTCAAACACACTAATATGCCACATAAAACGTGTAAAACTAAACCACACATAAACCAAAAAATCTTTTTGAGTTTAAAACATTTTTCCAAATGATACTAATTTAAAAGAAAAAAAACTCAAAAGACAAATAAAATCTTTTTGTATTTTTCTCAATAAGACCCAAAAAGGAAAAAGTGAAATTCTAAAGACTCAAACCACATACAACTAGCAAACACATATATATCATGAAATACAAACGCTAGTGTATGAAAACATGTTAACACAATTAATCATTAGATATAACATGAGAAGTATCATGTGCAAGAATTCGACAATCAATAAGTCTAACATGTAAAGCCTCAAAATCAGATCTCCTAACCCACATCGGTGTAACGTGATGCTTTAGGGTTTTGGGAACCTCAGTGACTCTAGACTTGGACTTTCTAATACCTTTTTAAGATCAAAGCCAAACCGCCTAAGGTGACATTTCCTACCATAATATGCACATGTGTCAAAATGGCAAGGTATGTTACCTAAGGATCTACCTTTTCTAACGTTCCTAGCAACGGTTAACTCTCTCAAAAGCATAGTATTGGCTTTAGCAGCGCAAGCATCCTGATCATCGAAGCCAATCCCACACTTATCATCTTTGATTCGAACAGTGTATAACATTTTATCCAACATCTCTGACCTAGATCCCAAATCAAATTTGACATGATTCGAGTCTCTCAATCTCCCTTTAAGCTCCATTATCCTAGATTCGAGTAAAGGACTAGACTCGTTAACCTCAAGAAGCTCAGTCTCTAATAACTCCATAAAATCATGAAGATTATCTCTCTCATCCTCAACATACTTGAGCTTCTTTTTAAGAGTCCTCTCATGTGCCCTAGTATCCTCAATCAAAACACTCCCATCATTCCTTATGGCACTTTCTTTCAACCTAGCTTCTAACTTCATGTTTGACTTTTTTTACTTTAAATATTTTTACATACAACTCATGGAAGGAAACTTGAAGTTCCCTCTCATCCTCCTCTTCTTCTTCTCCACTCTCTCCACCATCACTCACTCGGGGATAAATAAATAATGGCCTCAGAAGTGTCATGATCAGAATTATCTTCATGGGAATAATTTCATTTGGGATATCATGACTAGCCATGAACGCGATCTTGTTGCGCTCAATGGGGGAATTAGTTACCTCTTCCAAATCACTATCACCAAGGGTGAAATTGTATAGCTTCAATTTCTTGCCTTCCTTATTAGTTTAGTCGGACATTCAGCTGCCCTATGACCACAACCCCCACACGCAAAACATCTATCTGACTCATCCCTCTTAAAATTATCATTACGATTTTTAGGGAATTAATCGACCTTGTTATACTTGTTTTTCTCATACTTCTTCACATCTTTTGATTTCTTTTAAAACTTGAGAAATTATTTAAACTTATTAGAAAACATGGCCACATCATCGGAATCGATGTCAGACTCATCATTTGAAACATGTATTTTCTTTTTTTATTTTTTCAAAGAAATTCCCTCGTGCTTCTTATTCATTTTGGAGGAAAATATGTCGAGCTCATAAGTTTGAAGATCACCCACAAGTTCTTCGAATTACGTAGAGTTTAAAGTACCTAAGGAATTCAAAACTGCCACTCTTGAATGAAATCTTTTAGGCAAGGACCTTAAGATTTTCTTAACTACATAGGTTTTGAATATCCTCTCTTCTATATATAAAGGGTTCATGATATCAGACAGTCTAGTATATAACTCATTGAAGGTTTCACTCTCCTCCATTATAATTGTTTCAAACTGAGTGGTGAGGTTTTGGAGTTTGTAAGCCTTAATAACACTTGTTCCTTCATGGGTGAGATGGAGTACATCTCAAGCCTCTTTAGATGTTTAACATATCATAATATGGCGAAACTCCTCTAGTGTGATCGAACAAACAGAGAATATAAACCTCGAGAGTTATATTTTGCTAACCTATGCTCATCCTCATTCCATGATTCTACGGGTTTGGCATTCCTCGATTAACCAAATAAGGTTCGAGGTGGGGACCACCCATTAGGTACCTCTTACTATACCCACTCATTTATATCCTTATGTGCTGATTTCATATGCACTTTCCAGTATGCATATTTAGACCCATAAAACATAAATGCCCTAAATGATGCCTAATCCTTAAAAAATCTCACCAAAAATCTTTATAAACACTGATGCTTAATCCCCTTTATGTAGAAAAAACAATTTTTGAGGCGACGTAATTTTTAAGAAAGTTTTGAATAAAAACATGATCTCGTTTGAACGAAGCTGTAATCTCGTTCGAACCAAATCAAACCTCATTCGAATGAAACAACCATCTCGTTCGAACTAGCTTTGAATGAGGCTCAAACGATTTTGGTTTTGTAAATAGATTAACCTCATTTGATGGTTGTTTGAATGAACTACCATTTTCATTAGAACAAAACCAAAATGTCATTCGAACGACTTTAAAAATAAAGTTATTTTTTCTTTTAAAAACATCTCCAAACATTTTATAAAGAAAACACCCAAAAATGAACTTTTCAAGGATCAAAATTCATATATATTCACACCAGAGTGATCCTTGGAAACATGAAGATGAAACGTGGCACAAAACACGTCAGGATATGTAATCTTTGATGCTTTACCAATACGTGTTCATTTAAATAGTCATAGGCATGAAATTTTAACAACTCAAAGCCTAACCTATGACTCAAAATGTTTTGTTAAGAATTAAGCCAATACGTATAAATTAACTCAATAAATTTTTTTTTTCCTTATAGATACACAACCTTCCCCGCATTCTCCGTAATCATGAATGACCCAATGTAATGAGGGTCCAATTTTACTCTCTTGCTAAACCTCATATCCTCTTTCATAAGCGAAACCCGTAGTAAAAGATGCTCTCCCACTTGAAATTCCATTGGCTTTATTTTCTTATCGGCATAGCTCTTTTATCTATCATGAGAGACTTTAATCTATTCCCTGATGAGCCTGATCTTCTCAGTCGTCTTTAGGATGAACTCCGATCCCAAATTCCTACCCTCACATGCGTCCAACTAATATACCAGTGATCTACACGGGTTCGGCCATGTACAAATGCGCAAGATACTTGGTCAAATAATCGATAAGAATGAACAAAAAGTGTGCCACCTTCGTAAGGCAGTCAATAATCATCCAAATAGAATCGTTCTGACATGGCATCAAAGGTATCCCCGTGATAAAATCCATCGAGATACTGTACCACTTTGACTCGGGAATGGGTAGAGGTTGAAGTATACCAGATGACTTCTAGCAGTCCACCTTTACCATATGACAAGCAATGCATATCGATACAAACTTTTCCACACCTCTCTTTATACTAGCCCACCAACTTTTTCGCTCGATATCTTGGTACATTTTATCCCCCTTATCTGTACTGAAAATGTGAACCATGCATTTCCTCCATCACGACCCATCTCAACCCCTTATATGAGGGTACACCATTATACCCTTATAACGTAACCCACAATCAAAACCCACTAAAAATAATGGTACACTGGTAGTAAGAAACTCCATCGCATTAGCTTTACACATCTCGTCCTGTGACTGTCTCCCGACTATATGCATCACAATCTGTAGACTCTTGTGATTGCTGGAGAGTCTAAAATTCTTACTAAAAAAATAATGCCTCCACTATGCAGCACAATTATAATAATCGCCAAATCCAAGTCATGAGTTGGGTAATGAACCTTGAGCTACTTCTACTATCAAGAGGCATAAGAAGTCGGCCTAACCTCCTGCACCAATACCCCACTTAATACCGGTAAAAAATCATCAAAGTAGACTAAAAACTCAATTCCACTACTAGGTAGGGCAAGAACTAGCGCATAAGTTAACTTCTCCTTGAGAGTGTCAAATTTCTGCTGAAACTTCTTAGTCCAAAAGAATGTATACCCTTCTTTATCAATTCAGTCATCGGCCAACTATCTTTGAGAAACCACTAATGAATCTCCAGTTATAATCGACCAAACCCAAAAAGTTGTGAACCTCAGTATGTATCGTGGGATGTCCCCATCCCAACACGGTTGACACCTTACTCGGGCACATTAAAAGTCCTTTATATGACACAACATGCCCCAAAACTTCACTTTTCGCTTACAAAACTCACATTTGAAGAACTTTGCATAAAGCTTATGCTCCCTCAAAGTCTCTAATACAATTCGTAAATGTCGATCGTGCTCTTCCGCTATATGTGAATAGATCAAAATGTCGTTAATAAAGACAATAATGAATTGGCCCAAATACGGTTAAAACACTCGGTTCATTAAATCCATGAATATAGTTAGGGAATTAGTCAACCCAAACAGCATCACTCAGAATTCATAAGAGCCATAACAAGTCAAGAAGGTTGTGTTAGGTGCATCCTTCTCTCGTACGCTCAAGTAGTGATAACCATATTGCAAAACAATTTTTGAAAAGAAATAAACTCCCTCTAACTAATCAAAAAGATCAACAATCCTCGGTAGTGGGTACTTATTCTTCACCATCTTCTTACTCAAATCTTGATAATAGATACATAGTCTCAAAGACCCATATTTCTTCTTCACAAATAACACTGGTGCACCCCAAGGTGAAGTGTTACGATGGATGAACCCCTAATCTAATAACTTTTTAATCTGATCTCTGAGCTCCTTCATCTTTATTGGAGCCATACGAAAAGGTTCTCTAGCTATACGCTTAGTGATCGGTGCCAAATCCATGAGAAAAATCAATCTTCATACTTGGTGGTAAACTTAAAATCTCATCGAATACATCGGTGAACTCCCGAACTATGAGAATAATATCTAGGGACACATGAGTCTCCTCATTAATAAAATATAAGTGGATAGTATCCCCACCCTCACGTCTAGGCATAGCCATCAAATACATCTCATGTTCCAATATAGCAAATAAAATTGCTCTTCCTATACAGTTAATTTGAGCCCGAAATGTATACCACCAATCCATCCCCAAAATAACATCATATGTATGGGTATCTAAAACTAATAAATTGGCTACAAATCGTAGCCTACGAATTTCAATGTTTAACGCATCACAAGTCTTGATAATAATAGTGGATACACCATTAGCTATGGATAATCTCCTAGTGTAAGGAGTCGGATCCACGATAAACCCACGAAGTTTTGTGCAACAAAAGAATTTATAGCGCCTGTATCAAATAAAATGATGGCTAAAGTGCCATAAATAGAGAACATACCATCGATTGCCTAAATAGGTGCCTAATAATTCGGGAACCCACTTGATAGACCCAGCTATACTGTAGCGCAGGTTGAGGTGGGTGGTGGTGGCTGAAGTCTTACCTGTTGCCTCGAAGCTGGAAGAACGGGCATCTCCGACTGAATCTATTGTGGATGATACTTGGGCCTAAAGCCCTGTTGTCTTAGGCCCCGTTGGCCCTTCCTATACTACCCTTGGCCATGTTAGATCTACATATACTGTCCCTGTTGAACTTTATTATCACTATGACACACCATTGGCTTATGTCCCATACTTCCACACCTATAGTAAACCTCAAAGTATACATTCAAACCAATCCTTATCTTTCATGACTGTTGTTTCCCCCAACTCGCCCGAAGGGGTCCCTGCAATTATTGGGGTCTTTGTTGATTGGGTCAGATGCTCTTTCATGACCCTTGGCCTAACTGGATATGTTCTCCTTTCCTATCACTATCGAATCTTACCTCAGTCTTTGTCTCACCTTCTTGGCCCCCTTTCTCAAACCTTTTCTTGTATTTAGTACGCTCTTTACAAAGCGCAAGCATGACATCCACTATTTGTGTGTACATAGTGTATGCTGGGTTCACCATTAGAATCCATTATATAAGGTAGATAAGACCCTTCATGAAACAGTTGATACTCTTTTCCTCTTTATTCATTTCCTCCAAAGTAATCAATGCCACACTTGAAACTCTTTCCCATACTCTAAGATAGTACAAGTCCTCATGCTAAAGTAAAAGAATCTCTGTCCCCTTTTGTGAACGGATCAAATTGGGCAAGTACTTATCGTTTAACCTCATCATAATCTTTGATCACACTTTGCTAAACATGTTATTAGATGCGTATTAATAGTCTTATGCTCAATATCTCCTCACCCTCGATCGAACTAAACACCATGCATGGGAAATCTCACAAATGAAATCCAAACAAGGAACCTTCTCGTTACACATAGGTCTAGTCAGGTCATTCGTAAAGAAAACTAGGACTAGAATCCTTAAAAATCTTACCCTGCGATGAGGATGCAAAGAAAATAAACGTATCAAAGAACGCTGCACGAACGATTATAATGGACCCATGGAACCTATGTTGCCTAGGACCATGCTCTTATACCAACTGTGACATCTCTTAATTTTCAATAATTAGGTTAATCAAGTCTATTTATTAAAATACTACAGTTTGTCAAAATAATTTAAATGTCATCCTTACAATGAGTAAACCAAACGATATAAATAATGCAATAAAAATACGATAAGAAAATCCCATAAGATAACAACTGATATAAATACATCACTACCACCTACTATATAGAACTAAACAGTAAACCATCAATACATAACATTTGAGTGACATCGCAGATATAAGCTTTCATAAGCTAACCAACTAGAAATCCAACTTAATAACTAAAAATGAACATTTTAGAACTTAAGTCATAAACCTCGCATCTCTGAATACATAAACTAAAATAAATAAGATGACAACTACATCCTGATACTCGTGATGAAATTGAAACAGAAATTGATACGATAAGAATTGGTAGACTAGGTCGGACACTCACGAACACCTAGAAGGGGGATTCAACAATGATGGTCAGACTATCATAAGCTAATATAGCTACACCACCCAATGATAGTTATGAATATAAACATTAATTCAACAGTTATTAACTTATGTCTCACAATGAATAACATGCCTCATATATACATATAATCAATGTAATTCTTGATTTTTACATACAATACGTAGGGGTAACTAGTACAACATGCATGTGAAATAAAATAAATCATAACATAAATAAATCCCCATCACAAACACAAATGCAACCTCATCTTATCCACCTAAAAAAATCACCAATAATAAGACCGTCGTAATCATGTCTAGCCCTAAGTCCCCTTTGGTGTCACCTATACCCACGATACAAAACCAACCTTATTCACCCAAACATGTCCATAATAACATTATAATAAAATTGGGCCCCCATGCGTAGGATCATTAACATAAGAGTAATATTATTAACCATTCTCGATAAAATTCTATAAAATAAATTCCATGCATCATTAATGTATTCCAATTTATTTTATACTTCATAGTTAAGTTCTCAAATTCCCTTAAATTACTTCTCAATGTTATACTACTTTTATGGTGGGGTGGGGGGTGAGGCATAAATTACACTGTGAAGTCTAAAAAGGGGAAATGTCTTATTTTTTATTTCAATACTTACTCGCATCTCTTAATTTATTATTTATCTCAATAATTTTGTTAAGAGGATATCGTCCATTTTATCTAGAAATTTCACTTTGCACTACCAAGGGCACAATTCTTAAATCGCAAGGGCGTAATATAAATTCCAACATGATTTAAGAATTCTATCAAATCATTATTATCAACATATATGTGGGAAAGAATGATTTCTACTTGAAAAACAAGTAAAATAATAGTGATTCTTTCCAACAATATAAAAAGTAGAAATTTATATCAATTCAACAAGTCTAAATAAATGTTAGAATTTCCAAATCAAGGCTTGTCTAAGAGCAATTATGAAATTAAATCAAATTTCATAACTTTATTTAATATTTAGTTTTGAAGTTTATAAATTTTAACATTTGTAAATGAGCATATTAATAAATCAAAATTTCTAAATATCACAATTTACGTGTGAAGTTACCCAAATTCTAGATCTCACAATTTTCCCAATTCTCAATTTATTAAATTATCACAACTTACCAAATTGAATTTTAAAAATACAAAATTTTAATAGTTTAACAATTTGACAATATCATATTATTAATTTATGAAATTTGAAGAAGTATTTTACAAACTTAATTATCTCGAATGAATTTATTTATAATAATTAGATTGAGGTAGAATTTGATATTTAAAAGCATAAAAGGAGAGGAATAGATTATTAACTTGCCTCTTAAAGAAAACCCACAGAAGAAAAATAAGAGAATTATGGAATAACTTTCTAGAAGAAGTTCTTTTGAGTTGGTGTTTAAAAATCCCTTCAATTATTTCGAAAAATCGTGTAGATGTTGGCCCAAAATGTATCCCATAAAAATATAATTATTTTTGGAAATTGTAGGGTATATTTTTAGGGTTGGGATGATGTAATTTGTGTGAAAAATGGATTAGATTTTAGGGTTAAGTGGTACTGCGAATGACAAGGGCAGTAGGGCTTTGGATACAAATTTGTACAAAATGAATGGCGAGGGTGCTTATATTTTATGAATGAAGAAGTGTCGCATCAATTTTTTTATATTTATAAAAATTCCCCTGTTTTAATTTTAATTTTTTGTTAGAACCTTTCTCTCTTTATTTCTTTATTTCTCTTTCTTAATTAAACCTAACTATAAACGTTTCACCATCAATCTCTTAATTACCTTTTACCATAACCTTAAACCATCTATTACCCTTATGCCTAACCCTTCATTTGCGTTCGATAATTACGAATTGATCCTTACTTTAAGGTAAGTACTAATAATTACCCATACATCATTAATTAATCAAATAAATTCAAAAATTCATCAAATAAAATTATATAAATCCTAATAACTTTCATACATTCAATTCATTTACATACCGACTCCACATGACATATGAAAGATGAGGCATTATTAAAATACCCCTTATTTTTTGTATTTAATTATGGGAATCAGTTAGTAATCTAAAAATAATTATTACTTGCGTGAATTAGTAATAATAAAATATATATTTATATGATGATTAAATTTTCATGCTATGTGATTTGTTTGTGCCAAATGTTATGTTTAATTAATTGGTGTAATTAATTAAGTTAGACTATATGTGGTTACGCATAAAATAATGTGCATGCGTTTTATTTTATGTTGTGAGGTATTACTTTGAATTATAAGGTACTACCACTTGGAGCGGACTCTAGAGTGATAAATAGACCCAATTACGTATTTTTATCATCTTAAGTTGGGCCCAATGGTAGGTATACCCTTAGGCTAAGTTTTGGGTTATTCTAGATAGTATTTTGGGTTCATTTAGGCGCCCGAAAAAAGGCTTATTATAGACCTATGGGATTAAGGAGTATTTAAAAGTGATTACCCTTATTAATTAATTAATTAATTTTCACATAAAAAATAAGCCCTAGAAGCCTTAGACCTTTGAGAGATCTTAAGGAGACTTCAGGAGAAGAGGAATAAGGATCGTCACGTAGAGATTCGTTATTCATCGTTTCAGGCAAGAAATATTTTGCTATATCATTTTTTAATTGATAACCCCTTTATAATTTCATGTTATGTGTTTAATTCTGGGATTTGAAATGCATTTTTATGGTTGAATCTAATTATCTTACTCATAATCGTTTAATTGGGTTAATTAGGATTAATATTAATTAATCCTGCATTGAAGACTTGTACTTTTGGAGAAAAATCTGAATTAGATGATTTTGATATATGATTTTATAATAAAAACTCATGTTTAGAATTTAATATTATTTGGTAATTGAATCCTTTGGAGAATTGATGAATCGAATCTATGATTCTATTTAATTGACATTAAATCCTGTCAAATTAGGAGTATGAATAATTATATTTCTGGTGTGGAAGACTTGGTTTGGGGTAGTCTTGGAGCTTTGTTTGGGCATTAATGGAGGATTGGAGAAAACAAACTTCGTTTTTAGACTAACCTGGGCCTGTGCCCCAAATTGAATCGATTCGGCCTGGGACGGAATCCAGTTGGCCCCTGTGACGGGTTAAGGTTTAGTGATGGAAAGAACCGTGGTTTTTTTTGAGTTTATTTGAGTATTTGAATCTTCGTTTAATTGAGAAAAAATGGAGAATTTCATAATAAGAGGCTTAAGAGTGAATAAACCAAAAGTTAATAAGTTGACTTAATTAAGGTTGAAGATTAATAAATTTAACTGATAGTATAATCCGACATTGTGTATTGGGTTGATGTTGGTAGACGCATGAGCGAAGCGATATCCCATGGACACATACATATATTGTGTGGGTTATATATATGTAATACTTTTTTTCATGAACGTGCCATTACTCGTGGTGAATCTATCGACCAAGGTTACTTTGGAGGTTGTGATCACATACCTACACGCAGCTGTTAACACATGCCGTCATGGAGGTCTTATATTTTGATCATACATTCAGTCGATCTTGTTTTCATAATGAGAAAGGTTGATGATTCAATCACCAGTTGAGTTTTGGTATGGGACTACCCGGTGGTGTGATTGCATATTAATCCCCCATTCTTATGTATGTGCATTGATGTATTTTAAATCTGATAGGTGAGGTAATCCTATGGATTTACCAATAGAGGCACAAGAATATCCCCAAAGGTAGTTGCCTTCATGTGATTATACTATGGTTATGTGAAAGATATACTTTAGCCTAGTGATGGAAAATTTATTAATGAGCCCTATGTCATGTTAAATATATTAATATAATATGTGTTTACTCTTTTGTGGGTGACATTGGAGGAGTTGATAATTGGGTTGTATTCTTTCACGTGTAGTTAGTTACATGCCTATTGCATTTGATTATGAGTTATTTACTCCGTAGTCTAGAGATAAAGACTTTTAATATATTTTATGACTTGTGTTGGGACATGCTCGTAGTATTTCACTTAGACGAGGGGTGAGGTATTAATTATGCACGAGACCCGACAAGAGGACATGTTTATTGTAAATGATTCACATGATTTACACTGTTAATATTGAAGATATTTCTTGCAACTTTTGGGATATGACCCAAATTATGTAAAACTGTTTTCAGGCATTCGTAGACCGGATCCGCAGGATTGAGTATACTTCAGACTTGCAGTTCCATTCAATTAACAACTTTAATTCCTTGATTTTAGCTTGGGTTGATAATTTTTCCAGTATTTCAATTTAGTTTTATTTAAGAGATTATATGGACCTTGAGTCCCAGTTATTTATGTCAGCGAGTTGTTTTCGTCCTTATAACTGATAAAGAAACTTTTGGGTATATTTCGTCGTCGTTGCTTGAAAAGGTCCTCTAGTCAAAATCCTCAATTACCTACAAAAATGATATCAAACTAAAGTGTAGAGGTAAGTAAGGGTATCGATCCACATCAAGAGGGTAAAGCGAGGGACAAACTCAATTGTAATTCAATTTTTATTTTCTTTTTGGGATTTTTCTTTTCTGTTTTTTTAGCTTTTTCAATATTAAAAAAATTGGGTGAGGTGAGGTTAAATAACACTAAACTAAATGGAAGATCAAATTACAAACTAAAAAGTGACTACAATGAAAAATAAAGTCTAACACAAAAATAAGAGATAAAATGAGGTAAATAAATATGAGAACAATCAAGGAGTGAGACTACACCACAAATTTAAGCTATTCTAACGAATTAATTTAATTATTTGAATTCTCCCAAATTAATATTAAAATTACAAATCAACTCTCGTTGCAAATGTAATTTTAATAGTAACCTTTTAGAAAATTAAGTTTAACCCCCCACAACTCTAGAAAATAGATCTACACTCCTTTTAATTAATCACCAGCTAGGATCGATTCATCAAAATTTATGTACATCTTAGAAAATGAAAATAAAGTTGAAATTCAAGTAATAGTATCCCACTTAAGAAACCCCCATCTCTAGTTCGAAGATAAAATCGGTATTATAACTAGAATTTTGATTTTATCTCGAAAATCATTTACCCTCTCTCGAGGCGTAAATTTAAGGGTGAGGGATCAAAATTAATATTCAAAGAAAATTTTTAAGTAATCAAACTAATTAAATTAAAATAACATAAAATAAGGGTTCACCCCACCCCTTGAAAGGGAATTTAGCCTAATATGGTATGAAATTTGACAAATTAATAATCAAAGACATAAAATAAATGAGAAGAGAAGAGAACAATCAAACCCAATCTCTTAAAGTGAAATTGAACTCTTGTTTCCTTGAAATCAAGAACCATCCATCCAATATGAGCATCCAACAATAATCAATTCAATATAATACTCAAATGAATTACTCACAATTTATCCTCACAAATCTCTAAAAATAAAAATAAAAACTATTTACAAAAAATTTTCCTAATTTATTTTCTAATCTAACATATCTCTCTACTTTTCTCTAGAATTTTCTCTCTCTATTTACATGATAAGTACCTCATAAGGGATGGATTTAACTACATCAATCTATTATGAAATAATTGCTAAAAATGAAAAAATTCATTATCGATGGGTAGGGCTAAATTCATTCTAGAGATAAATTTCACTACACACCTCTATATTGAGATATTTGCTAAAAATGCAAATACTCTCTAAAGAGGGGTATAGAGAAATTTATCACACAAGAGTTTTAAAAAAACTAAATTTGAGATATTTATCAAAATGGTCTTTCTTCTTCCTTAAATAGTAGACGTGGAGCTAAGGGGTATAGTTGGAATAATTAAGGTGCAAGAGCATGGGGTGTGTTCACATGAGGGTAAATTGGAGAAATGCACAAATGTGCATGGGTTGTGTGAGGTCATGTGAAAAGTGGGGTTGTGAGGATAAAAACAAATCAGATTTGGTTAAAAGGGTTTTGGGTATTTTTGGAAATGGAGTAAAAGTTAGTATTAAACATGTGCACAAGTGGGGACTTTGGCTTTGGTTTGTTATTTGGTTTAAAGCAGGTGACATCGTGTTTGGTTTGGTTGAAATGGAGAAATGGGTTTTGGGGTATTGAACAGGGGTCGAGCTCGAGGCTTTCGGGTTCGTAGATTGGGGTCGAAATGGGTTTCACGTGTTATGGGACGGACTATGGATTTCGGGTAGCTGGTGGGTCTGTCCGATTTTGGGAAGCTCGGGTCGGCATCAGAGGTAGTGGCTCGAATCGGAGCTGCTCGAGTCACTGATGAGTCGCGGGGTGAACTCGCTGGAGATGGCGGGGTTTGTTGGTCGGACATGAGGTGCTTCCATGGAAGATTCGGCGACGGGTTCGGGTGTAGGGAGGTCGTGGCGGTGGCGTGGCTCCGACAGGGGGAGCAGGTCCGGTTGGGTTCAATCCGGGTAGGGGTGGTCGGGTTGGGTTGTTGGGTTTAAGGGGGTTAGAGGATGAGACAGATTGGGTTTTAGTGGGTTTAATGGATGTGGTTTAAGGTTTTTGGTAATGGTGGTTTTGTGATGAGGAGAGAGAGTGTGGTGTGGGAAAGATGATGTTGGTTGGATTGTGTGTGTGTGGGTGTATGGGAATGTAGGTGTGGGTGAGAGAGTTATTAGGGTGTGTTTGTGGTGTATATGGTAAGGTGTAGGAAATTAGGGTGTAGGTGAGTGTGAATGGGATTTGTGTGTGTTTAGTTTGTGATCCTAAAAAAAATAAGACACAACTAAAAATAAAATAAATCAAAAATAAAAATTTAACTAAACTAAAACTAAAAATCAACTAAACTAAAAATGACACGACATGACACACTATGCAAACTCTAAAAAAAAACTAAACACAACTAAAATAAAAACTATAAAAGTAAAAACTAACAAATAAAAAAATGAAATAATAATAAACTAACTAAAAACTAAGAAAATAAAAGAAAATATAAAAACTAATACACGACGCGCTAAAAATTAAAAAATAAAAATCCTAAAAAAATATATACATGACTCAATAAAATAAAATAATAATATAAATCCTAAAAATAAAATGACATAAATAAAATAAAATGGGACAACCTAAACATACACGGTTCGGGACAGGTTTAGGTAGGTTTAGGGTAGGCTAGGATACGGAACAAGAGTAATTAGCTTCATAATTCTCACAATTTCCTTGAAATACGTGTTTGAACACCGCAATGTGTATTCGACCTACAAAATACACAATAAAGCGCATAAGATCATTTTTATTTCAAACGAGCGACTAAAATGCATCTATTAGGGGTATAAAATGAACACTTTTGGGTGCTTATCAAGAACATATGATAGGCATATCCAGGTCCATATAGTTACTAGAATACAATATGATAACTTTCTTGGGGCCATGACCTTGGGAGATGCCATGTCCTATTTTTTATTATTGGGGATTTTTATGACATTGGACATAGATGAGGCCTTTAGACTAAGTTAAGGCTGAGTGTTAAGATGAAGATGTTACAACATGTGTATGTTATTTCGCAACTGTTATTTAGCACTAGGCCATTAGATGCTTGTTGCCCCAATGTACATGATAATGAGTACGCTTAGTGGCATTTGTATACTACATAAGCAGGAATGTGAAGGAAACTTAAAAATTTATTGAATTTTATTGCGCTTAATGAATTAAATGTTATGTGACCCACATTCTCAAAATTGTAAAATTGAGTGAAAGCATATGGTTACGATGATTTTAGAGAAAATAGGAAAAACTAAAAAGCGACATAAGGTCTTAATACTTATTCTGAATGTTTTACATTTTGTATATATGTTTTCACACTTTTATGACGGCTTTGTAAAATTGTCACACCTAACGTTTTCTTTGAAAAAAATTGGGGCCCCTAAAAATTTAAAATTTAAGCACTCGTTGCGTCCGTCAACCATACAAATTCAATATATAAAAGAGGGAAACCTAATCTTCAAAGTCAAATGGGGGATGAATGATAATTATGTCACATACATTTATAATGATATGTTCAATAGTGTATGATTGTTTTTGCAATGATATTGCAGATGTTTACCTTTTTTTAATGATCAACTACACATCTAAGGACAAACCTTTATATTCTATAGTAAACACAAATGGAGTATGGAACTATCCCTAGAGGATTTAAATCCTGTTCACCTATATAAAATGGGCAATCATACCACATGAGCAAGAGCTCATTCATATTTTTACGTGTTTGTATAACATGATTAATTTTTTTAACATTTGTTTGAATGAAAATATATATTTTTTGAGTACCCCCATGGATCAAATTATTTGACTCTGCTACTGCTTGGGACTATGTAGTCATTGTTACTATATATTGGTTATGTTTTCTCTAATTAATTTGAAAGAACAAAATTCATGTAATAAAATAGTTTTTAAAATTTTAATACATTACTAATTTTTTATTTTAGACTTAAATACATTTTAATTAAAAATTCGACTAGGCCCAAAATCGTTAAAAAAATAATAAGATTTAGTTGTCATGTGGCATTTTATATTAAAAATATTTAAAAATCCAAAAATATATTTAAAAAATAAAAATATGAATTTAAAATTAAAAATAATTCAAAACTTTAATAAAACACTAAATTAAACTAAAAAGGAAAATAAAAAACTAGGTTAATTATAATTAAAAAAATCTAAAGTTTAGGAAAATTTTCAATTTCTCCCTTGAATTTTCCAAAGTTCCATACTTCTCCTCAAGGTTTACAAAATATTTCAATTTCACCCTGAATCTCATATCTGTTTTATATACCTGACGAAAATCTGACATGACATTAAACACTGCCATTTCTTCTCACATTCATTACACGTATCCCACATTTCAATTATTAGATAGGTAGTGATAGGAAGACAAACTATACTGACATGATTTGTGGACACGTGACACGTGTCCTCCATTCATTGATGGAAACTTCAAGTGGGACACACACCACTCAAGTGTCCATAGATAATACAAAGAAACTTATCCCATGATGTGTCCCCAAGGTGTGTCCCTCTATCATTATCCTTATTAGATTGATGATTTGGAAACTTTAGGTTTTGTTTTGCTATACAAATTAACTTTAAATTGGGCCTGATATAAGGGTTTTGCATATTGTGCAAATTCTAACCGATTACATATGCTTACGAATTTCAACTGATACTCAATAGAGTATTGTAAGTTCTCTGCTTAATTTTTCTTTCTTTTAACAATAGTTTAAGATAATGTGGTCCACTACTGTTGTTTTCTTTGGTATTTGTGTTTGTTTGTCCATTTTGTTTTCAATTGGTATATTTTTTAGGGAAGCTACAATTTCCACCCTAATTTTATCTTCTTAACACCATTTTCCACTAAACAACATGTTAGTACTAAAATCTTATATAAAACACCAACTAAAGCTACACGACAAAAAAATCTAGTGGTATATAAACTAAATTTCACTTCAAACCTCATTTTTCTCTCTTCATTCACTCTCTAAAATTCAAATTCTCTATCAAAACTAATATCCATATAACACCCAATACACAATATATTTGAAGTTAAAAACTTCAAAGATTATTTTGGTATGTAAACCCTCACAAATTATTTTAGATAATTTCGTATTGAAAAAAGTATGATATGTCGTTTGTATGTAAACCCTAGAACATAAATATAAAACCCACATGTTTTACAAACCCTATTACTCTTGAAAAACCCATTAATATATAATAATCTAACAAAAACATTGGATGTGGAAAATGTGACCTAAAACACTTGAACAAGGAAAGAGAATAAAGTAGGTAAAAACCCAACGTCAATTGTATACACGACCCCACGGCGCCGTAGGTGACGATCACAGACGGTGACACGTGACTGTGAAGTTTCAATATTCACGATGACAAGTCACTGTTGTAATATTAATCCACATATTTATATACACGACAACCAATTTCCATTATGGATATGACAAACGCATGACCATCACACCCCGAAAGTTGTTTTGACACGGACATGGGTCACCATAATTGTTATTATCTCGAGCATTAACAACCTTAATTACTGAGTATAGCATGCTACAACCTACCATATTATCCCACGGCAGTTAATGGCCGTGTACCCTTGGTTTATAAGGTTATAAGCCACCGTGGCTTTATGCAATGACATAATTTGTTGTATATACTGAGTTTAGTACTTTGAATTATTTAATTTTTTTTTGTAGAAATTAAATGGAAATGGAAAGGAAAGCTCGTATTGCTTCTAAAAGGAAGAGGATGACATCGGCTTATCAAACAATTGAGAATGAACCTGAGCATAAATTAAGCAACTTTAGTAATGATTACTCATCGAGTTAAGAGGGTGGATGTTCTGAGAAAGTAGTTAACTGAATAAAGATGATACTACTGAGCAGATGGTATAAGTGGTAGAGAAAACTATGGATGAGAGGGAAAAAATAGATTGAGCAAGCAGAGAAAACTAGTGATGATAGGGGAGAAGGATGTTGATCTAGTAGAAGAAGTATGTGACGATAGGGAATGTTGATGTCTAAAAATGGATGAGGTCCAAATTTATAATCACGGATAATAAATATCAACAAGCCAAACAAGTACACAAAAGAGATAAGATTTTTAAATTGGTTCGACTATTAGAATAACTTACGTCCACTATTGTTATTATTTCAAGTGGTTATAATAGCTCAGTATGGAGTGTGCTTGTGCTTGATTCAATCATCCTATTGAGCTAAGGGATAACATGTATTCATATTGGTTAGAAAACTAAGAGATGGAATGCCATTATGTTTCCAGACACTTACATTTGTGTACAATAAATATGACTCTTTATATTCAATGTTGGTCGCTATTCCACCCGAGTAACCTTTGCCATTCCTTGTGGTTCACGTTTGTAACAACCCTCAATTTTGAGAACCTATTTCATATTTATTTACGGTGTGAAGTAATTATATAGAATGTTGGAATATGGAGTAAGTATTAATTTAATGAGATAAAAGTTAATTTTTACTAAATTGTTGCATATTTACTCTATGTGTAAGTAAATATCACCATGTTGTGTTTTCTAGCGTCATAAGATTTAAAATGACATTTATGGTTTAAACGAAACCGGAACTTAAAATGAGCTATAAAATTTCCAAATGATAATTTGGAGGGCGTAGTTAGTCCCGAAATGTGCGAGATAGTCGAAATATGTGCCATATTGTATTTTTATGTTTTGGGCATTTTCGACTGGTTATAGCTTAAATGTGTAGTTGTGAATCATTTTAATGTGGTATTAACCATTTAAGTTAAGAATTTTAGACTAATGCTATGATTTAGTCTTGCTAATCCTTTTATTTCTATTAAGTGCATTTGTTAACCTAGAGAGAAAGAGAGAAGAAGAGAATTTTGGAGAGAAAGAGAGAAATTGAAGATTGGAGAGTTGATCTTGCATTCATCTTCCAAGAATCTGAAATTCCAACATCAAGGCAACTTTTCTACTTGCTAATATACGGTTTAAGATGAATAAATGGTATTGATTGTTGTGTAGTTAATATAGTTTTACAATTTTGGGATTTTGAGGGATTTATAGGTTTTAAATCTTTAGAAGTTAATTTATATGTTTATTAGTATAAATTGATGGTGGTTAGATGCATTTATTATTGGAGGTGTGGAATTAATGATGTTGGTTGGAGAAGGAAGGAGATTTGGGGAAATTAGGGTTCATAATCCTTAACCCATACTTGGCCAATTCGCAGGGGCGAATCGATTCCCCACAGGGACAGTGTGCAGGTCTGAGTGAACCGAATCGATTCGTCCTGTCCGAATTGATTCGACAATTATCCAGAAAGTCAGATTTTCCTCTTTGAATCGATTCGACTGGTCCGAATCGATTCGATAATCCTGGAGTTTTGAGTGATTTTTCTTAGCTCAATTCCAACCCTTTGTTTTAGGCTTAGGACCTAGGAACCTTCTTGTATGAAGTAAACTTAGAGTCCTAGAGTCTTAGATGAGTTGGGTCACTACCCTACATTAGAAATGGGTTAAACGGTGCTCATTCCGGGGGTGTACAAATTGAGGTTAGGGAGTCTATTTTCTTTAGTAAGTTATTGGGAGTCTAGGAGTTGTAAGCCCACACTTGGAGACTTTAGGGGCTCAATCGAGGTATATAAAACCTTGTGACTTGTAGAAATATTGTGATCTATTGGAGAATAATTCAAAACTTAGTATACGATGAATACTAATGAGAATATTCAATGATTATGGTTTCGGATAAAATGAAATATAAGCATGTAAAATGGAAATGAAAATGAGACTAATATGATAAATGATAATTTATTTAAACACACCTCTCTAAATGCCATCATAAGGAAAGTGCGCGCGTGAGGTGAAGCCCCCTGGCTAATGAATGCAGGGTGAATATTGTCCCAGACCATATGAGCGTTGTTTTATATTTTTCTGCGATGGAGAGGTAATTTCGGGTGTGGTTATGACTCTCCCGCAGGCATATGGCCGCTTACCGACGTCTTGCGATAGGTACCCAGGTTGTCTTGGTATATAGGCCCTGGAAGATGATGATCATTTAGGGGCGCGCACAGTGGGGAATCCCGGACTGGAGGTCTTAGAATCGTTATATGTATATGAATATATCTATTCTTAATCAAGTGGGACTTGATGTATAATAAATTCCACAAAGAGCATGTAACAGTAATTATATTCCTGCTAAGGAATGGAATGCCACAAAGAGCATATGACAGTAATTATATTCCTGATAAGGAATGGAAAGATGAAATGAAATAGTGAAAAAGGATGAAGTTTTTATTTATTTAATGATATTCATTTAAATCCTCTTGCATAACTGAATGAAAATTATAATCATTTAAATTGTCTTAGTTTATGCCTTGAGATTATATCGATAGATTATCATCTTTATCATTCATGATTAACTGTTCATAACTGTCATACTTTTTATTCATCTGGTGATCATATAAAATCGGTCCCTGACCCGTTCATATTTTTTATCGTGCATGTATCTTATATCTGCTCAGGTGCTCCGTCGCAAGGACGCTCGCTCTGATTTTCCTATTTCTGGTGTTTTGGAGAGCCGTGATACTTTATGGATATTACGGGATATTTTGTGTAGACGCCTTCATTTTTGTACTCTAGTTATGATCAGGTCTTTTACTCGGGTGTGTGGCCCAAACTTTTGTAACTGTCTAATGGATGTATTATGTAACTTAAATTAAACTTGTTGAATACGTTGTATGTACCTGTTGACCGACAACATATTCAGTCCCCATATTGTGTTCTTGTTGTGGATGTAATATAAGTTTTCTTGGGTTTCCACTTTCTTTTCAAGATTAGTTTGTTTAAATGATTTCTTTAATTTATTATAAAACAAAAATTTTGGCAACCCATTTTCTGAAATACTGGGTGGTTATCCCGAAATCTTATTATATTGTTGTGATGCTGAGAATGATTCCATCCATGATTCCTGTTATATTGGAGTATCGGGCTGGCCACCCCTTATTTTGGAGAGCGGGTTGTCACAACTTTCTTGGTGTTGGTAGGCATTCTAGTCGACTAATTGTCTCTAAAGCCGACCAAGATAACTGAGTGGCCACTTAAGAGGACAGGTGTCTGATTTTCATTAGTCCACGTGGGAGAATAATTTTTACATATAACAAAATTCCCTAATGCTCTATACTAGATGATTGATCGAAAGTAAGGAGTATTTTCTCAAAATTTTGCTCCGCATGATGTCTAAGAGCCCTCCTGGACTTGTAAATTTTTTCATCAATACTGTTGATAATTAAAAATTAATCAAACTTTATCGAATCACCAAAGGGTATACTGGTAATTTTGCACATTGGGAAGCACACAACCAAAAGTAGTTCAAAAGTTTGTGCAGTTAATCATTTCTTTTCTACTTTCAAGGCAACATATAAAAGGATGGAAGTTTCTCCCCCATTTCACTATTCCTCACACTTTTTTCACTTAGATTTTCTTTTCCTTCTTAGTCTTTTCTTCTCCGTTATTTGTTGCTTGCTATCTGTTGCCATTTTTCGATATCTGTAATCTCTGTAAGCTATATTTCCTTTCTTTTCTTTGATTTTATCGTACTTTCAGTCATGGTGTACATCCTAGATGACAATTCATTAGAGGAATTTAGGGGAAAGAGGAAAATTCCTAGTTAGGTGGGTTTAGAAATTTCTTATGGTCTTGTTGATGTGCATTCCTTAGCTGAGGGTCACTGGATTCCAACTATGTTCATTGCTGAATGTGGCATAACTTTTCCTCTAAACCCACTTTTTCTTCAATTCTGTCAATACTTTGATGTCATTCTAGCAAGAATAGCCCCAAATACATGAAAGATTATGAATGGAGTGAGTAAATTAAATGAAATATATGGGACCCATATCGGGATTCCTGAATTGATGTTCTATTATAAATGGGGAACTATTGGGAATAACACCTATTACCTGAAAACTAGGCAAGCCAATAAGGCTTTGGCAGTCAACTTGCCAGATTCTAATAAAGACTACTGGGATTATGGTGTCGTTGTCAAAAATTGGCTATAGACCCCCTTCCTAAAGGGGTAACATACACTGGACCCAGGTGTGCCCAGGAAGGGCGCGACATAGGTCATTCTTTTACTCTTAAATTTTTTCCCCTGTTTATTAGTTGTTCAAAGTTTTACCGACTAATTATCTTATTCTATTTCTGGTGCAGAGGAAAGTAAAAAGAAGTGTCCCAAGGAGAGTGAGGTTAGTATCAACGACCTCAAATATTTGTGGGGTATTAATCAAAGAGCAGGAGAGGAGCATCAACAATTATCTTCTTTCCTGTTGGAATATAAGATCATTATTACTCTGTTATTGCCCGACCTGAACTTATCTTGTCATAGTCACCCATTAACTTGGATAAGGAACCCGTGTCCACTTTTTTTGTTGTTGAGTCAACTAAAGTAGAGATAGCCCAAGTATGAACTTCTTCATCCTTCGAGTCTCTTAACATCATTACTATCCCCATTTCACCTGCTACCGAGATGGTTAAGAGAAAGATTTCGAATTTGGTGGCTAGATCTGGTTCCCCTCCCCCTCCTTCCAAAAATACCACTATAACTAATAAGAGGTCTCAAGTTACTGAGAAGAGGCCTCAAGTCCTTACTATCGAGGAGGCCCGAATTGAGGAGCCTCAGTATAAGAGGTTAAATAAAGGTCTACCAAGACAATAGCTGTTGACCAATAAATCTTTTGTTGACCAAGGTACAATTGAAGATGCCTCTATGACAATCAACCATGGTCTAGCCAGGGGTTTGATAAAGGCTGGTGCTCTATCAATATATAGGTCAACTGCAGCCCTCATGACAAGAACCCAACTAGTTGAGAGGGTTAGCCAGAGTTTGACTTTGGTAAGTTAAAAGATCTTTCATTTATCTTCAATAATGTTTAATGCCTTTCTTATGAACTAATGTAACATATTCATCCATTTTCAATTCTCATTTGGCTTCAACCAAATGGTGGAGAAAGACGACCAGCTAAAGTCCTCCTTAGCTGATATGGAGGAAGCTTTTGAGGGTTTGTTAAAATCATTTAAAGCTTCTGAGGAGGCTTTAGATAAAGATAGGAAAATATGGCAGGACAAGGTTAAAGTTATAGAAGACAAGGCTAAGGCAATAGAGGACCAACGAAAGACTGTCCATAATAAGATGACCCTGGCCGAGCAAAATTTAACAAAAGTTGAGTACTAGGCAAAGGCTGCTGAAGAAAATACTTTCATTCTGACTGCTGACAAAAATGCTTTGAAGGCCAAGGAAGAGGTTGCCAATAAAGGCTAGGAAAAATATTTTGATGTACTAGCCATCCGAATAGAGTAGGTAAAGAAGATGTCCTTCAAATAGGGTTGGTCAGCGGCTTTAAAGGAGGTCGACACCCAAGTAGGCTCTGAGTTATTTTAGATACTTGACCCAGGAACTCCTCCTAACCTAGATAAGGATTTTAATGATGATGAGGAGGGTTCTGGGGAATCCTCCATAATGACGACCTTCCTGCTGCTGACCAGGACAAAGCCAGGGATAAGGATAAGGTTGAGCTCCTTTTATCTAGTTTCATTTTCCTTTTTCTCTTATGTATTTTTCATTTCTTCTTATTTTTCCTTTGTAATGTAATCAAATCTGTAGCCTTTGATCTATCAATGAAATGACATAGTTGTGCTTAATCTTTCCTGCTTTCTTGTGATGTTGATTCCTTGTTTGATTCACTAATATTTGTCTTTCTTGGTTGGGGCCATATACTTATACTTGTAAATTTCAAATTTGATGCCAGGAACAATGTAATAGTTTCTATTGAATCCGACCTACTAAGGCGATGGAAGAGTCTTCTTGAGGCTGGTCATGTTCCATTAATCGAAGAAGAATTGGTGGGATTTCTCGGCCTAGAATCTTCTGAACAAGTGAAAGATGCTTATGTCCATCTTCATTATCTTCTAGATAAAACAGTGGCGAATAACACTGCCTATTATGAAATGATCGAACGACTGTAAAAAGACAACAACCTTTATCTAGCATTACTTCATTCTAATTATGAGGATAAATATAAGGCCTTGAGCGAAGTTTGAGTTTTGATAAGAAGGTGTAAGATATTATTTTTACTTTGAATAAGAAGGAGATAATATTAAAATAAAAAGCTAAAAATTCTCAGGAAATGGCTTCACTTCTAAAGAAAGAAAAGAATGCCTTAAGGAATGAATTGGAGTGTTTGAAGAAGTCAACCAATAATGGGCTAGACGAAGTAGTGTCTTTTTTGGAGATAGAGAATGCTAGGATTTTGGAGGAGTTAGAGAACTTAAAGAAGAAGAAAAATAAGCCTTCCCAATCTTCTAGGCAAACCATGGTTGCTCAATCAACTATGGATGTAGAAAGAACTAAGAAGACTTTAGTCTACTAAGCTTCTTTACTTCTGGAAAAGGATAAGGCTATCAGGAAACTTTAAGACAGAGTGGATCGAATAATTTTTCACTTCCATAAGCAACCCAAGGCTGTTTGGATGAATGGTTACGATGAAGCCTTAATATACTTGGATAAATACATGGAGCATGCGAGGTCAAAGGGATATAAATGGGGTTGGTTGAATTTGCTTGGATTGTTGAAAATACGAGAGGGCAATGAATTATGGCATTGGCATGATTTAGGCATGTTGGAATATTCGAATCCATCTTTCAAAATTGATGTTACTTTGATTCCACCTGAATCCATTACTCAGAGTTTATTCAAAAAATATTTTGGGGATTACGGTCTTGAAGGAGAATATGAATATGTTCATCCCCCACACTTACTAGATCGGTCGAGCATCATTAGATGTACTAGGCTAAGAGGTTTTGGGTCTGAAACTTTGCTGAGCACCCTTGATGAGCCTCGTGCGGGATGAGTAAATCTAAAGGAAAATGCTAAGTAGGATAGGTTTTGAATTTCCCTACTTTTTGATTAAACACCTAGTGTTTGGATTAAAATGAACTTATTTTTCAATAAGTATGCTTGTGACATGTCTCTGTTTTTATTTAATATTGTGATTTGTTTTAATCAACTTGCTGATTGGGTAACCTATCTTATGATTAGTTAATCAGCTTGTCGACTAAGTAATCTACTTAAATGATAAATGCCTGATTCATAGTTGAATCTATTTGTAATGACTTAGATTCGACTAATTCACTCAGATAAAACTGTAAGTAGTTTTATTGAATTGAGTTTGTACATTAGTTATCAATGGCGACCAAGTGTATTAGGATGTATAGTTATTCATGTGTTTAACTTGTTCGGGTAAAACCTCTTATGTTTAACTTTAAGTTATACATGAAGTTTTACTGACTTCTTGTTATTGATTTTCAAATACGAAATCATACATGAAGCTTTAAAATAATCCCAAACTAAACTTTTTTGAAGTTGGAAAAGTTTGAACTTTTCTGTAATTGGAAAAGTTTGAATTCGAAAGAATAACTTTTATGAAGTTAGAAAATTTTGAACTTAAAGGCTAAGATTTAGAGAAGACTTCAAAAAGTTGGTTTTACTGGAGGTATCACACCGTTACCCAAAAAAGAAAACATAAAAAAGAAGCATAATTAGTAGAAAATTGTAACTTCATTAAATTGAATGATCGATTACATTAAAACGAAATTACTGATAATATTTACAAAGGTCATCGGCGTTCCACGGATTCTTAAATTCTTCGCCTTCCAGTGTTTCCAGGTGATATATTCCCAGTCAGATAACTATCGAGATACTGTATGGACTGTGCCAATTGGGCACCAACTTGTTGATTTTTTGTATTACCTTCTTAAGTACCAGATATCCCTATTTTAAGTTGATTGGCTTGATCCTCCAATTGTAGAACCTAGCAGTTCTTTGTTGATAAGAAGCCATCCGAATTGCAGCATCTTCCCCGACTTCTTCAACTATATTCAGATCTAATCGCCTCATGAGATAACTTTTTTGGGGAGTCTAAATTTAGCACCCTGTGTGTCGGCAGACCTATTTCATCTTCTACCACTGCTTTAGTGCCAAAAGCGAGCATGTATGGAGTTTTTTCTATCACTGTTCTTGGTGTAGCCCTTTAATACCAAGGGACATTATGCAGCTCATTGATCAAATTTTCTTTAGCATTATCTAACCTCCTTTTCAATTTGTTAAGTAGAGTCTTGTTAGTAATTTATGTCTGACCATTACACTATGGATATCCAGGTGATGAATAAAGCTTTTGAATTCCAAATCGGATGCAATATTCCTCAAACTCGTCATTATCAAACTAGGTAACATGGTTGGCAATGAAATCATAATGCACCCTATAACAACATATTATCTTCTTCCATATAAACTGAAAAACCATCTGAAAAGGCATTTCCACCAAAGGTTCAACCTCCATGCATTTGGTGAAGTGATCTGCTGTTACAACTAAATACTTAAACTTTCCTTTGGTGGTCGATAATGGTTCAACCAAGTCTATTTGCCAAATAGCAAATGGCTAAAGGGAAGTAATGGGAGTTAGGGTAGCCCCCGATCTTCTGTGGATAGTAATATTTTTTTTAGCACTTATGACATTTTTTGGTGAAAGAAACACAATCTACCTTCATGGTTGGCCAGTAGTAACCTTGCATGGCTATTCTTTTACTAATGATCAGCAGACTGAATGAGCTCCACATGAGCCTTCATATACTTCTTTGTTCAGATCATTTACTTCGATTGGATGAACACAACGAAGTAAATAGACAATGTATACTCCTTTATATAGGATGCCCTTCTCTAAAACATAACTGGAGGCTTTGTATCTCATCCTCCTAGCTTCTTATTGGTCGGATGGTAACAAGCCTTTTTAAATGTAATCTTTGATCGGATCCATCCAATAAGGACATACTTTTAGAGAAATTATACTAACAACTTGCACATCAATACTCCCATAGGTGAGAATTTCTTCTGGAATGGTTCGTATGAGCTCCATCTGAGTTGTTGAGGCTAGCCGAGCAAGGGCATCTTCTCGATCATTATTTACCTTTAGAATCCTAACCATATTGGCTAAAAGAAATGAAGAGATAACCTCCATATCCTTATTCAGGTATCTTACCATTATTTCTCCATTAACTCCATATATTTGAAGCATTTGGTGGTCAATAAGCTAAAAATCACTGTGCGCTATCACCTGCTCTACACTTAGTGATGGATCTAGTTCCAAGCTTGTAATTAATGTTTCGTACTCGATTTCATTATTAGAGGCTTGAGACTGAAATCTCAACGCATATTCCACATCTAAATCATTTGAAGTATTGATAATGAGTCCATCTCCATTACCAGTAGCACATGAAGATCCACCTACGAACAATTTTTAGACTGGGATGTTGTTGTTGAAGTCTTCCTCTAACAACACTCCATGATTGAATATCTTCTTGCTTTGTTCAGCCATTCCCTGAGCTCTTTCTTGAGCAACCGATGATTATGTTTGGTTAATGACAATATCTGTTTTCTTTTGATCTGAGCTATCTTCTGAAGAAGTCTGCTCGACAGGAAAACTTAGATTATTTGTCATCTCTGCATATGTGAAATCTGCAATGAAGTCTGCCACCGATTTCCCTTTTAACGCAGTTCTTGGTTCATAAATAATCTCATACTCTCCAAGTTTGACTGCCCAAGACGTCAATCTCGCTAACTTTTCAGGTTTTTGCAAAGCTTGTCGCAAAGGAATATCAGTGTATACTATGATAGTGTGGGCCTAAAAGTATGGTCTCATTCTTATAGAGACTTTAATAAGTGTAAGTTCCAGTTTCTCTAAGTGTGGATACCTAATTTTTTCTCCTCAGAATGCTTTGTTGGTGTAGTATACTAGATTTTGAACTCCTACCTCTAGTCGGATCAAAACTGAGCTAATAGCGGACTCTGAAACAAACGAGTATAGATACAATTTTTCGCCCAAAACTGGTCGGGAGAGGAGTGGTGGAGATTCCAAATATTCTTCAAATATATAAAAGATTTCTCACATTCTTCATTCCACTCAAAATACTTTTTAATCACTGTAAATAATGGGATACATTTAACTATTGCTCGGGACACAAAACGATTTAAAGTTGTCACCATTATAGTTAGTTTCTGCACATCGTTTTTGCTGGTCGGAGACTGCATCTCCATTAAAGCCTTTATTTTGTCAGGATTGGCCTCAATTCCCTTTTGATTCACAATATATCCTAAGAACATTTCTTCTTGTACCCTGAATATATATTTAATTAGATTAAGCTTCATTTGGTGTTTCTCTAACTGATAAAATGTTTGGGCCAAATCGGCGATATGATCGACAACAACCTTGCTCTTGGTGAGCATGTCGTCCACATATACTTATATATTCTTCCCAATCTGGTCTTTAAATACTTTATTTACTAGCCTCTGATATGTTTCTCCAACGTTTTTTATCCCAAAGGGAATAACATTGTAGCAATATGTTCCTCGGCTAGTGATAAAGGATGTGCTCTCCTTATCTCCTAGCTTCATTTTAATCTAGTTATAACTAAAATAAGCGTCCATGAATATATGTAGCTCATGACCTACAGTTTCATTTACCAACTGATTAATCCTCGATGAAGAAAAATGATCCTTTGTGCATGCTTTATTGAGGTCAGGGAAGTCTACACACATACGCCATTTATTTTTCTTCTTTTTTACCATCACCACATTGGCTAACCAACTAGGATATTTGACATCTTTTATAAATGTGCTTTTTGCTACTTTTCTACTTCGTCTTGGATTACCATATTCTTCTTGGGACTGAAAACTCTACATTTCTGCTTCATCGACTTAGATTCCTCATAAATATTGAGCTCATGGCAAATAAAATTAGGATCAATCCCTAACATATTCTCATAGCTCCAAAGAACATATTCTTCCTCTCTTTAAGGAATGTAATAAAAAACTATTTGAGGGAAGGAGTTAATCTTGATCCAATTTGAGTGGTCCTTTCTGTCTTCTCATCATTGAGCATAATAGTCTTTGTTGCTTCCATAACTTGTCCTTTCGCCAGACCTTCCTCTTCTCAAGGATCTAAAGTGTCGATATGATAAGTAGTAGTTCCCCTCTGTACTTCCTATTGGTTGGCTGATGTATATTAGCATTCTTTAGCTTCCATTTGGTTTCCATTCTCTATGCCGACTCATGCACTGATGCACGGTGGATGGCACCGCTTTTAATTGCCTCATTTTCACTTTGTTGAGAATTATGTTACAAGCTGAAAGGATATTTTTATCCAGTATAAAGAAACGAATCCTTTATTTCTTCTCGGTAGCCAAGTCCCAACCAACACATACAACTTGATTGTTTCCAATGGATAAACCCTTTCTCCTGAGAATCTTATGAGAGGCATGTGATAAGGTTCTAGCTTACTGTCTCGCAGCCCTAGGCTGTGGAAATAATCATAGAACATGAAGTCTTCATATTGTCGACCAGGTTCCGTACCACTCTACCATAGTGAACCCTATAAGTGATGACTAATGGATCATCATGATGATAGATCACTCTTCTCAAATCATTTTTAGAGAAATCGATCACTAATTTTTCCATGTTAACCTTCTAAAGCCGACCATCTGTGCATTTAGACATACCGATCTATTTTATAGTAGGATAAGCCTTGGCTTAATTAAGATAAGATATTCTTTTGGCAATCTTATCACCTCGACCATCGTCTCCTCCTGTAATAAAGTGACATCCAAAGGAAATCCTCCCTATCTCCACTTTAGGTTTATCAGGTTTTTTTGACAAGTCAAGATCATCCTTATAGTTATTATTGCGTGCCTTTTTCAAGTCATCCTTTCCTCGGCCAGGTGATTTAGATATTTTTTTAGCATCTTGGATACCATTCTGATCAACAAATTTAGTTAATTTTTCTCACCGAATAAGATTCTCCACGTCATTCTTCAGGGCGATGCAATTGTCAGTGGTGTGCCCATGATATCTTTGAGCTATTGGGAGGTGACTTTAGCTTCCCGGGACAATTTAAATCTTTGTTTCCCTTTATTTCCTCTAATATCTGATGGACACCCTTAGTGAGAGGAGAGTATTCATCGTACTTCTTGATCTTGTCAGCCTTCTTGCCTTTCTGATATTTTTTTATTGGATTCTTCTAACTTTCAATTTTTTCCTTCAAAGTTTTCTTAGCAGCCATAGCTTCCTCGGCGTTCATAATCTTCCTAGGCTTAGCCATCAACTCTGTCATAGTTTTGGGAGGATTCTTTACAAGATTATAGTAAAGATCTTTAGCGAGTAATCCCCTCATCAGCACTGTAATAACTGTCTTTTCTTCGTAATCTACCACCTTTAGTTTCTCATTATTGAAGCATGTGATGTACTCCGGAGCTCTTTCTCCAGGTTTTTGACGCACGGTCAAAAGATGAGTAACACTTTTGATCAGCTTAACCCCAAAACAGAATTTATTAGTAAATAATTCGGCCAACTAATGAAAATTAAAATTTTTACCCCTCGAAAGATTGTTGTACCACATCTGGGCTGGGCCTGTGAAGGAACTAGATAAATCCTTATACCTCATCTCATCGGGGACATAATAGATATGAACACCAACTTGATACTGCTCATTATAGAGTACTGGATCAGTTTTCCCATCATACTTAGGAGTAACAACTGGTGGCTTGAATTTGGAAGGCGTGGGGTAGTCCACAATAGCCTGAATAAAAGGTAACCCCTTAACAAAACTTCTTTGCAAAGGGATCGATCTTTATGTCGTTTCATGGATCATTTTCAGGAATATTCCTCTAGTTTAGACTTGGCTAAGGCATCTTTCATAGCTTTATTGTGCACATGCGTTGAACTCTCTTCCTGAGAAGTCTGCTCGATGGGTACATAGCCTCTCATACTAGCCCTAGATCTCACAGATCCTTCTCTGTGCTCACGCGGGCGATCTTGCTCCATGTGATAACCTATAGTTACTCGAGGACCCAAACGATCAAAAGCATATTCCCTGATTAGCTATTCTAATATGCTCGACTGCTCATTGGAGAAAGAGTGACCATCGTAGTAATTATTGATCAGAATGATGACGTTTCTCCAGGATAGTATGATCTATCACAAGAAGATCTAGAGGGATAAATTCTCTCATTCCTGGATGGTGGAGGGGGCATGCCCCTCTTGGAAGATTCATTTATGGATTTGTCTTGCAATGTACGAGCTAGTTACCTAACTGATTCCTGCATGGATTTCAGTCCCCTAGCCAAGTTAAGTAAAATTCCCTCGAGATCTGTCATGCGAGGGGAGCAGATGGATCTGGATTTTTACTTGTAGCCGCAAGGCTACTCTCACGAACAATTATAATTCTTCAAAAAATGAACAAAATAAATACACGAGGTAGAGAACGATGACACGCAGTTATTCCCATAGATGGCGCCAATTTATTGATGTCTAAAAATATATGGGGTCCAAATTTATAATCACAGATAAATAAATATCAACAAGCCAGACAAACACACAAAAGAGACAAGATTTTTAAAGTGGTTCGGCTATAATAAAAGCTTACGTCCTCTGTTGGTAATATTTCAAGTGGTAACATTAGCTCAATATGGGGTGTGCTTGTGCTTGATTCAATCGTTATTTTAGGTTAAGGGAAAACATGTATTTATAATGGTTAGGAAACCAAAAGATGGAATACCTTTATATTTCAAGGCAGTTACATCTATGAATAATAAATGAGACTCTTGGTATTTAGTGTTGGTTGCTATTTCACCCGAGTAACTTTTTCCATTCATGATGGTTCACATTCTTGGTGTTAGTCAACATTCTATCCGACTAAGTGTCTATGAAGACAACTAAGATACCTGAGGGGCCACATAGGAGGATAGGTGTCTACTTTTCATTGGTCCATGTGGGAGAATAATTTTTACATACAACATGGAAGATGAGGTTGATCAAATAGAGGAACTAGGTGATGGTAGGGAAAAGGAGATGGTTGACAATGAAAAGAATAATATCGAGGAAGTTCTTGGTTATGTTGGGGACAAAGATGTTAGTGTTGATGAAATTACTGGCAATGCAACTATGAACACAAGGGTGCATCTTTATCGGTTAAAAGAAAAATGATGAAGAAGGAAAAATGAAAAGCGAAAAGGTGTGAATCCCAACCTCTCTAGGGTTTAGTGCCAAAGAATATTGAGTTACAAAAATACTTTAAAAACCATATTACTTATGCAATATAGAATCAGGATGAAGATAGAGGACTAATGAAATGTATGTTTCATTACAAAAAGTTTTGTGAGTGGGATATTGATAAAGAAGACCCACGTGTCCTTTAATTGGTTCAAAACTCGAGTTTGTGGAGTTTAGTTAAGAATTCTTACCGTTACATTGATCATGTGACAATGTGTGCTTTAATAGAATGGTGGCAATCGGAGACTAATACTTTCCATATTCTATTCCATGAGATGATAATTACACGGAATAACGTTTACCATTTTTTGAAGGTTCCGATTTAGGGGGAGTGTTTATATGGTGAGGTGTTTAGGAAGGTCAAGGATAAGGCCAAACAACTTAAGAGTCTCATGAAATATAGATTTTGTACGGAGGATGAGGTGATGAAAGAATGTAAGTCGTTGTATTCTGCCAGTGTAGACTAGATCATACAATAATGTAAATAGAGGGTGAAGAAGCTGGAAGATAAGGCAAAAGAGAAACATAGTCATCAGTGTGGCCGTGGATATTCACTTTATGATCGGTTATTTGTTATTATCGTACAAGTTTGGTAACAGAGTTCCTATATATTATCTACAATCATTGAAGAAACTAAAAAAATATCGAGAATTTTCTTGGGGTATGGCTATATTATCACATTTCTATCGTCAGTTGGGAGCTGCATCACGGGTCGATGTTCGGCTTGTGGCCGAATATCTCCGCTACTTATGGTAATGATTTCTTTTATGTATCTTTAAATTCTACACACACACACACACACACACACACACACACACACACTGTAAGTGTACATTGATAATTAAAACAATATATTGGTGCATCTATGGATTTATGATCACTTCCAAATCAAGCGAGGTGTACGTAATTTCGAGTTTCAAACAAAGCAAACCTGTATTTGAAAATGAAAGGCACAAATGGTATCTAGGTATGCATTTTCCCAGAGCGGGAGACCTTTGATGACTTACGTCAAAATGAAGTAAGTAGAACCGTACTAAACCAAGCTTTCTTTAAACTAATTGCTAATCCTCATATTTTTCATTTATTAATATGTTTTAACTACATAACATGTAATTTGGTTGGGATCCATATAAAGATGATCCAGAAGCATACCTTATCCGGATGTGTCAATTTATAATGGTATCTTGATTTTTTATGATGTGGCGGAGCCATATTATCCCGAGCGAGTACTTTGATAAGCTAGTTGGGTTCAAACTATAGCAAGGCTACCGATGAGACCTTTGCATGAAGAGAGGGGGATGACCCAAGATCGTTATAAAGTTAAATATGAAAGTGAAAAATTTCATGAAGAAAATTAGGTAGACAAACAATCATACCAAATGCATCAATATCCATGGGAGTGTGTAGGTGATTACATGGATTGGTACTTGGAATGTTCCTATCCAAGTATGAAAAATCTCAGCTATCGTTTATTGCAAAAGAAGGTTAAATAATCGAATAAGTTGGTAAGTAATATATCGCTATTGTTTCACAATTTTTAAATAAGGTCAAAGAATCGGATTAGTACTTGACGTAACTATTATAGGTAAATGGAATTGATGTAGCCATCAAGCTGTTTCAAGATGCAATTAAATTCGGAGAGGACCAAGATGTAGCAGACATTCTTGAATCGATAAGATAAGCAGTCGATGTGCTACTTGAAGTAAAAGGAATATAGACAACGCAAGACAAGGGTAAAAAGAAAACCGCCAGAGAATCAAGAACGAAGGCCCTATATGATCCACTGGTGAAGAAGACAAGGAAGATATAAAATGGCTTCCTCCTATACTATCTTGTAATATTTATGGGAAGTGGATAATTTGTGGTGGGGTGATTTATTATTGTCTATATAACATTTTGGTTGGTTGGTGCGATAATATATTGTGTTAAAATATTTATCAGTTCAGTTATTATTGGGTCAATTAATGTGTTTGAAAATGTGTTTGGTTGGGTTATTATCTGCATGTTGGTAACATTTGAAAAGTTATTTGGGTTATTGTGTGTTTTTTTGTAACATTTGATATGTTAGGTTTTATGACTATACTTTTCAAAGATCAGGCAAGAATGTTTTGATTAAAATTGTTTGTTGTGGTTGATTATTATTTTAGTTGATTGATAATTGTTTATGAATGATATATGATGATGAATCCTCTATTAAGTACGATATACTACTTCATGGCCAAATGAAACTATAGTTGAACACTCCACGGTATACATTAATCGTGACATATCAACAACACCACAATTATTTATCACCGTCATAATTGTGTGAAAAAATTCCTATTTTTCCAAATATTTTCACGGTCACTTAGCGCCTTATAGGTACATGATACAATACCCTTTAACCGTGCTTAATATTCTCATGGCATCCTATCACCGTGGGTTTTTAAAAGGGAGAAATTCTTACATAGTTACCATGATGACATGACACCCTGTTGGGTCATTGCACGATCATGTCACCGTGAGATTTGGGTGCTAAACATAATATTTTTAACCAAGTAATATCACGATCATTTAACACTTTTGTTTCACAATCCATGATATACAATACCATGACATATACCTTCACGTTCACAAGGCACCATCTTTTAAAAGGCAAAAGACACTTCATAGATTTTGAGGTGACATGTGACAGTGCAGTGTCAATACACGGTTAGTTATCACCGTTGTACTGATAGACACGATGCCACTCGGCTGAGTGTTGTGGTATTCCTATGGTGTCAGTTAGAACATGAAAGTAATACAAAAATAACATCACTCATGCATAAGATTGAAATTAAGTTTAATAACATCCTTCAATAGTACATAAAATATAATTCCATATCATTCATAAAAAGTAAATTATTACATTCCAACGAAAATACATCAAATCATTAAAATACAAACCTACTTTAAGTCATTCACAAAAGTTTTACTTCAACTACTTTATATCCTTTACAAATAACTACAAAAGTCCTTCACAAAATTACAGCAAGTCTTTCTCAAAAACCTACTTCAATTACATTATATCCTTGCCAAAAACCTACTTCACCCGCAACAACTACATCAAGTCATGAAATTGTCAAATCTTCATCTTCATCAGATGATATCAAAGTTGGTTCATCCTTCATCACAACATTCCTAGGGAAAATCTTTTCAAATTCAGCCAATCGGATCTTGATTAGAGTAGCCCACTCCTGAGCCTCGAATGTTGCGTTCGAACTCTAATGGGAAACAATATGAGGTAGACCAGAATCTTATGCACTGTAGCGGCACCCAATGCGCGTTTATTACATTTAAAATGAATAAAACACGATTATCTTGCGGCGGTGATTTTGGCCTAACATTGAATGACAAAAATGTCAAACATTAGAGCTTAGATATAAGCACAATCATTATCCTTAATGTGTTGGTAGTAAGATATCGGAATTTAGGTATGATAAACCATTTGTCCATTTGTCATGTATGACAGAAGTCATCAAGTCTTTATTCATAAGATTCAATCAGATAGGACTTTATTATGGATCCATAAAGACTTTTTTTATGATGTAGTTCTTTCAACATACCGCTACGATGGCATGACCATGATTAATACCGTCACCAACACTCGCACCTCGTGCAATAGACATGTATCCATAATATCCATCCGATCGGACTTCGAATATATCTTCCACATAAGGTTGAAAAAAATTTGGTATATGTCGAATGTAAAATTTCATATCCGTTGACCACATCTCGGGATCTTTGGTTGTAAAAGGTGGATGACTATGAAGATTCTTTTTCATATCGGACATTCCAGGTCATCTGATCTCCCATGACGATGGTAGTCTTTTTGCTGAGATTGCATTATTCTTATCTCTCTTAATAAACCTCTTCCCCTTGGGCATACCTCTTTGATTCTTTGGTATTAGCTCCATCAATATAGTAAATGATGCAGCCTCGATCTCCATTAAATTTCCTAACAACATCTTCCTCTCCACCTCACCAACCTCTCTCTCTATATTCTTGAATAGTTGCATCTCTGAAGTATAATCAACATCATAATACTTAGGGATATCGGGAAAATTGTAAGTTTTATCCAATGGGAGTCCAATACCCATGTTGGAATAGGATTTACTTATTTTCTCCACATTTTCAACTCATGTGCACATGGCAACACATAGATGGTTCGCAGGATGCGACTGCATGTTAACTCTATAAACTATGTGTTTCCATTATTTTGGGCAATAACCGATCTCATTATATCGAATTTTTGTACAATCATATCTACGATAAAGTGTGATACTTCATTATGGATTTCTTAGGTCGTTGTGCGTGTGCTTCGTTATTCCAAGTGACTTTTAAAATTCTGAATTAATCTGTGTCATGTAGTGATCCAACAAGGCATCCATCCCTTTCCAAACTGTTGCAAAAGAACCAGTGCTATTATCTAAATGTTTCTTCAACTTTGTATGCGCCCCCTCTGTCCGGTTGGTTGTTCGATTACCCCTATGCATTACCTTATTAGTCCATGTATGTGTAAATTTATATCTCATTGGCATCCAATTTTTGATAATACATGCAATGAGATTTGGAAATCTCAACCAAGACTGTGCAAGGCATTCCCAACTATGATTGAATGTTTGGTCTGTCTCGGACTCGGTAACCCCACCCCAACTCTGTACGAATAATTTTATATCTTTCGGCATGAGCCCATACTTTGTGCACACACCTTCCATATTCTTTTGGACAAGGAAAAAACATAACAATGTGGTTCTTAAAGGAAAAAATGACTCGTACTGTGTTTAGACAAGATTGTTGTCTATCAGAAAAATAACTCGGGGAAGTGCTTCGGGCTCATAGATACTCCTTAAGTGTCCTAAAGCCCATTGAAAATTTTCGTCCTTCCCAGTTGCCAAAAAAGAAAATTCAATATAGAATGACTATACCGTGTAAGTAACACCAATCATATCAAATAATGACATGTTGTAGCGATTCATTGTATACATGCAGTCTATAACGAGTAAGGTTAGAAAACACTTGGACAATAAAATGGATGCTGGGTGTGCTAAAAAATGTCCTCAACGACATCAGTGCTCTCATATTATTGGTGCCAATGGACGTAATGTTTTTCGTAAAGTTAATGCATGAGTTGCTACATTGCATTGTGGCCCTGTATCTCACATGATTTCATTTTATATTTTGCATTGTTAATTTTTGTCATAGTAGATTAATTTATCGATGCACGTTGTTTGAAGGTTGTTAGCACCTCCTTCAGGCCTATGCCATTTTCCATAAACTCCTTGGAAATTTTCCATTTTTTTGGGTTAACCGACCAACATATGAGTGAACAACCAATGTCGCTGGCACCTCGTGATTATGGACTCCAATTACCACTTTTAATTCTATGACGCCCCCTCTAATTGGACACCCTTTAAACGAATAGAATACTCGCATTTCTTCATTGAAGTAGTTATTCTTCTTTTCTTCTCATCGCCATCAACTTTCATACTAAGATGTATTTCATTCCTCTCACAACCCAGTACAATACATGGCTTTCTTCCCGACATGGGTTTATCTGACTTGAAAGTGATTAAAATGACATTGAGTGTTCGACCTCGTTGTTGGACCCAATTTATCATTGATGCCCGAGATTTAAAAACATGTAATTATTTAAAAACATGTAAGTGGATATATAAGTGGAAATATAATTACTTAAAACCATGTAAATCACTAGGAAGCATGTAAATACAACCGTACCTCATCAGTGGAGAATTAGACTCAATGATCTTACTTTACAAGTTGCGAATTTTTTTCTTCAACAGGTATATCCTATCATAAATAAGAAAATATTTTTAAGTTTATGAATTGATAAACAAACCAAATAAAAATTTGAATATTGCTCTTACTATTTTAAGGTTGGGGAACTCATCATGCACATTTGGTCCACCCCTATTATGGTTATAATCTCGCTTAACATCTTAGGGTATATAAGGTTCATTGGTCGCCCCATCTTTAGTATTTTTAGGAGTGTCGGTACTTCGAACACATAAATTATCGTTATTGTGCCAAAATGTTCCATTTAGGATTTCTTCGTCAATCAGGATAACAGTGATATTCATTAATAAAAGTAGATGAGTTAACATGTCCAATACATTTAAGTGAATGTTCATCTAACACGGCATGTTGTAATCGTTGATGAATAACTAATGGCTATGCCTCACCATTTTGTAAAATATCATGGTCACTTATCACCATTGTAAGACAACCTATGGTACAGACTAACCGTGACATAGCCACTCACGATCACAAGGAACTACTTGTTTAAAAGGCAAAAATTCCCTCCATAGATTTAACGGTGACATGTGATCGTGATTTGTCAAACAATGCTACCCTTTAACCTTGGTTTATCCTCCCATGGCCTTATAACACCATGGTATAAAAAATGGAAAAGTCACTACATAGATTTCACGGTGACATGGCCCCGTTGTGAGTGATTACACCATCACATGTCATCGCGATATTTGAGTGCTAAAATTCGTATTTTTTACCAAGTAATAACACAGTACTTATCACCATGGTTTGACATTAAACGTCCTCATGTGAGCTTAATGCTATATATCACGGTCTCACATAACTGTATGTTTTAAACTCACGACCTAGAGTCACCATGAGTGTAATATAAAAAAAATTATGTATAGATTACACGGTTGTAAGAGACCATGAGTGATGATTACACGGCCAAAGAAGATCGTGGATTAGTATACACAATAGGTTATAACCGTGATTATTAACCACACACAATTTCAAACCACCGTGGTATAGTTGAAGCACTATTTTTATTTAATAACATTAAATACGATGATAAGGCACTGAAGGATGTCACCACCTATGGCCTTCCGTCACCACATGTACAGAACCCAAAAACTAAAGTGATCTACGTTTGCATTTTAATTTTTTTGTTTTAGGATTATAAAATAATGATGAAAAGTTAGAAACCGTACCTCAAATGAGTCTAGGGAGAACTGGATGTTGTTTTTTTGTTCATTTTCTTCCAAGTTAGGCTTGTGAGGTTCAATGATAAAAAACTAGCAGTTTTCCTTGCAAAACAACACCAAAACAAAAAAAAAAACTTTCTAAAACTAGCATACAATAAGAATGAAGGGTGTTAGTGGAGAAAACCGTTAGTGGTTGGGTAGTGGTGGTATTGACTATGGGTCTCCTAAGCTCACGGTGGTAATGGGTGTGGTGATGAGAATTTGAAAAATTGGCATTGGTTTTGAGAGGAAAATGAAATTTTTTGGTCATTTTTTGGTTTGTTAAGGGGTATTTTAGTAACTTCATTAAATTAAAAAGGACATATACATTTGGTGTTTGAAGTAAAAAGTCATTTTACTTTTTTTGGTGGTGTCAGGGAGTTAAAATTGAGGTGGGAATTATAACTCTCATTTTTTTTCATCCACTTTTATTGTATTGTACAATGCAAATCCTTTTGATTCTTTCTTTACCGTTGAACTACACCATAATTGTCATTTTGTGTGTAAACCATAAAAAAAGTACGTGGCTGTGTTGGTGAGCCATTATGACTCTTGTGATATTGATTTTATGTCAATGATAAAGGTTAGGGATTTGTTGGAAAGATTAAGGTAGAATAATAAGATGAAGTTTTAGTTTAAAAACTAATAGAAAAGTGGTTAAAGCGGAATAATGATATGCAATTGTTGGGTGTACTTCACAATATTTTATTAGATAAAGAAAGGGTATTCACTATTTACGCAAAAAGTGAGTCACTACTTGACATTCCTCCTCTTGCTAGTTAAAATGATGGGTCTTTCGTTGGAGAAACTTTAACTATTAGGGAGGAACAAAATGAGTTTAGTGATAATGATAGGTCTAATGACATAGATGTGGAGTTTAGCCATAGTGAATGTGAAAATGATGATGAACTTTGTGATGCAAACATAAATATCGTTGTTGAGTGGATTGACTTGAATAATATTAGACAAAAACCTAAAGAAGTGAGTTAATAGAGGAAGAAAGATGACCCATTTGATGACGATGTTGTTTCATCAAATGGTTTGAGAAGCATTGATGGATCAAATTATGAAGAAGGTGGAAAAAAGAAACCAAAGTAGGATGAGTCCAATGAGAATACTGACATGGTTGACCCAAAATTTAAGCTTGGTATGGATTTTAGTTCATGGGAACAACTACCTGGACAATTAGGGAACATGCTATTGTTCATAGCAAACATGTGAATATCACTAATAAGGAAAAGACATGGGTGAAAGTTATCTGCAAAGATGGATTCAAAGTGTATGATTTAGTCATCCAAAATGAAGAACCAATCAACTTTATAGGTTAGACTCTTGAGCCAATTCATAATTGTTTTAGGTATTTTGTCAACAAGATGCACAAATTTGCAAGTTAACACAAGTGGAAGCCGCGCAACAGTAAATTGGGAAACCTTAAGAAGTTATTTTTTTGTTAGAAGTTGATGTTGTGGGTTTGGATTCATATTTATTGATTTTTTTTTCTGTTTGGAAGCCTCGTAACAACCAAAGTCTCATAATTGTGTTACTATCTTTATTTTGTTTAGGAAGTGTTGTTATATTTGTTTTATTTGGGTGGTTAATGTAAGAACTTTGCAATTATAGTTGAATGTCAGTTTGTTTATATCTGCCAATTATTTTGCAATGAATGTTTGTCTATTTGCAATGAAAGTTGAATGTTAGTTTGTTTTCACAAATTGCAACTCAAAGAATAAATATATCAATAAGAAATGGCAATAACTTATCTCATTTCAACCAAAGCAAGTCATTATAATTGATCCCATTACAACTCAAAATGAGAACATTACAACTCAAACCACCAACTCTTTACTTGACACAATAATAACACTTATAATAGTTACAATTGTTGCATATTCCATTGTTGTCACGAAAATTATAGTTATTACATAACATGTACACTGTGGTCACCCATGATACAACCAACAAAATCTCATACCATTTTTGCCTTCAATTTGGTTCTCAATTATAGTAACTCTTCTATTCAACCCTTGAATAATTTGTTTTCCCCTGTTACATATATAGGAGGATCAAACCATACAAAGAATCTTCATCCTCCAACAACCTATACAAATGGAGGATCCACCATTACAAATGCTTTAATTGCATTAATTCGAAACAATAAAGTGGTAGGATTGGCATCCTTCCATGACGTTCTCTTAATGGTGGGAAGTCCACAATAGCAGAAGTTTGTATCCATGTCAACACACTTTGTCTCTGCTTCGTTGAGACGAAAACCTTAAATCGACACACTTTATCTCTACTTCATTGAGATGAAAACCCTAAATCGACACAACACACTTTGTTGTCGATTATCAAATGTATTTAAACTAAAAACCTAATGGACATAATAATAAATGACCACATGTAATGTCAAGTCAAACTTGTTAGGTATTTTTAAGAGAGATGGGGTTTAGGGTGAAATTGAAATACTTTTTAAACTCTAAGGATAAGTATGAAACTCTGGAAAGTTCAAGAGAGAAATTAAAATTTGCCCCAAACTTTAGGGTATTTTGTGTAATTAACCATAAAAAACTAAACTAAAATATCCCCGGAACTCTCCCTTCCCCCAAACCAACCCAAACCCAAACCTACTGCAACCTTCCCCCAACAACACACTCATCCCCACTCTCTCTCCTTGAACAACTCCCCAAACCATTGTCGTCCAGTCTCTTCCCTTATCTCTGTTGGATAATATGTATGCAAATACATAAATGGAACTCTTTATTTATAACAATAATGTAAACTTCAATACAATAATGTAACTTCTGAATAGATTCTGGAAAACTTCAAGGCGTAATGTCACTTTCCTAAATACAGTATTTGCCCCACACGAATAACTTCAGTATACAAATGGGAATTTGCGAATCCGTACTCAAGATACAATGAAGCAACTTGCACTATCAGCAACTTGTATATTTGAAGACAGCCTTTGGATGCAGCAGCGAAGAACAGTCAATCAAGTTCTTATTCTATTTATGTGCACAAAACAGAATAATATAATTTATATATCCTGAAAATTGTAAGAGAGCAATTACAAGGGCTGGAAAATTTAGAACTGGGTTAATCTTAATTATATGCAATTTCGAAACATGATGCCTTTATTTATAGGAAATGAAAGGCTGCATCTCAAGGGTCATGACTGTTAAGTTTTAACAGTCTTTACTTAATTTTGAAATGGTATGACTGTTAATTATCAACAGTCTTAAACCATTTATGAACAAGTACAGTAATATCGAAATGATTTTATATGGACCCACTAAAAAGTGACCACGCCCGAGCTACTGCGATCCGACCCGGACGAATCCCGACAACCTGCTACCACTACAGACACGCGAAGTGCAAAGTGCGCCACTAGCACCTCTACAGTCCACTGCCCCGCATGTGTGTGCGCGTGCGCATGTGCGTGCGTGTGCGTACGGTGCTTCGGACCGTATCGGAGGTCTCTTGAATAGCCTCTTAAAGGCTAGATGAAGTAACTCTTCATCTTACATTTCTACTTATTAAGTGCATACTTTCTTAATATTTTTCCAATGCGTGACTCAAAAGTTTCCCACTCCTTTTATAGCTTAGTGGGTATCACTTAGCTTTACTCTTTTTTTAATATGGGACACTCTCCCTTTTATATTGGATTAGCTTCCCACTTTTCTCCACACACTTCCAATATGGGACAAGCTTTTATGCTTTTACTCCCAAAGCTCTTACTCACTTATTTTAAAAATTCTCCAACATTCCTCCACCATTTCAAAATAAGTTTTGTAAATCTTTTATTGTCTGTAAGACTATGTATAAGTATTGGTGTCTCATGGCTTGAACCAATACCCTGTGAAGATTCGTCAAGGCTAACCATGAAAGTATAGTAGACTTTGTCTTTGAACTATCAATCCATATTGATCAGTCGAATTTGTCTACATGCACAAATCTTTTAGTCACTGATTATCCATATAAGCTGACACATGTATTAGGCCTTGTGTTTGTACCTTGATTTCATGAGTGCTTTAGCGTCAAGCCCAATTCTCATAGGAAGCGGCACCACTTCCACACTCATATAGGTAGACTATCATAGGTGTCCATGTAACTAAAACACCATAAATCTATTAAGATTAAAATCATCCTCTTTCATTATTCATTACATGTTATAAGCACTTATCCTTGGGATGTTTGATTTTGTAGTGCTTACAACCACGACGTGTGATGTACTTTAATCATTGAACTTGAGACTTGAATATATCAAGTTTCAAGTTAAGTTTCCATCAAGAGTGATTATTATTAATGGGCTTTAGTCCCGTCCCTAATGATGTCTTAGACATCATTCCTCTTGTAAGATCTTTTTTAAAAGGATCAGCTAAATTTTGACTTGATTTTACATAATCCACTCTGATTACACGATCTGTAATCATTTGTCTGACATAACTATGTCTCAGACAAATATGTCTAGATTTTCCATTGTACACTTTACTATAAGCTCTGGAAAGTGTAGACTCACTATCACAATGTATAGATATTGGAGGCATTAGTTTTGGCCAAACTAGAATTTCAATCAATAAATTCCTTAACCATTCTGCCTCTTTACTAGTTGCAGCTAATGCTACAAACTTAGCTGCTATAGTAGAATCAACTATACAAGTTTGTTTCTTTGATCCCCAAGAAACATCTTCTCGACCAAGAGTGAAAATCCATCCACTTGTTGATGAATGATCCTCCCGCTCAGTTATCCAACTGGCATCAGAAAACTATTCTAATACTGAAGGATATCTACTATAGTATATACCATAGTCCATAGTTCCTTTTAAATATTTTAATATTCTATTGACAGTATGCCAATGCAATAAACTAAGATTACTAGTATATCTACTTAATTTACCAACAACATATGCAATACCAGGACGAGTACTTATCATGGCATACATTAAACTACTAATTACTCGTTCATATTCCAATTGTGAAATAGCTCTACCAGTATTAGGGATCATCTTTAGCTGTGGCCCAAAAGGTGTACTAACAGGTGTGCAATCAAACTGATTAACTTTCTTTAAATTTTCCTTAACATAATGAGATTGAGTGACAATTATATTTTTATCCTTTTTTATTATTGTCATTCCTAATATGACATAAGCTACAACCATATCTTTCATATCAAATTTAGAAGACATAAAACTCTTTGTATTATTAATGCTTTCTAAATCAGTACCAAGAATTAACATGTCATCTATATATAAACAAATGATCACACCTTTACCATTAGAAAATTTACTATAAACACACTTATCAGATTCATGAATTTTAAAACCATAAGAAATAATGACTTTATCAAATTTTTTATGCCATTGTTTAGGTGATTGTTTTAGGCCATATAAGGACTTAATTAATTTACATGCTTTATGTTCTTGTCCAGGCATAACAAACCCTTCAGGTTGTTCCATGTAAATTTCTTCTTCTAAGTCACCATTTAAAAAGGCAGTTTTCACATCCATTTGATGAATCTCAAAATTATATATAAATGCTAATGCAATTAAAATTCTAATAGTAGATGTTCTAGCAACTGGTGCATAGGTATCAAAATAATCAATTCCTTCTTTTTGTGTAAAATGCTTTATGTTCTTGTCCAGGCATAACAAACCCTTCAGGTTATTCCATGTAAATTTCTTCTTCTAAGTCACCATTTAAAAAGGCAGTTTTCACATCCATTTGATGAATCTCAAAATTATATATAAATGCTAATGCAATTAAAATTCTAATAGTAGATGTTCTAGCAACTGGTGCATAGGTATCAAAATAATCAATTCCTTCTTTTTGTGTAAAACCTTTAGCAACCAATCTAGCCTTGAATTTATTAATTGTTCCATCTATTTTCATTTTCTTTTTAAAAAACCATATACACTTGATAGGTTTAGACCCTCGAGGTAAATCTATTAAATTCCAAGTTTTATTTCCCATGATTGAATCCATTTCATCATTTATAGCTTCTTTCCAAAATGCTGAATCTACAGACTTAATTGCCTCACTATAAGTTTGTGGGTCTGTTTAAACACTAAGAGTCAAAGAAAATTGATTACAAGGCGTGTCTCTAGTTCCTTCAACAAGATAGACTACAAAGTCGGGACCAAAGTTTTTTCTTTTCTAGGTCTCTTACTTTTTCTAATCTCTTCTTGTTCTACTGGTGGAGTATTAGGTAATTGTGAAGGAGTGTTTACTTCTTTATAATTATTTATTATAGGAATAGAAGAAAACCTTTGTTCATAAAAAATTGCATCACTAGATTCAATTATAGTATTTACCTCAATAGAATCATTAGGTTCACTAACCAAAAATCTATAGGCTTTACTATATTGTGCATAACCTATGAAAATACATTCAAAACCTTTGCTTCCTAATTTCTTTCTCTTAGTTTCATGTAGTCTTACAATAGCTCTACAACACCAAACTTTAAGATAACCTAAATTAGGTTTTCTATTCTTCCATAATTCCTAAGGAGTTTTCTTATTATCTTTAACAAGTATCCTATTTAGAATATGACATCCAGTTAAAAGTGTTTCTCCCCAAAACCCTTTACTTAGATCAAAATAAGAAAGCATAGCGTTAACCATTTCAGTTAGTGTCCTATTTTTTTGTTCCGCTACTCCATTTTGTTGTGGTGTATAAGGTGTAGTAACTTCATGTATAATGCCCATATGTTCACAAAATTGAGGAAAGTGATATTCACCACCTCTAACAGATCTAATACATTTTATTTTAGTATCACATTGATTTTCAACTTCATTTTTATATGTCTTAAATCTATTAAGCACATCATCCTTAGAGTTTAAAAGATATACGTAACGATATTTTGAAAAGTCATCAATAAATGTAGAAAAATATTTACTACCACCTCTAGTAGGTGTTCCATGCAAATCATAAACATCACTATGTACTAATTGCAACAAACATGTAGTTTTTTCTATTTTTGAAAAAGACAATCTTGTTATTTTTGTTTGCATGCATATTTTACACTTTTCATTCATATCATTCTCATATTTAGGAATTAAATTTAAATTAACCATGAAATGCATTTTCTTTATATTAACATGTCCTAAACGACTATGCCGTAATGAAAGACAATCAACGATATAAGCAGAAGAATCTTTTTCATTGATATTGAGCTTAAACATGCCATCATACAAATATCCTTTGCCTACAAAGGTACCACTTTTAGTCAGAATAAATTTGTTTGACTCAAATACAAGCTTAAATCCAAATTTGTTAAGAAGACTTCCAGAAACTAAATTTTTCCTAACATCAGGAACATGAAAAACATTGGTGAGACTAAGGATTTTTTCGAAAATGAATTCGAGATCCACTGTCCCTTTGCCTTTAATCGCAGCAGTAGAATAATTTTTCATATAGAGAACATCTCCTTCCACAGTTTCATAGGCAGAGAAAAAGCTCTTGTCCTTACAAACATGCCTTGTGGCACCATAATCAATCCACCAAGAGTTGTTTTCTCCAAGCATATTAGCCTCGGATATCATAGTAGCAAATTTTTTCTTTGTGTCTGATGTCCCTCTTTTTTCCTTTAGTTTCTTGAACTCACGACAATCCTTCTTGAAGTGACCTGGTTTGTTGCAATGAAAACAATTTCCTTTCATCTTTTTGTTTGCTTTAGAATTATTTGAAAAATTCTTCCGCTTGTTATTCATTCCATGATTGTCAAATTTTTTCTCATTTCCTTCCTCCACCACATGGACCTTAGAAACATAATTTTCCTGTTCCTCTTTATCATCTAGAATTCGAGACTCTTGTTCAATTCTTAAATGAGTCTCTAATTCTTCAAGTGAAATATCTTTCTTTTTGCGTTTGAGTTCTTTCTTATAATCTTTCCATGAAGGAGTAAGTTTTTCAATTATGGTAGAAACAATTACATTATCATCCATCTTTAAATTTTTAAGCTTGTAATGATTTAAGATGCGTTGGATGTCATGAAATTGTTCTAGTACATGCCTATTATCATGCATTTTAAAGCTTAAAAACTGACCGATAAGGAACTTCTTACTTGTAGCATCTTCCGTAAGATATTTGGTCTCCAATGTATCCCATAAATTTTTTACAGTCCCAACATTTTAGTACAAGTCAAACAAATTATCAACAAGTGCATTGAGAATATGACCACGACACAGGTAATCAGCGGTCTCCCATTTTGTGCGTTGTCTTGTCTGTTCCACGGTTTCATCTTCTTCTTCATTTGGTTTCGGTTGTGACAAGACATACACAATCTTCAATGTTGTTATAAGAAAGTAAACCTTTTTTTGCCAACGTAGAAAATTACCACCACAAAAATGGTCCAACTTGACAAAGCCTTATGTTATTTGTCGAAGTGATTTGGAAGAGTCGGCCATTTATGATATTACTGTATTTAGATTGTTGGATAATATGTATGCAAATACAGAAATGGAACTCTTTATATATAACAGTAATATAAACTTCAATACAATAATATAACTTCTGAATAGATTTTGGAAAACTTCAAGGCGTGAGGTCACTTTCCTAAATACAGTATTTGCCCCACACGAATAACTTCGATATACAAATGGGAATCTGCAAATCCGTACTCAAGATATAATGAAGCAACTTGCACTGTCTGCAACTTGTATATTTGAAGACAGCATTTGAATGCAGCAGCGAAGAACAGTCAATCAAGTTCTTATTCTGTTTATGTGCACAAAACAGAATAAGATAATTTATCTCCTGAAAATTGCAAGAGAGTAATTGCAAGAGCTGAAAAATTTGGAACTGGATTAATCTTAATTATATGCAATTTCGAAATAGGATGCCTTTATTTATAGGAAATGAAAGGCTGAATCTCAGGGGTCATGACTGTTAAGTTTTAAGAGTCTTTACTTAATTCGGAAATGGTTTAAGACTGTTGGTAATTAACAGTTATGCCATTTTATTTTAACTCATATGTAAAATTTAAAATTGAATCATTTCATAAAAAACGTGAAATGCATCCATTTAAAATAGGAGTGACATAAAGTGCATGCTCCTCTCACTCTTTCCCTCCCTTCCCTCCTCCCCCTCTTAATTTTCTTTTATCATTTTTTCTCATTAAACCTTAATATCAATTTCAAAGTACCAAACACTATGTAAAATTGGATTTAAACTCATTTCAAATCCACACATTTACAATTCACTAATTTACAATGAACCAAATTACATAACTAAACAATTTGTGCAACCAAACATGGCCTTAATATATGTAACCAAATAGATTTCCACATAATGAATTGAACGATTGATTTTGGCTTCTTGTTGAAATAGATTAATCGCTTTGCTTTAAAAGATAATAGATTTAATGTATTAAAGTCAAAACAACCCAATAAAATACTCTGCTAACCCACATTGTTGGAATGTGGTACATAATTCTTTGCTATGCTCCAGATTTTGGAAATATTGGAGGAGCTCCAAAGAGATTATGGGCGCTCACATTGTTCCTTATAACCAACAGGGTTGGAAAGTTATAAATTATTCAATTGGGACACAACTCACCATATTATACTGAATAATACAAGCAGCCTCCAAAATTTATTTTTGAACCACCATAAATTCATCATCACACAACTTAATAATAACACTATAACATAAAACCCCCCCACATATCAATTAAGATACTTCAAAATCCCATTCTTAATCGCAGGAAAGAAATGCAGAGTTAAAAGAATACTATGCGCATCAATATTGAGGTGGAAAGAACACGAAATAAACAGAAACCAAAAGTACCCCTGGTGGATTATTATTCAGCACCAACTTCTCCAGTCCTTATTGAATTTTTCTCATGGTCACCTTCAAGCTGGCTTAAGTTTCCTTTCTCCTTGATGAGTTGAGTGTGGTGGTGTTTGCAGTAAAGCCGCCCTTCATGTGCGATGTAGTTGGACGGGCTGATTACACACCCTCCATGGCTGCATTTGAAACAACTCTTGTGGTATGCAGTTCCATTCACCGACACCTTTAAAAAAGAGAACTAATGTCAAAACGGTCCATGCCAACATGTTTTTTACCTATGGAAATGTACCAAGGTGGACAACGTACGAGCCGTTAGAACATCTTTCATATTCTCCTTCAAGTGCCTCTAGCGAGAACCACGTGTAGAAGACCTAATTTCTTGATCGATTTGAGAATTCATTTATTTTTTGGATCGATTTGGAACATCCTTTTGGATATATTCTTTTTTTTTTTTTTAAATGTGGTAGAACAGGATGATTTTGTAAATTTATGTACACAAAATAGCATCTCATCATAGTGAACTTTACATTAATTTTGGCTATATTGTGAGAACTCCCCTGGAGTTATTACAGCAGTTGCAAATATTTTTCTGAGCTAAAAACAGTTTTAAGTAACAAATCATAGTCATAAGGGGGTATGTGCAACTTTTCCACAGTTCGGGTGGTTATTTACAACGCTGGGGAGTTATTTGAAATAACTTTGATACTTTAGTGGGTTACTTGCATTTAACACGACTATTGAATCGTAGTTACAAATATACAGTCCTGAACTAATGAAGCATATGTATTTTACTTGTGACCAAAATGCAGGACACAAAATAAAACATAGGTCCGCGTTGGGGTAGTGTGATATAGACTGTAAAAATGGCTTTTCAAACTAATCTATAATAGTAATTACAGAAAATAATCTATCCAAAACGAGAATACAGAAAAGAATAGCCTGTGTTAAGTGTGAGCATAAGAATTGTGGATATATCATCTCCTGTAGCAGAGTTTCTAGGTTGTTACCTTTTCAGTTGGATAGACAGTGTTCTTGCACCCCAAACATTTATCTCTTGTTCCCACAAACATATTTGAGACTTTACTTGAAACTTGTTTCTGTTCAAAGATTAAGGTTACTAGCAGAAGTTAGAAACTCTAACAAGCAATTTGGATCCCGTTTTGTTGACCCAATACTTATTAAAACATGATTAATTGTTTGCATCACTTACACTAGCATATATTTTAAAAATTCATCTAATACATGATATGATCAAAAGTCATTTTAAAAATTTGAATATATAATTATTTTCTCTTTTGTGGTAACCAAACGGGTTCTTAGTTTCTGGATAATTACCTCACTGCCAACAGGTTTCTCTGGTTTCACAATCTTTGGTGTTCCTGAAAGATAATTGGAGAAGACACAAATTGATTATATAATTTTGAGGGCATATAAGTTGCAGAAACCCCTTGATAAATTGCACCAGTTACAAATAGCCCCCAAACCCATTAAGCTTTTAAAGCTCCTTGAACTATTTTCACCATTTGCAAATTCCTCCTCGTCGCTAAAAATAGTTTTGAGTAACACAAGAATAATGTTTGTATCAACAAATAAATTGAGTATAGCAACAATTCCAATGTTTGAGAGGTTATTAAGTTTTTAATTTGTACTGTAACGATTATCTATATCAGGTTCAAATTCAAACAAAGAGTATTTATAAGGGTGATTTGCTGTATTTCATTTTGGGCCCCGACGTTAATATACATTTTAACATCGAAACTGTCTTACATATCATGTGTTGCCTTCGAATATTTACGTCACTGTCGAAGGAAAATTGTCGAAAAACTATGGAACCCAAAGTTATATACTGCTAAACAGAATGGAGGAAAAGGCCAAATCATCGTATTCATAAAAAGTGCAATAGTTTAAGGCGTTTTCGCATTTTGATTTTTGCCCTAATTTCATCTAATTTTGTGGTATCCAATTTTACCGTCAAAGCTTTTATCCAGACTGCCAGTTCTTTTGAAGAGTTGATCAAAGTGTGGCCTGCAGTACAGAACTCCCTCGAAGGAATTGTAGTTGCCAAGCTGCAATAATACATTTTAAATTGTATCATAATAGAATTACATATGAAAGCTAAAATTTTATATTATCCCACATCTGGTTACATTATTGTTACACTTATTTAATTATTCCTATTATAGTATTGGCATGTCTCTTAATCCTTTTTGGAAAAAAAAATACACCTTTTTTGTTGATTGGATCTGATCCACCCCTACTGAAATAAGGAAATATAAATTGACACATAACTAATCTGTATTGATTCTATTCTGGGAGAAACAATAAACTTCCCAATCTCTATTAGACCACTAGTTAGGAGTATATGTGATCCTCAAAACAACACTGGTTATGAAATAAGCCTGAATATTGCCTTCAAGGTTATATTGACAAATTGTTCATCATCCAAATACAGATCCACAAGAGCTGAAATTCTTACACAGTTATACTAATCAACTTAAATTGGTTGATTGGAATACAACCCAAAACAATCCTCAGATCAGATCAGATCAGATCAAATCAAAGTTGTGCAAACTCAAAGCCTAGAACACAAATTTACAAATCTATGAATGGTCCTAAATCTAGTTCAAAAATATGAAAATGGGTGGCCTGGAAACTATAATTAGTGAATCTTTTAGGCAAGAACTTTATCAGCACCTATGCTTGGAGCCACTGATGATAAAGATTTCATGCTAATCAAAAATTGAGAAAAATTTAAGCTTTAGCTAGAGCATTGAGATGAAAATTCTCAGTAAGATCATCAACTTTGATAAATATGGCCTAAATATCTTTCTTTTTTCTTTTTTTTTTAAAAGAAGAAAGAAATACATAGATTTGTGAAGAGAAAATAAGAAAGATTTCCCAGATCAGAATATATACATATAAATAAATATATGTGAAAAAACAAATCCCAGAACAAGTCTGTGGTCTATTTTTTAATGCACAGTGAATTAAAAATGAGCATTGTGGGCTGAAACAAAACATTGTGAAGAAAATAAACAATGTTTTAAGAAGAAGTGACCTTGAGAGTGCCTTTGCAGTGATGGCATCTGAAACAAGCTTTGTGGTAGATGCGATTGTCGGCAGTTAGCTTGTCTACAAGATAGACAGTCTTTTCACATGCCATGCATTTCTGGGTTGTTCCTGCAAATGCCATGCCTCTCAATTCTCTCACTAACCAAGAAACAATGTTCTCTCTTTTTCTCTATGCCAGAAACTGATGGGTGAGATAAGGGATGGAAGATGCTAAAATATGAGTTGGAGGAGAGACCAAAAGCAGAGTTGCAGATAATTAAAGGACCACCCCTTTGACAATCATTTTGTCTGAATATCAACCATCTAACTAACTATGACCCGCCTAAGATATTTTCATTTTCTTTTATCTTCTATGCTGGTTTGCTTGGTTGGATTAAGGAACAATACAAAATAAATGACATAAGAAAATGTTTTGTTTTTTATTTTTTTGGCATTACCAAATACTTCTTAATATAAATAAATATTTTTTTGAAAAAGATATAAATTTAGTTTAATCCATTTAATCTCTCAAAGATGGGCACCCCTCCCCACTACCGAAGCTCCAATGGCCCTCTCACCGGAGCTTCGGCGACCCTTGCTGGGGCTTCAACGAAGGCTGCCGATAGCAGGGGGTGGGAGGTGCATGAAGGTGGGTAATTGAATTTGTGTCATATTTTGAGTATTTTTATGTGGTGATGGACTTTTTGAAACAAAATAAAAAAGTTTAAACTAAATGTGTATTAAAAAAAATGTTCGAGATACTATTCGGTATATGCCCCTTTCTTTATCATTGAAAATGGATTGGTCAAAATGTAACACCACAACATGTAATTTTAATGATTTTGAGTCATACGATGTCGATCTTATAAGTTAAGATGTCAATCTCATAAGACATGAGAGTTACATAATGAGTTTGACATTGACCTGTTTCGTTTATTATAAATCGTTAAGACGCATTAAATAGTAATTTATATCCATTTGTCTTATATAGTTTAGTGTTAATTCCCTCGTTATGAATTTAACTAAATGTCATCTTTCGTAATATTAATGGATTAATTTGTCTAATTGAGTTATATACAATTGAAAATAATTAATTATCTAAAAAAATGGGTGAACACGACATGACCCGTTAAAATAACAAGTCGTGTTTTGAAAGTACATGTGCTTGAAACCGAGATGGAGATAGGGTACGTAAGGACATAATTTCCATAGTCCCGCTTTTACATTGAGTATGTCATATACCGCTCCAACCATCGAGAGAAGCTCACGATCATTTGTTCGAGTCCACGTATCTGCATATCAAGTTTCTTCAACAACGGACATCTACAAGATTGATTTTGGTAAGGATTATATTTAAGTTTCGAATTTGGTTTACGCTTGTATTGGGATATTCTTCAAAACTATTTTTTTTAATCAAATGAGGCATTTTTCTAAGTCAAAATATTCTTTGGAAGACCTATAGGGCCTTTTAAAATATTATTTTTTCGCTTCTGTCATTCAAACGACAACGCAATGTTGTTCAAACAACATTGACAAGTCGTTCAAATGACCCCTTCTAACGACATCACATGTCTTTTGATAGGTCACGAGATACGTCGCTCCTTTTGTGCTTCAAACAACCACGTACTGTTTTTCATATTATCATGTCGTTTCTAAGGTCGCTGCTAACAACATCTAATGTCATTCAAATGACACTAAGAAGTCGTTCTAACAACATGCGTCGCCTCAAGTATTTTACTTTGCTATAAGTACCTATTTTGGAAGACTTTTTCATTAAGACTTTTACCAAATGAAAACTGCAAATATGCAGAATTTTAGTCTTCACTTTTAGGGCACTTTATTTTTTATTCACACAAAAGATCCCATATACGTTTGTGAATCGTTTGGAAACACTTCTTGTCGAAGTTTTTCTTGTAGAGAAGATTTCTCTACTGCTGGATTGATAGTTCTTGTAGTGGGCTATTTGTTGATGACTATAGTCATTGGGGATACTCGAGGGCATTCACTGCTGAAGGAGGAGCTGCGATTCTTGAGGTTCTCTAGGGAATCTTTGCTGGTGCTAGGCTACGATCTATGTGGATTTTCTACGAGAGATTCATTACAGATTTCATTATGTAATTGTAAGTTGCGATTTACATTAGATAGTGAAATAAAAATATTTTAACCAAAAGGAGTTTTTTCCTGAATCTTATTTATCACTTGATTTGTGATTGCATGTTTAATTTATCCACATAGATGCATGATTAGGGTTTAATAAAATTTGGATTGAAGAAAATTTAAATTGAAAATTTGCTAATTAAATAATTAATTGATATAACGCATCCTCAAATTGGTATCAGAGCAGGTTTCACCAAATTACCATGAGATCTTTTTTTTGCAAAATTTTTGTAATATCGAATTTTTTTGATAATGTTTGCAATTTTCCCGATGGATAACTTATATAATCAGATGCCCATCTTTGATGACACAAATTATGCCTATTGGAAAGCCCGCATAAGATCTTGTTTAAAGGCTATCGATGAATGCGTTTGGCTTGTTTGTGAAAGATGGTGGACCCCTCCCACTATCACCGTTAAAATTATCACCAAGCTCAAACATGTGTCTGAGGATGATTATAAATGGAGTACCTATAACTCCCGTGACCTTAGCGCTATTTCTAGAGTCATAACCCCTAACAAGTTCTGCCGTATTATGACGTGCACCACGTCTAAAGAGGCATGAGATATCCTACAATTGACGTATGAGGGTACCAACGTGGTTAAGGCGTTAAAATTAAAAATTTTGACCACCCAGGTTGAGACTATCACCATGTCAGAGTCCGAGTTTTTGACGAGTTTTATGCTAGGTTGTTGGACATAGTCAATACGATTTTTAATTTGAGTGAGAAAATTGAGGAGACGAGAGTTGTTAAAAATATTTTGAGGTCACTCCCATCCCATTTTATTCCTAAGGGCACTTTTTTAAATTCTTTAGGGATATTAGATACACTTAGGTTAGAAGATTTCGTAGGAGACCTTCAAATTTATGAGATCGACATGCTTGCCAAAACCGTTAAGCCTAAGGATAGAGGGATTGCACTTAGGGCATAATCTAGAAAGGTGAGGAAGTTTCTATTGAAAAGAAGAAAGAGAGAGTTTGTGAGTCCGAGTCTGAGTCTGAGGAAGAGTTTGATTTTGATGATGTGGCCATGCTTGCTAAAAATTTTAAAAAGCTTCAAAAGAAAATTTCTTCCAATAAAAAGATGTTTGTGAAAAATAAAAAGAAAGAAGAGGCCAAAGAGAGAGCTGCGAGACAGAGGAAGAGGCGACATTTTGAGTGCGAGGGAAAAGGACACAAAGCATTTGAATGTCCCACTATGCTAAAGAGAAAGGGAAGGAAAACTGTTATGCCAACCACTCTTAGCGATAATGACATTGAGGTGAATGATTTTGAGGATGAATCATCACATGGTATGTGTGTTGCCTTTATGGCTAGTCATGTGATCACATCTAGTTTGTCCCACGATGAAGAGGACACTTATATACGTGAGAGCCCCCATGATTATTTGAGTGTTTCTAGTGAGTGTGAGAGTGAGATTGAAAGTGAGGGTGAAAGTGATCTTCAAAAAGCATTTAAAGATTTATACTCCGTGACCTTAAAGATGAAGAAGTTTAATAAGGAGTTAGGTCTTAAAGTGTTAGATTTGGAGAGAGAAATAAAAGTTTTAAGGGGATGTGAGGCGTCGGCGAGTCAACTTGAGAAGGTGAAGGTTTCTTTAAGCGATCAATTGATCGTCTTAGGACGAGAAAATAGTGAACTTGAATCCTATGTGTCCCAACTCGAGAGAGATATCTAACGTGATCGAGAGGTCAGGGTTACTATAGAGAACACATCTAAGAAGGTTGGAAAGATGCTCCTCAGTCCCACTTTGGGTAATGTTGAGAGAATAAGAATAGGTTATAACAGTGCGTCTACTTCCCATGTTGCACCTGAGCCGGTTCTCGAGTTTGTGATAGATCCATATGGCTATCGAACTAACCTACCCAGGCATCCACTTTCACGTAGAAGAGCGCGTCCTAATCGTTTTAAGAGAGGTGTTCCTAGACTCGTTTTTATTTGTTCCCATTATAAGAAGAAATGATACCTTAGGGATTTTGTTTTAAGTTGGGTTATGCGTCTCATAGGTTTTTACCTTGTTATGCTACTACATGTATTCCCACACGCACACCCACACATGATACTTCAGATGCTCCTGTATATCACATGAAAGATTTTGATCATTTTAGAAAGCAAGTTGAGTATTTAGTCAAGATTTCACATGATTTGATGGATGTTTTTCATAGGATGTCACCACTTTTGGTAAACTCCTCCGCACCTAAAGGTTGAGGTTTAGACTTTTTTGCTAGCATAGGATAATTTTCATGATGATATTTTATGCCTATTGCTAGTGTGTACCACTTTTCTATTTATTTTTTCCATTTTGATATATTTTTCGAAAAACCCAAAAATATTTTTGTTTTTGAAATTTTTTGGAAAAATACAAAAAAAAATTTCTATTTTTTTGAGAAAAAATTGAAAAAGCCAAAAAGATTTTATTTTGATAATTTTTTTGGAAAAACAAACAAAGATTTTTGTATTTCGTTTTACACTGTTTGTGGATGGACATTTAGGATGATCAAGTCACAACATCATTCCATATTCATGTGACTATTTGGTAGTGCTTTGACATGATACATCATTTCATCCATGTGCGTTATAATGTTTGGAGTCATTAAGATGAGATTTGATATTACTTTCTACGTGTTTGTCTCAGGATTTTCTTTAATGCACACTTGCACGAATTTATTTGATTATTGTGCTTATCTATAACATGTTGGTCGAAGTGTTTTTGTAAGGACATATTTTACAAAGTCCGATTTACATTAAAGTATGTCGTATACCACTACAACCGTCCAAGAAAAGATCAAGTTCAATCATGCATCAAGACGGATCCAAATATCAATATTCTTCAACAATAAAGCCTCTCCGAGATAAATTTTGGTAAGGTTGTGTTTAAGCCCTTAACGGTTCATTTAAAGTGTTGATATAATTTTTCTATACTGTTTTTTAAACATCTAAGGCATCATATTTCTTCAAAAGAATTTTTTCTAAGTGTTGAGGCGGAGTTTTATTAAATGTTTTTTTTTGTCGTTCAGGTCGTTCGGTCGACATGATAGTGTCGTTCAAGAGACTTTGTGATGTCGCGCGATGTCCTCATTCGAGCGACATCCTATTTTCTTTCGAGCGAGATCACCGACTCAATTTTGTAATATATACCTGATTAAATGAGTCATTTTTTCTTAAGAAAACCTGATGTTTTTCATTAAACGAAAACTGCAAACTACAGAATTATTTTATCTCCTTCATTTAGGGTTTACAACTTTATTTTCAATTCAAAAAAATCCCAATAGTTTAATGGATTATTTTAGAACCCAAGATACGATCTTGTTGAAGTTTCTCTTGCAGGGAGGGTAAATCTACGGCTAATTTAGTACAACTTATGGGAGGTGCTGGCTAACTACGACTGAGGTCATTGGCAGTGCTTGAGGATGTTCCTGTCTGATTCAAAGCTGCATGTTCTTGTGGGTTCGTTGCGATTGATCCATTGCTGACTCTAGGCCGCGTGTCTATGTGAGTGTCTACAGATTTCATTGTGTATGTACGTTGCGATTTACTTTTGCATAGTGAAATAAAAAGATTTTCTCTTTATTTTTTATTCCTGATATCTGTGTATTAGCAATTTATTTGTGATGGTTTAATTTTACCCACCTAGATGTATGTGATAGGGCTTAAATAAAATTAGCTTAGAAATTGATTCCAATTAAATAAGTTCAAATTTGTATTTGCCAATTTGTAGAAATTGATATCACACTGCATTCTCAAATTGGTATCAGAGCTCATTGCACTAAGTTATTGTGTCTGATCTTTTCTCCGTAAAATTTTTGTGACATTGATTTTTTTAAATATTTGATTTTGAGATTTTGCAATGTTTTCGAATGAAAACTTATATAATAGGTTGCCAGTTTTTGATGTGTCTAATTATGCCTATTGGAAAGCCCGCAAGAAATATCATTTAAAATCCATTGATGAGCGAGTTTGGATTGTTTGTGAAAGACGATGAGTTCAAAGGGAGCACTTTTAATTCACGTGGGCTAAGTGCAATTTCGGGAGCTGTCACCCCTAATGAGTTCTGATGTATTATGACATGCACTACATCAAAAGAAGCATGAGATGTTTTACAACTTACCCATGAAGGCACGAATGCGATCAAAGAGTTTAAATTGCAAAATTTAACTACTTAATTTAAAACAATTACCACGCTTGAATCTGAGTGTCTTAATGACTTTTGTTCATGAATATTTGATATTGTCAACACTAGTTTCAATCTTGGTGAGCACATTCTTGAGGCATGAGTGGTTAAAAATATTTTGAGATTGTTGCCTAAATGTTTTATCCTGAAAGTAACTGTTTTGAATTCCTTAGGAAATTTGAGCAATCTTAAGTTAGAAGAACTCGTTGGAGACCTACAGACATATGAAATTAACATGTTTCTTGACACTGTCAAGCCTAAGGATATATGGATAGAACTTAGGGCCCAGTCTAGGAAGAGTGAATAAGTGTCCAAGAGATAGAAGAAAAAGAAAGCGAAAGTTTGTGAGTCCTAGTTTGAGGGTGAATTTGATTTTGATATGACCATACTTGCAAAACATTTCAAAAAGTTTCTCAAATTTTCAAAAGAAAATTCTTCCAATAAAATATTTTTTGAGAAAAATAAAAAGAAAGATGAGGCCAAAGAGAGCAATGAGAAAGATTATGAGGAAAAAGAGAGATGTTTTGAATGTGCGGGTAAGGGGCATAAGGCATTTGATTGTCCCACTAAGCTAAAGAGAAAGGGCAAGAATATTTCCATGCTAGTCACTCTTAGCAATAGTGAGGAAGAGGTGAAAGATTTAGGGGATGAATCTTCACATAGGATGTGTGTTATCTTAGTGTAAATTCATGGTGTGTGATTTTTGTAAAATTATTTTTGGATTTTTTGTATAAAAAATTGAATAATAAAAAATAGTTTGTGGGAGATTTTGGGTAACTCCTTTGCATGAGCGTAGTTTGATCCATATTTTCTATGCATATTTATCGTGATAACTCCATTCTTGTTTTTGTTTTTTCGTTTTCTTGTCTATTTTAGACAAATAAAAAGGGGGAGAGTGAATTCTGGGAGAGTTTTATATTATGGGGGAGATTTGATTATTGACTGATTTATTCCTATATTATTTCAAACTCAATGCGTCAGGAAGGTATTTTCTTTGTCTCATTTGTGCAGGTACAAAATTGAAGATCATATTTTGCACACCCTGATGAGAAAATCTTAAAGATTTGATGATTTGATGTTGAAAATTTCTGAAGAAAAGTTTGAGACTTACATGTTTAGTACCTTTTCAGTTTTGGGTTCATGGGAGGGTATTAAATTTGTATAGGAATTTTGATTTGATAATTCAAATATTTTTATTTTGTACCGGTATAGACATATGGGGAGATTTGTAAGGACATATTTTGTATAGTCCGTACTTTGTATTGAGTATGTCGTATACATCTATGACTGTCGAAGAATGTTCAAGATCTCATATGCAACAAGATGGATCCGAATATCAAGTATACTTCAACAACAAGCCTCGACAAGATTAACTTTGGTAAGGTTGTACTTTTAATCCCTTAACTGTTCAGTATAAGTGTTGGGTTATTTTTTCTAATTTTTTTAAGTGGTGGGGCGTTCTTTTTCGTCAAAATATTTTTTCTAAGTGTTGAGGTGGACTTCATTAAAATATTATTTTTTCGCTCTAGTCGTTCGATCTAGATAGCCACGTCGTTCAAGCGACGGAGGCATCTCGCGCACAGTCGTTCGAGCGACATGATTGTTTCATTCGAGCGACCTTCCGACTTAACTTTTCTATAAATTGGTTTGTCCAACTCCATTTTTTAGTTGAAGATCTGAGAATTTTTTATACACGAAACTGCTTTGGTAGAATACTTTGTCTTATCACTTTTAATATTTAAATAATTTGTTTTCAATTAACAAAAATCCCAATTTCTTTATGTGAATTGTTTTGGAACTCAAGAACACAATTTTGTGAAGTTTCTCTTGTAGAGAAGATCTCTACTGCTGATCTAGGTGGCGCTTGAGGCAGGTACTGGGCTAACAACGACTGCGTGTCATAAGGAGTACTTGACACAGACATCATGCATTACACTTGAGGGAAGTTGTATGTAAGTCAAAGGTCGTGTAATCGTGTCAAAGTTCTAGAATATAAAAGGTTTTGTCGTGGGGAATTTTTTTCTGAATTACTTTGTCACTTGCTTGCAATTTTATTTAAACTTTCACACACATGGGCTGATTTTAATTTGAATTTGGTTTTGTTAAATCTAAGTTACCTAATTAAATAAGTGAATTTGAGAATTAAATCAACTAGTATCACACCGTGTACACAAACTGGTATCAGAGCAGGTTTCACTATTTTATTTTGAATTCCTATTTTTCGCAAAAGTTTTTATGATATAAATTCTTTTAAACTTTGATGGATCACTTATATAATCGGGTACATACTTTTAACGACAATAATTTTGCCTATTAGAAAGCTCGCATGAAATTTGTTTTAAAAGCTATAAATGAGCACGTTTGGTTATTGGTTGAAAATGGTTGGTCTCCTCCCATCGTTACTGTTGAGAACATCACCTCTTTAAAACCTGTGTCAAACTGGACTGAGGATGATTTTAAATTGTCCAATTTTAATTCACGTGTTTTGAGTACTATCTCTGGAGCCATCACTCTCGACGAGTTCCGTTGAATTATGATGTGCACCACGTATAAAGAGGCATGGGATGTTTTAACATGGACACATAAGGGTACCACTACTGTTAAAGAATCTAAGTTGCAAAATCTTACCACCCAATTTGAGACACTCACTATGTCAGAATATGAGACTTTTGACGAGTTTTATGCACGTCTGTTGGACATAGTCAAAACTAGCTTTAATTTGGGTGAGGCAATTGATAACACACGGGTTGCGAAAAAGATTTTGAGATCTCTTCCAAAAAGTTTTATTCCAAAAGTCACTATTTTAAACTCGATGGGGAATTTGAGCACACTTAAGTTAGAAGAGTTGGTAGGTGATCTTCAGACTTTCGAGTTAGATATGTTTCCCCAAGCTGTTAAGCCCAAGGGGGTTGCACTTGGGACACAGTAGAGATCCAATGAGGATAAAAGAAGAGAGAGCAAAAGGAAGGAGAGTGTATGTGAATCTGAATCTCATGACGACTTTGACATGGACCTACTTTCTAAAAATTTAAAAAAATTTCTCCAGTTTTAAAACAAAGAAATCCCAATAAAACGTTTTCGGAGAAATACAAAAAGAAAAAAAGGGCCAAAGAAGGTGATGAGAAAGAAAAAGAGAGTGAGGAGAGCCTTGAGAAGATAAGATGATTTGAGTGTGATGGGAAAGGGAACAAGTCATTTGAGTGTCCCACTAAACTTAGGAGAGAGGGCAAGAAAATTGCCATGCTCGCTCCCCTAAGCAATAGTGAGGGAGAAGAGAAAGAGGATGACGATGAGTCCAAAAAAGGTTTAGGACAAAGGATGACTATAGACTTTACTGGTCGTATGATAGCATCCACGAGAGCGTCAACGACGAGTCGAATGAAGATGAGAGTGAAGTTGACAACGGAGATAAAAGTGAGCTCCGAAAAGCTTTTAGAGAGTTGTTTACAGAGACCATGAAAACAAAAAGGTCGGATAGGGGTCTAGGTCTTCGAATTTATAAGTTGGAGGAAGAGAATGATGAGCTAAAAAGTAAAAATTATGACTTGACCAACACGGTGTCTAGTCTGACGATACGTGTATCCCATCTCGAGGATGATCTCGAACGATCACGGGAGGCCCAAGTCTCTTTAGAAAAATTCATCTGAGAAGGTTGATAAGAGGGTTCCCTATCTCGTTTTGAATGATGGTGAGTATGTGGGAAAAAGTCATGACGGTGCATCCATTACTTTTCATGCACCCGAGCCTATTTCCACTTTGGTGAGTGATTCTCATGGGTGTCCGTCTAGGAAAAACACATACCAAAATTTTTGATAAATTACTTCCTAGACCGGTTTATGTTTGCTCCCATTGCAAAAAGAGAGGACACCTTAGGGAGTTTTGTTCTAAGTTGGGTTTCATGACACATCATTCCACTTCATATGTTCACACACATGCACCCACTCATGATACTTTGCTTGCATATAATGATAGAGAGTTTGCACATATTTACGAGCAAGTAAAGTTTTTAGTCAAGACTACACATGATCTAATGGACTTGGTTCAAAAGATGTCACCGTCTTTGGAAAACTCCACCACACTTCCCGGTTAAGGTCTAGACATGTTTGCTAGCATAGGGTGATTTACATGATGACATCTTTGCCTATTGCTAGTGTGTACCATTTGTTTTATTTCAGTTAGCATTTTTATTTATTTTTCTTATTTTTAGTACTATTTTAGCACTGTTTTGGATCTGTTTGCCCATTCCAGGAACTGTTTTTTACAAAATTTTCCTACTGGATAAAACTGCATGTCATTCTGGATAATCTGAGAAATTTGTGCTTTTCTCATTCTAATGAGATCACCTGTCGTTCGAACGACATGGCATCTCGTTCGAACGACCCCTGGAATTTTGTTTGTAGTCCCTATTTCTTCCTTCTATATGTTATTGGTACTGCTGGGTTGTTTCTGAACAGTGTTTGAAAAAATACTAAAAGATTTTCCTTTTTTAAATTTTTTTTGAAAAATCCAGAAAGAGTTTTGTAGTTTGTTTTACACCTTTTATGAATGCACACTTAGGATGACTAGGTCACAACTTCATGCCATATCCCTGTGACTGTTTTATAGAGATTTGAGACAATATGTTGTGTCATTAATGTGATTTACAAAGTTTGGAATCTTTTGAGATGATATAGTGTTACTGCCTACATGTTTGACTCATTTTGTCCTTTATTACACACATGAACGAATTTGTTTGATGTTTGTTCTTGACAAATCACATGTTGGTTACATGTTTTCATCTCAATTCTGTCTATTAAAACGAATCAAATGAGAAAAACAAGATAATAAAAGGTGTGCATTTTTTTACCATTTTACCGTAAGTTTGTGTGAAATTTAAAAACGGTGAAGGGCTATGAAAGGTACACATCTATCCTTTGCGATTAATCCGCCGTTTAAATTGGACCTAAAAAATTGAGGAATTTTATTTATCCGGGGTCCAAAGAGGTTTAAAAGAGCCTGAAAAAATATTGAATGGAAATAAAAAGAAATATATGCTAATTATGGGCCATTAGGTTTATTCACCAATTTTCCAATGTTTGAGAATTTAGATCACCTCACAAATAAAATATATATGAGGGAGTTTGGTTGGAGATTTAAAACAGCTTTGCACGTCATTAAAAATCTTGAAAAAGCATGAAATGTCTTTGGACATTATTGGTGTGAAAATCATGTTGACTTTGATTTGTTGATTTTGATTTAAGACGATGTCATCTAAATTCAACAATTTTACACTAAAGGACTAATTTTTATGTTCATTTGTTAGAGTACACTCATGTATCTTGCACATATGATATGATTGAGTTGATTTTTCTATCAAATTTGTTCACACCCATTCATTACATTTCCATGATTTAGTCGTCTTAGTAAATATTCATGCTATGCGATTTTTTGTAACATCATATATCTTGCATTTTTTTATAAAAATTTTGAAAAATTCAAACATAGTATGTTTGATTTATTTTTCGTGACACCCCGATTTGCTTTATGTGATTTATTCTTTTCCTTATCTATTTTGGACAAATAAAAAGGGGAAGAACGAATTATGATATTATGTTTTTTTTAAGTATGGGGGAGATTTGATTATGCTTACTTGTCTTATGTTTATATAATTTCAAACTCAATACGTCACGAGGTTTTTTGCTTTATCTCATGTGTGTAGATACAATTGAAGATTCTTTGGATTGCACACCCCTATGAGAAAAGCTTGGAGATTTGAAAAGTTGATTGTTGAAACCAAGTTTGATTAAGACTTGTTCAGTTTATCTTTCCTCATTTGAGTTTATGGGAGGGTAGATTTGTATAGGTTATTTTTGAGTTTGATACTTCGAATTATTTTTATTTTGTACTGGCATAGACATAGAGAGATATTTGTAAGGACATAGTCCGTCACGCTTAGTATGTCATATACCGCTACAAGTTTGTCAAAGCATTGGAAAGCGTACATCTAAAATTGACGATCCTAATTTCAAGTCAACTTCAACAATCATGTCAAACAAGGACGACTTTGGTAAAAGTGGCTAAGTTCCATTTACATTTTGCATAAAAAGTTTTGGGATTTTTTTTAAAAACTAAAATATTTTTCCTTTTATGAAAAATGATTTTTGAATTATTTTAAAAGGATTTTTATATTTTCAAAAAACATTTTTATCATAAAAGCTTTTTGATAACTGTTCTCAGATTCATAAGAGTGTTGGTTTCTAAGTCTCCAAATGTTTTAAAACACGGTAAAATGAATCTTGCGATTTGTGCTTGGTCATTCAAACGAGATCCTATCTCGTTCGAACGAGACCAGAAGTCGTTCGAACGACATGACAACTCATTCGAATGAGAAGTCTTTTTTCCGGACACGTCACCGCCTTAAAAGTTTTTATAAATAAGGTGTTAGGGTTCTGTATTTTGTGTGGAGAAAATTTTGTTTCGATCAGAATACGTTTTTGAGAGTTACCTTTTCTCCAACATAATTTGAGGGTTCAAATTTGTTTTCACAATTCACAAGTCCCAGAAAGATTTTTTTGTGAGTTCTTTTGTGGAACTCAAACCAAATTTTTCCGAAAGTTCAACCTTTGTGAGAATAACTCTACAACAGGAGAGCCGAGAGATATTGTGGACGGAGATCCTATAAAGAATCAAGATTGCGTGTCCAAATTGGTACGACAACGAGTGAGCTACTGCCGAGTTCTAGATGAAGCTTTGAAGGTTTGACACAGACATCATGCATTACACTTGAGGGAAGTTGTATGTAAGTCAAAGGTCGTGTAACCATGTCAAAGTTCTAGAATATAAAAGGTTTTGCCCTGAGGGGATTTTTTTCCTGAATTACTTTGTCACTTGCTTGCCAACTTTATTTACACTTGCACGCACATGGGATGATTTTAATTTGAATTTGGTTTTGTTAAATCTAAGTTACCTAATTAAATAAGTGAATTTGCGAATTAAATCAATTGGTATCACACCGCGTACATAGAAAATATTTGTTCAAGGATAAAAATGAAGTATCAAACTTCAGCATAATTGAGATTAAATTGTAGAACACATATATCTAAAAAAATAGAGAGAGAAATGAAGAGGAAAAATAACTAGTTTTTTCTCACTAGAGATTTAACTCTCTAAAATATAACTCTAAAAAATTTTCTTGACCTCTAGACATCTCTTTGATAATAAGGCAAATATATACACTATCAATCTCACACAAGAAGCTTGAGGGGAAAGTAGGTAACAATAGCCTATTTCTTCCCGAGGTCAGGGTTGGGGGTGGGGGCGAAATGCAAGAGTTCTTGTCTCTCTATCTCCCATTTCTTCCTGAGGTCGGGTTATCAGTTCAGTGACTGATGATTTTCCCCTAGAAGCTATCGACACTATATCCAAATTTCATTGCACGCTCTTCAGTGTGAGGGGTTGTCAATTTTTTTGAGTCATCAGTTTATTTTATGTAAAAAAGAAACGTAAGCGTACTCTCTAACACACATGTGACCTATACTCTGATGACACCCCTATTCCGGGGTTCAATTGAAAAAAACGTTTTATACTTTGATTTCTCTAAGAAAACACTTCTTTTAAAGTAAAATCTTGCTTCTACATATTTTTCGTATAATCCATTGGTTTTAATTAATGAAATGATGCCCAACTTAGGAAGTTTACAAGAACACTTGAAATAAAAGAGTTTAAAAAACTTCATAGAATAAATAATAATTTAAGAAACTCCACATCATCCTGTCTTATTACACTCCGAATTTAAAGTACTTCCATGAATTTCCAACATTATTATTTCATATTCCAATGCTGTTTCAAATGTAATTTTATTATATTAAACCCATTTCTCACAACCACATATGATTTTATCCATGAATGAAGGGATTTACACCAATAAAATTCATATATGCATCCTAACATTTCTTCATCAAGTTCAACATAATTTTTTTTTATATGAAATAACTAATTTAAACATGATTTTCATAAAAATTATGTAACAATCCCCATTTTCATGTAAAGGTTGTCCAGACACAATACATCGAAGATGGAGACCATAATAATAATAATAATAATAATAATAATAATAATAATAATAATAATAATAATAATAATAATAATAATAATAATAATAATAATAATAATAATAATAATAATAATAATAATAATAATAATTATAATAATAATAATAATAATAATAATAATAATAATAATACATTTGAATTTTAAATCGACATGCACAATAAACCATTTAATTAATGACTGATAATAAGTAAGTCCAACACCTAATTAGTAATAAAAACCTCTATATAAGTAGATCTCAGAAAGACAAAATAATAAACTTCGGTCTTTTGCCCATACAATCTTCGAAATAATAAAAATGTCTGGAAAGAAAATAAAGCCCTAAACTTGAGTCAATCGAACTGGAATGACTGATGAGAAATATGACCGCAAGTCTGATCTCCCGTCTGTCCTTTTGTCCTTGTCTAGAAAAACTTGGGAGAAAAAATATTTTTGTAATTTGAGTCAACACCCTAGAGTTGCAAGAATTATCTTACGAAATCAAAATGAAATTATGTAGTTAATTCACATTATGTACCTCGCATCGTCACTCGCATGCAGTAAGTAACTCACCTCTCATCTAAGTGCAATACAATACACTTAATCATCCAAGCCCAATTATGAAATTCGATAATTTCCACAATAAAATAATAATCCAAGCGTTTAATAAAATTCATACACTGAAGCTAATCATCTATACATGTGCTTTTAGTACCAAGAATAACCCTTACAATACTACCCATAAGAAATAACATATCATCCATTATGCATTTACGTAGTGTTGGGTTCATTATTAATTATCTACATCATTAAACTGTCCGGATTTAATCTCAGTTAATTTATATATAATTACATATGTCCTTACATTTATTCGATTCATATAGCTGTAGACACCACATTCTAGGACCCCTTAAGTCTCTCCTTAGATCCTTAGCACTTCCCTTTCCACCGCAAACCTAGGTCGCACTTCGAGTACCGATCTAGAGGCCATCGAGCGCCCCCAGGCCCCAATTGACTCCGGTCAACTCTATAGTTAGAGTGAAATATCTTTGAATATTCGAAGGGATCTGAATACCCTTTCCAACAATCCGCCCGGTGCACGAATCGGCATAACGATTCAGACGAACATACCATTTCATTACCGAAAACAAATTCAGAAGCCATCGGGCGCTCCCGGACCCTGAGTTAACCCCAATGAACTTCACCATCAGAGCGAAAGCTCTTTGAATCTTAGAAGGTCACTGAAACCCCTTTCCAATGATCTTCCCCGTGCACGAAACAACATAACCGTTTAGATGAACAATCGGTTTTCCCCCAAAAATTGATCTGGAGGCCACCGGGAGCTCCTAGACTCCATTTGATCGAAGTAAACTCTTCAGCCCAAACGAGACTGAATGAATATCCTAAGGGAACTGAATACCCTTTCTAAAGACCCTCCCCATACGCGATTCTGACCTATGGTACGGACGAATGATCCGTTTTACTCCGAGAGGTCACCGGGCGCTTTCGAACCCCGTTTGATCAAGGTTAACTTTTCAAACCGAGTGAAACTCTTTGTAATGTTGAAGTACATCTCCTAAAATTTCCAACGGTCCAACTCGTGCGCGATTCTGACTTACCATACGGATGAAAGATCCGTTTGCATCCGACAATCTCCCATCCAAAGGATCGACATGAGCTTCCGAGCTACATTTGACCCAAAGTCCACTCTCGGACCCGAGAGTGGTCCAAAGGACTCTCTAAGGTCTCTGAAGTAAATTTCTAACGGTATTTCTCGTGCACGATTCGAATCAACAGTTTGTGCACTACGATCATTTTTCCAGAAAAGTCCGTACGAGACTGCCAATTGGCAGGTCCTGAACTCTGCCTATCAGAATATTATTAAGGGTGACCTGCCGATCGGCACTCCCCTTTTCCCTTATAAATAAGGGCCATGACCTCATTCCCAAGACAGACAGAAAACCCATCAACATTAATGATCTCAGTAACATTCTCTCGAAGTCAGCGAAGTTCCATATGAGAAGTTCAATTCAAGCCTAAATTCCCATCCTTTTCACACCCAATTTGTCAAATATTCTTCTCTCTCATTAAAATCCATCAACATTCAAAGGAGTTCGTCCAAGATCCAAGCTCAAGCTCCAAAGAAGGTCCAATTCCTTCTTCTCCTCTTTTAAATCTTTTTTTAATAAATAAATTTAGATTCATATTCTAGTTTCATTCTAGTTCATACATCTACACTTTTATTAGTATATTGAACAAACTTTATTTTTCATAAAAAACCCAAAAACGAATAAAAGAGGGTTACACCCGTAAATTTCGAACGGAATTATCCATGAGACTTTTTCAAAAATAAAAATACATTTTCTACACGCACACACCCAATAAAATTCTGTTCGAATCTATGGGACAAACCCCACCCCTATTATACATTAGAACTACGTGGATGATGCCTTTATAGGTTACGTAGGCATCTCGGATTAAAATCCGAGACTCCAGTCCAACTTTTCAATTTTCCAATTTCTCTTATTTTCCAAAATTTTCAAAATCCTTCATACCTGTACATATAATGTGCTTGTTCGCGTTGCATCTAACACATATTATCGTTTCCCAATAACGATCAATATCGCGATGAATGCTTATATTCTATCATCTACATTTATTATCACTTTGGGAATATTCTTGTGGATTACCTCGCCCTATCTTTGCCCTGGTATGGGTCGAACGATTCCAATATCCATTATATAAACATATGCACACACTTCACTAGGATAAAGGAAAATATTAACATTTTCCCATGAGAGATCAAAAGGGTGGGATGGGTACCTAACACCATCCCATTCCATAACTTATCCCCTGGACCTTCGTTCTATTAGTTTCATATGCATCAGTTTGTCCTTGACGCCGCTCTCTTGAAGTGGCAACCTATTCTTTTGCCTGTTTTGAGCAAAATAGGCTGGCAAGTCTATCTCTTTACATTCACCCCACCGACGATGGCTGAAGCACCTTTTCTAAGAAAAGGGTGCAAGACCGTGACGTAGTTCTTCCTCAAGGGATCCTCCTCCTCCCCCCAGAACGAACGCTGCGCCAATAGGGATGGCCACAATGGTGACTCTATTTACATGGGTGTTTTGTTTTCTTATATATCCCCCCCATTTCATGTTCCCCTTTATTATTCATGTGTACCTCATGCTTATGCTACTATTCACACACTTGTAAAAGACTCTCCATGTACACTTCACATAACGTGCACCTAGGATAATGTATATCCACATGTTGCACATGGCACTTAGAAATCCATGCTTAGGTGTCACCAACACACACCTCCACTTATATATATCCATGCTCACTTATCACACACTTACTTGTAAATAGTTACACATCACTCACACATCATTTACCCATGCTTGGTATGGATTTACTATTGATACTTGTACTTTGCTCCCTGTTTGGTATAATCAAGAAAAAGATACTCTCTCAATAAGATACTAATAAATGAATCATGCATGATTCACATAACATCACCAAAGAGCATTGCTATTGATCAAATTTTATCTTGTAACTAGAGAGTCACTTCGTGATGGGAGCTGGCCAGGTTGGTCGTCGTTAGCCTAAGAGATATGACTCTGACCTTCCATTGGCCAAGCACCTTCGACGTATATCGAATGGGTCCCCTGCATCGTGACGCTTGACCGATGCTATGATGGGAGGTATATCACAGGGAACTCATTCACTTACGTCGAGTATATCGAATTCGCTCTCTTACGTACCGTCCCCATGAGGTTTATGGTGAGGCAATTCACCTACACTTAGGTATATCAAATGGATTCTCCACACGTACCAATTTCCCTTAAAAGCAAGATGTATATCATGGAAGTCATGCCAAAGGGGGGAACCCTTTCCAATTCACCCAACCAAACTGCATACCCGCATATCGGTGTCAAGACTAGGACACACATGTTACTTTGCTAATTTTTACTCGAAACTCTGTCGAAATTTCGGGTTGGCCAGCCATCGAAATTTTGGCATAATTTTTAAAATGGGACCCTTCCTGAAGCCTGGTTACAAGTCCAACCATAGCTTTACATATGTTGCAAACCCAATTTTTCTAGGCTCGGGTCCCGTCCGGCATTTCATTTTGTATTTAGGTAAACTTAATACAACTGAGAACCTAATAAATATAATAATCATGCTGAGACCCGTCTCTCTTTTTTCCTCTTTCCTTTTTCATCAAAAATACCAAAAACAATTTTCCTTCTTTTCCAAAGAAAAAAAAGAGAAAACATTTTCATCTTCATCTTCTCCAAAAATGTCAAAAATATTTTCCTCCTTTTCCAAAAATAACAAATTCCCTTATTCTCTTTTGAAAATAAATTCCAATTTTTTCCTTCTTAGGTCGATCACATACCCTTGGCCTGGTTCACTATTGGCTTTGGTCTTCAATCAAATCTCCCCGAAGTTCTGTCAATCCCCTTACTTCTTTCGAGTCCGAGACTCACCCGCCTCCCATGGAGAACACGGATCAAGTTTCAAATGTACAACCAGATTTATTGATGGTTTTGGCCCAGCTCACTGTCAAAATTGACAACCTTCAAACCGAGGTTCATGAGCTACAAAGAAATCGGGTCCCTGTCCTCGAAGATCCTGAGGTCATTTTCCCTCGCGCCATGGGTTCTCCTGCACCTGAGCCTATTTGGGTTCCTGAAGAATACCATCATGCTCCATGTGCTCCTCCTGCTAATAGGTCACTACTAGCACATCTTCCTATTCCAAACCTTTCTCAGATCGGGGCTAATTTACCCGTGATTGTTGATCCGAAAGAGGAAGAACTGAATAAGGTCAAGGAAGACCTCAAGATACAAAGCAAGAAATTCAACCAAGTTAGAATATATGGGAAATACGTGGACTTTACCCACACGTCTCCCTATTCTAAAGCCAGGTTAGCATACAAATTCAAGATGCCCAATATCGAGAAGTTTGGAGGCAGTGGACCCCCGACCGTTCATCTCCGTAGCTACCACCGAGCCATGACTCTCCTAGGGGCTTTTGAAGAAATAATGGTTTAGATGTTCCAGCAAACTTTGAAAGATAACACCCTCCATTGATTCTTAGCCCTTGAAGAATCCAGAATCTTGAGTTGGGAAGACGTTGCCAGTGAGTTCATGTCACAGTACAAGTACAACGAGGAGCTAGAGGTTACCCGCCGTGACTTAGAGCTTCTTAAACAGAATCCTGGGGAATCAGTTAGCAACTTCATAGAAAGATGGAGAAAAAAAGCAGCTACCATGACCAATCGTCCTTCTAAAGAAGAATAAGTCAATATTGTGATGAAGAACTTCCTACCCTATGTTCGAGCAATAAAGGGAGGAAAGAACTATCCTCACTTTTGAGCTCTCTGAGAAGTAGGAGTAGAAATCGAAGAAGGTCTTGCCAAGACAGAAGTTGAACCAAAGAAAATTTATTGAAAGTTTGCTCCTAGAAAGTTTAAAAAGCCTTCTAGCACCGTAGTTTCTACTGTCAATAATATCTCTCAGCCTTCCGCTTCACGGGCATCAGAAAGACTCCCAAACCCAATCTGAAAGGAATATACCGAGCTTCACTCTCCTATTTCAAAAGTCTATCAGGATCTCTTGAACCAAATCCTGATCAAACAATTGGACCCTCGTCCGTTACCAAATCCAGTTTTGAAAAATTTCAATCCTAATGCCCATTGTGACTTTCACCAAACTGCTAGCCATAGCACCGACCAATGTTTTCATCTCCAAAACATAATCCAAAGCCTGATTGACCGGGGTATCATCGCCCCATTAGATAATCCTAAACTAAACACATAATCCACTCCCAAATCATGCAAACGCCATCTTCCTAGAAGAAGACTCATAACTCGACCCATCTACCCAAATCTTGCCAAGTAAATCACGCGTCATACCCATATACTCTCCTAAATCTCTCTAAACATGTCGATATTTCCTCTTATACCCTACCAACCTTGCTGATCAAACCTTATCAATCCTCACAAGAGCATACATCGTTGTCCGTACTCATTCTGGGGGTAAAACTATGGAATTATCAGAAGTACTAAACTAACTCCTAGAGTTCGGGATGAAATTGCCCTCCCACATGACCATCGACTGTCAGAGATTCAACAGGTTGTTCATAAAATCTCGAAGATGGGCCCGAGAGTCAGATAACTAGTTAGTTCCAGCCGACAAAGTCAGTCTAGATGACCTAGTCCAGATTATAGCAGATTTATTTTGATAGGCCGATGATATTTTTAGCATATCTGAGCTGCTCGACGCTTTGAAATTACATAGGCACCTGGTCCCTTCAGTCCTGCATTTCCTTGTCGAATGGGATGAATTATACGAAGAGGCCGTAGAAGTTGTAGAGTGTATTAACTTTGCATGGAAAGATAATATCGTTTCCCCCGGATGGGGATTCGATTCTGAGGATTCAGATGAAGAGCCATATTTAGTAAGGAATAGTCTGATAGCGAACCTATTCAAAGTGATATCATTTGAAGAGATGCTAGGAGAGATTAACCAGGTAGCTGAGTAACCCGATATCGATGAACAAACATGGTTTCTATTTTTCCCCTCTTTCGTAAACCACATGACCACGTCGGGGAGACATTACCAGAATCCAAACTTATAACCATCAACAAGCAATAAACAGAAAGGTGTTGAGAATCTCTCTATGCCAGAAATAACTCTTAAAGAAAGTAAGGTCCTTGATCAATTGAAGAAGACCCAATATAATATCACTCTATGGTGACTTTTCATGTCTTCCCAACAGCACCGAAATGCCCTAATCAAGTTACTCACAGGACCCACAGTTCCTCCCTCAACCACGTCAGAAGAAGCAGTGAACCTAGTTGGATCCTTGACCTCTACTCGAATGCTCTCCTTTTCTAAAGAGGAAGTCCCTAAGACTGGTTCCAACCACAATCATGCTCTCAATATCTTTATTGAAGTTATAGGGAAAACCGTCCCCCTCTCACTCGTCGATAATGGATCATCTCTGAATGTTTGCCCGTTAAGAACCCTCAAACCTCAATTACCCGGATTGAGAGTGAGCGACCTTTCTCTAACCTCTGATACAGTACGCGCCTATGACAATACCCGTCAAGAAGTAATGGGATCTATCAAACTTGTAATAGGGTATGGTCCTAGAAATCCTATTACTGAATTCTAAGTCATTGATATCCCAGCCTGTTTTAATCTGCTGCTCGGGTGACCATAGCTCCACAACATCAAAGTGGTGTCTTTTTCCCTTCATTAGAAGTTAAAGTTCTTTACCAATGAATATGTTATCACCATCTTGGGAGACAGTGACAACATCGAGAATGCAAGCATTAATAATTCAGTTATCAAGATACAATATGGGGTGAATGATATGCTACTATCAAGCTTCCAAGTCAAAACACTCCTACTCCCAGCAGGGGATGACTTCAAAGATAGGGTTTATCCAGAATATAATCCTCATGGAAACATCAATGTAATCCAAATGTTTGAGAATATGCACTTCATGCCTGGATTGGGTCTAGGGCAAAGACAACAAGGAATAACTGAACCTATCGTGTTGAAGGATGCCTTTCCTCCCTGTGGCCTTGGCTATCAACCATCAGAAAAAGAACTCAGATTGATCTGTTAGCCTCGACTGAAGAGGAAGTTAGAATGCACGAGAACTATCTTGAGAGATTCCCTAAATGGAATATTTATCAAAGAGGGTGAAGATTTCATCTTCTGCGACTTCCTTGAACCTTGGTATGACCCTGTAGACAAAAAGATGAAACTAGGAAAGGATATCTTTTTTCAAGACCACTACCCAGGATATGAGAGTTCCCAATACTGTGCACAACCACTCACTAAGGAGACCATAGCTGATATCAGGGATTATGGGCTAGCACTCTGTATGATGCACTCAGGGACTACATTATCTTATCCATCCTACGTCATCAAAGATGCTGATACACCTCTCCTCAACTGGCATGCTGCACCTGTGCCACCTGTTGATATTCAACCTAACCCCGATGTTTACCCCTTCCCCTTTAGTTATTTCCTCTCACTCTGATGTAATCGAGACCTCCTATGATGAGGCTTTCAATGATAATTTTCCTATCAATTAAATAAATGAAGATTTTGAGTATCTTGCTGTGCCTTACATTAATTGTTTTGATTCTAATCAAACTCTTGATGATGATGACTTTGTAAATGAATAATTCTTAACTAATTTAAATAAGATTAATAACAAACAACATAACCACGTTCAAGTTAATGAAGATGAAGTTGTTATTATTAATCTTGGTTCTAGATAGTAGCCAAATGCATGAGATTAGGATAAGGGGTACCCTTGATGGGAACGAGCGCATGGAACTCGAAGAAATACTGAAGGAATTCATGGATGTCTTCGCATGGTCCTACGATGATATGCCCGACATTGACCATGAGATAGAACAGTATGAGATTCTAACTCTCTCGAAATGTAAACCAATCAAACAGAAGCTGCGAAATCTCCACACCGAATGGTCACTCAAAGTGAAAGAAGAGATAGTTAAGCAATTGAACGTGGACTTCATTCGAGTAATTGAGTATCCCACATGGCTAGACAATATCGTACCCGTGTCGAAATCAGGAGGGAAGGTCCACATGTGTGTCGACTATCGAGACTTGAACAAGGCCTCTCTGAAGGATGATTACCCATTACCCAACATCGATATGACTATCGACAACACAACCAATCACACTCTCAAGTCATTCGTTATCAAGTTTGTCGAATATAACCATATCAAGATGCACCCTGATCATTAAGATAAAACTGCATTCATCACCCCTTAGGGAACCTTTTGCTACACTATCTTGCCATTTGGTCTAAAAAACATAGGGACTACATACCAAAGGGCTTCCATAACCATTCTACATGATTTGATACACAGGGAAGTCGAGGTCGATGTAGATGACATAATTATCAAATCCAAGACTAGAGAAGGTCATGATACCGCTCTCTGAAAATTCTTTGAACGACTGCGACAATACCAAATGCGACTTAACACACATAATTGTGTCTTAGACATTACAAAAGAGAAACTCTTGGGATTCATGGTCAGTGATAAAGAGATAAAAGAAGATCCTACTAAGATGAAAGCCATACTTGAGATGCCACCTCCCTGAATAGAGAAATAAGTTTGAGGATTCCTTGGTACATCATTCGATTCACCAGTTAATTGACTTCTATCTGTGAACCCATCTTTAAACTCCTCCAAAAGTATTCAACCAAAGTCTGGAATGAAGCTTGCCAAGAAGACTTCGACCGAATTAAGAAATACCTAACCCGACTTTCGATGCTCATTCCATTGCAGCCTGGTCTTCCCTTACTCTTATACCTTCCCGAGATTGATATTGCGTCCGGGGATTTGCTAGCCCAATACCTTAAAGAAACATGTAAAGATAAATCCATCTACTATGCCAGTCAAAAATTGGCCGATTACGAAGTCAACTACACCGCTTTGGAAAAATATTGTGTCGCTCTTATCTTGGTTACCCAAAAGATACGACACTATATGCTCGCCTTCCCCATCAGACTCGTATCCCAAATGGATCCCATCAAGTACCTACTCAAGATGCCCGCCCTATCCAACCGAATGGACCATTGGTTGATGCTTCTAGCCGAGTTTGATATCACCTATGTCACATAAAAATCCATGAATGGAATGTAATACCCCGTATTTTTTAGGCTTTAAAATTTAGGGATGTATTAAATTTAATTGAGATAAATTAATTTAATATTAATTCGGAAAATTATTTGTTATTTACTAGCATGATGAGAGTTAGTAATTATTAAAAATTTGTCGAATATTACTAAATGAGTAAAGTAATGTATAAGATTGATTTTATAAAAATTGTCACGAGTGAATAAAATAACAATTATGGAAATTTAAGTCGGGACACGCCTGTGTTGCGTCAGGACTAAATTATGATTATTAAAAGTGAATAAATTATAAGTCACTCGTATGGTCGTTTTGAGTGCGCCGATGCGTCCAGAAGGGTCGAGATAGTCAAAATAATGTACCCGGAGGTTTAGTTTGGGTCTCGGGGCATTTTTAGGCCTAATTAGCATTCCGGGAGGGCGTTTTGGACATTTCATATTTTTGGGTAATTAAACCCACTAATTTATCAAGGCTATATCAGATGTTAGGGGTTGTCATCTAGGGTTAACATAAGAAAAACCAAGGAACGACCATTGGAGAAGAAGTGGAGAACCTTTCCAAGGAGTTCTAGGCCAAAAACTCCGCCGTTTGCACCGCCGTCACTGCCAAATTGTAGATCGCGCGACAAGGAACACAACCACACCACTTTCTTCCACAAATCAGAAACAAAATTTCCAGGCAAGTATCTATCTTTCTAATTTCTAGTTAATGTTCCTTCCATGTTAGTCTAGGAATGAAAAATCATATGTTTTAATTGAAGAATTATATGTTTTAGAAGAAAACTCGTATAGGTTGTAGGGAGAACCTATGTAGCCTGAATTTTGATCATATATAGAGGTTTTATCACGAAATTGGAAATAATATTGATGAACGAATTGGGGTTGGTTAGGTTCTTTAATTGGAAATTTGGAAATTAGGGTCCTTATGAATTAAATTGGGGATTTCATGTAATATTAATGATTTGTGACGAATTAATGATCCTAGGAGGTTATGAATGATATATACACTTGTTATTATCGATTGGAATTGAAGATAAGACGTTTGGGATTTAACTGTAGAGTTTTTTTAGCTTAAAATGGTGAAAAAATGAGGCTGCCAAAGGTTGAAGACGAAACAGTCAAGTTCGCGCGTAGTCGTGCGAAGTCGTTTCGAGCGAGATGGAAATGTCACGCGAAGTCGTTCGAGCGAGACCCATTCTGGTTCGAGCGAGATTTCTAATTTTTAGGGAATTTTCTATTTCGACCCTATTTTAGTAAGCAGTTAATTTGAGTGAGGAGAACCAGTATTCGAGGAACCCATAATAGTACAAAATTTTAAGGAGTTGTTTAGGTGTGATGATTTAAATACTTGGGATGGTGAGATTACCTTGAAGATCACGAGATTGAGATAATCGTAATTAGGATTTATACCATAAGGTAAGTGATAGCATACCTACTGAAATTATACTTAGTGAGATAGAATACTTCGAGAGATGAGAAGTAAGTATGAAATGAATTACAAACGAGAATAAAAGAGACGAGTTCATTATGCGATATACTCAATTAAAATGTGATAATTATAATTATGGGTCGTGGGTCAACTTAATTTTGAAAATGTGAATAATTATATATATGACTATGTGACTGTGCATATATCGTGTATCTGTGTAAAAATCATGCCCGCGCTACTTTCTATCATGGAGGTTACCGCCCCGGGACAGTCTTATCTCGATGGGGGATATTGACTTGTACCTTAGAACATAGGACTCCTTGGTACATGCTATATGATTGATAGTCAGACGGTCCTAAGAGAAGCGAGGGTATGTGCTGACCTCTTAGTGACTTAGAACAATGCTTCGCCCCCATTTGTATGTGTTTTGTGTTAATACAGTTCGAGAGTGATTCCGAACTAGTATTTCCCTTAGTTTGTGTGATACGGGGACTTGATGGCAGAGTATGCCAGCACCCCAGATCTTATGTGGGGTGCCGTTAGTATATATATTATATGTGTGACTAATATATATACGTATATTTTTATGGTAACTTTCTACTATGTGTATAATTATATAAGTAATGAATAAATGCTTCAACTTTATTATAAGTGTTCGGGAGCTTTATAACGGTAATGATCCGTTTTAAATAACGTAAGAAATCTTGAAGAGAATGATTTCATAAAGTAAATATCATAACCTCGCTTTTCACATGATGAAACCTTATGGAGGATAAGATAGGGAAACTAATGAGATTTATTAGTACGGTAGCCGTGCACACTAAATGAGAGGTGAGAATTCTGAAGAGAGTGTCGCATACTAACATGGTTGTTGCATTAGCCAGTATGCATTTTAAATACTTGCTAAACCAATTTTAAATTATTTTACACTCGTACTATAACCCGTTTCTTGTTATCTCTTCTCTTTTGTGTATATATGTATATATTACAGGTGCCCAGCCATAGGGGCGTCATGCTTAGGTACTTTGGACGGGACGTGTTGTAGCTTATGTGGGAGTTGCAGGCCATTTGCTTAGACGATATCATTATTGGTTCCACTCTTAATTCCGTTTTAATTAGTTGGGCATGTGTCGCCCTTTTTCCTTATTCAGTTGGATTTGTCAGAGACTATGTTCATTTATCTTTAGTAATTTACTCTTTGGGTTTCCATTACTGTCAGTAGGGTTTTCTTTTATGATTTTAAAGTTGGTATTAGTTATTTGGATGATTAAATTCATAGGTGTTTATTTCCATTCTAATAATCATGTGATTCTTAAACTGTATATTGTTAAAGGTTTTATAATTGGATTTAATGAGATGAAAATAATGTTTTAAATGGTTTTGACACTTAGCTTAATTATTTAGGGTGTTTAAATTGGAAAATTTATTTTTGCGTCAGTGATGCTAAAAAAATTTATTAAAGAGAGATGTCAGTGGGAATCTTAGAATTGTGAAAATCGTGTGTGTTAGCCAGAGGAGGTAAAGTATCCAAAGGTTTGGAGATAGGACGAAGTGTGGCTAACTGAAAGTGGAAATTTGGAGAAATTTTTCTTGACTTGTAAGATCAAAGTTATCATGGTGGGAGTCAGCCACCACTTTTAGAAGTGGAATGCTATGTCTATAGAAGAATCTTAGATACAATTTGACCGCATGTTCCTTCATCAGATGTTCAGGATACGAAGTGAACGTCGTTTTGAACTCAATACAGGAGGACTTGAAAGAGGTCCATTTGTGAATGTGAATCTAAACCGTTAGCGAATCTTGTATCGGAGGAGGTAGATACAAAAGGAGGAGAGGACTCCAAGTGGGAGATCGACTCGTAATAATAATTAATAACACTTAAAAAGGGAATTCTGCTGGACGGTCGATTCAAAGTTGACAATGTCGTTCTTTGACAATGGAGATGATAATGCTTCTTTGTGTGGGAAGCTAAAAGAATAGAAGAAGTTAGTCAAGAATAAGGCTAGATGCAATGATGGTAGTGTAGCACCACAAGGAGGTGGGGATACACGTCAGGGGACCCATTTAAATGATTCGGATAGCTTAATTCTTACCAAAGGATGGTGAATTCAGTAAGGACTATTGTAGCCAGTAACATGTTCTTTAGGGACTACAAGGCTAAGGGAACAACGAGGGTAGCCATCAGAAATCGAGCCTACCAAAGTCCGAGAGAAGTACAATCCTAATATGGTTAGTATGGCAGGTGATAAGTGGATTATGTGTAGAGGTATTTTATGGAGAGTGAAATCACATGCGTTAATGTTTTCCCGAAGTGAGTAAAGGGACAAGAGTATGGTGCCTAGTAAAGGAAAACTATTAAAGTAGTTTTGTTTTGGTTTGGGCAAGTGTGCTACGTCCGGAGACCATTTGTGCAGTCAAGGAGATTGGCAAGGTAGAAGTATGAGTTTTATCCTCGGAGGATGAGGCATGTTTTATGTGACACGAGCGAGTCCTTATATTTTTGTTTATTGATAGATTCGCATGTGAAAAGAATTTTGTGCGTATATCTATAGCATTATTATTATGTGAATATTTTCCCTAGTGTAACGGAATTATCTTTAGTACTATCCGCGGAGGATGAATGTGTGTATTAATAGTGTTATATATACTTTATGGAGATTACTCATTTTAGTGACGTGATATATGAGTATGATATTGTCTTGGTTCCAACTATATAGAAATGGTTAGTACAATAATAGGCAGTTATTGCAAGGCTATCGGGGTGGTTGTCGTAGTACCACATGCTTTGTTCCGGCGAGGCCACACCTGCGAGAGGGTCGGACTCACTCTTATATTATCTATTTTAGAGACTTCGAAGGGAATAGCGGACTCGAGATATTCAATCCCGATGTGTGTAGGGACTTTGTTGTTATGATTTAGTATATATAAGATTTACAGATGAGTGAAAAGATTTAACTCGTTATTATGTTTGGCTCTCAAGACTTGGTACTAGGAAGAGTGTATTGTTATATCTATCCTTTAAAATGTGGGAGTTAATAGTTAGACTTATGTGTTTGAGGATAGGATTTTGAGAGTCCTGATTGTATGTATTGGAGATTTATGGAATGTGATTACCACCAATATTGAACAATAGTGCAATCGGTGAAATGTTCCTTTTTAATGGTAATTACGGGAGGAGATGCAACTTTTCTATCAAGAGATGGAATAAAGGGGTACATGCTATGGACAGAGGGCCTAACGGATTTCGATAATTGACAATGATAGGTAGTAGTGTATCGGCGGGTTCCTTATTTGGATTTTGCTTTGCGAGACATCCCACACATGAAACTTAGCGTAATGTTGGAAATAGGGAGATGTTTGGTCATTAGTCTATAAGTTGGATACCTCGGTCGTACTAGGAGAAAGTAATTATATCTGTAAGTTGGAAGTTGAATTATGATTTAAGGCCAGTGGAGCCGGTTGTGTGGTAAGAAAGCATTGGAAGTTTTGTTTTATCACCATGAGTTGAGGGGTGGAACAATGATAAGGAGGATTTAAAATTTTGACTTCCAGGGTGATTGAGAGTACCTAAGCGTTGCAACCGCATTCGGAACACAAGGGAAATAAAGAGTTGGGATGATTTTTGCGTGGATTATCTGGGAAGAATTTTTAATACAAGAGAGAAGAATTGTATTGATTTAGTTTGATGTAAAGAACATTAGTGAGTTATTTTAGTTATTGTATTTACTCGAGAGAATTGTTGTACTTATCTGAAGAGATTTGAGATTAGCGGTTCCTATTTTGATTGTTATGGGATTTAGATGCTCTAGTCCTTGTATTTTTCTAGATTTGGGTAATTTGATCGATGAGTAGCGCATCGTTAGTTCTCCCAGGGCAGTCGGGGTGTTACAAAATGTGGGTATCCTGGTTAGCTGATGTTAGAATCGTCCGAGTTGAAGGGACGTGGAAATAGACGCATGGAATTTATGTTTGTGGGACTAACATAACGAGGTGGAAGTGGTAGAGTGGGTTAAGCATCGCATGAAGAACGATAATCCATATGTACGTGTGCGACTAAAGTAGCACACCCGAACTTGGTTAGGAGGCTGTGGGAAGCCATTTAAAAGGGGTATTCCTTGATAAGGGTAGAATTTAATTATTATGGAGAACACTCGGAGCAGAGTTGTAATTATTCAAATGTGAGAGCAACTTACGCATACAAGGAGTGATGATGTTAGTATGGTATAAAAGGTCCCAAAGTGCACATCGTGGAGAAAAGTGCACGGATCAAAACTTTTGGTATACGCCCAGGAAAGAAGGGGAGTATTAAGTGTCACTTAACGTGAGACATTTCAAGTAAAAGTCGATGTTTAGTGGGACATAGTGAGTAGTCTCTACATGCACCACTCATAGATAGATATCGGTTGGAATAAGAGGATCAACCAGAGATATTGTGGGTCTATCAACAATTCCTGTAATGGAGGAGGCCGATAAAGTCAGTAAAGTTTATTGGATTGGTTGCCATCCTCAAAATGAAATCAAGGGTCCATTCGAACATGTGGGACAAGTCGCCCAAAAGGGAAGTGATTGAAATTCCTTTGGGGTGATTTACAATATTAACTAGTGTGCCCCAGTCTTCCTTTGAAAGAAAGGATCGCGTTGGTAGGTGGTCCTACATGGTAGTATTTTCTGGATCGGGATGAGATTTTTTTTATCCCACCTTCAATATGGGATTTCAGGAAGCAGCGGGGGTAATGTTTCGTTTTGAGTAGGATTTATCACCCATAGCCGGGGAATAGGCGCACAGTGATTAACGATTAGTGGAGCCGCGTGAAAGTAATTTTGGATTCATTGTGATCATTTCACTTCCACAACGGTTATGACTAACAAGTGGAGTAGAGTACGGTAATTGGATGATTATATTACCTAATGGTAGGGTTTCGTGGGAGCACGCGTACCTGTTTATTATGAACATGATGCTTATTGAGGTTTTGATGGGGGAAAAACCTTAACTTTCTCAGTCTGAATGTTAAGAGAGTGGCGGATAATCAGAATTTTTGATTGGTTGAGTTAGTCTGATGACTATGGTGGAAATTCCACGACTGTTTTAGGCGAATAAGAGTGGTCAGATGTTGGTATAGTTTATCTCAGAATGGGAGTTTTGTGATTAGAAATCCGAGTAGTTGTCATGTAGTGAGGTGCAACTTAATAATATATAGGCATGTCTTATGCGAATGATGTCGGATAGGAGCACAATGTGAAGTGACTTTAATGAGAATGTTAAACAAGCTTGCTGCGAGGCAGGGGCTATAGTAATTGAACGCCTTACGATGTAGATAGTTTGCGTACTGATAAGGTATCCAAATTTGTTTTATCAGGTAGGCCTTATTTTCTGAATTTCAGGATGAAATTCCGTTATTAGGGGGGAAGTATGTAATACCCCGTATTTTTGAGGCTTTTAAATTTAGGGATGTATTAAATTTAATTGAGATAAATTAATTTAATATTAATTCGAAAAATTGTTTATTATTTACTAGCGTGACGAGAGTTAGTAATTATTGGAAATTTGCCGAATATTACTAAATTAATAAAGTAATGTATAAGATTGATTTTATAAAAATTGTCACGAGTGAATAAAATGACAATTATGGAAATTTAAATCTCGACGCGCCTATGTCGCGTCAGGACTAAATTATGATTATTAAAAGTGAATAAATTATAAGTCACTCGTATGGTCGTTTTGAGTGCGCCGATGCATCCAGAAGGGTCGAGATAGTCAAAATAATGTACCCGGAGGTTTAGTTTGGGTCTCGGGGCATTTTTAGGCCTAATTAGCATTCCGGGAGGGCGTTTTGGACATTTCATATTTTTGGGTAATTAAACCCACTAATTTACCAAGGCTATATCAGATGTTAGGGGTTGTCATCTAGGGTTAATGTGACACCCCGCCTAATTAAACATCGGGTGATCAGGCCTTCATCAAATTAAAACAGGTTTCTCAAATGGTTCATTCTTAGCATCACTGTCGAAAACTTTTTAATTACTAATCCCCTAAGTAAAATTAGACCGGTGCCAAATTTTATCTTTCTTAAAACAAAAAAAAAATGACCATGCGGAACAAAGTACAAATAATCATGTACTAATTCAAACATCAAAGTAAAAGTACAACAGAACAAAAGTATTACCGAATAAACCATCGGCTAAAAATCCCAAACAACAATAGAATAACCACTAGTCTGAAACTAACATCTGAGACTAATACCGGACCACAAGTCCATACATGGAAGAGTGCGAGATCCTGTGCTAGATCTGAATGAGAGATATCGTCTAGTCAAATCCTGTAAGCATCCGCTGTGCTACAGCTCCGAGTCTGGAATGGAATCATCACACATGGCGTCCTTGTGGCTGGACACCTAAAAGGTTTTGAAAATATTTTATAGCAAGAGTTAGTACTCAAAACATTTTGAAAATATTTAGCAAGCGTTTATCACAATATAAAATGCGGTTATTGATTACACATGTTAGGTTCTCGTACACTCTCTTGAGTTAACTCACTCCTCATCTTTGGTGCACACCTAACGTTCCACGCTTAGTTTGTCTAGCCATACTTCTCAAGCTAACTAAAACCAAAGTAGTAAACTGAACTTATCTATACCCAAGTTCCAGTACCGCCCATACAGTACAACCGTTTTACTAACATCTCGCGTACGTTAATTAATTCTCAAGTAACATTTCATCTATGTTATTTTTCAAGACTTCTCATTTAGCTTCACTACTAAAATTACTACAATTTTCACAATTGTTGACTTTCCCACTTATCTAATTAAGTTTCGCTACTTGAATTACTAAATAGATTTTCTCTATCTAAAGGTTCATTTCGTAATTAAGTTTCACTACTTAACTTACCAATTCAGTATGTATCTTTAAATACACAATATATCAATCTACTAATACACGGAAGTAGAATATCATCAGGTATATATATTTCACACACAATATATACTAAATATTAGTCACTGCTATTTTGCCCCTTTTATACACATAAAGGACTCTTGGTTCGGAATGATTCATCGACCCCAAGTAAGAATTGGTTCGGCATGATACATCGACCCCAATTATTTTAAAAATATATATATACACATATTCTGGTTCGGGACTCTCTCATCGCGACACCAGTTCAAAGTTTGGTTCGGTATTTCTCATCGACCCCAAACTTATAATAACTTTATGTTAGTTCGGAATGTCTCATCGACCCTAACATAATTAATTTAGGTATAATCTCTCTACCTAAAAGATCACATAATTCAGTAGGTACACGCCCGACCTATTAATCATATACGTACGTAATATTTTAATCTCATATATTTACCGTACAATATTCACTTTACGATTTCTCTCATTAATCGTATTCATTTGAGTATTCACACAACTCTAAGAGGTCCTAGTTACCCCTTACACATAATTTCAGTAGTTATTGCTTACCCTACTGGTCTATTACTTAAATTGAATTTACTTTGCCCCGTAACTCAATTTTCGAAGTCCTCGATACTCTACTAAATCGGATTATTCTCCTCGGTCCATAATCCAAGCCTTACACCCAATGGCCTTATTGGACCTCAACAATATACCTACTGGTCTTATTCTTACTCCCATATAAGTATAATGTAAATCCTAGAATACCCATTCATTCCCGAACTCAACGAAGGATTAAACACAAAATTTTCGGGAAAACAGCTTGCGTCGATCGATCGACGGCTGGGTTCGATCGATCGACATAGTCGATCGATTGATAGTTCAAGATCGATCGATCGATCGAACAGGGACAGACGCAGTCTGTCTTCTTCGTTGAACCTTTACTCCATTAACAAATTTCCAAACTCCATTATTGTCCACCAAACTTTTACCCAACGATCCTAACATATTTCCACATATACTAGGACAATTTCTAACGTCTCAATTACATCAAAACTCCAATTACTTTAAAGAAATAATGAATTAAAACCCAGAATTTCTTGAAACCCTAGTTATGGTGTTCTTCCCATATTATCATTCAAAATCTAGATTTTTATTCCGAAAATCATCAAGTCTAATCTGAATATTAATCCTCTACGTAGTTTAAATCATTCTACATGCGATTCCTATCCCAACATGCATAAATATCATCTTTCTCCAATCAAAATATTGATTTAAACAAAACTATTCAAAAACCCTACACATGAGTATTATAACTTTATAAATTTTTGCAATAAACAACTTGCCTAATGATTAGTAGGGTCTGATTTCGTGGTTCTTGTTGATGATTGATGATCTTCATCCTTCAATCCTTCTTCCCCAACAAGTTGATGGTAGAAACCCCTTTGAATCCTTCCCAAATCTTCTTTTTGCTTGAGAAAGTGGTGCCTCTCCTCTCTCTAATGGTATTGGTGTTGTCATGGGTGTTCTAACCCTAATTCATCTATCATACGATTGATATAAAACTCTCAATTTCGTAGGTCTCCATACCCTCTTATGTTAAAAGACCAAAAAGCCCCCGAACGATCTCAGTTTAGTCCAAAATTGCCCCGGGACTCAACTAGTACCCCCGGGTATACTATTTTGACTAATTTGACCCTTCCGGACTCATTGGTGACCTCTAAATTATCATTTGAGTCACTTAAAAAATATTACTCGTTCTCACCCCAACACGGTCTACACGCGTTAAGTAACTATTTACCACTCGCACTAAGTAAATAAAATGATGCAATATATACCGGTATCTATCTTCCGATTAATATACCATACTTACAATTTTAAATTAAGACGATATTTTTCTCATTTAATTCTCCAATCTAATTAAATGGAATATTTGGAATATTCAGAAATACGGGGTATTACAGTTAACATAAGAAAAACCAAGGAACGACCATTGGAGAAGAAGTGGAGAAGCTTTCCAAGGAGTTCTAGGCCAAAAACTCCGCCGTTTGCACCGCCATCACCGCCAAATTGTAGATCGCGCGACGAGGAACACAACCACACCACTTTCTTCCATAAATCAGAAACAAAATTTCCAGGCAAGTATCTATCTTGCTAATTTCTAGTTAATGTTCCTTCCATGTTAGTCTAGGAATGAAAAATCATAAGTTTTAATTGAATAATTATATGTTTTAGAAGAAAACTCGTATGGGTTGTAGGGAGAACCTACGTAGCCTGAATTTTGATCATATGTAGAGGTTTTATCACCAAATTGGAAATAATATTGATGAACGAATTGGGGTTGGTTAGGTTCTTTAATTGGAAATTTGGAAATTAGGGTTCTTATGAATTAAATTGGGGATTTCATGTAATCTTAATGATTTGGACGAATTAATGATCCTAGGAGGTTATGAATGATATATACACTTGTTTTTATCGATTGGAATTGAAGATGAGACGTTGGGGATTAAACTGTAGAGTTTTTTTAGCTTAAAAATGGTGAAAAAATGAGGCTGCCAAAGGTTGAAGACGAAACAGTCCAGTTCACGCGTAGTCGCGCGAAGTCGTTCGAGCGAGATGGCAATGTCACACGAAGTCGTTCGAGCGAGACCCATTATGGTTCGAGCGAGATTTCTAATTTTTAGGGAATTTCCTATTTTGACCCTATTTTAGTAAACGGTTAATTTGAGTGAGGAGAACCAGTATCTGAGGAACCCATAATAGTATAAAATTTTTAGGAGTGGTTTAGGTGTAATGATTTAAATACTTGGGACGTTGAGATTACCTTGAAGATCACAAGAGTGAGATAATCGTAATTAGGATTTATACCGTAAGGTAAGTGAGAGCATACCTACTAAAATTATACTTAGTGAGATAGAATACTTCGAGAGATGAGAAGTAAGTATAAAATGAATTACAAATGAGAATAAAAGAGATGAGTTTATTATGCGAGATACTCGAGTAAAATGTGATAATTATAATTATGGGTCGTGGGTGAACCTAATTTGGACAATGTGAATAATTATATATATGACTGTGTGACTGTAGATATATTGTGTATGTGCGTAAAAATCATGACCGCGCTACTTGCTATCACAGAGGTTACCGCGCCGGGATAGTCTTATCTCGATGGGACCTTTATGGGGGATATTGAATTGTACCCTAGAATATAAGACTCTTTGGTACAAGCTATATGATCGAGAGTCAGACGGTCCTAACAGACATGAGGGTATGTGCTGACCTCTTAGTGACTTGGAACTATGCTTCGCCTCCATTTGTATGTGTTTTGTGTTAATACAGTTCGAGAGTGATTCCGAACTTATATTACCCTTAGTACGAGTGATACGGGGACTTGATAGCAGAGTATGCCAGCACCCTAGATCTTATGTGGGGTGCCGTTAGTAATATATTATATGTGTGACTAATATATATACGTATATTTTTATGGTAACTTTCTACTATGTGTATAAGTAGATAAGTAATGAATAACTGCTTCAAATTTATTATAAGTGTTCGGGAGCTTTATAACGGTAATGAGCCATTTTAAATAACGTAAGAAATCTTGAAGAGAATGATTTCCTAAAGTAAATATCATAACCTCTCTTTTCACATGATAAAACCTTTTGGAGGATAAGATAGGGAAACTGATGAGATTTATTAGTACGGTAGATGTGCACACTAGATGAGAGGTGAGAATTCTTAAGAGAGTGTCGCATACTAACATGGTTGTTGCATTATCCGGTATGCATTTTAAATACTTGCTAATCTAATTTTAAACTGTTTTACACTCGGGCTCTGACCCATTTCTTGTTATCTCTTCTCTCTTGTGTATATATGTATATATTATAGGTGCCCAGCCACATGGGCGTCGTGCTTAAGTACTTTGGACGGGACATGCTGCAGCTTATGTGGGAGTTGCAGGCCATTTGCTTAGACGATCTCATTATTGGTTCCACTCTTAGTTCCGTTTTAATTAGTTGGGCATGTGTCGCCCTTTTTCCTTATTCAGTTGGATTTGTCAGAGACTATGTTCATTTATCCTTTGTAATTTACTCTTTGGGTTTCCATTACTGTTAGTAGGGTTTTCCTTTATGGTTTTAAAGTTGGTATTAGTTATTTGGATGATTAAATTCATGGGTGTTTATTTCCATTCTAATAATTGTGTGATTCTTAAACAGTATATTGTTAAAGGTTTTATTATTGGATTTAATGAGATGAAAATAATGTTTTAAATGGTTTTGACACTTCGCTTGTTTAAACTAGAAAATTTATTTTTGTGACTGTGATGCTAAGAGTCAATCAGCCATTCACCTTGATTATAATTTAATAAAGTACTGATCACCCGGTATTTAATTAGGCGGGGTGTATATGGAAGAGCCATCTCTGACTACCTTACTGATTACCCAATGGAAGAAGCCGATGTTTGGATTTCCGAATTCCCTGACAAGAATATCCTTTGTACCTCTTAAGAAGACCTTTGATGGCATATGCTCTTTGAAGACACTTCCAACAAAAAAGGATATGGCATTGGGATCCTCCTAATTGCCCCTGATGACTCCCATGCTCCCATTTCCATCAAATTGGATTTCCCCTGCACTAACAACATGACTAAATACGAGGCGTTTATGGTAGGCCTCAAGGTTGACCTCAAGAAAGGAATTCTATACCTCTATGTCTATGGGGATTCAACCCTTATCATCAGTCAAATACTCAGGAAGTTGAAAGTCAAGGATGAGAAACTCTTACCTTTCCATGCCCACCTTGAAGAACTAGCTTCCTAATTCTAAGAAATTTCCTTCCACTACCTACCCCGAGCAAAGAATAACCTAGCTGACGCCCTTGCTACCTTAGCCTTTATAATTGACATGCTCGAAGGAATAACCATGGCCTCCTTCCTTGTCTAGAAACAAGACAAACCAACCCACTGCTACCACATTGAGCTCAGCATAGAGGAAGAACCCGAAATAGCTGATTGTTGGTACTATGATATTTGGCGCCTCCTCAAACATGGTAAGTATCCCCAAGGATCTGACAAGAGAGATTGAGCAACTCTGCACAGACTGGATGCCCAATACATTGTCTGTAATAAAGCCCTATTTAAGAGAAACTCCGATCAAACCCATTTACATTGCATGAGAGGGACTGACATTGAAGAAATAATGCAAAAAATCCACAACGGGGAATAAGGACTCCACATGATCGACTATATGCTCGCCAAAAGGATCATTTGACAGGGTTATTATTGGACGACCATGGTTCATAACTACACAGCCTACGTTCGAATATGTCTCAAATGCCAACAGTTCTCCAACCTAAAACACTTGCCTCCACAAGAGTTGTACAACATGACCTCTCCCTGGACATTTTTCGCATGGGGCATCGACATCATAGGGAAAGTTATACCGAAGGCATCCAATGAGCATGACTTAATCCTAGTCTCTATTGAGTACTTCACCAAATGGGTCGAGGTCGAGTCATGTTATGAATGCCAAGAACCTGGCCAAATTCATCAAGAAAAACATCATCTGCTGATATGGGGTCCCACACGAGATGGTATCAGACAATGGGTTACATTTTGAGGTAAAAGTTACGGAAGTGGTCGAAGAGTATGGAATTCAAAGACATAAATCCTCTCCATACTGACCTCAAACCAATGGGGTAGTCGAAGCAGCCAATAAGAATCTCAAAGATATCATCAACAAGATGACTGAGAGTTATCGAGATTGGGACGACAGGATCCCTTACGCCCTATGAGGCTATCGCACTTCAGTTCGAACCTCTACTGGGGCTACCCCTTACTCTCTAGTCTATGGTATGGAAGCAGTCCTACCCGTGGATATGGAATGTCATGCTTGAAAGCAAAGTCAATGAGGAAGAATGACACCAAATCCGTCTTAACGATATGTCCTTCTGGATGAAAGGAGATTGAAAGCTCTATATCACATACAAGGGTACCATCGCCCTATAACACGATCATTCAATAAAAGAGTAAAGGACCGCGGTTGTTGATACCAAATTTAGTCTGCTGACATGGCTCAATAAAGTGAAGACACGTGTCAATCTACGTAGCAATAACAAACACTTCCGAGGAACTCACATGGTCCGAGGAACCATACTACAACGAGGGACACTGATTCCCTGAGGAACTCATACGCTCCGAGGAATAAGAACTCTCCGAGGAACTCTTGAGTACCGAGAAGCTTAGGCGGTCCGAGCAACTCAGGCGGTCCGAGCTGCACCTTGCACAAAGCATTAATAGCAGGATAACCAACAGTTTGACTGTTAATTAAATGCTTATCATTCAGACGCATACGCTTAAGGGGTATTGAATGTATTACCCTTTCATATGTACATCATTTAATGTATTACCCTTTCATATTACAGCCTCAGGGTTATAAATACATTGTACAATCCTCATTGTAAGGGGACCGAAATTTCTTGAGATAACGTGTAATCGAGAATTCCCAAACAGTCAGCAATAACATAACAGTGGACGTAGGCCATTCTTATAAGGCTGAACCACTTTAAAAATTTCTTTGTCTCATTTATTTATCTGTGATTGAATAATTAGATACGATCTAATTTTTTACATCAACAGATTGGTGCCGTCTGTGGGAAACGACTGGTAATATCGTTTTTCACCAAAAATAATCCATTATAAATGGCTGATATTCCAGAATCTAGCAATCGAAACGCTGGAAGTCCTCCAAATCTATCTGCTCCGCCAAATATTCTAGATCTGGCTGGAATAATGACAAATCTGGCTCAGGGCCAGACCGTCATGCAAGAAACTATGCGTCAACTCATACAAACCCTCCATGGCGGTGCACGAACCCATTCAAGACCACGAAGTATTCAAAGAAATACCCGTGTATCTTCTTCGCGTACTAGGCGTACCAATTCATATCACAATGAGGAGTCTAAAGATTTTTCTTATCAACCTGGACGAACTTCGTCAGTGCGAGCCACAGATACTGAACAACGTATCACTCTCTCCCCAGAAAGGACCAGTGCGCTAGAAAGATTAAATAGAGTATCCCCTTTCGATCGATTAGGTCCTAGGAGGAGCAAAAGTCCTCCCAGAGCCCCATCGAGGATTTTTCGATGACCATCATACTTAAGGGAAGGATCTTCCCTGTCGCGACCAGTTGCTCGTCACGATAGATCCCAGGAAGCCACCTCAACGCAATCAGTTGCTCGAACCAACAGGCCCGAGGAAGGAAACGATGCGTGGAAAGGCTCTATTCAGAGGCTGGAGGATAGATTAGGGCAAATGGTTAAAGCTAAGAACCCTCTACAATGAACCTTTGTTCGAGGAACACCTTTTGTCCAGGCCATTATAGATTTTCCAACACCATCAAAATTCAAAGCACCTGTTGTGACCCCCAAATATGATGGAAAGACTGACCCCGTCCTTCATATAAAACAATACCAAGTTGCAACCGACATCTATGCTGTTCCAGATGAAATAAGTTGCAGGGCATTCTCGGGAACTCTTACCGGATATGCTCAAATATGGTATAATAATCTTCCTCGGGGTAAGATTTCAACTTTTCTTCAACTGGCCGAGTTATTCATTGGGAATTTCTGTTTTGGGGCAAATCCAGTTAACCGAGTAGCACATTTGTTAAGTGTTAGACAAAAGGCTGGTGAGAGCACCAGAGATTATATAACTTGTTTTAATAACGAGAAACTTGAAGTCATTGATTACGAGGAGAAGACAACGATTACCGACTTGTTGAGTGGACTACTGCCAAACAAGTTGTACTACACTTTGGCCAAAGTTCCACCTAGAACCATGTCGGATCTGATAAGAAAAGCGTCCAAGATTATGAATGCCGAGGAGGCTATGGCTACAAAAAAGAACATGGATGCTAAAGAAACCAATGTGGAAGTTGATAAAGCTAAGAAGAAAGAGCATAAGAACAATGGTAATGACAAACATTCAAGAACTAGATCGGTATGGGACGCAATGAAGAAATTTGATAATTATACTCCTTTGAAGAAGGATATCAACCATGTTCTAGAAGAAATCAAGAACAACGAGGAATTAAACTGGCCAGAGAAAATGAAGGCAGACCCCGACAAGAGGAATAAGGCAAAGTATTGCGAGTTTCATAAAGATCATGGCCATATGTCCAAAAATTTCATAGCTCTTCAGAATGAGATTGAATCACTCATCAGACGAGGAAAGCTGGCAAAGTACGTTGATCGTGGAAGCGAAAGAAGGAACAATGACCGAATAAGAGAGAGGTCTAGATCTCCTCGTCGAGCAGAGGAGAACAAGAAAAGAAACCATGTAGTTGATCCCGAAGACGACCCCGATCTTCCCAAGAGACCAAGGCAACCAGAACGAGAGGTATTTTCAATACGCTTTGGGTCATTTAACTGTAATGTTATAACAGGTGGAGATGCAGGAGGAGGAGACCTTACTGCCGAGAGAAAAGCTTACCTCTGTGAGGCTCAAGCTTGCTCGTACATTCAACGAATAAATCTCTCTTAGGAAGATCGCCCGAGAAAGGTGAAGAAAGATAAATTGGTCATCGGTTTCTCAAAGAATGACCTTGCAGGTGTTCTATATCCTCATGATGACCCATTGGTGATCAAGATGAGAATGAAGGAGGTAATAATTTCAAGAGTACTGGTCGATAATGGTAGCTCGGCAGACATCATGTTCTACTCGTGCTTTGATAGTTTAAATCTAAATCTATCTCAACTGGAGCCTTATCATAGACCCCTCATCGGTTTTGCTGGCGAGAAAGTATTTCCACTTGGGACGATCAAGTTGGATATATTCATTGGCACGTGGCCGGCTTGTCGAACAAAAAGAATACGTTTCTTTGTGATGGATAAGAATGTTCAATCATCATACAATATCATCATGGGAAGAGTAGGATTGAAGAAATTCGAGGCTGTACCATCTACAGTGAATCAGTGCCTTAAATTTCCAATAAATTTTGGAGTAGGAGTTGTGAAGGGTGACCAGAAAGTAGCTCGGGAATGCTATTATTCATCCGCCGAGAAAGAGGAACTGTAGGAATCAAGGAAAACGACTACCACTTATCAAGTGGAAGAAGGGGCAGAAATTGAAACATTGGATCCTAGAGATGAGTCGCAACTCGTGAAGGGTCAAGTGGTGGAAGCTACTGAAAACATCATTCTGGACGACGAGCACCCTGAACGAACTACTCAAGTAAGTTCGTCGTTGGAAGCCTCACTAAAACAGGAATTGATAACTTTCCTTAGAATTAAAAAGCAAACTTTTGCGTGGAGTCATGAGGATATGCCCGGGATAGACCAAAATTTCTTATGTCACGAACTCAATGTGAATAAGGAGATCAAGCCTACGAAACAGAGAAGAAGAGTATTCAGTCCCGAGAAGAATCAAGCTATACAGGAGGAAGTCGAGAAGCTCCAGAAAGCTTGCTTCATTGAAGATGTTAAATATCCTGACTGGTTAGCAAATGTGGTGATGGTGAAAAAGAAGAATAACAAATGGAGGATGCGTGTAGACTTCACCGACCTCAATAAAGCATGTCCAAAGGATCACTTTTCGCTGCCCCGAATTGATCAATTAGTGGATGCTACCTCGGGACACGAGCTGCTGAGCTTCATGGATGCTTATTCTGGCTACAATCAGATTAAAATGAAACCTGAAGATAGGTAGAGTACTTCTTTCATTACCCCTAGGGGAACTTATTGTTATAATGTTATGCCTTTTGGTTTGAAAAATGCAGGTGCGATATATCAGCGGCTGATGAACAAGGTCTTCGCTGAACAAATCAGTTGCAATATGGAAGTCTATGTTGACGATATGCTGACAAAGAGCAAGAAAGCTGCCGATCATATAGTTGACTTAAGTCAGACTTTTAATCAACTAGATAAATATCAAATGAAGCTGAACCCGACGAAGTGCATATTTGGAGTACGAGAAGGCATGTTTCTCGGATACATTGTCAACCAACGAGGCATTGAGGCAAATACTGAAAAGATCAAAGCTCTATTAGGGCGGCCATCTCCAACGACGAAGAAAGAGGTGCAAAGACTTACAGGACGAGTAGCAGTACTCAACAGATTTGTATCGCGAGCAACTGATCAATGTCTCCCATTATTCAAGACACTCCGAAAGACTTTTGAGTGGAATGATGAATATGAGAAGGCCTTTCAAGACTTGAAGAAATACTTGGGAGCACCTCCATTGTTATCTATGCCAGTGATGGGAGAAAAATTATACTTGTATCTGGTAGTGTCCGAGAATGCAGTCAGTTTGGCATTGATAAGAATGGAGAATGGAGTACGAAAACCAATCTACTATACAAGTAAGGCCTTCTGAGGAGAAGAGATCAGATATCCAAGGCTGGAAAAGTTAGCACTGGCGCTAATTGAGGCGAGTAGGAGAATGAGACCATACTTCCAGGCTCATACTATAGTCGTATATGCTGATATGCCGTTGAGACAAGCCCTTCATAAACCAGAAAAATCAAGGAGATTGATGTACTGGGCAATAGAGCTCGGAGAATACGATATAGTCTATGAACCCAGATCATCTCTTAAAGGGCAAGCTGTAGCGGATTTTATAGAAGAGTTCACCTATCCTGATACCCCTGAGGAGCAAAAGTTGCTCGCTGATCAACCTGTGGATGTTCCAGGATCAACAAACACAAGCTCAGACCAACTCCGGTTAGTAAAAGGGCAAGTGGATGTTACAGGATCATTAAATTCGAGCTCAGACCAACTTCGGTTGGTAAAAGGGCAAGAAAAGATGATCGATGAAGAGCTAGAAATATCAGGAGAATATGAAAGGAAGCAACAAATATTTCACCGAGGAACTCTGTCAGATCAGAAGTTTGAAGACGAGTTACCTATATGGAGGCTATATGTAGATGGATTATCTTGCACAATAGGCAGTGGGGCAGGGATAGTTTTGAGCACTCCGGACGAGGTTGACATGGAATACGCCCTACGTTTCCAATTCAAAGCTTCCAATAATGAGGCTGAGTATGAGGCTATGATTGCAGGTCTTAATTTGGCAAAAATTATGGAGGCGCAACAGATTATTATCTTCAGTGATTCTCAATTAATCGTAAATCAAATGTTGGGAATATATGCAGCCAAAGGGGAATTAATGATCAAGTACCTGCAAAGGTGATGGAGTTGGTATCAGAATTTTCTGCTATTAAGCTGGTCAGAATACCAAGAATGGAGAATGCAAGATCAGATGACCTAGCTCGATTAGCATCAGCTACTCGTACCGAGCTACGAAGAACAATTCCAATTGAAGTTTTAGCTGGTCGGAGTATAGATGAAGATTTTGTGATGAACTTTATCACCCTTGATTTAGGACCATCTTGGATGGATCCCATCAGGACATATATTGAGGAGGGAGAATTACCAATTGACAAGCTCGCAGCCAAGAAATTAAAGTTTAAAGCTGCTCGGTATGTATTAACTAACGGTATTTTATATAGACGAGGAATTATGGCAGGTTTACAAAGATGTGTACATCCCTCCGAGGTGAAAGAATTGATTGAAGAGATCCATGAAGGGTCCTGTGGAGCCCATGTAGCAGGTCGGACGCTTTTGCAAAGGATGATGACGCAGGGATATTACTGGCCGACGATGAGGGCTGATTGTGTAGCCTATGCCAAGAAATGTGACAAGTGCCAACGCTTTTCCTCCATCCGAAGAACTCCACAAGCATTGTTGACACCCATCACTTCTCCTTGGACGTTTGCCATGTGGGGAATAGATTTGGTCGGACCACTGCCAACGACCAGAGGAAGGTTCAAATACCTCGTCATCGCAGTGGATTATTTTACTAAGTGGGTGGAAGCTGAGCCTCTCATTGATATGACGTACGAGAAGGAAGAACATTATTTGTCGATATGGTCTTCCTCATGCTTTCATCACAGACCATGGAACACAATTTGATAACGAGGAGTTCGCTGCCTATTGTCATCAATCAAATGTGTTGAAGATCCACTCAGCACCAGGCCATCCTCAAAGCAATGGATAAACTAAAGTGACAAACAGAACACTGCTAAATGGCTTGAAGAAAAGATTGGACGATGCGAACGAAAATTGGATCAACGAGTTACAGTCAGTACTGTGGGCTTATCGAACTACTCCCCGAGTAGCTACTGGAGAATCTCCATATATGCTAGCGTTTGGAAGTGAAGTTGTTATACCTGCCGAGTTGGGCCTCCCAACACACAGGGTACTGAATTTTAATTCCCCTGTCAGCGACTTAATGAGAAGATTGGATTTAGACATGCTCGAGGAAGTTAGAGAAGAAGCAGCCATCAGAAATGCTGCATACCAACAACGAATAACTCTATTCTACAATAAGAGGGTGAAGAAGTGAGACCTGAAAGAAGGAGACTATGTGCTGAAGAAAGTAATTCAAAAGCACAACAAATTGGAGGCAAACTGGCATGGACCATACCGAGTTACAGAAGTTATTCGACCAGGAACTTACCGAATAGCAACTTTAGAAGGGGAGGAGTTTAAGAATGCATGGAACGCGCAAGTATTATCAGTGATGTGTATTTTCTCCTTTTATTGAAAGTTTTTTAGGGAATACTAGTGCTACACACTACTCGGCGAAACTCGACAAAACTCAGGCTACTCAAAAATTTTCTCGAAAATGCCAGCTAAGGTTGGTCGAGAAACAAATGTATTCCTCCGGGAAGTAAAACTACCTATATTCCTCCGGGAAGTAAAGCTACCTGTATTCCTCCGGGAAGTAAAGCTACCTGTATTCCTCCGGGAAGTAAAGCTACCTGTATTCCTCCGAAAAGTAAAACTTGTATTCCTACGAGAAATAAAACTATATGTTCCTCGGGAAGTAAAAGTATTCCTAAAAATGCCAACTTATGTCGGTTAGGAACTAAATATATTCTCGAAAAGGCCAACTTCAGTTGGTCGGGAGGTAAAATTATTTCAAAAAGTGCTAAAATTTGCTCGCAGAGGAAAAATCCACTAACTACAGTTGGTCGGGGATAAAAACCCACTAACTGTAGTTGGTCGAAAAGGAAAATTTACCGACCTTTGGTCCTAAACATTTTATGAATACGAGAAAATGATCAAGCAAAATTATTGATACTCGTGAATTTTTAAAATTATTAGTAAGTTGGTCGAGAAACAACTTAGTGAGTTGGTTGAGAAACAACTTAGTAAGTTGGTCGACAATAGGTTGATCGAAAAATAACACAAAACAACACAATATTGTTATCTTTTTAACAAACATACATGCACAAATGTAAACTATTTTACAAGACAATAGCGATTAAGATTGCGAACAAAAATAAAAGTCTTTCATTAAATCCAAGATTAGATTACATTGATAATGAAATGTATACTAACTATTACATCAAAATTCCTACTCTATTGGTTTCTTCCCCTCTGCTTTTGAAACAGGTTCCTCGCCAGCAGGCGGATCATTTAAAGCAAGAGGAGAGTTTATGAAGTTCAAATCTTTTAACATCCTGATATTCATCACGGATGGTCGATCTAGAAGCTGCTCGGGATGAGATATCTAAACACTTGAATGGAGATTGTAGTCGCCGAGATACTTGGAAATTAAGCATCGAGGAATGGCCCGAGCAGGGATCCAACTCATATCAAGTTTGAATGGTGGCACGGGTAGGTCGAGCAGCCCAAGATCATGGTAGTCCCACAAGTAATGACCTTGTTCGAGTTGCAGCACACCTAAGGCATTCAACCAGCCTTGCTTGTATCCCTCATTATTGGCATTCTGGATACGATCGTCCAAGTGGTAGAGATCCTCTTTGTATCCAGCCATCCAGAACTCCCTAGGATGTTTTTGGAATTGATATGTCAGTCTTTCCAGCTGCTCATGGAGATTTTTGATGAAGAGTTATTTATTCTCCAAGACTGATTTCTGCGCTGAAAGCTGCTCTTCCAGGTTCCTGATCTTCTTTGACATTTCAGCCAACGCCTAGTTCTTTGCCATTAATTGTAAATCTTAGTTCTCCAAAGAGGATTGAGTCCTCTGTTCCTCGACAGGAATTCGAGCTGCTCTTGCTCGTCCCCGAGGAGCTCTTGCTCGTCCACGAGAAGATATAGAGGGGACAACTCTTTTCAAGGTCTCCAATCCATCTCTCAAGTTGGCATTCTTGACCTCCAAGAATGAGAATCCCTCATCAGTCACTGGGATCAAGGCTTTTGAAGAGGAAGATGCAGACTTCAACTGCGACAACTCTTTTTGCAGGTTGTTATTCTCTTGCTCTAATAATTCAGCTATTTGTCTGCACTCCTCAACTTCACCCTCAGAGTTCTCTCCCTCACATCATAGCCAGCAAAACGCTTCTCGTATCCCTTGTCAGAATTGAGTTACTGATACTTCTTCTCATACCCCTCGTGCAAAAGGGCAGTGGATTCTTTGTATTGCTGCTGAAGGTCTTCAAGAGTGCCTTGGAGATCCTCGATCATATCATAATAAGCCACATTATTGGCCACTGCATGATCAAGCAGACACTTTAAGTATTAGTAGGCCTCAATTGCCTGTTCTGAAGCATCTTGGTCGAGGATGTCGACGATTTGCACTGCACTCAGATCCGTGTGACCAGCCTTAAAATAATCATTGCATTGCCTCAACAGCCTTGTATCATGAGCAGACAGTAATTCCATCCTGGCCAAAAACTAGTAGAGGAAGAAAAATCAGTAATCAATAATCAAAACAGAGCATGAAGAAGAGACAACAGTATGAATAAACACAAGTTCAAGTTTTATTATATCATAAAGGTCAGAAGTAAAAGGTTCAGAATTACATATTCAAGATTACATTTGTTAAAGAAAAATAAAATAGAGAAATCCGAACAACTCTACACCTTTTCCTTGTCTCCCAAAACTTTCTCGGGAGGATTGAACGAGGAGGTAGGTTGCTCGTATGGAGCAGATAGTGGTTGGAGAAGTGCTGGAGGTTGATCGGAGGAAGTTGCAGGTAATTGAAGTTCCTCGCCAGCGGGATGGATAGTCGGGGGAAGAGAAACCTGATCTCCCATCACCATGGAAGACTCTTCGGAGGCAGCTTCGTCCTCTTCTTCATCTTCAGGAGTTGGAGGGGGACCAGGGATGTGTCGCTGAAAGAGTTCATAATTTTCATCCACTTTCATCTCCTGTAGAGCAGTGACCCATCCATCCCTGAAGTACTTGAGGCTGCCATATTCTATTTGTGACATCATGGCAGCCAAGCCCTTATTCCACCCCTTGTCCCAGCCAGCGCTGAAAGACTTCTTCACAGCCAGTTTTCTCTTTAACTTCTCAGAGGAAAGCTTATCGGACATAAGATTTTCAGCAGTCTTCAATTTATTCTCAACCTCCTCCTTCTGCCGACTTACTTCCCGAAGTTGGATTAATTCTTCCTCAGCAACCTTGAGTTTATCTTCAAACTCCTCAGCATTCTTGAGCTTCCCTTCAAGCTCTTTATTTTTATCCTCTAAGTTCTTTATTTTCTTCTCCAACCCCTTGGAGACTTTAACAACTCGAGCCTTCTCCTGCTCGGTGGAGGCAAGCTTCTTCTCCCAAGTTGCCTTATCATCAGCATATTTTTGGCGAGACTCTTTCAGAGACTGCCCTAAGCCCATCAAAGCTTCCTCTACACCAGACGAGGAGCTTGAAGCTTTAATAGCTTCATCCTTCTTCAAAATTTTATTGAAGCAGCTCACCAACTATGAAAAGAAAATGAAAGCAAGTCAGAGACAGATATAACAAAGGAAAGATGAAAAGTTCAAAGTAAAAGGACTTACAGAAGCAATGTGGCGAGCTGCCAAAGAGGTAACCATATCTCGAGAAAGGTTTTCTTCGATACCTTGGATCTCGAGAATGATCCAAGTCTTCACCGAGCTCATGGCAGAGCTCGGGGGAACGAAAGTGGGAACTCCACTAGTCGGGGGCTGAGAGATGGTGTCAGCCAAATTGACCGATGAGCTCTTCTTCAGCTTCCTCGAGGGAGCAGGAATAGATTCAACCAAGGAGGAACTCTTGGTCGGTGATATTACAATCACTTCTCCTGGAGCAGCAGACTTGCTCGGAGCCACTTGGGGCTTCTCGACAACCTTCACAACATGGGCAGCCGGGGAAGGTGCATCAGTTTTCTTTGTCCCCTCCCCTGGGACATCAATCTTACTTCCTTTTGCCTTTCCAGCACTAGAGGCATGTTTCTCAAAAAGGGTGGGAGGTCTTCTCTTCTTCATCCTTTCACTTAAAGGAATGTGTGACTCAGGCGAGTAACTGGTAGAAGCTGGTAATGGTTCTACTTCACTTATCACCGGACGAGCATTGAAAGAAGTGGTGTAGCTCTTGTACTACAGCAGATACGAGATTGACCTAATGTGCTCGTCGGCAACACTCTGATGAAAACTCCAGATAAGTTTTAAGTGCCTTATATTCACGTCTGCTTCTTTTGGACACTTTCTTTTGCTATCAACTGCAAATAAATAAACATTAAAATATCAGTGGCACATTTTATCAAACATAGAAGAAGCATAATTTCAAAATAAATAAAATAAAATAAAAATAACCTATCCCATTGCCATAAGGAGGGCATCTGGGACCTTGATACACTTCATCCCCATATAAAGGAGCATGTTGCCAATTTTTTATAACAACTCCGTGCTCAAAATAGTCCCTATTGCCATCCAGGAGATTGACCACTAAAGCCCTATTTAAAATCTAGTTTTTAAATAAAAAGTGTTATCACCCACTGCCCATCTATAACAAAACATGATTTCTGGAATTCCTATGCGAGTTCCATGAATTTGATTTAACCTATGAACCCCATTAACTATTCTCCATGTATTGGGGGCTATTCTTGCAGGAACAACGTCAAAAAATTGACAAAATTCCTGACATAGAGGATTGGGAGAAAAAGAAAATCCACATTCAGCAACAAAGAGACTGGGGAACCAATGTCCCTCAGCCAAACGGAAATAGTCAGAAGGCTCAGAAAGATCTTCCAGAACAACCCAGGAGGGAATAGAAAAATCAGAGCGAAATTTATCAAGAGATTCAACAAGGTAAACCATGATGAATAAAGGAAATGAAGAAGAAGGAAGAAGATCTTACAGAAAAAGAGTGGATCCGTTGACAACGAACGATGAAAAGGATGAACGCACAAGAGAGTAAGACAATGGAAAATTCGAAGATGCAAATTTGAAAAAGTAGAAGACGATGGGATTGTCTGTGACGCTTAAATACTCTGCCTTGGGAAATGGTAAAGTAATGATGACAAAAAGAAACGATTACGCTACCGGCGGCTAGAAGGATAAAAAGTACGCGGAGATCGAGGCGGTTATAAAAATTCAAAAAACCCTGATTCCACGAATTTGGAAGGAGAAATAAATACAAAAGACTCCTAAATTTCAGGATGACCATTTAAAACTGCCATATTCCGAGAAAGAATGTTCCACACTCCTCAAAGTTCGAACTATGAAACATTGGGGGCTTCTGTTGATACCAAATTTAGTCTGTTGACATGGCTCAATAAAGTGAAGACACGTGGCAATCTACGTAGCAACAACAAACACTTTCGAGGAACTCACATGCTCCGAGGAACCATACTACAACGAGGAACACTGATTCCCCGAGGAACTCATACGCTCCGAGGAACAAGAACTCTCCGAGGAACTCTTGAGTATCGAGAAGCTTAGGCGGTCCGAGCTGCACCTCGAACAAAACATTAATAGCAGGATAACCAACAGTTTGACTGTTAATTAAATGCTTATCATTCAGACGCATACGCTTAAGGGGCATTGAATGTATTACCCTTTCATATGTACATCATTTAATGTATTACCCTTTCACATTACAGCCTCAGGGATATAAATACATTGTACAATCCTCATTGTAAGGGGACCAAAATTTCTTGAGATAACTTGTAATCGAGAATTCCTAAAGAGTCAGCAATAACATAACAGTGGACGTAGGCCATTCTTATAAGGCTAAACCACTTTAAAAATTTCTTTGTCTCATTTATTTATATGTGATTGAATAATTAGATACGATCTAATTTTTTACATCAACAGCGGTGTCCGAGAAGGGGACTTAGCCCTAAAAGAAATAGTAGAGCCCATCTGGGACCCCAGACGGAAATTCTAGCCCAATTGGAGTGGCGCATACATAGTGAAGAAAATCCTGTTAGGCAGCACCGCTATGATCACCACCCTCGATGGAGAAGAAATGGCGTGTCCGATCAACCTAGATCATTTCAAGAAATTTTAACCCTAGTTCAAAATCTCGGAGCGCTATGACTCTTCTCATATCCCTTATATTCTAAAAAAAAATCTCTTTTCTTTTCTCCCTACCCAGAGCTATGTGGGCTTGATCCGCTAAAAACATTTTCAAAAATGAATTTCAAAATTTTTCAAAACCCTCAGAGGTACGTAGGCATCTGATTCATTTCACATGAGCACGACCTCCTTCTTTTTCACAAAATGCTATTCTTTTTTGATCCCCAAGAGAGACAGTTCATTTTAACATACACATGAACAAAAGTATTATGTATGTCTTAGCGATTGGTATGGATAATTCAATGTGCAAAAAGTCATCAAGAGGCACAACTAGATGATCAAAAACTTATTTATTTCATTATCTAAAATGTTCGTACGATTACATCGGTGTAAGGAGTCAAACGACTTCCCTTGCCAACACTACTCCTACTAAAACCAGATAATAATAAGCCCCATTACTCCTAAAAATCACCCCCCAATTATTCCCATAAAGCACAAAACTGCACAAATTATAAAAATCTTCTCAAGGCCCTACCCGCAGCTTTCAGAGGAACCAACACCATTATCATCTGCATCCTATGCTCCCCAAACCTCCCTTACCTGAATGGAGTATCGCAGACTCTTGATAGAGCGATAAGCCCTAATTAACTTGGGGTAGACCACAACATTTCCCTGCATAGTGTCAGATATGGCAAACCACCATTGACCAGTCTCCACAGCTAGCATCTTGGCCACTACCTTCTTTCAAAACCACTTCATGTAGTCCCCGGAGGCATGCCAAACTTGCCTAGTAGATTGAGAAGGAAAGCTCGATGAATAAAAATTCTCCCACAAAGAACCAAGCCGCATGTGCATATGCCCTGTCAGGTCCTCCACAGGAAAGAAGTTCGATGCCCACGGTGGCACAATTTTCTCCCAACCATATTGGCACAGCAACCGCTAGGGAAAGTAGAAAGAGGTTTGCCCGAGGCCAACCAGTCTGACTAGTACTCTCCAAGATCCAAAATAGGCAGCAGCTCCCCCCCACCAAGGCACAAACCAGCGTAATCCTCGAGCCCCATGCTCTACAAACTAGTTCCCCCCAACTCTCAATGTCCAGGACTACGCATAATAAATAGAGTGAGAAGAAGTTTGGCACCACCAACAAAGGGTACTCAAGTGGCACCACCATGAAACATCTCTTAGGAAACCACATAAATAACATCACGGGACTCCCTCTCAGAAAGTCAGAGTGACCCTCCGGCCAGGCATTTATGCCAGTCAAGGTCTTCACCAGTATCATCGTCATAGGATTGTAATGGTATGACACCAAAGAAATGTTAGCAGTTAGTTGGGGGTCCACCAGCGTCTCCCCAGTCACCAACATAACTTTTGAAACAGGGCCTAGGATGACGGTCCCGGCATATCCAGCATGACCCACATCCTGGGAATGCACGGACTGCAAAATGGCTAAAAGGGAAATCATTCCCCCCGTAACCAATGGCCTGGACGTCTAAGGTGAAATATGGAGAAGCCCAGCCAATAATTCCCTAAGAGAACGATAAAACTCAGGCAAAGATGCAACAACGTTGGGATTTATCCCCAATATGACAGAAAATTCCTCGTAGGTAGGACAAATCTAATCCAACCTGAAGCGAAAGACATGATCCTCACGATACCAAAACTCGATAGCCGCCATCAGCATGTTCCACTCAATGGTCTGGTTGCCCCACAAAGAGACTATTTGCATGTGAAAGGCGTCATAATCAACACTATAAGAACGCATTGCTTCCAAGGCTTCGAGGTAGTTAGCAGACTCAATGCTACCAGGGAGAGCTATCTTGCAAAAAGATAATAAGTAAGTAAGAATGTGAAAACTAAAGAAAATGAAAGTGTGAGGAGTTAAGCCCCATCCACACCCCCTTTTATACTTAGAAACTCTCAAGCAAAGACAAGAAGCCCTATAGAAATCGGAGTAAAACTTGCCCCACCAAGTACCAAGAAATTGAAGAAAGTGCAATCAAAGCCTTGGATTGATTGGACTAGACTAATATGCCGATAAGCAGGACAGGGGTTAGGCCAATCGACAACCCCTCATTTTGGGAAAATTCCCTTTTTCCTCTTTTGTCAAAATAAAAAAACCAACAAAAATAATTTTTATCTTAAAGAAATTTCGAATTCCCTTTATACATATGCTTTTACTAATCCCATTTTATTAAAATCCTTCCCAAATCAATTTTCAAAATTCTTTTTACGTTCTCAACAACAAAATAAAAAGAGCATGTGCATTAATCACTAAATAAGAAAATTTAACAAAAAAACTTCATTCTTCATTTGCATATATTTTTCTGTATTACATTGATATTTTGCAGGAAAAATAGAAAAAACAACGGGACTCAGCCCGAACCCAATTTCTTTCTTTCTCTCTCTCTCTCTCTCTCTCTTCTTTCTCTTCTCTCTTTCTCTCTAAGATCCCCCATCCCTACGGCACGCCCTCTTCCCCCTGTGACGAGATGATGTGCCCCCACTTCCAAAGCCAGGCCCTTCCCCGGATGAGGCAGATGACACCAAGTAAGAAGGGATCAAAACCGCCTCATGAATATAATCAGTCACCGAAGATATCCAATCCCTCATGTCCTTCAGCCAGGTGATCGAAACACTGATATGCTGTGAGGAATAATGGAAAAGATCAAATCAGTCAAGCACGAGGAAAAAGAAAGAAATTAAGGAAATAAAAAAAGACATACCGTAGGCCGAACAACCTCCTTCGTTAGACCCAACTCCTCTGGGTCCATTGCATGAGGAGGATGCTACAGATCACTGATCCCCAATCAACTCATCAAAGATTGTAGCTAGGAGAATATAGCTGCACAAAAGAATGCCCCGACGTCATCGCTGCCGCCGCTGACATAGCTGTACCACCCGCGCTATGAGAGGACCCCACCTGTCAACTTGAGACCTCCCTAGGGAGAGGCATCACACCATATATACTGGGGGCATCATCCAATTCGAGACGAATTCCATATAGTCATACATCACCTCTATGTCAGTGTACAGAGAGTATGGCTCACCCGTCATCGCAGCCACCCGAGCATCATCAGACATCTCCCGTACGTGCCTTATGAACATAGGGGGCCTCGTCGGAGGAACTCTAACCTCATCCTCTATAATTTGTCGGACTACCGTCTCCCCAAGATACCAAGAGTAGTCGAACTCATGCGCTAGTAGGCACCATATTTGCGCATGTCCGCCAGTCACCCCGGTGTGGTAAATAGCCGTCCTCCAAGGATAAAAGGTCACCTGTAAACCCCAGTAAAAGTGAAGGATCAGTGTTAATGAAAGATCATCAAAGGAAAAGAACGGTCTCAAACTAAAGAATACCTCCAGAAAATACATGGCCCCAGTAAAAGTCATTCGGAAGCATCGGCTGAAGGCATCCAAAGAATAGTAAAGGGTCGCCAAAGTCAGGCTCCCTCAATCATAGAAGTGAATGTTCGAAAACACCCTCCGAAATGGAAAAAGCTACAAGTGGACGATGTCGCCACTTGTCGCCACCAGAAAACCTCCCAACACCAACCAGATAAACAAACGGGACATCTGACGCACCTGCTGCCCATCATTCTCATTGACCCTCATCCTTAGTAAAAGCTCCCTCAAAGAAGACAAGTGGAGGGAATCTCCACAAACCACCCTCTCCACGTCACCCAGAGATGGGATCATCGCCTCCGGCATCACCCTCAACGTCCTATCCACCTCAATCTGGGCACCCTCGTAATCCAGCCCCAATAATTACTGAACATTAATGGGAGTCACCGTCATCTCCTCGAAGCCAAAAGGGAAGGTGTGGGTAGTGTCCCACCACCTCTCTCCCAAAGCACATAGAACTATAGTGGAGCGAGGCGTCTCATCTAAAGCCGACGCTAGCCCCCCAAAACCCACAGAGGTAACCATCCAGGGCACCACAACAGGAAGGTGCTCCGAAACATCATTAAGCCATGTCGTACCATGGGCACGAATAGTCAACATGGAGACGTCAGACTGTCAAGAAATGAAAGAAATCCTTGTTAGATTCAAGAAATAAAGCAGTCTCATCAAGAAAAGAGGAAAGGCATACCAAGAGTCATGCAATACTTACATAGACTCCAGGGTTCACCACCCTTGAAGAGCGATGAAGCAAAGGCTCGCGCAGAAGAGTCTGATCATCCGTCACAGGCTCAAATGAGTCAAAAGAGTTCTCGCTACCCAATGTGAGGGGCACCCTAGCCCTCCACTCTAACCCTGCCCAGTCATTAGCAGTAAGCCATTCCATATGGGTCGTAGTGCTTGAGAAGTCAGCCATTTCAGACGCTAGGACGATTTGTAGAGGTTTATAGAAGAAGAAAAGAAGTAAAAAATTATGCAAAATGAGGAGAACTCGCCCCCTTTTTATAGGAAACTAAGGGTCATGCCGATCGGCAGCCCCCTCCACCTACCGATCGGCACTGAGCCTTTCACCTGCTCGAGGCACCCTAAAAGTCCATGCCAATGCCGATTGGCTCACCTCCATCCATACCGATCGGCACACCCATTAAAATTTTGTACAAAAAGTTCGAAAAAAATACTAGAAAATCCCAAATAATTCTCAAAAAATTCCTAAAATTGCCAAATATATTCTAGCACTTTGTTCACTAAGGAAAATATTTTTTTACACCCCAACGAATTTCTAGAGAATCATTATCCCCAACAACATCTCCAAAGGACACTCCAAATTCCCCTAGCTACAAAATCCTCGGATCATTCACTATTCCCCAATGAAACCTAAAATTCAATCTTCATCCCAAGTAGAGTCCCCAAAATCCCCGACGAAAAATTACACCTCTTTTAGGTCAGAATTAACCTTGGTCATGGATTGCCACCTCAGTTAGGTCAGACTTAATCTCAGTCCTCGATCGTCACCTCTCTTAGGTCAGAATTGACCTCAGTCTTGGATCATCACCTTAATTAGGTCAGAATTGACCTCGGTCCTAGGTCATCACCTCTTTTAGGTCAAAAGTGACCTCGGTCTTGGATCGTCACCTTAGTTAGATCAGAATTGAGCTCAATCCTCGATCGTCACCTCTCTTAGGTCAGAATTGACCTCGATCTTAGATCGTCACCTGAGTTAGGTCAGAATTTACCTTGGTCTTAGGTCGTCACCTCTCTTAGGTCAGAATTGACCTCGGTCTTAGAATATCACCTCAGTTAGGTTAGAATTGACCTTGGTCCTCAATCATCACATCTCTTAGGCCAGAATTGACCTCGATCTTGGATTGTCACCTCAGTTAGGTTAGAATTGACCTTGATATTCGACTGTCACCTCTCTTAGATCATAATTGATGTTGGTCTTGGATCGTCACCTCAATTAGGTCAAAATTGACCTTCCTCCTCGGTCGTCACCTCTCTTAAGTTAAAATTGACCTCGATCTTGGATCGTCACCACAGTTAGGTCAGAATTGACCTCGGTCCTCAGTTGTCACCTCTCTTAGGAAATAATTAACCTCAATCTTGGATCATCACCTCAGTAAGTTAGAATTGACATCGATCCTCGGTCGTCACCTCTTTTAGGTTAGAATTGACCTCGATCTTAGATCGTCACCTCAGTTAGGTTAGAATTGACCTCAATCCTTAGTCCTCACCTCTTTTAGGTCAAAATTGACCTCGATCTTGGATCGTCACCTCAATTTGGTCAGAATTAACCTCGATCCTTGGTCGTCAACTCTCTTAGGTTAGAATTGACCTCGATCATGGATTGTCACCGCAGTTAGGTCAGAATTGATCTTGGTCCTCAGTTATCACCTATCTTAGGAAAGAATTGACCTCAATATTGGATCGTCACCTCAGTAATGTCATAATTGACATCGGTCGTCACCTCTTTTAGGTTAGAATTGACCTCGGTCTTAGATCGTCACCTGAGTTAGGTTAGAATTGACCTTAATCCTTAGTCGTCACCTCTTTTAGGTCAGAATTGACCTCGATCTTGGATCATCACCACAGTTAGGTCAGAATTGACCTCAGTCCACAGTTGTCACCTATCTTAGGTCAGAATTGACCTCGATCTTGGATCGTCACCTCATTTAGGTCAGAATTGATCTCGGTCCTCGGTTGTCACCTCTTTTAGACCATAATTGATCATGGTCTTGGATCATCACATTAGTTAGGTGAGAATTGACCTCGATCCTTGGTCCTCACCTCTCTTAGGTTAAAATTAACCTCAGTCTTGGATCATCATCTCAGTTAGGTCAAAATTGACCTCGGTCCTCGGTCGTCACCTCAGTTAGGTCATAATTGACCTCGGTCCTCAATTCACATCTTTTAGGTTAGAATTGACCTTGGTCTTGGATCATCACCTCTTTCACGTGAAAATTAACCCCGACCCTCTAATCGGTCATCCACATCCCTCAGGTCGACAGAACTTACCTCCCTCCATCATGTGGTGTCTATTCGATAGCCATCACTTGTTCCAATCTCACCCGATGAGGGGCTCTATAGACACCACATTCTAGGACCCCCTAAGTCTCTCTTTATCCCCCTAGCACTTCCTCCTTACATCGTAAACCTAGGTCGCACTACAAGTACCGATGTAGAGGCCATTAGGCACCCCCGATCCCCATTTGACTCCGGTCAACTCTATAGTCAGAGCGAAAGATATTTAAATCATTGAAGGGCTTAAAATATACTTTCCAACGGTCCTCCCTATGTACGAATCGTCATAACAATTTAGATGAATAGACCATTTCACTACTAAAAATTAATTCAGAAGCCAACGGGCGCTCCCGGGCCCCGAGTTGACCCCAATCAACTTCACCGTTAGAGCGAAACCTATTTGAATCTTTGAAGGGAACTTAAACCCCATTCCAACGGTCCACATCATGCACAAAACAGCATAACTGTTCGGACAAATGATCAATTTTCCCCCAAAAATCAATCTGAAGGCCACCGGGTGCTCCCGGACTCAGTTTGACCAAAGTCAACTCTTCAGCTCGAAGGAGACTGAATGAATCTTTGAAGGACATTTAATACCCTTTCTAATAATCCCCCTGTGGGAAATTTTGACCTACGGTACGGACGGACTATTCGTTTTACTTCGAGAGGTCACCTGACGCTTTTGGGCCCCGTTTGACCAAGGTCAACTTTCCGAGCTGAGTGAAACTATTTGGAATGTCTAATTGCATCTCCTAACATTTCCAAAGATATACCCCGTGCGTGATTCTGACTTACCCTATGAATGAATGATCCGTTTGCTTTCGATGATCTCCCATCCAAAGGACCGACATGAGCTGCCGAGCCACATTTGACCCAAAGTCCACTCGCAGACCCGAGAGCAGTCCAAAGACTCTTGAATTTCTTTGAAGTATCTTTCTAATGGTATTCACCATGCATGATTCAGATCAACGGTTTGTGTGCTGTGATTATTTTTCAAAAAAGTCCGTATGAGACTGCTAATTGGCAGGTCTTGAACCCTGCTTATCGACACCCTTTTAAGGGTGACCTGCCGATCGGCACCCCACTTTTTACCTATAAATAAGGGGCATTACCTCATTACCAATACAAACAAAAAACCCATCAGCATCAATAATATCAACAACGTTCTCTCAAAGTCAGCTAAGTTCCATATGAGAAGTTCCATTCAAGCCTAAATACCCATCCTTTTCATACCCAATTTGGCAAATATCCTTCTCTCTCATCAACATCCATCAACATTCAAAGGAGTTCATCCAAGATCCAAGATGAAGCTCCAAACAAGGTCCAATTCCTTCTCCTCCTCTTTTAAATCTCTTATTTTTTCATAAATTTTTTTAGATTCATAATCTAGTCTCATTCTAGTTTATAAATCTATGCTTTTATTAGTATATCGCACATACTTTATTTTTCATAAGAAATACAAAAACAAATAAAAGAGGGTTACACCAGTAAATTTCGAAAGGAATTATCCACCAAACTTTTTCAAAACTAAAAATACATAATCTACATGCACACACCTAATAAAATTCCTTTCGAATCTATGTGATAAACCCCACTCCTATTCTACATTCGAACTACGTGGATGATGCCTTTATAGGTTACGTAGGCATCTCAGATTAAAATCCGAGACTCCAGTCCAACTTTTCAATTTTCCAATTTCTCTTATTTTCCAAAATTTTCAAAATCCCTCATACCTATACATATAACATGCTTGCTCGTGTTTCATCCCACACATATTATCATTTCCTAACAACGATAAATATCGCGATGAACACTCATATTCTATCTTCTACATTTATTATTATTTTGGGAATATTCCTGTGGATGACCTCACCCTATCTTTTCCATAGTATGGGTAGAATGATTCCAATCTACATTATATAAATACATATACACACTCCACAGGGATAAAGGAAAATGTTAACATTTTCCCATGAGAGACCGAAAGGGTGGCATGGGTACCTAACACCTTCCCATTCCGTAACTTAGCCCCTGGACCTTTGATCTATTAGTTTTATATGCATCAGTTTGTCCTTGATGCCTCTCTCTTAAAGTGGAATCATATATTTTACCTATTTTAAGAAAAATAGGTTGGCGACTCTATCTCTTTACATTCACCCCACACCGACGACGATCGGAGCACCTTTTCGAAGAGAGGGGTGCGAGACCGTGACACAGTTCTTCCTTGAAGGATCCTTCTCCTTCCCATTGGAACGAACGCCGCACCGACCAGGATGGACACAATAGCATATACCTTCAGTGTCCTATTAGTGCTCTATCAATAAGTTTAGAGGAGTTATTCATCCAAACGGACATCACAAAATGCACACAAGCGAGTGGTCCCTACGTAGTACACCATCACACGGTCTATACCCCCCACTGACAATGGATCCCAGCCTCTACACCTACCTCCTCATAAGTGGTGCTGCCACATAGGACCTAAAATAATGACCTACACAATGCCTAGCCCACTCGTGTCGATGCGTTCTATGTTCCTGAGACGTACGCAACCCTAACCGATAGGCCGTCCACGAACATGGGTATGTTCACACAAATAATGAAACACGTATTTTTAACACATAATATGTATAGGCAATTAACTCTATAATTACCCCCAAGAAGTCTCATTAATCTCCAATTAATATTGCTACTTTAATAATTAACCATATAGTTAATTGTCCAACTCTTCAATTAATAAATCGTGCCATAAATCCATTTTAGTAAATTATCCACTCACTTGGATAACCTCCCACCTACTCACTTGAGTTCATAAAAATACCCAATCCATTTCCTGATCCTATCTCGAACCAGGCTTAGAGGCTGAATCGTTTCGCTTTAGGTCCAAATCGATTAGCCCTAGGCCGAATCGATTCTCCATGAAGGCCCAACCGATTCAATTTGGGGAGTAAGCCTAGCTTTGCAATTTTCAATATGGGCTTCTTCCCTTAAAGTCTATAATCATTTTTCCTAATCTCCATTAACGAATTATAAGCTTTGTAAACCTTAATTTCATTAACGATGAATTCTTATTAACTAAGAGGATACATCCATAAGTTTTCATAATCATTCTAAACATAATCGTGCCTAAAATAAAGTCCATTCTAAAACCACCAGCTAAAGAATTCGGTCTTGCACACCCTTATGTAGAAAATTCATAACTAATTCAAAAAAATTAGAAAAATATGAAACTCGCGGCCAGACATTCCTATTAAAAAAACTAAAAGTTTATGACCCGAATCTATTCTCCATTAAATCGAATCGATTCAGTTCTGGAAAGAAACTAAGGAGGACTAAGCACGAAGGTGAGGCCTCTGAAACCGCTATTAATGCCTAAACTAAGCTCCAAAAATAGTACCCAATCGATATAGGAACATCTGTTTAAAGATTTTTACACCATAATATGGGTCTAAAACATCAAATCTAAGATTTAAACTTAAAGATTCAAACATTGAAACATCATCATCTTTAAAATAACTTAGGGTTTATTAATCAATAATTTTAACCCTGAACCTCAAATTAACACGAGGATAATTCATAATAGTAAAGTTTCATTATAAAACATCATTATATTTCATACTTACATCATTTAATCCATCATTACATCATTCCTATAATATGAGTTCTAAGGTTAAATTCTTAAGTAACATCATACTCAATTTTCGGGTCTGTCACCAATTAGTTTAATCCTTAAACATCAGAATTTCAGATATGTTCTTCAAAATTCGTAAAGTTCATTCTAATAATGTAAATCCTCAATTTGTCTAATTAATCCATTAACTGTTATGAGGAATATATAGATTAATTAAGAAAAAAATTGGAAATTGATGAAGCAAGAGAATTCTTGCCTTAAACTATCGATTGAGGATCTCCTCCTCTTAGATCCTTAATCTTTCTTCCTTATCTAGCCTTGGTAACCTCTCCAAATGGGTGTAGGTTTGCTAGGGTTGTGTTTTGGTTAATGGGAATGACCTCCTACTCAGTTGATTACTCTATTATAATCACTAACCTCGAGTTACCCTTAAACGCCCACGTTTGGGCTCCCAAATAAGTTCGAAACTACGCTCGGATTGGGACGATGGTATTCCTATGCCCTTGGGCCTAATTTTAGATGTCTAAAAATACCTAAACGGGTCCTAAATCATCCCAAAACGTGCCCAAACTAGATCTGTCCAATTTACATACGTTTATTATATTAAGCACCACATAATAATAATTCAATTAACATACAATTTATTTTCTACGTGTGAAGACATTATGCACAATTGAATCAAATAAATATGCAATCACAAAAAGTAATTAATTCTCAAATTAAATTCTACCAACTTATTTTAAATCCTACCAGTTTAATATATTCACTAATATATTTAATTAAACTCTACCAAATATAATTTATTACTAAAACATGGGGTATTATAAATGACTTTCTTAAACATTTTAAAAACTTAATTCCTACTCCAACTTTTAAACATTTTGATCATATCATTATAAATATATATTCATATATAGTGATAATAAATTTAAATAGTCATATAAATCATACATATGTATAAATATAACTAGTATGCTCGATTTTAAACTTGAAAATAGTGTAGAACTCCTATCTCTTGAAGATAAAAATACTTTGAAGAAGAGGTAGAAATAAATCCCAAATAAGTTCCTAGTTTCCAAGTTCATTGCAAGCTTTCTTCTCCAAATAAACACCTTCAACGCCCCTCCTTAACTCTCGATAATTGGAAGGTGCAATGGTTTTCTTACAAGCTTGATATATAGAGAGATTATAGAAGATTTTAGGCTAATGGTTTGAGTAAGGAATGAAGACTAAAAAAACCTTGGTTAGGGGCTGCCAAAGAACTCAAAAAAATTGAGTAGGATTTGTGAGGATAAAGTCCCTCACGCCTCTCTCTTATAATGTCCCAAAGAATGTTCAATTGACTCCCCATACCTCAATGATCAGACTACCATGCTGTATGGAGTAATTAGTTTGAAAACATGGGTTAAATTCATGTAGGTAGGTCCCTAGCAACCCATACCATTGCCTATGCTGAAAACCAAAAAAGGGAAATACAAGAGTAGGTACTGAATTGATTCGATTTCGAGACTGAATCAATTCTCCCTTAGAGGGTGATTTTTTTTTGTTTTATGTAGACACCCTAACATAGTACCCATAAGTACCTCCTTAGGCCCCTAACACTTCACCCCCTACCATAAGACCCTAGGTCATACTTCAAGACCTAATCTAGAGGCCAATAGGAAGTTTTGAGCCCTGTTTAACATTGATAAGCTATATAAATTTATAATTGTAATGAAACCTTATTTTTCTATGAATACCCTTTCCAGCAGTCCCATACTGTTCACAAATTGGCCTCACGGTGCGTGCATACTCCCTTTTTTACTCCGAGGCCTTATCTAGAGGGCACCAGATACTTTTAGGTCCTATTTAACCTCGATTAACTCTTCAAATTGAAACAATCTCAATGAAAATTTATAGGTCTCTGAATTTACTTTCCAATGGTCCATATCGTGTGAAATTGGCCTCACAATTCGCGTGTACTCACCTTTTTACTCTAAAACCTAATCTATAGGCCACCAGTCACTCTCGAGCCTCGTTTGACCTCAGTCAACTCTCCAACCTAAGTAAAGATAATTAAAACTCGTATGTATACATATCCCTTTTCCAATGATCCATACCGTGAGTGAATCGGCCTCACGATTTGCACGTACATGTGTTTTACTCTGAGAATCCCCCGTTTAGGGACCATCAGGCGCTTTTGAGCCCTGTTTGACTTCGTTTAATGTAATACCCCGTATTTTTATGCTATATTAATTTGGGGATTTATTAAATTTAACGTGATTGATTTATATAATAAAAATCCGGAAATTAATTATGTTATAATTATTAACGTGACGAGAGTTAGTAATTATGGGAAACTTGTTGAATATTACTAATGAGCAAAGTAATATATTATATTGGTTATATTGAATGTCATGAGTGAATTAAATGACTATTTCGGAAATTTAAGACGGGACGTGCCCGTGTCACGTTGGGACTATTTTTGATTAAATAAAAAGTGAATATTTTATAAGTTGTTTGTATGGTCATTTTGAGTGCGCCAACGCGTCCGGTAGGGTCGAGATAGTCAGAAAAGTGTACCCGGGTCTCGGGGCATATTTAGGCTTAATTAGTACCCCGGGAGGGCATTTTAGTCATTTTACATAATTAGGTAATTAAACCCACGAAATTCAGCAACCTATATCAGCCATTTAGGTTAGCCTTTTAGGGTTAGAATATCCAGAAATCAAGTGACGGCCATTGGAGAAGAGAGGAGAGAGCTCCAAGGCAATTCAAGGCCAAAAAGTCACCGGTTTGCACCGCCGCCACCACCACCGCGTAGATCGCGAGACGAGGAACGCAGCCATACCAAAATCAGCCGTGAATCAGATTACCAAAAATCCCAGGCAAGTGTTTAACTTGCTATTTTCGTTGGTGCAATCTTCATATTAGTTTAGGAATGATTTGTGATGAAAACTATGGAAGAAAACCCAATTTATGATAGGAGAACCCATGTAGTATTGATTTATATGTTAATTTTGGAAACCCTGCCATGTAGAGGTAATAAACCACGAAATTTTGATGATCATAAGAAAGAAATTCTGGAGAAAGATTTGTTAGAAAACTGTTTAAGAAAATTCTAGGGTTCTTGATAATTGGATATAATTTTAGGTTGAAAATTCGTGTTTAAATGATGAATATGTACATGCCTTACGTTAGAATCATCTGGTATATTGTTATAATGTTAGTAGTAGAATTCTGGGACGATTGGAACTTGAAAATATGGATTTGGTGTAATTTTGGTGATGAAACCCGTAACTGCCTTCTGCAGAATTTTTCGCAGACCTGCTTGATCGATCGATCGAGCCTAGAGCTTCGATCGATCGAAGGTTCGATCGATCGAGCCCCAAGCTTCGATCGATCGACCCCTCCTGGCAGACTCCTAATTCCCTCTTAAATGAGTTAAATTCAAATTGTCGTGATATAATTCTTGGGCATTCTTGATAAAATGTTTTGGGAGATAGGAAAGACCAGTAGGACATATGAATGAGTGTTGGGAACTTTATTATAAGTCGAGAACTTTGCTTTTGGGATAATTATAAAATAAACGATGAAGCTACGTAATTCAAGTGAGAGATTTCGGCGAATAACTACGATAGTGAATAAAGTTATACCTACTGAATTTTCTACTTGGAAGGATAGAGTCCACGAGTGTCATGTAATAAGTGAGAAAACCCTTCGAGTTAAGGATAGAGACGAACCCTTATACGCGATACTAATAATATGATAATATGGAAATGTCGAAATTATGGGAATTGAAAATTTACCTAATATGATTATGGTAATGTTAGTATAGTTATATGATTGTGTGTGCATATACTATCTATGTGTGAAAATCATGCCCACGCTACTTGCTATCCGTGAGGTTACCGCGCTGGGACAAGTCTTATCTCGATGGGACCTTTATGGGGGATATTTACTTGTACCCTAGAAGATAGATGACCTTGGTACAAGCTATCGACGTGATAGTTCAGACGGTCCTAAGAGACGCAGGTATATGCCATCCTCTTAGAGACTTGGAATCTATTCTTCGCCTCAATATTGTTTGTGTATGTATGTTAATACATTTCGAGAGTGATTCCGAATGTATTCCCTTTAATATGAGTGATATGGGGCTTTGGATAGTAGAGTATGCCCGCACCCTATTTTCGTTGGGGTGCTGTTATAATATATATTATGCGTGCCGTTAATATATATATGAAATTGTGAAAACTGGAACTACCTACCGTGATTTGTTTTATAGGACATGGTTGATGAGTAATATTGTAAATACTTGTTTTGAGAAAGCAGAGTATGCCTACACAATAGTTTGTATGTTGGTGCTGTTAGGATATATATATAAATTAGACGAGTGCTTAATATATATATCTGGATTGAGGAATTTAAACTGTTGCTGTAACGTAGTAAGTGGGGAATAATTCTAGACTAAATTATGAATATTTGTTTTGAGAAAGTATAACCTGTCACTGGAAAACTTATTGATTTTATAAAGTTAAAATGGAGAACTTTGGTTACTAATTGGAACATCTTTTTAAATGAAATTGTTAATTTGTAAATCTTACGAGTAACCTAAGATAAGTTAAATCATTTAGGAAGACTAGTACGATAAATGATAAGATAAGCCGCTGGGAAGGTTAGTGCGAAAGGTGTGCACAATAGAAGAGAGGTGAGATTTTCTCAAGAAAGTGTCGCACTAATATGTTGTTGCATTGGCCTGTATCAATTTAAATACTTGCTAAACGTATTTTAAATCAAACACACTTTCGGGCTCTGACCCGTTTCTTTTTCTCTTTCTCTCTCTTGTATATATATGTATGTATTTCAGGTGCCCAGCCATAGGGGCGTCTTGCTTAGGATCCCTTGAGAGGAACGTGCTGCAGCTTAAGTGGGAGTTGCAGGTCACTTGCGTAGACGACTTCTTTTATTGACTCCACTTCTAGCATTTTCATCTATTGGGCACGTGTCGCCCTTTCCATTATTTTATTGTTATTGGGACATTTATATATCAGTTGTTTCCAGTATTGTTCTATGGGATTTATTCAGTTTGGATTTGTGACTTTAGTTTTCATATGTTGACATTCGATTGTCGAATGTATTATATTACTTGGTTTAGTGTGGTGTGATTCTTAATTGTAGAAATGTTGTTTTTAAATAAATAAATTTTTTTTATTAAAATTTGGAAAGTATGTATGAAAATGGTTTTGACACTTAGCTTAACTATTTAGGGTGTTAAATTGGAAAATTTATTTTTATCGACAGTGATGCTGAGAATGAACCAACTGTTTACCTTGATTTAATTTAATAAAGGAGTGATCGCCCGATATTTAATTAGGCGGGGTGTGACAGGTGGTATCAGAGCATCAGGTTCAAGTGTCCTTTAGGATCTGTATGGTTTATTATGCTTTTAGCGTTGCCTTCTTTGAAATAGAGCACTAATACTAGGAATGTTGTGTTCATCTCTATACATTGGGAATTCGTGCTTCTGCGATTTGTTTATTTGAATGATGAACTCATCCAAATTCATTTAAATTTTCAGATGGACCGTCGAGAAGAACTAGCTAAAACGGTTGAAGGATTCAACGAGCAAGATCGACTCACACCTCAGGTACCCCCAGAGAGAATATCAACCGCCGAGTTAGCAGGTATCGTGGCACAAGCAGTTACCACTGCAGTTTTACAATACCAAGAACGCAACATGCAACTTAACGAAGGCAAAAGACCTAGAGAGGTTAGCCAAATTCATGTGACTAAAGCTGACAAATGTGCGAAGACTCCGAAATTGCGACAGCAAACTACCCAAGACCGGGTCAGTTCTAGTCAACAACGTGGTAAAATGAAGTAGTTTCGAAAGAGGAATAAAGTCCCAAGTCAGCAAGGCCGACAACGACAGCAGCAGGGTCGGAGGGGCAGTAACTTCGGAGGCCGATGTTTTGGGTGTGGTAAGCACGGCCATAGGCGCCAGGATTGTGCGGAGAGAGATAGGGCCCCACAACAGCGGGGTGCCCGTAATGATCCACAGGGGCCACATTTTCCAATCGCTCTCCCAGCACCAGCTCAAGTACCAGACCTACCGACCTTTCCAGTAGCACCAGTGCAGCAGTGGAAATTACAGTACAGACATATCTATAATGTCCACCGGGCAGCAGCCCCACAGGCACCACCCGCGATTTGGGGTATGTCTTCTATCCATGGAACTTTGGGTCGAATTCTATTTGTTACTGGGGCAACGCATTGTTTTATAGCTACATATTATGCGAAGACCTTAGGGTTATTAACCACAGTAGAGAGCACTGTAACGTACACAGACTCACCACTGGGGAGTGGGTCACTTATTTTCTTTATATGCCGGGGAGTGGGGGTAGAGACTGGTAGCTTGGTATTACCTGTAGATATGTTAGTCTTAGACATGCACGAGCATGATGTGATTATTGGTATGGATTGGCTCGCAGCTTATAGAGCCATGATTGATTGCTTCAGTGGGACCATTATTTTTGCCATTTCGGTGCCAGAGATGTTTGTAGTGGTGATGCCTCGCCCAGAGGGAGGTTCGACCGCTCATTTGTATTATATAGAGGAGGATACCTCTAAGGAGGTTGTGATTCCCTTAGATTCGATCCCAGTTGTCAGGGAGTATTCCGATGTGTTTCAGGAGATACCAGGCCTACCCCCAGTCGAGAGATAGACTTTGTCATAGATTTATTGCCAAATACGAGACCTATAGCACGCGCACCGTACCGTATGGATCCGGCAGAGACGCGAGAGCTACGAGATCAGAAAGAGTAGCTGTTAGGCCAGGGCTTCACTCATAGGAGTACCTCACCTTGGGGCGCTCCAATTTTGGTTGTAAAGAAAGGAGATGGTTCACTGAGATTGTGTGGACTACTGGGAGTTGAACAAGGTCACGATACGGAATAAGTATCTGTTGCCTCGAATCGATGATCTATTCGACCAGTTGAGGGGATAAACTTTCTTTTTGAAGAAAGATCTGAGGTCGGGGTACCATCAGTTACGTATTAGAGAGCAGGATGTTTCAAAGACTGCCTTCTTGTCGAAATATGGGTCCAATGAGTTCAGGGTGATGCCGTTCGGACTCACAAATGCCCCAGCCGTTTTCATGGACTTGATGAACCGAGTATTCTGAGAGTTCTTGGATCAGTTTGTCATCGTCTTCATAGATGACATCTTTATATATTCACACTCCGAGGAGGAGCATGCCGAACACTTGAGTCAGGTTCTTCAGACTCTACGAGAGCATCAGTTGTATGCTAAGTACGAGAAGTGTGGATTCTGGTTGCGAGAGGTACAGTTCTTGGGCCATGTTGTTTCTGAGCAAGGGATAGCAGTTGACCCGAGTAAAGTATCAGCGGTGAGGGAGTGGGGATAGCCCACGACACCGACAAAAGTGCGTAGTTTCTTGGGGTTAGCTGGTTACTACAGGAGATTCATTCGGGGATTCTCCAAAATAGCGGGTCCGTTAACGAATCTGACTCGCAAGGGAGTACCATATGTTTGGGATGACGCTTGTCAATTGGCTTTCGACGAGCTGAAAGACAAGCTTACTTCGGCACCAGTCCTTACTTGACCAAAACCGGGTGTGGAGTACCTGGTTTACACCGTTGCGTCTTTACGGGGACTTTGAGGAGTACTCCAGCAGGAGGAGAAGGCTATAGCTTTTTCTTCCAGCAAGCTTAAGCCGCATGAGAAGAATTACCCCACCCACGACCTGGACTTAGCAGCGGTCGTCTTTTCATTGAGGATTTGGAGGCACTACTTATTGGGTGAGAAATTCCGTTTGTTCACAGACCACAAGTCACTGCAGTACCTGTTCACTCAACGAGAGCTGAATATGCGTCAGCGCAGGTGGTTAGAGTTTGTGAAAGACTATTAGTTCAAAGTACAGTATCATCTGAGGAAGGCAAACGTAGTTGCTGATGCGTTGAGCCGTAGATCGGTAGACGATGTAGCGGACATCTGGAAAGCAAAGTGGAAGGAGTTGGGTCACCAGGACGGAGTAGCCCATTCTTTCATATCCGTTATGTCAGTCACACCCGAGATTGTTACAAGGGTGATACAGGCACAGACCACAGACCCGTTTTGCCAGGAGCAGATTGTGCGACTTCTAGCCAAGGGTGCTGAGTCCTATTCTGTTAGTTCTGATGGAGGTTTGTGGTTTAATGGGAGATTGGTGGTTCCAGAAGGAGCAGAGTTACGCCATGAAGTGATGAATCATTCTCATGGGTCCCGATTTGCAGTACATCCGGGAGGCGATAAGATGTACCAGGACACGAGGCGACAATACTGGTGGAGCGGGATGAAGAAGGACATTGCTGAGTTTGTGTCCAAGTGTTCTACCTGACAACTGGTAAAGGTGGACCACCAGAAATCGTCAGGATTGCTTCAGCCATTGGAAGTACCCGCATGGAAGTGGGAGAGTATTTCCATGGATTTTATTACAGGGTTGCCTACATCACAGCGAGGCCACGATTCTATCTGGGTGATTGTAGACCGTTTGACCAAGGTGGCTCATTTTTCTGCCAATGCGGACAGATTATACTACGGGCCAGTATGATCAGTTGTTCATCGCTGAGATTGTCAGATTACATGGGGTGCCCCTGAATGTTGTGTCAGATAGGGACAAGATTTTTGTGTCACGCTTCTGGGAAAGCTTTCAGGAGGCTATGGGTACTGAGTTGAGGTTGAGTTCGGCTTACCACCCACAGACAGACGGACAGACAGAGAGTACTAATCAGATGTTAGAAGATATGCTACGCATGTTTGTTCTCGATTTTGGAGGAGGTTGGGAGCCACATCTTCCACTGGTAGAGTTTGCTTATAATAACTCCTATCAGTTCACGATTGGCATGGCTCCATTTGAGGCTTTGTATGGCAGGCCTTGTCGTTCTCCAACTTGTTGGCTCGAAGTGGGAGACAACAAGTTGCTAGGGCCAGAAGTGATTCAGGAGACCTCCGCAAGGATTGAGATAATCAGGAGTCGTATTCGGGTAGCCCAGGACAAGCAGAAGAGCTACGCCGATGCGAAACGGTTCTTCCGGGAGTTTAATGTGGGAGATCAAGTGTTATTGCGTGTATCTCCTATGAAGGGAGTGATGAGGTTCGGGAAGAAGGGGAAGTTGGCTCCGAGGTATGTGGGACCATTTCCATCATCGAGAGGATTGGGCCGGTTGCATACAGGTTAGGACTGCCAGAACATTTACATTACATCCATGATGTATTCCACATCTCGTCGTTGAGACGATATCTTCGGGATGATATGGCCCATACTCACATTGCGATAGATGAGATAGACTTACAGTCTGATAGCTCTTACGAGGAGAGACCAGTGGCTATCCTAGACTATAATGAGAGGAGATTGAAGTCAAAGATAGTTCCACTTGTGCGAATCCAGTGGGAGCATCATAATGTGGAGGAATCCACTTGGGAGTGCGAGACAGTTATGCGCGAGAGATATCCAGAGTTGGTTTTTACTAGGTATGCCTTATTTTCCGAATTTCGGGATGAAATTCCGTTATTAGGGGGGAAGTATGTAATACCCCGTATTTTTATGCTATATTAATTTGGGGATTTATTAAATTTAACGTGATTGATTTATTTAATAAAAATTTGAAAATTAATTATGTTATAATTATTAACGTGACGAGAGTTAGTAATTATGGGAAACTTGTTGAATATTACAAATGAGCAAAGTAATATATTATATTGGTTATATTGAATGTCATGAGTGAATTAAATGACTATTTCGGAAATTTAAGATGGGACGTGCCCGTGTCACGTCGGGACTATTTTTGATTAAATAAAAAGTGAATATTTTATAAGTTGTTCGTATGGTCATTTCGAGTGCGCCAACGCGTCCGGTAGGGTCGAGATAGTCAGAAAAGTGTACCCGGGTCCCGGGGCATATTTAGGCTTAATTAGTACCCCGGGAGGGCATTTTAGTCATTTTACATAATTAGGTAATTAAACCCACGAAATTCAGCAAGCTATATCAGCCATTTAGGTTAGCCTTTTAGCGTTAGAATATCCAGAAATCAAGTGACGGCCATTGGAGAAGAGAGGAGAGAGCTCCAAGGCAATTCAAGGCCAAAAAGTCACCGGTTTGCACCGCCGCCACCACCACCGCGTAGATCGCTAGACGAGGAACGCAGCCATACCAAAATCAGCCGTGAATTAGATTACCAAAAATCCCAGGCAAGTGTTTAACTTGCTATTTTCGTTGGTGCAATCTTCATATTAGTTTAGGAATGATTTGTGATGAAAACTATGGAAGAAAACTCAATTTATGATAGGAGAACCCATGTAGTATTGATTTATATGTTAATTTTGGAAACCCTGCCATGTAGAGGTAATAAACCACGAAATTTTGATGATCATAAGAAAGAAATTCTGGAGAAAGATTTGTTAGAAAACTGTTTAAGAAAATTCTAGGGTTCTTGATAATTGGATATAATTTTAGGTTGAAAATTCGTGTTTAAATGATGAATATGTACATGCCTTACGTTAGAATCATCTGGTATATTGTTATAATGTTAGTAGTAGAATTCTGGGACGATTGGAACTTGAAAATATGGATTTGGTGTAATTTTGGTGATGAAACCCGTAACTGCCTTCTGCAGAATTTTTCGCAGACCTGCTTGATCGATCGATCGATCCTAGAGCTTCGATCGATCGAAGGTTCGATCGATCGAGCCCCAAGCTTCGATCGATCGACCCCTCCTGGCAGACTCCTAATTCCCTCTTAAATGAGTTAAATTCAAATTGTCGTGATATAATTCTTGGGCATTCTTGATAAAATGTTTTGGGAGATAGGAAAGACCAGTAGGACATATGAATGAGTGTTGGGAACTTTATTATAAGTCGAGAACTTTGCTTTTGGGATAATTATAAAATAAACGATGAAGCTACGTAATTCAAGTGAGAGATTTCGGCGAATAACTACGATAGTGAATAAAGTTATACCTACTGAATTTTCTACTTGGAAGGATAGAGTCCACGAGTGTCATGTAATATGTGAGAAAACCCTTCGAGTTAAGGATAGAGACGAACCCTTATACGCGATACTAATAATATGATAATATGGAAATGTCGAAATTATGGGAATTGAAAATTTACCTAATGTGGTTTTGGTAGTGTTAGTATAGTTATATGATTGTGCATATACTATCTATGTGTGAAAATCATGCCCACGCTACTTGCTATCCCTGAGGTTACCGCGCTGGGACAAGTCTTATCTCGATGGGACCTTTATGGGTGATATTTACTTGTACCCTATAAGATAGATGTCCGTGGTACAGGCTATCGACGTGATAGTTCAGACGGTCCTAAGAGACGCTGGTATATGCCATCCTCTTAGAGACTTGGAATCTATTCTTTGCCTCAATATTGTTTGTGTATGTATGTTAATACATTTCGAGAGTGATTCCGAATGTATTCCCTTTAATATGAGTGATATGGGGCTTTGGATAGTAGAGTATGCCGCACCCTATTTTCGTTGGGGTGCTGTTATAATATATATTATGCGTGCAGTTAATATATATATGAAATTCTGAAAACTGGAACTACCTACCGTGATTTGTTTTGTAGGACATGGTTGATGAGTAATATTGTAAATACTTGTTTTGAGAAAGCAGAGTATGCCTACACCATAGTTTGTATGTTGGTGCTGTTAGGATATATATATAAATTAGACGAGTGCTTAATATATATATCTGGATTGAGGAATTTAAACTGTTGCTGTAACGTAGTAAGTGGGGAATAATTCTGGACTAAATTATGAATATTTGTTTTGAGAAAGTATAACCTGTCACTGGAAAACTTATTGATTTTATAAAGTTAAAATGGAGAACTTTGGTTACTAATTGGAACATCTTTTTAAATGAAATTGTTAATTTGTAAATCTTACGAGTAACCTAAGATAAGTTAAATCATTTAGGAAGACTAGTACGATAAATGATAAGATAAGCCGTTGGGAAGGTTAGTGCGATAGGTGTGCACTATAGAAGAGAGGTGAGATTTTCTCAAGAAAGTGTCGCACTAATATGTTGTTGCATTGGCCTGTATCAATTTAAATACTTGCTAAACGTATTTTAAATCAAACACACTTTCGGGCTCTGACCCGTTTCTTTTTCTCTTTCTCTCTCTTGTATATATATGTATGTATTTCAGGTGCCCAGCCACAGGGGCGTCTTGCTTAGGATCCCTTGAGAGGAACGTGCTGCAGCTTAAGTGGGAGTTGCAGGTCACTTGCGTAGACGACTTCTTTTATTGACTCCACTTCTAGCATTTTCATCTATTGGGCACGTGTCGCCTTTTCCATTATTTTATTGTTATTGGGACATTTATATATCAGTTGTTTCCAGTATTGTTCTATGGGATTTATTCAGTTTGGATTTGTGACTTTAGTTTTCATATGTTGACATTCGATTGTCGAATGTATTATATTACTTGGTTTACTGTGGTGTGATTCTTAATTGTAGAAATGTTGTTTTTAAATAAATAAATTTTTTTTATTAAAATTTGGGAAGTATGTATGAAAATGGTTTTAACACTTAGCTTAACTATTTAGGGTGTTAAATTGGAAAATTTATTTTTATCGACAGTGATGCTGAGAATGAACCAACTGTTTACCTTGATTTAATTTAATAAAGGAGTGATCGCCCGGTATTTAATTAGGCGGGGTGTGACAGGTGGTATCAGAGCATCAGGTTCAAGTGTCCTTTAGGATCTGTATGGTTTATTATGCTTTTAGCGTTGCCTTCTTTGAAATAGAGCCCTAATACTAGGAATGTTGTGTTCATCTCTATACATTGGGAATTCGTGCTTCTGCGATTTGTTTATTTGAATGATGAACTCATCCAAATTCATTTAAATTTTCAGATGGACCGTCGAGAAGAACTAGCTAAAACGGTTGAGGGAGTCAACGAGCAAGATCGACTCACACCTCAGGTACCCCCAGAGAGAATATCAACCGCCGAGTTAGCGGGTATCGTGGCACAAGCAGTTACCACTGCAGTTTTACAATATCAAGAACGCAACATGCAACTTAACGAAGGCAAAAGACCTAGAGAGGTTAGCCAAATTCATGTGACTAAAGCTGACAAATGTGCGAAGACTCCGAAATTGCGACAGCAAACTACCCAAGACCGGGTCAGTTCTAGTCAACAACGTGGTAAAATGAAGCAGTTTCGAAAGAGGAATAAAGTCCCAAGTCAGCAAGGCCGACAACGACAGCAGCAGGGTCGGAGGGGGAGTAACTTCGGAGGCCGATGTTTTGGGTGTGGTAAGCACGGCCATAGGCGCCAGGATTGTGCGGAGAGAGATAGGGCCCCACAACAGCGGGGTGCCCGTAATGATCCACAGGGGCCACATTTTCCAATCGCTCTCCCAGCACCAACTCAAGTACCAGACCTACCGACCTTTCCAGTAGCACCAGTGCAGCAGGGGCAATTACAACACAGACATATCTATAATGTCCACCGGGCAGCAGCCCCACAGGCACCACCCGCGATTTGGGGTATGTCTTCTATCCATGGAACTTTGGGTCGAATTCTATTTGTTACTGGGGCAACGCATTGTTTTATAGCTACATATTATGCGAAGACCTTAGGGTTATTAACCACAGTAGAGAGCACTGTAACGTACACAGACTCACCACTGGGGAGTGGGTCACTTATTTTCTTTATATGCCGGGGAGTGGGGGTAGAGACTGGTAGCTTGGTATTACCTGCAGATATGTTAGTCTTAGACATGCACGAGCATGATGTGATTATTGGTATGGATTGGCTCGCAGCTTATAGAGCCATGATTGATTGCTTCAGTGGGACCATTATTTTTGCCATTCCGGGGCCAGAGATGTTTGTAGTGGTGATGCCTCGCCCAGAGGGAGGTTCGACCGCTCATTTGTATTATATAGAGGAGGATACCTCTAAGGAGGTTGTGATTCCCTTAGATTCGATCCCAGTTGTCAGGGAGTATTCCGATGTGTTTCAGGAGATACCAGGCCTACCCCCAGTCGAGAGATAGACTTTGTCATAGATTTATTGCCAAATACGAGACCTATAGCACGCGCACCGTACCGTATGGATCCGGCAGAGATGCGAGAGCTACGAGATCAGAAAGAGCAGCTGTTAGGCCAGGGCTTCACTCATAGGAGTACCTCACCTTGGGGCGCTCCAATTTTGGTTGTAAAGAAAGGAGATGGTTCACTGAGATTGTGTGGACTACTGGGAGTTGAACAAGGTCACGATACGGAATAAGTATCTGTTGCCTCGAATCGATGATCTATTCGACCAGTTGAGGGGAGAAACTTTCTTTTCGAAGAAAGATCTGAGGTCGGGGTACCATCGGTTACGTATTAGAGAGCAGGATGTTTCAAAGACTGCCTTCTTGTCGAAATATGGGTCCTATGAGTTCAGGGTGATGCCGTTCGGACTCACAAATGCCCCAGCCGTTTTCATGGGCTTGATGAACCGAGTATTCTGAGAGTTCTTGGATCAGTTTGTCATCGTCTTCATAGATGACATCTTTATATATTCACACTCCGAGGAGGAGCATGCCGAACACTTGAGTCAGGTTCTTCAGACTCTACGAGAGCATCAGTTGTATGCTAAGTACGAGAAGTGTGGATTCTGGTTGCGAGAGGTACAGTTCTTGGGCCATGTTGTTTCTGAGCAAGGGATAGCAGTTGACCCGAGTAAAGTATCAGCGGTGAGGGAGTGGGGATAGCCCACGACACCGACAAAAGTGCGTAGTTTCTTGGGGTTAGCTGGTTACTACAGGAGATTCATTCGGGGATTCTCCAAAATAGCGGGTCCGTTAACGAATCTGACTCGCAAGGGAGTACCATATGTTTGGGATGACGCTTGTCAATTGGCTTTCGACGAGCTGAAAGATAAGCTTACTTCGGCACCAGTCCTTACTTGACCAAAACCGGGTGTGGAGTACCTGGTTTACACCGTTGCGTCTTTACGGGGACTTGGAGGAGTACTCCAGCAGGAGGAGAAGGCTATAGCTTTTTCTTCCCGCAAGCCTAAGCCGCATGAGAAGAATTACCCCACCCACGACCTGGACTTAGCAGTGGTCGTCTTTTCATTGAGGATTTGGAGGCACTACTTATTGGGTGAGAAATTCCGTTTGTTCACAGACCACAAGTCACTGCAGTACCTGTTCACTCAACGAGAGCTGAATATGCGTCAGCGCAGGTGGTTAGAGTTTGTGAAAGACTATTAGTTCAAAGTACAGTATCATCTGGGGAAGGCAAACGTAGTTGCTGATGCGTTGAGCCGTAGATCGGTAGACGATGTAGCGGACATCTGGAAAGCAAAGTGGAAGGAGTTGGGTCACCAGGACGGAGTAGCCCATTCTTTCATATTCGTTATGTCAGTCACACCCGAGATTGTTACGAAGGTGATACAAGCACAGACCACAGACCCGTTTTGCCAGGAGCAGATTGTGCGACTTCTAGCCAAGGGTGCTGAGTCCTATTCTGTTAGTTCTGATGGAGGTTTGTGGTTTAATGGGAGATTGGTGGTTCCAGAAGGAGCAGAGTTACGTCATGAAGTGATGAATCATTCTCATGGGTCCTGATTTGCAGTACATCCGGGAGGTGATAAGATGTACCAGGACACGAGGCGACAATACTGGTGGAGCGGGATGAAGAAGGACATTGCTGAGTTTGTGTCCAAGTGTTCTACCTGCCAACTGGTAAAGGTGGACCACCAAAAATCGTCAGGATTGCTTCAGCCATTGGAAGTACCCGCGTGGAAGTGGGTGAGTATTTCCATGGATTTTATTACAGGGTTGCCTACATCACAGCGGGGCCACGATTCTATCTGGGTGATTGTAGACCGTTTGAACAAGGTGGCTCATTTTTCTGCCAATGCGGACAGATTATACTACGGGCCAGTATGCTCAGTTGTTCATCGCTGAGATTGTCAGATTACATGGGGTGCCCCTGAATGTTGTGTCAGATAGGGACAAGATTTTTTTGTAACGCTTCTGGGAAAGCTTTCAGGAGGCTATGGGTACTGAGTTGAGGTTGAGTTCGGCTTACCACCCACAGACAGACGGACAGACAGAGCGTACTAATCAAATGTTAGAAGATATGCTACGCATGTGTGTTCTCGATTTTGGAGGAGGTTGGGAGCCACATCTTCCACTGGTAGAGTTTGCTTATAATAACTCCTATCAGTTCACGATTGGCATGGCTCCATTTGAGGCTTTGTATGGCAGGCCTTGTCGTTCTCCAACTTGTTGGCTCGAAGTGGGAGACAACAAGTTGCTAGGGCCAAAAGTGATTCAGGAGACCTCCGCAAGGATTGAGATAATCAGGAGTCGTATTCGGGTAGCCCAGGACAAGCAGAAGAGCTACGCCGATGCGAAACGGTTCTTCCGGGAGTTTAATGTGGGAGATCAAGTGTTATTGCGTGTATCTCCTATGAAGGGAGTGATGAGGTTCGGGAAGAAGGGGAAGTTGGCTCCGAGGTTCGTGGGACCATTTCCATCATCGAGAGGATTGGGCCGGTTGCATACAGGTTAGGACTGCCAGAACATTTACATTGCATCCATGATGTATTCCACATCTCGTCGTTGAGACGATATCTTCGGGATGATATGGCCCATACTCACATTGCGATAGATGAGATAGACTTACAGTCTGATAGCTCTTACGAGGAGAGACCAGTGGCTATCCTAGACTATAATGAGAGGAGATTGAAGTCAAAGATAGTTCCACTTGTGCGAATCCAGTGGGAGCATCATAATGTGGAGGAATCCACTTGGGAGTGCGAGACAGTTATGCGCGAGAGATATCCAGAGTTGGTTTTTACTAGGTATGCCTTATTTTCCGAATTTCGGGACGAAATTCCGTTATTAGGGGGGAAGTATGTAATACCCCGTATTTTTATGCTATATTAATTTGGAGATTTATTAAATTTAACGTGATTGATTTATTTAATAAAAATCCGAAAATTAATTATGTTATAATTATTAACGTGACGAGAGTTAGTAATTATGGGAAACTTGTTGAATATTACTAATGAGCAAAGTAATATATTATATTGGTTATATTGAATGTCATGAGTGAATTAAATGACTATTTCGGAAATTTAAAACGGGACGTGCCCGTGTCACGTCGGGACTATTTTTGATTAAATAAAAAGTGAATATTTTATAAGTTGTTCGTATTGTCATTTTGAGTGCGCCAACATGTCCGGTTGGGTTGAGATAGTCAGAAAAGTGTACCCGAGGGTTTAGTTTGGGTCTCGGGGCATATTTAGGCCTAATTAGTACCCCGGGAGGGCATTTTAGTCATTTTACATAATTGGGTAATTAAACCCACGAAATTCAGCAACCTATATCAGCCATTTAGGTTAGCCTTTTAGGGTTAGAATATCCAGAAATCAAGTGACGGCCATTGGAGAAGAGAGGAGAGAGCTCCAAGGCAATTCAAGGCCAAAAAGTCACCGGTTTGCACCGCCGCCACCACCACCGCGTAGATCGCGAGACGAGGAACGCAGCCATACCAAAATCAACCGTGAATTAGATTACCAAAAATCCCAGGCAAGTGTTTAACTTGCTATTTTCGTTGGTGCAATCTTCATATTAGTTTAGGAAAGATTTGTGATGAAAACTATGGAAGAAAACCCAATTTATGATAGGAGAATCCATGTAGTATTGATTTATATGTTAATTCTGGAAACCCTGCCATGTAGAGGTAATAAACCACGAAATTTTGATGATCATAAGAAAGAAATTTTGGAGAAAGATTTGTTAGAAAACTGTTTAAGAAAATTCTAGGGTTCTTGATAATTGGATATAATTTTAGGTTGAAAATTCGTGTTTAAATGATGAATATGTACATGCCTTACGTTAGAATCATCTGGTATATTGTTATAATGTTAGTAGTAGAATTCTGGGACGATTGGAACTTGAAAATATGGATTTGGTGTAATTTTGGTGATGAAACCCGTAACTGCGTTATGCAGAATTTTTTGCAGACCTGCTTAATCGATTGATCGAGCCTAGAGCTTCGATCGATCGAAGGTTAGATCGATCGAGCCCCAAGCTTCGATCGATCGACCCCTCTTGGCAGACTCCTAATTCCCTCTTAAATGAGTTAAATTCAAATTGTCGTGATATAATTCTTGGGCATTCTTGATAAAATGTTTTGGGAGATAGGAAAGACCAGTAGGACATATGAATGAGTGTTGGGAACTTTATTATAAGTCGAGAACTTTGCTTTTGGGATAATTATAAAATAAACGATGAAGCTACGTAATTCAAGTTAGAGATTTCGGCGAATAACTACGATAGTTAATAAATGTATACCTACTGAATTTTCTACTTGGAAGGATAGAGTCCACGAGTGTCATGTAATAAGTGAGAAAACCCTTCGAGTTAAGGATAGAGACGAACCCTTATACGCGATACTAATAATATGATAATATGGAAATGTCGAAATTATGGGAATTGAAAATTTACCTAGTATGGTTATGGTTATGGTAATGTTAGTATAGTTATATGATTGTGTGTGCATATACTATCTATGTGTGAAAATCATGCCCACGCTACTTGCTATCCCTGAGGTTACCGCACTGGGACAAGTCTTATCTCGATGGGACCTTTATGGGGGATATTGACTTGTACCCTAGAAGATAGATGTCCTTGGTACAGGCTATCGACGTGATAGTTCAGACGGTCCTAAGAGACGTAGGCACGTGCCATCCTCTTAGAGACTTGGAATCTATTCTTCGCCTCAATATTGTTTGTGTATGTATGTTAATACATTTCGAGAGTGATTCCGAATGTATTCCCCTTAATATGAGTGATATGGGGCTTTGGATAGTAGAGTATGCCCACACCCTATTTTAGTTGGGGTGTTGTTATAATATATATTATGCGTGCAGTTAATATATATATGAAATTGTGAAAACTGGAACTACCTACCGTGATTTGATTTGTAGGACATGGTTGATGACTAATATTGTAAATACTTGTTTTGAGAAAGCAGAGTATGCCTACACCATAGTTTGTATGTTGGTACTGTTAGGATATATATATATATAAATTAGACGAGTGCTTAATATATATATCTGGATTGAGGAATTTAAACTGTTGCTGTAACGTAGTAAGTGGGGAATAATTCTGGACTAAATTATGAATATTTGTTTTGAGAAAGTATAACCTGTCACTGGAAAACTTATTGATTTTATAAAGTTAAAATGGAGAACTTTGGTTACTAATTGGAACATCTTTTTAAATGAAATTGTTAATTTGTAAATATTACGAGTAACCTAAGATAAGTTAAATCATTTAGGAAGACTAGTACGATAAATGATAAGATAAGCCATTGGGAAGGTTAGTGCGATAGGTGTGCACAATAGAAGAGAGGTGAGATTTTCTCAAGAAAGTGTCGCACTAATATGTTGTTGCATTGGCCTGTATCAATTTAAATACTTGCTAAACGTATTTTAAATCAAACAAACTTTCGGGCTCTGACCCGTTTCTTTTTCTCTTTCTCTCTCTTGTATATATATGTATGTATTTCAGGTGCCCAGCCACAGGGGCGTCTTGCTTAGGATCCCTTGAGAGGAACGTGCTGCAGCTTAAGTGGGAGTTGCAGGTCACTTGCGTAGACGGCTTCTTTTATTGACTCCACTTCTAGCATTTTCATCTATTGGGCACGTGTCGCCCTTTCCATTATTTTATTGTTATTGGGACATTTATATATCAGTTGTTTCCAGTATTGTTCTATGGGATTTATTCAGTTTGGATTTGTGACTTTAGTTTTCATATGTTGACATTCGATTGTCGAATGTATTATATTACTTGGTTTACTGTGGTGTGATTCTTAATTGTAGAAATGTTGTTTTTAAATAAATAATTTTTTTTATTAAAATTTGGAAAGTATGTATGAAAATGGTTTTGACACTTAGCTTAACTATTTAGGGTGTTAAATTGGAAAATTTATTTTTATCGACAGTGATGCTGAGAATGAACCAACTTTTTACCTTGATTTATTTTAATAAAGGAGTGATCGCCCGGTATTTAATTAGGCGGGGTGTCACATTTAACTCTCAAATATGGAATTGTCATAATGGATTCTTGTAGGTATCTGAATACCCTTTCTAATGTCTCATCCATGCATGATTTGAACTTATGGTTTACATTTTGTGCGTTCTTTTTTCAAAAAAGTTCATTCACAACTGCCTATAGGCACCTCAGAACCCCTGCCTATCGGTAAGGTGTACTTTTCCTTGCCAGGAAGGCATGAGCTATGCCGACTGGTAGTCCAGAAGCCATGACAATCGGCACCCCATGAAATCTTAATTTTTTACTATTTAAGGAGACCATGGCCTCATTCCTAAGGGCGTCCCTTTCTGAAATAAGAAACATCCTCTCGAAATTAGTGCGATCAAATTCAATTTTTGCAAACTTTCTCTCCATTTTCTTACATCCTCCTCCTCCTCCTCCATTTTCCACCCTAATTTCCATCCTTACCTCTCCACCATCCAACCATACTAAAATACGCATCCTATCATTGAAAAATTAATATTAAAGTTCTCTATAAGGTCTACCCTTATTCATTTATAACTCACTCAATTAGTAGTAGTTGTTTACTTTACTTTCCATTTTGATATATCATTATTTAATCTTTTCACATCAAAACTAATCTCACTTTTATTATTTTTTGCACGTAAATCTTATTTTCATAAAATCTAAGGAAGCCAAAAAAAGAGTTTTCTTATAAACCATAAATTAGAATTTCGTTATTTTTCACACTTTCTACACTTGCGCATGTTTTCTAAAAAATAAGACAAAGAAAGTTCTTAATTAAGACTTATGGGTTAAACCCCATACTTGTATTTTATAAAACTATGTGGACTTTGATTCCCTTTGGGCCACGTAGGCATCCCAAGCCAATCTTGGGATTCGAGTTCTATTTTCTCAATATTTTCTTTTAGGTTTTTTATATTTATTAGTATTGTGAGTCCGCGTAGTCCTATAGTTTTGTGTCTCGCTAGACATAGTGATTTGTGATTCAATAGACACTCAAATTCTATATGATTTTATGTTATTTCTTTTATACACTCCATAAAATGACCCCGTCCCATCTTTTTCATGACATGAGTCGAAAGATTTCTTTCTCGCCTTATTCACACTACACACATGTACACATATATCTGACGCACCTTATACTCTTGACTCACTTGAGTCTGTATTGTATAAGTGTTCATCTAGTTTGGAAATTATGATAAAATTGTGTCTATCCTAGAAACCAAAGAACCCCAGAGTTTGGTTTGCTATTTAATCCCTCTTGCTTGATTGATCTAGACAATATTACCAACACTCACACACAGTAGAATTGATCTCATACATTTCATATTGCATATAATTGTGTGTATATATGTTGAGTGTGTTTAAAATCCCTAAAATTGCTTTTTAATATTTTTTTGGGAATTTATAATCTTTTAAAATAAGGCTTTTATTAATTAAAATTTGTTTTTAAAAAGTTTTGGGGTCAATCTACAATTTTGTATTGGTGGTTATATTGGCTGAATGTTTGCTTGGGTAGAATCCGAAAGCAGGAGAGACTTCAGGGTGCATTTATAATTATGTTTAGACGCGCGTTTATTAACCCATGTTTGCCCAACATCTGTTGCATCCTTATTGGTTGAATTTGTGTTTCTTTGAAGAGAGTAAACTAGCGTTGGTTAACAACCCTTGGATCGTTTTTATCAACGATTTGCATGCGCTCCTACATAATCCATGTGAACCTTGTTTGAGCCAATCAGGAGTGTTATAACCACCCCCTCTGTTTCAACCATTGGATAAAAGTCAATCATATAAGACCAGATCCTAGCCCTTGATCTTGGTCTGTGCTCTCGAATCTTCTCAGCCTCCTATAAAAGGACCCCTTCCCTCAGCCATCAGAGACTTTTACCACTTTGTTCATTGGAGAGAAGAGAGAGAAGAGAGAAGAGAGAGAGAAAAACCAGAGTTAGGAAACCTTAACCCTAATTCGTCCAAAATTGTTATCAAACCTTAAACACTTTCAAAACCTATATATACCAAACACAACCTTGAGTGTTTGAGAGTTTTTGAGTGATTGGTTTGTTAGTTTTGTTGCTGTAACCTCTTAGTTCCCAGATCTTGTTATCAACTTAGACATATTTTTTGGATCCATGTTTCTTCTTTTATAGAAACCTTAGATCTAAACATTTCATGTTATATTACACATAGATCTACATTTTTAGTTTCTCATCTAGAGAAAATATTTGTTGATTTGGTTCTGTAAATGTTTTCAACTTCAAAATCAACAAAATACTTTTCTGTTTCTAGTTCTCTTGAAACAAGACCTTTGACCTAGTTTGGAATCACACTTGGTGATTTTCAATCTCAAAAATATTTTCAAAACCTGAGATTGATTAAGATCTTGATACGTCTTCTGAGAAAGATAGCCGTGGATTCTGGGATTATTACAAAGGTCAAATAAGGTTAAGTTTTGTGAGAAGAGAGAAATAGAAAATCACAGCATATAGATCTTATATGTAATTTGTTAGGACTGATTGTATGAAATAAGTGTGTGTTCATGCATGCATGTGTTAGAAAGAACCTCCACAAACACTATCACCCTACCACACTAAAAGTGTTGGTAATAAGATCTCAAGAACAAGAGTTGACATAAAGAACTTGAACAAATTGGAAGTTAGCAAATTGGGAGAACAACATCAACAATCAGAACTGCAGAGAAGTTATAAGGACACCAGAGGGTACGTTCCTAAACTTATATAGGTCTGAGTTGTATGCATGTGTGTTATATAGTTCGTAACTGTTAAGATTTGTTTTAGTGGAATTTTTGGTTTACTCTGTAGAGGGAGTCGTGGATGTTTCCTCAGTTCGGTGAGGTTTTACCACATAAAAAATTCTTGTTCTTAATCTTTCTACATATCCTCATCTAATTCTTGGTTGTTATGTTTTTAAAGTTTTTTAAACTGATTTATTAAACTTGTTAATCAAATCTTGAATAGATCTCGTACATATTTTTTAAACACATCTTGTGATTAATTAGTCTTGGTTTTTAAGAAAATAGTTTTTCAAAAAACTGTTCGGAGTTACTTAAATAGTTTAATTTAATATTAAACGGCTTTAGTAACAGATTTTCAATATCACACTTTAGATAAAAAGATAATATTATCACAACCCATGAGAGACCGAAAAGGCGGGATGGGTGCCTAAAACCTTCCTATTCTGTAACTTAGTCCTGGACCCTTGACTCATTTGGTTTCGCACGCATCAATATGTATTTTTATGTTTTTCTCTCGGGACGACTATATTTCTTTTGCCTAATTTGAGAAAAAATGGTTGGTGAATCTATTTCTTCTTGTTTCTCCCCTTTTGATGATGACTGATTTATATTCGAGGTAGCACGTGAAGATCAATACGAGTGGAAGAAGGAGGACTCCCATATCCTTGAATCCACGCATGTGTGAAAGAGATGGATTTTTCCAGTTTGCCTTCCCCTCCAATTTCGTAGCTAGCCCACACCGGAGGAATTCAAGCCAGATGGCCCCAATGGCGTCTTCGCTGGGGATTTTTTTAGAGGACTAGATTCTATTTTGACATGGGTGTTATTCATTTTTCTCTCCTATTCTTCTATATGTGTACATATGCCTCCACTTGTATGTTCTCCTTACTTTTATACTTACATATTTAATATATATCTCATTCTTATCACGATGTTTATCTCTACCATGATCTTTTCTCACCACATGTATATATCACCTTATTGTCACATGTTTTTTCCTCTACTTACTTGTACATATTCACCATGTTTCATCTCTACTTACTTGTATATATTCATCATGTTCACTTCACACACTCTCACTTGTATATAGTCTCACTCTTACTCACATGTTTCACATACCACTTGAAGATATCCATGCTTAGCTTCACTAGCAAACACTTTCACATTCTTCTAACTTGTATATATCTGTATGCTCACTTACACACATTTCACACACCACTTGTAGATTATCCATGGTTAGTGTCACTAGCACACACTTCCACATTTCTCTCACTTGTATATATTCACATGCTTTATTCACTCACTCTATTCACATGTCGCTCTCTCACTTTATACATATTTCTCACTCACTTATCACATGCCTCACACTTTGTATCTATAACCATGCCCTTTATAGTCTCCATGATTCATGTATATATTTGCTAGTTGTACTTTCTATGATTATCCCCTTTATCCCATGCTACTTATATGTTTTATACTCTCCCTCATAGTATCAACATTTCCCTTATTTAGTATACATAAAACTCTCAACAAGATACTACGAGTAAAAAATTATCACAATAAACAATCATAAAAAGTATATGAATGCAGAAAGATCACACACACAACACCAAATATACATGATTCGGCGATTTGCCTATGTCCCCAGAAAAGTTTCTGTTCTTTATTAGTGCCTCTTAAGTAATTGGAATTACATCCCCTTCCCCTGGGGTTATGGTTTACATTTATAGCGATAATTAAGTGGTTGAGTTGTATAACTAATTCATCCATCTTGTAGATAGCTCGTAGGTGTCCCTGAATATTTCTCGAGATTATTAGTAACCATTTTGAGGCTTTCGCAACGTATTTGTAAGGACATAAATTTCCAATTGAGTTCTTGTATTGTTTTGACTTAATTCCATGAACAAAACTGTGTTTGTAATATGTCATAGGGAGAATTTTATTTTGTTACGATCCCACTTGGTCTATGCGTATTGAAGAAATTGAAGGCATTGCGGCAAAGATTCAAAGAATTAAATCATGCCAAAGTTTAATTGGTGCAACTTTAATCATCTTCAAAGTTAATTTCATTTGAGATCACTCAGGTATGAATGCGTATAATTAATGGTGCTTGAAATTATTTTATAAAAGATAAGGATGTAATTTTTATAAAGAAAAATGTTTTTAAATGTTTTAAAACTGTTTTAAAGGTTTACACTACGTTTTATGATGATAAGCTCGTAAAAGAGTTTGACATTTTTGGACCTCTCATTGGAAGAGACGTTTTAAACAAAAAGTCAAAAAGTCAAACTTTCACGCTGTCGTTCAAAGGACATCCAATCTCATTCGAACGAGATGGGATGTCGCTCGAACGAGTTCCTCAAGTCGTTCGAACGACACATTTTTGGAGGCGGCATTTAAATCCTATTTAAACAGTGTTTGCATCATAATTTGGTAAGTGTGCTTTCTAGAAAACAGTTTTATTAACCAGAACATTGTTTGCACATGTTTTCTAAGGTTTAAAAGTCTTAAACATATCCTTAGAGTTTGCAAAGATCCGAGTTATCATTCTTATATGTTTACGTGATCTTGCTGCACCAAAATTGTTTGTTCTACACATTGAACATCAAAGGGTTTTGCGGTGAAGAAGCGACGGACATCGTGTTCGACATCGTAGACGAATCAAAGCCATCCGGTGGACACCGAGACATACATGGACGCGTGTGTTGTGGATAGGTATCGTGGAAGATGGAATTTCTGCGTGGGCACTATTAAAGAACGATAGAAGATCAGAAGGAGTGTCAAGACCCGTGGGGATCAAGTCTTAGTGCAAGGCTAATCTGTCTTTGTAAAACCATTGTTCATAGTGATTGTCTGGCTTGGGCCGTCCGAGGTTATTTTCCCGTTTTTGGTTTTTTCCTCGTACATCTGACGTTGTGAGTATTCTTTACTTTACTTTACTTGCTTTAATCACTAGATGCATGTTTAGGATTAATCAAGATAAAATTGGTTTAAAGTCAGAATTGGGTTTTTCACAACTTGGTTTGGTGCATAATTAAAAGTTGGATCTTTTTCGGAGAAAAATTAGTTTTGTTTAAAACACACATATTGGGCACTCTTCAATATTTAAGCACATGTTAAATACATGGCAAAAAATTTAATGTTTTGATTCGGTCGGAAAGTCCATTTCGTGTACTAGGCTGGTCGGATGCACGATTGGACAATCCATTTAATGTTTTAAATAGCTCCCACAATTGTCCTTAAAACCTTTGGGCTGAGATGATGGGCTAATAGATTTTAAGTTCTAAGACGACAAGTTATAACTGTTGAAAACTGGCATGACACTTCAGTAAAACCCCTAAACCGTTGAAGGTGCTCTCGTTTGAGCTAATTTGAAGGCAAAGTTGTATTATCCTCGAAATGATGGGGGTGATCTGGTCCAAGAAGAAATCTGAAGTGTTGAAATCCTTGTGGGGAACTGTTTTTCATCATTGGTACGAGGTTCAATTCAACTGCAAATAATCATCATTTTGTTCTCCAGGCGTTATTCTCTACGAAACCTATGAGCCCACTTCTTGTTCTCCATACTTTTAGACTTTCCTTGCACCATTTTACTTGTAAGTTCCTCTACCCTGTTTCCTTTCTTCATCATTTTCATTCGTAGTCTTTATTGTTTGAAATTGTTTCTTCAATGGCCATTATCAATGGTAGAACTGTAGAAGAGTTTAGAAAAAATGTTCTATACTGGACTGGGTAGAGATCGACTGTGCACCATGCCCAAAAAATTCAAAGACGTGGATGGGGGGCACAGGATACACACCCTAGCTGTGGTCCAAGGGGGTTTAATCTTTTCCCAAAATTACGTATTTCTGTAATTTTTTGATTATTTTGACGTTGTTCCTGCCCAATGTGCCTCCAACACTTGGAGGATAGTGGATGGAGTTCATAGGATCAAGGAACTGTACGAGACCAATCTGGGGGTCCATAAGATCAGATTTTTCTACGTCTAGTCATATACTTTTAATAGTCTTTTGTACCTGAAAGTGTGGAAGGCTAATAGAATCTTGGTCATGAACCGACTTGATTCCAATAAAAGATATTAGGATCAGGGTTTTATCACCAAAAACTGGCAATATCCCCCCCCCCCTCCTTAGGGTGAGTGTAATACTCCGTCCTAGAAAATAGGTATTTAACATTATTTGAAGTGTTTTGAAAATCAAGGAATAAATAATCCAAGTGTAACATGTTAAGTAATACGTAAGGTGGCATATTACGTAAATGGTTTAAACAAAAAAAATCCCACGATGCATGTGTTGCACGAATGCATATTTAATCTCTAAGAGTATTAGCTAGGATACCCGTTAAGTTTGAGGGACAAATATCAAGGAATGGATGTGACATGAACAAGGTTAATATGATGTGACATTTAAATGGTATGAAAAGCAGAGTATTGTAATATTAATTAAATGAGAAAGTATTACTTTGCATGGTTCACATGATTTTTATTTTGAGTTTATCTAATTATTTTAATTACGTCGGTTAAGTTTCACGGGATTCGGACAAGCAACGAGGCCTACACAAGCTAGGGTACAAATTACTAGACGGTGCGCGACACTACAAAAGTCCAGTTTTGTGCAAATTGTTTAGGACAATTGGTAGGTCAAAAAATATTCCGACCATATATTTAGACTCATAAAAATATAAGGAATATTACCAAGCGAAGAAAATTCGATTTTTTTATACAGAGGTCCCGATTCTTGCGTGCTTTGTATAGGACAATCCGAGAGGACAAACGACTGTTATAAATATGATTTTTTATCTAAAAAAAATGCAAGGAATATGAATTTAAAGCTAAAAGTTTAAAAAAGATAGGGCAGCAAAGAGAAAGTGATGCAAATGACAACCCTTGTGGGTCATTTTAAGGGGGTTTTAAGGGGTTTAAGGGGGTGGTTGGGCGTAGTCCCAATCCACCTCTGAAATGAAGTCCGTGGGGAACCCATATCACATTTTAGGAGTTACAATTGCTGAGTTTATGGGTAATAAGGTATAGCATTCCCAAAAATATTTTATAAGAGAGAGAGAGAGGGAAAGCCCTGGAGAAGAAACTTGTAAAACCTTCAACATATTTTCCTTCTATCTCACAAGCTCTAGCAAGCATACACCACACTTCCTAATTCGTGGCCACCTCTTCCTAATCCATTTCCACCATCTAAACACCACTCGTAACTCCTTAAAACACCATTAAAACATTTCTCAGAGCTGGGACAACTCATAGGAGGTTTTGGAAGGAGTTTTTGGATCTTAAAGGAAGCCTTGTTGGGAGTTTTTAAAAGGAATTTCTCATAGAAGATGAAAGAGTAGTTCATGGATCTTAAAGATCCATTTGGGGTCTTGAAGAGTGGGGTATTGTGACTCCCTTTAGGACCACCTTTAGAGGCGGGGGAGTCACCTACCTTCTCTACAACCATTTGGAGACATTTTGAGGTGGGAAATACTTATCTCTTACTAAATAAGGTTGATGATGATATTAGTATGAGTACTTTGCATATTGCTGATACTAAGTGTGTAGAATTATCCATCCATGATAAAATATTGAATACTACATTATTGCAAGATATAATTTAGAAGAAAGTGGAATTTTCTATCTTTGAAATGGATCTTGTAGTAAACAATTGTTTAGCTTCATTTTCCTACATATTTAGAGCTTAAAATATGTTGATTAAGGTTTTAAATGTACTAATAGACTTATTACTATCACTCTTACTATTTTTTATGAAATTGGGCACTTAAATGAAGGATTGCATGGGTAGTTCACAATTCACAAATGTTTTATGAAACAAAATATTTTAAACTCACGTTTTAAGGTGAATAAATGTTTTCTTTGATGTGAAGAAAATTTGGCATGTATATGCCCTCTTTATGAGATTACTATAGTGATTTTGATGTTGATGAATCATTATGAAATGAGCAAAAGGATTTTCAATTACTAAGTGTACAATTTAGTTTTTTAAACTAAGTTTTGGGGTTAAAAGTGTAAATATTTGAAAGTGTAGTCTTCTTGAAAACTTTGGGTGAAATGTAAACAATGAAAGTGTAGAAGACTTAGTGTGAATAAAATAACTAAATATGGGTCTTTTTGCAAAAAGTTAAAATTAAAGTATGTAACACTAAGTTCGAAATGTAAAGTGTCAAATGTGTAAATATTGACAAAAATGGATTTTTTTAGTGTTAAAAGTCATAAATAAGTGTGTAGACTTTAATATGTGAAAAGAATAATTTTATGTATTAAAATGAGTGATGTGTAAAAATGTGATTTTCGACAAAGTGAGAAGTTGAAAAAGTGTCGTAGTGACTAAAATGCCTACATGTTATGTTTGAAGCTTAAAAATGGTATTTTTTTTAAAATAACACTTGAAAACAAAAGTGAATTTACGTATTTTGATGTAAATTAGGAATCTACTTAAAGTGGAACATTTTTAGAAAATAAAAATATTATTGAGTGTTTTGACACGTATGTAGAAAGAATGAAACGAGTCTTTAAACGAAATTGATTTTTGGTGTAAAGTCAACATGTGTGGAAAAAAAACGATTTTAATGGAATATAAGGATTTTTCCTAAATGAATAATGGGAAAATAGATGATTAAGTCTAAGGCTTTGGCTTCGGCCTGAAAAAGACAAATTAATGTGGACAACATGAAAAATGTCGAACACATTGGAAAGATAATGCCAAGTTAAATCATTAAGCAAGGCGATGCTATCCGTAGGGTGGAAAATCCAAGAGCAACTGCAATTTACTTGGCGCTCGGTGCCGAGCGATGAAATTCTGTGAAACTGTGGGTGTGCTTGTGTTGTGATGGGTGTGTGTGTCGGTGGAATTGCTAAAGAAAATGCTAATTAATGAATTGAATATTCACAAAAGAGGCATAAATGAAAGGTATTGATTTATTGATTTATTAATATTATACCAAGGCATTTAGAGTTTAGTCTTCATGTGATGACATGGGATGGTTAAATAAGATGACTTAATGATGTTTAATCTACCTAATGAGGTTTGAATCATAATAAACATATGCGTATGTTATATGAGGCTTTAAAAGGAAAATGGTTATTTTTCGAAACACGATGTGTGCGTACGTTAAATGAAAGTCCTATAATATGGTTAAGTAACTCTGGCGTAAGCTAATAAATATTAAGTAAATGAATGTTTGTAAGTAAATGTAAGGTTTTTTCCTTAGCAAATGTCATTTGTTTCATGGTATGAGTTAACGGGAAGGAATATGCTCATTTTATGAATAATGATATAAAGTGACTATTTTGTAAAAATAAGGAAGTATATTGGAGTAAATAACGTTTTTCAATAAAATGGTTTAATACATTGGGATATGTATTTTCAAAGGTATATATGTAGATACATGCATATTTTCACATGCATGTAGTGTAGCGTGTGAGTATTCTTTCCGCCGTTCGTTTCAATACTGAATGGTATAGTTCCCACTGAGCATTCAGCTCACTCCCTCATTTTGTTATGACACGTTGCATGCAGTTTCATATATGAGCGGGTTATATGGGTAAGTATTTACTTCCATTTACGTTAGTAGCTCTATTTACTTGTCCTTGGGTCACTTCCCTTGGGTCAGTGTTCTAAAAGGCGCGCCTAGGCTTCGCCTAGACTTGAGGTTTGGGAAAAACTCCTCCCTTAAGCCTTTTATGTCTTATTTTTGGTAAAGGCTTAAGGCGCACTTTTTTTTAAAAATAAAAATGCTTTAGTGATATGATATTTCCTTTTAAATTTATTTTTTAAAAAAGGACCAATATCTCATTTAAAACAATCAAAAGATAAACAGTATCCCAAACCTCTCTACCTCTCGTCCAAAAATGCGCATTTGTTTTTCTTTATTCTTAGTATTTAAAAAATAGTATTTTAGTTTGCATATATTCAGACATATTTTAAGGTATGTACCATTTTAGTATTTTTAATTGCCTTGTTATAGTTAAAAATGTTAAAATATTTTTAAAAAATACCTAAATGCCTTTTCACGCCTAAATCCCGCTTAAGCTTCTAAGGCTTAAGGCTTGACCTTCACGCCTTGGTCACACCCCACCTTTTTTAGAACCTTGCCTTGGGTCATATCACGTAGTGATTGTAAATTGAACTCGTATGGTAATAAGTGTAACGTTAAGTAATAATAAAACTGGATTATTTAGGGTGTTTCATCGCACTTCACAATTCATGCGCGAATCAGATCGGGTTAGCCCTTTAATAACCTTTAAACAGCGAGAGGCGCAGATGCCCTTTAGTTCCGACTAATATTTTAAAAGGCGCGCTTAGAGACTTGAGGCATGGGAGAAACACCCCACCTTAAGCCTTTTACGCCTTATTCTTGGTAAAAGTCTTAAGGCGCACTTTTTTTTTAAAACAAAAATCCTTTAGTGAAACAATATTTCCTTTTAAAGACTTTTTTTAAGTCAGACCAATATCTCATTCAAAACAATCAAAAGACAAATGGTATCACAAATCTCTCTGGCTCTTGCCCAAAAAATTGAGCGTTTTTTTTTTGTTTTTTTCTTCGTATCTAAAAAAAATAGTATTTTAGTTTGCATATATTAAGATAGATTTTAAGGTATGTACCAGTTTAGTATTTTTAATAACCTTGTTGTAATTAAAAATGTTAAAATATATTAAAAAAAGGCATAAACACCTTTTCACGCCTAAGGCCCACCTAGGCTTCTTTGGCTTAAGGCTTGGTCTTGACGCCTTGGCCAAGCCCTATTTTTTAGAATAAAAATGCATAAACGCCTTGGTCTCGATGCCTTTTCACGCCTAAGGCCCACGTAGGTTGTTAATTGCTCTTTTCTATGTATTAATGCATTTTTATTCTTTCTAGTTGCTCAGTTTGATAATGAAAAGTGCTTTATCTTTCTGCAACTTGGGATAAGAATAAGGAGACTCCTCTCCACCGTATAAAGGAATTTGACCTTGTGAACCGGTTGGCTACCTATCTCCTTAATTTCACGAACACAACCTCCAGTTTTATCGCTCGATTGGTAGACGAGATCCCTGACATCGCTCTTTCGGATGAGGAGACTTCTAGCTCGTCTAGTCCAATGGACATAGATTCCTACTCCAAAAGAGAAGAGGAATAAGAAGAATACTAAATGATTCCACCAAGGAGGAGACTGCTGTTGAGCGATGATGATGATGACGATCAAGTTTTTCTCTCTGCCAGGGTCCTAGCCCTGAAGAAGTTAAGGGGGATTCCCCCAAAACTACTGGCTCCAGTTCGGGAGCCAAGGAGAATGAGGATAAGAAGGGGACAGATGATGCGAAGAAGAAGAACATGAAGTCCATCTCGAACCCTGTGAAACCCTTATCTTGACTCTCCATTACTTCTCAGGGTGACAGTATGTCCCTTAATCCTATCCTCTCCCCTGACCTGCTGAAGGGGACAGTGCTCATTGTTGATCTCGAGCATCATTGACACTAGGTTTTAACCAAATGTATCTGAAATCTACTCAAGCATTGGCTTTGGTAAGTGTTCTTTTCTTTGTCCATTTTTTTAGTTTGAATCGTTTTACTCCCACAGTAACTCTTTTTATTTTACAATTTGTTACAGATTTCACCACTCTTTTGAATTATTATGTCGAACAATCTAGGAAGAACTAGGAGCTGGACGAAGCTCTGAAGAAGTTCCAAGAAGACTTGTATGAGGCTCGAAATACCTTTGATCTAGAGAGGGAGGTTTTTTTTAAGGATTTGGAAAAATTCAAGACGGACAACAACCTTATAGCCATAAAGAAGGAGAAGTTAGCTGGGGAGAAGAATAGGATGGTTGAGAGGGTCTAGAAGTTAGATGTCGAGGTCCCTGAGATCAAGGAGGGCAATTAATCTGAAGGCTAGAATGTGCCCTATGATGATGCTGAGATCTAGATCTCCTATACCTGAAAGCTATCTTTTAAGAAGGACTGGGACTAAGATTTGAAGGCATCTGGGGTCCCTCCTAAATAAGAACTGTTAAAAAAATATACTTCGGGCCCTTTTATGATTATTGAGTAGGAACCTCTTACTGGCTATGCTGCAGACCAAGCTAAGGGGACATCAGGCGGGGTCGAGACGACTACCAACCAGAAGAATAAGGTTATTGACAAGAGAAAAGAGATAGAGTCCTCAGAGCCGGTGAAGGTGTGAATCCTTATAGATTAGGCTTTTTCTTCTTTATTTTGTTCAGATGTTGTACTTTTCTTTTTTCCTCTGTTGTACTGCCTCCTGCCTCCTTGTTGTTATTAATGAAAAAAGACTTTTTTTACTGATATTCTTCATGCTTGTTGTTTGAATTATTTCTTATATCTTATTACTATCGAGGAAACTTATTCTTCTTCCTCAAACCTTGAAAAGATTCTAGTCCCAGGCGTTAACGGGCAAGCTTGTCGGGCCTTTATAAAGTCTTTCAAAGCTTTGAAGACATTAACAACAACATAAAAATATGAATCTGAATTGGTCACGAAGTTGAAAGACGACTTCTCAAATATGGATGATATTGGATCCTCTATACGGGAGGAGATAACCGACTTGGTGGCCCATCATGCCACAAGCAAGAATGTAGGCGAGGTCAGTTAGATAATTCACGCTGAGAAGAAAACCTTAAAGAAAAAGTTCTCTGAGTCAGAGGAAGATCTCCAGAAGAAGAAATCAAGGAGCAGGCCGATATAAAGAAGTTAAACTATTTATGCAGAAGGGGTCCTCGAGCTACGTGGTCCACCGGTTATCACGAAGGTTGGTGTGACACCCCGCTTAATAACATACTGGGTGATCAGTCCTATACCAAATTAAAACAGGAATCCCAGTTGGTTCATCCTTAGCATCACTGTCGAAAACTTTTTAAAACTTACTAACCACCTAGTATTCCCAAAAGCTGGTTCCAATTTCAACTTTTTAATTAAACAAAACAGTACATGCAGAAATAAATATAAACCATTCACACAACTGAATAAAACTCAACTGAATCATTAATCAAACAATTTCCCGAATAAACCATCGGCTACCAAAATGAGATCCAAAATAAACATCCAACACCTGAATAGATAGAACTGAAGTCCGTACTGAGAAGTCTGGGCGACAAGCCCTAAATAAAACTGAAACTGATACATGATTCCTACTCTAGGAATGAATTAACTATGCGTCTAATCCAAATTCCTGCTAGCATCCACATATGTCGCCGCTCCATGTCCCTAGAATAGAATATCAATCCTGGCGTCCTGTGGTTGGACACCTAAAAGGTTTTGAAAATAATTTTATAGGAAGGGTTAGAACCCAAAACATTTTGAAAATATTTAGCAAGTGAATTAACTGTAGCAATTTAAAATATATGAATGCGGTTCATATTTAAGTTAGTGTCGCACTCTCTTGTGGACATTCTCACCCCTCTAATATTGTGCACTCCTAACGGTTAACTTAACCCCACCTAGTTGTACTACCCATCCAACTAGTTTTGGTATAACCTTCCCTTGCCACACTACTCTAACCCGAGTATAATTATTCATGAATTTATAAGCTATTTCACCAATTAACTTAATTAATTCCTTCTTATATAATAGCATGTAACTGTGTCACAAGTTATATAAAGTAAATACATCACACACTGTATTATTACCCGCATATAATATTGAATACCATTATATATGTACCTTTACTAAAACATCCACACATATATCATACGCATCCTTCCGAGTATACCCTCACCGGATGATTCCCTCTAAAGTGCCATCTCACTAGGTGTGCTCACATAACCTAGTTACACAAGTTGAAATCTCTCACCAACCTGGTCTAAAACATGAACGAAGTGGAGGCATTCATATTCCTTCCCTGAAAGTGAGATAATCCCCTCACCCATATACTGGACGCTATGACCTGGGGATATACTCACCTTACTCCTCAAGCTAGGGGATTCAACCACATCGCGCAACCTCCCTTGATAGCACTAGAGTATATAATTAAATAAATATCTAATCACTGATATTTAATAGCACACACACACACACACACACACACACACACACACACACACACACACACACACACACACACACATATATATATATATATATATATATATATATATATATATATATATATATATATATATATATATATATATATATATATATATATATATATATAAACCCCGACTTCACCGTGTACTCACAACCCGTAACACTAGCCAGAAATTTCCTGAGTCTCTGGCCTGACTCAACTAAATAAATTTTCTCACTTATTAAATTATCATTATCCTGAGTCTGTGGTCCGACTCTAATATATTTGATTCACACCTCAATTAATATGCTATTTTCCCCGAGCCTATGATCCGACTCTCATATAAATACTCTACACATTAATTTATATGAAATTTGCCCAAGTCTATGATTCAACTCTCATTTAATTAATTTACACATTAATTAATTAATACTAAGCTGAGTCTGTGATACGACTCTAATTTAATTAATTCACACATTAATTAAATAAATACTAAGCTGAGTCTGTGGTCCAACTCTCATTTAATTAATTACACATTAATTAATTAATACCAATCCGAGTCTGTGGTACGATTCTCATTTAATTAATTAACACACCTATTAATTTAATATCTACCCAAGTCTACAATCTGACTCTAATTAAATTAATTAACACACCTATTAATTTAATTAACTACCCGAGTCTACAATCCGACCTTAATTAAATTAATTAACACACCTATTAATTTAATTAACTACCCGAGTTTACAATCCGACTCTAATTAAATTAATTAACACACCTATTAATTTAATTACCTACCCGAGTCTACAATCCGACTCTAAGTAAATTAATTAACACACCTATTAATTTAATTAACTACCCGAGTCTACAATCCGACTCTAATTAAATTAATTAACACACCTATTAGTCTACAATTCGACTCTAATTAAATTAATTAACACACCTATTAATTAATTTAATACTTTCCCGAAATTCCGTCTTATTTAAATTTACTATTTGGCAGTTTCTCTCACTCCAATAAACCGGTAAACTCAAAATTGGACTCTAAGGAAATTCCCAAAAATTCCTTCTGTCGCTCGAACCAGATGACATGTCGTTCGAACTACTTCGCGTGAGATCCCATCTCTTTTGAAGCACTTCCACATGTCGTTCGAACCACTTCGTGCGAGATCCCCATATCGTTTGAACCACTTCGCGCGACTTCGCGCGAGACCCACCGTTTCGTCTTCTTCACCACATTTCAGCATTTTCTACCATTTTTGGACATAAAAACCTCTAAGATTCAACACCCAACTCCTCATCATCAATACCCATCAACACCTAATGGATTATAAATCATTCGCAACATCCTAGGATCATTAATTCGTCATTAAACATCATAATTATTTAAAAGCCCCAAACTAATTCATATGAACCCTAGTTTCCAAATTTTCATTTAAAGAACCTAATCCACCTAGATTCGCTCATCATTTAAAGAACCTAATCAACCCAAATATGTTCATCAATATATAATCCAATTCCGTGATTAATCCTCTACATTCTAGAGTCATAAACACAATAAATCTCACCCTTAATCCTATTAAGGTATATCAATTTCCAAAAACCCAAATTTAATTTTTGGTTACACAACCAAAACGAATTTTCATATACACACACTATGATATGAATTGATTATCATCAATTTAGGAATCACAATAGTTAACCACTTGCCTGGAATTGTTCGTAGAGTCTGACCCATTGGTGTAGTCCATTAATTTGGCTCCAAAATCCCCAAATTTGCTCTTGATTTGCTTTCCCCCAATTTTTCTCTCAAGACCTAGGCTTAGAATTTGTGTTTACTGCCGTTTAACACTTCTCCATTTAGGTTAAAAACCCTTAATCCCGTTTTTGGCCATCTGGGCCTAATTAAAATGGCCTAACTCACCCCGTGTGGGCCCGGCTATGCCCAAAAATACCCCGAGACCCAATTACTACCCCGGGTACTCTTTTCTGACTATATCGACCCATCCGGACGCAACCACGCACTCGAAATTATCATCCGAAATACTTTTCGTCATTTCTAAATTTTGACCTCAAAATGTGACACACGAGATTTCAAACTATTAAACTTAAAAGTCGCCAATTATAAATAATTCGGCTCACTCAATTAAATTCTCCAACTCATGAATTTAAGTTTCTCCAATTTAAATATTTTTATAACTCCCCAAAATAATTAAATATTAAATCCTCAAAATTACGGGGTATTACAGTTGGTAGGATGCACCTGTCAGACTACGGGAGATCTAGGATGTTACTTATACGCATGGGTGGTTGAATTCCCTTAGGGTGCTTAAAGAGCCCAAGGAATCCCAGTTGTGGTACATGTACCAGGTGGATTGCTCGGTATATCATCAACCCCCATTCTCAAAGGACAAGAAGTGGGTTCCTCTGAATGCTATCCCTTATCAATTTATTAATGACTTTGAGGTTGATCCTGGTAGCGAGGATGAGTTTGCCCCCAACCCGAACGATAGTCGGCGAAGGAAAAATCTGACTCGTCGACCATAAATAGTCCATGCCTTAGTAATATACTTTTTTGTAACTCTTCCATGTAATTAATCATCACGTGTTTCGTGTAATTTATGGACTTTTGCCAAAGAAATGAATTTATTCATTAATTATTGTGCATTTTGGGAATTTGTCGAATAAATAAAGTTCATAATAACTGTTATGTTTTTTTTAGACTTTTATCGGTTAGATGAAGTTAGTATTAATTATTTTTGCATTTTTCTAGTCCAGTATGCCTTAGCGCGTATTATTCGACCCCTTTACCTTTTAGGTTATGTCATCACACTCCCTTAGTCCTAGGAGAGATGTTGGCAAAAATACATCTGTTCGATGACCTATCCACCCATTCAGGATTTTTATCGACCAACATAGTTGGCGAACAACATAGTTGACGACCAACCTAAGTTGGCTTTTCTCTAAAGGATCCCATGTAGGGATTCTATTATTGTTTGGGCAAGTCGTGAGGTCCTTTGTGTTCGATATGATAAGGACCTGAGGATTCCTTTAATTAATTGATATAAAATTAGTAGCTTACTGTAATTAATCTGAATCCTGCTTGGTGCGAGGAGATTCCTTGATTGGAATAAGTAGAATGACCTGTTGTAATCAAGTGGAATTCTGTTCAGCCCGAGGAAAATCCTTGGCTGAAATAAGCTGAGCAGCTTACTGTAACGAGGCGCAATCCCTCTTTGCATTCGAGAGTGACGCCATCGCTTGGAAATGGTGAATAATACCGAGATAGTCAAGACATAATATAAGATTGAGATAATCAAGAGTGAGAGTAAAATGGACATTTATTAATTAAGTATTAACTTAGGAGAAACATAGGTCTAAAGTAAAAATTTGTATAAACTAGATGTACTATAATAAAGGAAGAAGATTAAAAATAAAACTTCTTGAGGTTAGCCGCATTTGTTGCTCTTAGTATCTCTCTTCCCTCCAGCATTTCCAAGTGATAAGCTTCTTGAAGATCGTCCCTGATTACCTTGAAAGGTCCCTCCCAGCTTGGTCCCAGTTTTCCATCTAACAGTCTTACTGTAATGCCGATGAATTTCCTTAGGATGTAATCTCCTACCTGGACATCCTAAGATTGACCTTTTTATTGTATCGCTTTATGAGTTGGTGTTGATACGAGGCCAGCTTAATCATAGCCTATTCTTTTTGTTCATCTGATAGGTCGAGTTTAGTGCTTAAGGCATCGTCCTTAAGACCTTGGTCAACCAAGTTGGTTCTCATGGTAGGGATACCAACTTCAAGTGGGATGATAACTTTCTTTCCATATATTAGTGCAATGGATGTTTCTACAGTTGGCCTTCTGGGCATAGTATAGTAGGCCCAGAGGATATAGAGAAGCTCGTCTACCTAAGCGCCTTTTGCTCTTTTCAGCTTCTTCTTCAAGCCATCCAACATCATTTTATTAGAAGCCTCTGCCTGGCCATTACTCTAGGTATACACTACTAAAGTGAGTCTTGATGCCATGATCATCATAGAAGTTTTGGAAAAATCCACTTTCAAACTGTGTAAGGTTGTCGATGATAATGGCTCTTGGTACCCCAAAGCGTGTTATGAAGCGCTTTCAGATGAATCTTGTCATGTCGACGTATCTAATGTTGGCTAGTGGTTATTCTTCTACACACTTGGTGAAGTAATTTATGTTGACCAATAGATATTTATGACTCCTAGGTGCAGTAGGCAGTGGTCCCATGATGTCCAAACCCCATTGTACGAATGGCCAAGGAATCGTTAAAGATTTGAAATCATTAGCTGGTTAATGAACCATAAGAGAGAGATTTTGGCATTTCTTGCACTTTCGAACGTAGATACTTGTATCTTTCTAGATATATGGCCCCCAATAGCCTTTTTTAATTGCTTACAATGCCATGGATCTTCCTCATATATGACTCTTATAAATACCATTATGAATCTCGCGAAGGACTTTCTCGGTGTCTTGCAGGTGGATGCATTGAAGGTAAGGACCTGTAAAGGACATTTTGTAAAACTTCCCTCCGAGATGAAGATAGAAGCGAGTAGCCTTTACCCTCTCTTGGTGAGCCAATTTCTTATCATTTGACAGTGCCTCATCTAGCAGGTAGGCAATGATCGGGTCCATCTAGTTAGGACCCTTCTCTATAGTAAGAATCTGCTCGATAACCACGATTTTATCAATACTGGATCGGGCGAGGAACTTGAAAATGCACAGGGAAGCTCTGATACGATTTTAAGAATGCTAGGATGGTTCAAATTAACACAAGTTCAATATTTTTATGTTTTTCCAATTTTAAAAATTGAACCTTTAATAAAATTCACACAATTAAACTTAGCACCAATTGAAGCCTTCTTGTGAAAACCGATTTACCAAATTTTATCTTTTTACCCTAAACATGCATCTAGGTGATAACAAATAAATTAAATAAATCAAACCACGAGAAGGCGGTGAACGAGTAAACCAGTAAGGGAAAAATCTCGAATGGCCCAGGACAGACAATCACTATAATACGAAAATAAAAAAGAAAGAATAAAGTCTTACTCAATGACTCGACCCTCACAAGCCTTGATGCCTTTTCTCCTCTTCAACCCCTCCTCCACAGTGCAAAGTAGGAGTCCACCTATGCAAGTTCCATAACACACTAGTCCACGTGTGCCTCGATATTCGTCGATGTAGCTCAACAACCGTCTATAATTTAAAAATTGGAGTCCAATGTCTTCACCGCAATCAGCACGCACGGAGTCCACTGCACGAAAACAAGTTCTCTCAAGATAAAGGAAACAAACTAGGTGCCCAAATAAGATCTCAACGTATATGAATTATGAATATTTGATCTTGTAAACAAAGGTGAAACTTTGGAATAGGAACTTTTGAGAATAGGCCATATTTTCTTTTTCGTCAAATGTTAATTTCTCAAACAGAAAACTGAGTCTGAAAATACTTTTATAGAAAATTCATGGTGGCGCATCATTCAAATAATATAAGGTTGTTGTTAAAACGAGATAGATATCTTATTTGAACGATATTTCATATCCCTTCTAAATACTATATAAAAACTAAAATAGTAAGCTTCGTTTGATGTACGTTTAAAAGCACATTTTGAAGGATCTTGATATGTCATTCGAATGACATGGAGATATCATTTGAACGATATCTATGAAACTTAAAATTTCGCCTAAAGTAAACTTAGAAAACATATTTTCAAAAAAATTAAGTTGCAAATGATTTTAAAAACAGAACACCCTTATTAAATCATTCCAAGGACTCATACACTATATACGTTGTACATGTGAAGAAAAAAATGGCACGGTAAACATGACTTAGAGTATACACTCTTTGAAGCTTTTCCGCTACATATTCATCAAATAACGACATAGGCTCATGGGATCATTAACTCAAAGTCTGTCCTATATCTCAAACATTTTTCCTAGAATTATGTCAATTACAAACAAATTGACTCGATTGGAAATTTGTCCTTACAAATATTCCCCTTTGGCTATTCCGGGAAAAAAACAAAACAAAAATCCTTTGGGCCGTCAAGCTCTCTAAAATACTCATTTCACAAACCCCAAAAAGAAAAAGTACAGACGCTCGACAGATACAAACATGAGTAGCTTTCCTTTGCTTTAAAACTTTGTCGCATCATCCTGTGATTCTACACAGTTAAATACACCTTCAAATGGAAAGAAAATATAATGAGTATAAATACACAAATGAATAAACTTCTAAAAATGTTTAAATAATCTCAAACTAGGTAAGATGCCTTTCCCTAAGATAAGGATATCATAATAATGTAAAGGAAAGATACCATTTCTCCCCCTTTTTGTTCCGGAATAGAAAAAACAAGATGGAATAAATAATTACTCTCCCAAAACCAAATCTCCCCCTAAACAAGTAAGATACCAATTTTAAAACAAATTTTATACCACAATTAAGCATAAGGATATAGGAACAAAATCATGCAATGGTGTAAAGTGTAGCAAACACAATTACATGGCAAGTCAAGCATAAATAATCTGAAAGATCAATAATGTGATAAGCATGGATTAAATATAAATCGCAAAGACTAAAAACACAATACCATATATAATATATGAAAAATTTATCTATGAAAATTCGGCACATATATATAGGTATAAACGACCACAAAACATGACACAAAATACATAAGATTTACATTGTAGCATAGTATTGATGTGTCCAAACATGTGGAAAGGAATGAATAGGCGTGAACTAGTAACAAAATAATTATAATCCAAACACACAAATGTGTTCAAGAAGTTCTAATTGACTGCAAAACTTTATCAAACTAAGATTTAGCCTCAATTGACAAATAAAGTTGGACTTAATGAACAAAACAAGCACAATGCACGCAAGCCTAGAAAATTGATGTTCTACAAATCAATAACATCATGAAAAAATAAGCATGATTAGGTATCATTGTGTAAACCCATTGATCTTCAACTAAACTCCCTCATAACATAAACAAGATAATATTTTCTATTATTTTTTTTAAGAAAGAGGGACAGTACCTCCAATTTTCTTTTCTTTTTCTTTTGAAGAGATTTCTTATGAATGATAAATCAAACTAAACTATTTGGCCCCTTTTGGCATATTATGATTTTTATTGCCTTAATTTTTTCTGGGCTCATTTCAAATGGTGGATTTCACGACGAGTTCACTTGCCTTTCATAGCCTTTTCCCGTGTGCACTCATATTTGTAAATACTAAACAAACGCTCACGGGCAACGGTTCTTAGATGCACAATTATCCATAGTCAAATAACCGTGTAGATGATAAAATTGATAGGAGAACATCTTACCAAGCTCAAATATACATCATGAAGTCAAAATCCAATAAGCTCGTGCATATGTGTGTGGAGGAATATACAAAGTCGAATCCGTAAAGCAAATCAAGTTCGAAACAACTCCATAAACATGGTTAAAATGAATCTAAGCATCTAAAGTCATAACCAAATTCCCTAACCACATGGAAATTGCGTAGTGAATTGGAATCAAACACACTAATATGCCACACCAAATGTGTAAAACTAAAGTACACAAAAAACGAAAATCTTTTTGTATTTTTTAATTTTTTTTATCAAAATAAAATGTTTTTGTATTTTTCAAACATGACTCAATAAAAGAAAAATATAATGTAAACGATACACATGTCTTAACACTAGCAAACATATATCACGAAGCACAACTAGAGTATGGAAAACAAAATCATGGAAGCAATCATCCATAAGATATAACATGTGAAGCATAATGTTCAAGCATGTGAGAATCAACCAACCTAACATTTAGCATCTTCCTAAACTAATTTCCTAACCTAAACAGGTGTGAAATGATGAATAGCGGTTTTGGGAACCAAATGGACCCTAGACTTCAACTTCATAGGACCTCTTCCAAGATCAAAATAAAAACGCCTAAAGTGAGCTTTTCTACCACAATGTGAACATGTGTAAACGTGAGGAGTGTTACCTGTGGGTTGACCTTTTCTAATGTCCCTGGTTTTGGTTGACCCTCTAAAACAAGATATGGATTTGGCTTTAACACTCGAAGTACTAGAAACATGTCAGCCATTACCATCACTACTCAAACTACTAGAGTATTTTAAATCATCTTTTAACTTCAAATTTTAGACTCAAGCAAAGAATTTGATTTTCTTCCAATTTTAGGGACTCCTTCTTCCTATTTTCAATCATTCCTAGAAGGCTATCTCTCTTTCCCTAAATGTGAGAAAATTTATCCCTAAGAGTCTTCTCACGTGTCTTATAATCATCAATAAAATTATTTTTATCATCATTAGTGCAAACACAAATCCTAGAATTTTTAACGTCCTCTAATTCTTTCTCTTAAATAAGGACTCTATTCTCACTCTCTTCCTTGGATAGTTTTAAAATTTTAAAGTCATCACAAAATTCAAAAAACTTCTCATGAATGATATCTCTTTGAGTTTGAAACGTTTGCAAATATTCAATAACGTTTTTAAAATGAGAATTTTCATCTTCAAAAATTTCAATTCTTTTTGCAAACTTCAAATTCAAAATATTTAACGTTTCAGTACGGTCAAGAAGTTTATCAAACTCATCTTGAGGACGACTTTATTACTAAGCTAATCCATCGAGACAAAAGCAGAAGAGAGAAAACAAAACAAAAACCCAAAAAGCTAAAAACAAGGATCTACATAATAACTAAGTGCAACCCACTTTGATTCCAATTTGAAAATGTACAAGGAAGATCTGATACCAATTTGAGAATTCTAGGGTCGTTCAAATAAACAAAAGTTCAATATTTTTATGTTTTTCCAAATTTAAAGATTCAACCTTTAAATAAAATTCTCCCAATTAAACTTAATACCAATTAAACCTTTCTTGTGAAAATTGATTTATCAAATTTTATCTTTTTACCCTAAGCATGCATCTAGGTGATAGTAGATAAATTAAATAAATCAAACCACAAGATGTAGATGTACAAGGAAACCACTAAGGAAAAAAAAACCTCGGACGGCCCAGGGAAGACAATCATTATGATACAAAAATTATAGAGGACGAATACAATCTTACTCAACTACTTTATCCCACAAGCCTTGGAACCTATTTTTATCTTCAACCTCTCATCCACAGTGCAACATAGGAGTCCACCTATGTAAGGTCCACAACAGATGATTCCATGTGTGCCTCATTATCCATCGATGCAACTCGACAACCATCTATGATTAAAAAATTGGAGTCCACCGTTTCTTCACCGTAATCAGCTTGCATAGAGTCCACTACACAAAAATAAGTTCTCTTAAGATAAAATAAAGAAACTAGGTGCTCAAATATAAGATGGCAAAGTGTATGATTTATGAATATTAGATCTTATAAACAAAACGGTGAAACTTTGGAGTATAAACTTTTGAGAACAAGTCTACTTTTCATTTTCGTCAAAAGTTCATCTCTCAAACAAAAAATTGAGTCTGAAAATCCTTTTGTAGAAAGTCAAGCCGGCACATCATTCAAATGATATAAGGCTTTCATCCAAATGAGATTGAGATCTCATTTGAATGAGATTTCATCATGCTTCTAATGACCTAAAAAAAACCAAAATAGTGATATTTGTTTAATGTACATTTGAAAGCTCATTTCGAACGACCTTGATATGTCGTTTGAACGACATGAAGATGTCATTTGAACGACCTCTACAAGAATTAAAAACCCGCCTACAGTAAACTCAGAAAACATATTTTCGAAAAAATCAATTTTCCAAACTATTTTAAAAAGAGAACACCTTTATTAAAACTTTCCAAGGACTCATAAACTATATACGCTCATACCAGCGAGGCCCTAGGTACATGTGAAGACAAACTTGGCACGATAAACACGACTTAAAATATCCACTCTTTGAAGCTTTTCTGCTACGTCTTCATCAAATAATGTCATAAGCTCATGGGATCAGAAACTCAAAGTCTATCCTATAACTCAAATGTTTTATCCGATATTATGCCAATTATAAATAAATTGACTCGATTGGAGTATAAAACTCTATTTCAACTGTCCATTTGAGATCTGAATACACTACTGAGCTTAGGGCTGCCAAGGCATCAGCATGACTGCTTTTCCCCTTGAAGAGTTGCTGGATATGGACCTCCTCAAATTCTTCCATAAGTTCATGAACTATAGCGAGGTGGGCTTCCATCATTTCATCTTTCATGTTAAAGTCTCTTCTCACTTGGATGGATACCAGCTTGGAATCACTGAACACGTTGAGCTGCTTTGCCCCTAGTAGTTGGGCCTTGTGCAAGCCAACTATCAGAGCTTAGTATTTGACTTCATTATTAGAGGTTTGAAATCTTGGCCTGATTCCTTGCTCGATGACAGTATCCTCTAGGGTTACTAGGACAACCCCCCTCCTTCTCCCTTGTAATTGGAGGATCCATCAACGTATAGGGTCTAGTATTTGGATTGTACTTCCTTGATTGATAGCTATTCTGCAAGATGGTGTTAGGTAGGCATGTCTTCCATGAATTCTATGGTAAAATCCGCAAATATTTGTCTCTTAATTGCTATCCTTGGCTAAAAATTAATATCGAACCTCCCGAGCTCGATTGAACAATTTAAAAATTATTCGGAGAGGTCATCTTTTCGAAGAATAGCTTTGAGGGGTAAAGAAGGGATAATGGTGACTAAGTGGGCTTTAAAATAATGCTTAAGCTTTATGGGGGAAAATACTAAAGCGTAAGCTAACTTTTCCAGGGGTAAGTAGCATTTATCTGTGTCCAAAAGTGTCATAATGGCGTAATAGAAGCAACACTACCTTTCCTTTTTATCGCACTATAAAGTCAAGATAACTATATGTCTTGATATTGCAAGGTAGAGGTATAGAGGATCCCCTTCATCGGGGATTTTACTGAGGTAAGACTTTATCTCTTCTAGGTATTTTGAACAATTATCATTCCAGGTGAGGCCCTTATCCTTCTTCAAGATTTAAAAAAATGGTCGGTAATGCTCTGATGACTTAGAAATAAAACAGTTGAATGTCGCGAGCATCCCAGTAAGCGTCTTAACATCCCTCAATGTCTTCGATATCTGGACCCTATTTATAGCATCAATTTGGTCTGGATTGGTCTTTATCCTTCTCTTGCTGACCAAATAACCCAAAAATTTCCCTAACTGGATTCCAAATGACCACTTGCTTGCATTAAGCTTCATCCAGAACTTCAAATGGATTTTGATGGTGTTTGCTGGGCCACTAAGGTTGCCGCCCTTGTGTTTGATCTTGACCAACATATCATTAATATAGACCTCCATAATTTTTCCCATTTTCTTCTTAAATATCTTAGTGACCAGCCTCTGATAGGTTGTCCCCGTGTTCTTAAGGCCAAATGGCATAACTTTATGGCAATATAATCCGACTAGTAGAATGAATGACATTTTGTCCTAGTCAGGATCGAATAGTGGGGTCTGGTGGTATCCCAAAAAGGCATCCAAAGTTCTCATCTATTCATCTGCTACCGTGGCGTCAACCAGGTGATCTATCTTTGAAAGAGAAAAATTATCCTTAGGGCATGCTTTATTGAAGTTCGTGAAGTCGACACAAAACTATCTAGATTTCATTACTCTTTGTCACTACCACTAGATTTGACAACTACTCTGGGAACTAAACTTCCTTGATTGACCCTACATCGAGATGCCTCTTCACATTGTTCTCTACTACTTTAGCCTTCTCTAGGTCAATTCAGTGTGCCTTTTGAGTGAATGAATTAAATGTAAGGTTCACGTGAATATATTGGAAGGATACTTTGGGTTCAATCCCTTATGAATCATAGGGCTCCTTAGTGAATACATCCATGTCACTTTTAAGAAAGGTGATCCATTCCTTTTTCTCGTGATCGACCAATGTCGTCTAGATCAAAAAATTTCTCTGTGGCAGGTTGGCATCATATGTAACCTCCTTTATATTCTAACAACCCTTTTAGCAGATGGAACCTTGGTATCCTCCACCCCAGGTTAGCCGTACCATAGTTATTATTTAGAAGGAGTAGCCCCATCCTGGGCTTCTTTTGGGATAATTTTTGGTTTCTTATTTTTCTCTTTTCGATGATATATAGAGGCAATGAAGCACTTTCTAATAGTGGTCTGGTCTCTACTCCCATATTAGTAACACATTTGAGCTTTTAGTGGTAGGTCGATGGCATGACCATCATAGCAGGAAGCCACCCTGTTCCTAGAATGGCATGATTGGGGGAATCAATATCCACTACTAGGAACACAATCATCTTTAAAATATTTCCTTCCCTTACCGATAGGATTATCTCCCCCAATGGAATCATGGTCTTTCCTGCAAATCCGACCAATAGAACAGTAGCTTCCTTGAGGCCGATGAGGTTAAGTTTTAACTTATAAAAAAGATCTAGGTACATCTCCTAGAATGATCTCCCCTAATCCACCAGAAGCTTGTTAACATCCTAGTTTGCGATTCGAAGGGTGATCATGAGTGCATCATGGTGTGGGGTCCTTACCCTAAGCAAATATTCCTATGTGAAGAAAATGTGTTTAGTGTACTCAATATCCTCTGGTTGCCGATGCTTACCAGCCTGGATTTCTTCGAGGTTAATTTGGAATGACTCCATAACAATTATAACCTTCTTTAGTTCCATTCGAATAGCGTTCTCTTGAATATTCTTCAGGTTGGATGCTCCATAGATTACTATAAACTCCTTTCATATGTTATCATCAAGTACATTATCTGGCTTTGGGTCACCATTGGCTGCGACCTTATCATCCCTCCTATGTATATACTTATTCAAGTACCAAGATTGAACCAATTTTTTAAGTGTGACTTTAGTTCTTTTTAATTTTCTGTTATGTGGACGCCTTCCTTGCGGAACGCGCACTGCAAGTCATTATTCCTCTTAGTCGGGCCCTCTCCCGTCTTTTTGGGCCACTTCACAAACAGCTGGTCCTTGATTTTTCTAAGGATATTATAGAACGTCTCTTTGAAGATGGTATTAACATTCTAGAAGGATTTTGAAGGATCTTCCCTGCTCCCATTCCTTTAATCATTCTTATTCCCTTTTTTGGGAGCATCAAACTTGTTTCCTCCCTTATTGGCCTTGACGCAACTAGTTTCCCCTAGACTATCTTGAATCATGTCTTTAACCTTGGTGTATTTTTCAATACGTGCCATGAGGTTTTCGATGGTGTTAGCCTCCTTCTTGTTGAGAGACTAGTGCAATATAGACGTGGTCAGCAGAATAATCTTGAAGCATGACATAAAAACCTTATCCGACCAATCCTCTAATTCATTAAAAACTTCTTAATACCTTTTAGCATACTTACAAAGAGTATCCTATATCTTCTTCTTCATCGTGAGCAGTGAATTTATCCTCTTTGAGTGAGAACTTCTAGTTATGAAATGAGCGATGAAGGCCTTGAAGTTCTTAACGGATCTGTGTGGTAATTTATATAACCACTTTTGATTTACATTGTGCAATATAGAAGGAAAAATACAACATATGAGGGCACCGTTACGGCTCTACAGAGTGATTGCCTATTTGAGGGCACCTCCTCTTCAATTGCCCTTAGAAAAAGGGATTTCATCTGTGTGTTGAAATCTCTCCTGGCCATCTCTCTAGTAGGCCTAGACCTTTAGTTGGCTAGGTGTTAAACCATCTTTCTTTGGACCAAGCTCCTAATATCATTTATCTGATGATCGTCATTGCACTCTAAGTGATCTTGGTCCCGCCTAAAACTCCTCCCTCGATTGTGAGTCTTGCTCATCTGAGGATAAGGATACCATTCGTGATGCTTTTAGTTATCTTTATGGACATCCCTCTCCATTTGTTCAGGTCTCCACTGGAGGCGAGCATTCTTTTCTATTTGGAGGCGTGTGGCCTCCTCTTATTCTTGAAGCCTAATTTTATATGCATCGAACAACTTGGAGATCTGAGTAGACTTAGGTGAGCCATGAATTTCTTCAGAAGGTTACCTTTCTTGGCAAAACCTAGAGTTTTAATGGCAAATTTGAGACCTGACCCTAGGTGGAACTGGTTCAGCCTGTACGTAGGCGATTTGCAGTAGATTGCTGCTATTGTAAGACATCGTTTGATTTATTTTGTGATTGTTTTCATATAAAAAACACTTGTTTCCCATAGACGGCGCCCACTGTGAGTACAATATTATCACAACAAATAATCACATAAAGTATATGAATGCAGAAAGTAAATAATCATGCACACAAAACCAAATATATGTGGTCCAAAGATTTGTCTACTTCCAGGGAGAGGTTATTGTTATTTATTTTGTCTCTTAAGTAATCGGGATTACACCCCCCTTGCCCTGGTGACAGGGTCTACACTTATAGTGGTAATGAAGTGGTTGAATTGTTTAAATAATTCATTTATCTTATAGATAGATAGTACGTGTTCCTGAATATCTGCCCGATATTATTGGTAACCGATTTGAGTCTATAGCAATGTATTTAAGCACATGTTAAATACATGGTAAAAAATATTATGTTTCAATTGGGACGGGTAATGCCTTCTGTGTACTGGTCTGGTCAGTTACACGATTGGGCTTAATCAATAAAATAGACCTCAACGACACTAATTAGGAATCATGTATTCTTATATAGTACATCCCACGAGTATGGTAATATTGGCCAAAATTTTATGCCAGACTAGGCGGTTAATTCATTATGGGTGCCTGTCTTGCAAGGCGTGGTTTACCTAAGTGATATGATTCCTACCATCCATTGGACTCGTACCTTCTCCTTTCATCATACCCTTGATTGAACTCACGATGAGAGCTATATTGCAAGGAACTCATTCACATACATCGAGTATATCGAAGTCTCTCTTACATATACCATATCCAAGAGGTATATCATAATCCAATTCATGTACACTCAGTTATATCAAATGGCTTGTCCACACGTACTAATGAATGATGATCTTATAGGCAAGAGGTATATCGTGGAGGTCATGCTAAAAGGGGGAACCCTTATACTAACCCACCAAATGTATCAACCTCATATAAACGTCTACCATAGGACACTCATACCTAGATTGTTCATTATAATATGAAGCTCTACTAAAATTTCAGATCGCCTTACCACCTAAAGTTTAAAAGCTATTTCTCTCATTTTTAAAATAGGACATTGTCCGTGAGCTTAAAAACAAGTCAAACCGTGCCGTACATCATATACCATATCTTTTCCCCAAACTCGGGTCCTGTCCAATACTTTTCTTACATCTTAGACAAACATAATACAAGTGGAAGCTAATAATAATAACTATGCTGAGGATTTTTCTTTCTCCTTCCTTTTAAAAACCAAAAATATTATCTCCCATTTTAAAAGAAAAATAAAATAAGAAAAATATTCCTCTTTCCCTCAAAATAAACCAAAATCATTTTTTCCTCTCAGGTGTGATCTCATACATTGATTTTTTGGTCTGACTCCCTATTGGCTCTGGTCTTCCCTCAAATTACCATAAAGCTCCACTTCTTCTTCTACTGATTCTACAAAATTTAAGCTATCCATCTGAAGTTTATTCACTGGGAGTGTTAATCGAGCTCCGAATGCTCAATGAGATCTGATAACCATACTTGCCCAACTCACTTGAATTTGACCCCTTAACCAGAATCAAGCTCATCAAAACACCAAAAATCCCTACAGTCTCGCCAAAACCCCTTAAAATTTTCCCATACCATCTCCTTCATCCTACAAGCTTTTTCGATCAAGAACTGTGACTCCTCACCCGAGCCTATATTTCCATTTGTACATGTTTAGAAGGGGGAGGAATGGAATTAACTTTAGTCCTAAACCAAATTCGAAAGTTCAAGTTGAAATTGCCCTCAGAAATGACTTTTGAGTACTAGAGGTTTAACGATTATTCAAGGAAGCCCTAAGGTGGGATCGAGAGTCAGATGAAAGGATTTTTCCATAGAAGAAATAAACCTAGATGACATTATGTTGTTCATGTCAGACGTGTTCCTTAAAAAAAAAGAGATATTCAGTATCTCCGAGTAGCTTACGACCCTAAAGCTCCAAGCGCATTTAATCCCTTTATTCTGTCACTTTCTCGCTAATTGGGAATGACCTATATGATGAAATCGCGAAGGTTGTTGAGGGTTTTGACTACTGTTGGAAAGATGATATCAGTGTCACTAGATGGGGTGATGATTTTTATAGCTCGAATAGTGAGTCGTAGGGTAAGGATTTCCCCTTCTGTGGGTTCCTTAAATCGTGATATGCCTCAATAGACAAGAAGATGAAAACAACGCTAGAAATATTCTTTAAGGATGACATCGCCTGGGAGAAAGGGAAAAAATATGAGGTGGAGCCTCTAATAGACAAAGCCATAAAGCACTGAAAATTATGGGGATAGTGATACCGATGAGTCATTCGACCTACACACACTGGGTCTGGACATCTGCATGATCAACCAGGAAGCCGCGCTGTCTGACCCATTTGAGAAGATCACTGCTACTGAAGCCTCCCTCCTCAATTGGCATGCCATTCCTGTTCAATCCACACAAGTCAACTTAGACCCTGCCATCCCTTATCTCTAAGAGATGTCCAAGTATATTATTTTTTCTCCTGTTTCTGATGTAATTGTAAACGAGGCCTCCTTTGATGAGGTGCTAAGTGTTGTATTTCCTGCAAACTCTTTTAATGAAATAAACGAGGATTTTGAGTATCTTGCTATGCCTAACAATAATTATCTTGAATCTAATCAAATATTTAATGAAGATGACGTAGTAAATGAACAATTCTTAACTAATCTCAATAGGAGAAAGAATAAACAACATAATCGCGTTTAAAATAATGATAAGACTATTATTAATCTTGGTTCTAGTAGCCATATACGCGAGATTAGGATAGGGTCCACCCTCTACAAGCATGAGAGGTCGTAATTAGAAGAGTTTGTGGAAGAGTTTTCAATACTCCTATTACGACATGCCCGGTATTCACCCAAAGATAGCATAACATGAGATCCTTACCTTCCCAGAGAGAAAACCTGTCAAGTAAAAGCTGAGAAATTTCCTAACAAAATGGTGAATTGACGTTAAAGATGAAGTGGTGAAAAATTTAAATGTAGGCTTCATTGGCGTTGTCAAATAACCTATGTGGCTTGAAAAAATCATCCCAGTGTTGAAATCGAGAGTTAAAGTACGCATATGCATCAACTATTAAGATCTGAATAAGGCATCCTCAAGGGATGATTATCCTTCTTCTAACATCGACATAATCATGGAAAACACTAAGAGTCATGCTCTCAAGTCATTTATCGATGCTTTTATCGGGTACAATCAGATTAAGATACATCTTGACCATCAAGAGAAGACTGCCTTTATCACCCCATGGGGAACTTTTTACTACAAAACCATGCCATTCGATCTAAAAAATGTCGAAGCTACCTATCAAAGGGATGCTAGGAACATTATGCATGAGCTTTTTCACATGGAAGTCAATGTCTATGTCAATGACATGATCATCAAATCTAAGACTCGTGAAGGTCACATTCCTGCCCTAAGTAAATTCTTTGAGCGGTTATGGCAATATGAAATGTGACTCAACCCGCATAATTTCATTTTTGGTGTCACTAAAGGTAAAATTATTCGATCCATGGCCAGTGAAAAACGAGATTGAGGTAGACCCCACCCATCTGGAAAACAAACTCGAGATGCCATCACCCCGGACGAAGGAAAAAATGAATGAATTCCTGGGTAAGCTCTAATACATCAGTTGGTTCATCAGCCAAAGTGACCTTTATCTATGAGCCCATTTTTAAACTTCTTTAGAAGGGTTCAAATGAAGTTTAGAATGAGTCGTGTCAATAACCTTTCGATCAGATTAAATGACACCTCACTCAACCTCTGGTTCTCATCTCTTCGCAGCAAAGTCTTCCCTCCTCCTTTCTTAACTATCGTCACCATTACAACAGGGGCTATGATGAACCAAAACATTGAGTAATCTCATAAGGAGAGAGAAATGTACTATACTTATCAATAGATAAATGGGTATAAGTTAAACTACACCACATTAGATAAGGAATGTGGAACATTGGTCTGGGTCACACGGAAGATCCGACACTATATGCTTGTATTCCATATCAAACTGGTGTCCCGAATGGATCCAATAAAATACCTATTAGAGAAGCCCACTCTATCTAGCCACATGGACCGTTGGATGATGTTAACAGCCGAGTTCAACATCGTTTATATCACATATAAATCTATTAAAGTGAGAGCCATCTCCTATTACCTTATCAAAAAACCCATGGAAGGAGCTTAGGTCTAGATCTTCGAATCCCTGATAAAGACATCCTATACCTATCTCATGTGGACCTTAAGTGGAAGATGTTCTTTGCTAGAATTGCCAATAAGAAATGGTATTGTAGACACCCCATCCTAGGACCCTTTAAACACCTCTCTAGGTCCTATCACTCACTCATTCATAATAAATCCTGGGCTATACGCTGAGTACCGATCTAGAGGCCATAAGGCACTCTCGAGCCCCATTTGACTTCTATTAACTCTATTATTTGAGCGTAATATCAATTAATCTTCAAATGGCTTTGATTCCTATTTCCAATGGTGCACCCCATGCAGAAATCAACCTTACGATTTTGATAAACGGTCTGTTTCACTAGAAAAAATTGATCTAGAGACCACTAGGCGATCTCGACCCCCATTTGACTTTAGTCAACTCTCTCACTTAATCAAAATCTCAATGAATCTTTAAAGGTATCTAAATTCCCTTTCCAATGGTTCATCCCATGCGTGAATGAGACTTATGGTTTGGATGAACAGTTTATTTTATTTTAAAAATTGATATGGAGGCCACCGGGTGCCCTTGAACCCTGTTTGACTCCGTTTAACTCTCCAGCTTGAGTGAAGCTCAATTAATCTTCAAAGTCCTCTGAATTCCCTTTCTAATGGTTCATCCCTTGTAATAATCGGCCTTACGATAGGGAGGAACGACCCATTTTACTCTAAAGGATCATCGGGCATTTTAGGCCCCGTTTGACCTTGGTTAACTCTTTAAACTAAATAAAGCTGAATAAAATGTCTAAGGAAATTGAATACTCTTTTCAATGGTATATCTCATGTGCAAATCGGTTATACAGTTTGGATGAATGATTTGTTTTCCTTCTAAACTTCCTGTCTAGTGACTAACAGACGCTTTTGAGCCCCATTTGACTTTGGTCAACTCCTGAACCCAAGAGTGGATTAATTTATTCTTGAAGGGATCTGAATACCCTTTCCAATGATTTACCCCGTGCACGATTCTGACTTACAGTTTGCATTTTATGACTGTTTAAAAAAAATGTATTCTAATGGCACCCTACCTATCGGCAGTGTGCCCGAGTCACAATTTTGATGGGAAGGTCCAAAACCCTTCTGATCGGTAATCCCCTTGTCCCCATAAATAGATGCCATGAGCTCACTTTGAAAAACACTCCTGAATCCCCCCCTCAACAAGTCAGTGTACATTCTCTCGAATTTAGATTTTTTCCCCTTCCTTAAAAACCCATTTTCCAACATTCTCTTCCATCACTTTCTTGCCTCACTTGGTAAATTCCCCCTGTCTCTCCATATCACTTTCAAAACCATTTAAATATCATCACATCTAAATCTAAAATCAATATGAAGGACTTATAAGGAGGTCAATTTCTCTATCATTTTCTCATATTCTTTCATTTTAATTTTATTTGCTTTGATTCTACTTTAGCATTTTATTTCATTACCTCATATATATTTATCTCAAACCTTTATTAGTACCACTTGTACATAGTCTATTTTCATAAAGAACTAAAAACCAAAAAAGAGGGTTTATTTATAAATTCAAAAAGACGGATTCTCACCTCACGTTCTTACCCTTAAAAATACATTTTATCTACACACATACATAAAAGAAATCCCCCATTTGGATTTATGGATTAATGCCACCCTATGTTATCTTCGAACTATGTGGACTTTGATGCTCCATGGGATATGTAGTCATCTTGGGTTAATCTCGAGATTCGAGTCCTTATTTATGAACGTTTATATGTTTCCTTCCTATCCTCTCTCTCTCTCTCTCTCTCTCTCTCTCTCTCTCTCTCTCTCTCTCTCTCTCTCTCTCTCTCTCTCTTTGTATATATATACGTAAGGACATTTTTCTCAAGTCCGATATGTTATATTTGTGAATGTCGCACGCCGCTACATTTGGCACGTCATTTCACGATATCACATGATGACTTCATTGGAATTCTAAGAATAAAGCATTCAACATATTCATCAAGTGTCCCACATCTGCCTCATCGATTTCACGTTCCACGATTTTATGGATCTTATGCAAGAGAAACCAAAATAATGAAAGAAAGCCAAGATAGGAAAGTTCAAGGGAATTTTGGTAATTTTATAGCCATAGTCTGGAGGTCTGATCGACTGGAAATTTGAAGATCTCGACGCCACGAAGATACTGGAAGAAACGGCACCTCAATCTGAGCTACGATGAAGAAGTTATGACCTTTTGAAGATGGAGAAAATTCCTTAGAAGAATAATGTTTTCTTTTAAACCCAAACTAGCGAGGTACCGCGAACCGCATAGTGAACCGGTTTGGGGGAACTGGTTCGGGGTTACGCACATCAACAGTCCTACTGACTCAAAACTCTTTTGGTTTTCCTTATAAAATCCAACTTCGGGGGAGTTATTTTATAAGACTTGAAGAGACGATTTTGAGAGTTCTATTAGCTCAAGTCTTCATATTTTTGAGTCCCAAAACTCATGTTTTGATTCACACGTCATTCTCATACTTTTTTTGAATCTTTTTGAAACTCAAGAACACTACTTTGCTTTTGTTCATACTTGTGGAGAAGCCGCTCTCTTCTTCATTGTTTCCCTCCTGGAAAGGGAAAGTTCCAGCCGATGAATTTGTGGAGAAGTCGTTATCTTCTTCATTGCTGCTCACCTGGAGTTTTTGAGGGAGATTCCTGCCGACGACATCAGAACCGATGCCTGCAGGTATTTCTGTGTCACACTTATTTTTCATTATAATCCGTGTAAACGTATCTTACAAAATTACAGTGAAAAATAAAAAGGTTTTGCCTCTTTGGGGGATTTTTCCTGAAATTGTTTGTTTTATCCTGCATGCTTTATTTTATTTAATAAATCATTTAGATGCATGTTTTAGGGTTTAACTAAAATTTGGGATTATTAGAATTAGATTTTATTTGAGAAGTCGCAATATTTCCGCTGTAGCGATTCTACAAATTGGTATCAGAGCAGGTTACGCTAATTTATCGTGTGATCCTGAGTTTTCAAGGATTTATTTTTTGATACATTTTGACTTCTCACGTTGTCAAATTGGTATCAGAGCATGTTGCACTAAGTTATTGTGTTTTGACCCTGATTTTTCACAACAATGGCTTTTGGTGGTTTTGATGATCTTCGATGTCAAATTTTTGAAAAAGTTAATTGAAAAATTCACACGAACTCTGTTTAAATCTTCTGTTGACAACGAATATGAGAGGTGTACTTGTTGTGAGGGTGTTGGTCACACGTTAGATGAGTGTACCACAAATTTAAAGAAAAAATTAAATAAACCGGTTGCTGATGTTTCTACCCTTAGTGATAATGATTCGGAAGAAGAAGTCTTTTATGATTCTAGGTGAGAGCTTCCCATCCATGTGATTAGTGATGATAATGAGGGTGATGGGAGTGAGGATGAAAGTGTAGATGAGAGTGACTTGCAAACTGCTTTCACTGAACTTTTTGCTGAATCTTTGAAAACGAAGAAAGAAAATTTGAAATTAAAAGTTCAATTGAAAGAGTGTGCCTTAAAAAATAATGATTTTTTAGTTGAAGAACTTAGGGCACACGAGAAATTATTGAAAGATAAGTTTGAGTACGTCAAGGGTGAGATAGATAGTCTTAGAGGGTTGATGGAGACTATGAAAAATGAGCTTTTAGAGTTTGAGGAATCTAGACGTGTACTTGAATCTAGGATAGGTGAACTTAAGGTGAAATTGAAAGATTCAAGTAAGGTAAAATTTGATTTGGAGTCTAGGTCTAAAAAACTTGATAAGATTTTAGGCACCATCGAGATCAAAACGGCTAGGGGTGGGATTGGTCTTGAAAAATATGTTGCACCCATTTCCACACGTGTGAGAGAGCCTCCTAGGATTGTTAAGAAAGAGGCACCTAAGTCTCTTAGGAAAGATCCCCCTAGGAACATCGTAACAGAACCTCCTAGGATCATTAGGAGAGTGCCACCTAGTCAAATTCGGAGAGAGAAATCAAGAAATTTGAGGAGAGGGCCACCTTTAGGTAACACACACCGCCCAATATACACTTGCACACATTGTGGTAGGCAAGGTCATCTTAGGCACTTTTGTTACAAGATTTTAAATGGACCTAGGAAGGTTAATAAAAGAATAAATTTGATTCCCCAAACCCCCACGTGTCGTTACAAATCTATTTGGGTTAGAAAATCGGATTTAGAGGCATATGGTCTTTTTGTTCATAACTCTCGTTTGCTTGCACGTGATTCACCCCATGTGAAATCGTTTGGTTGATTGTGTTGGATGTTTTGTCATACACTAGCTATGCATCATGTTATATTCTTTCTAGTGTTATGACTCATTTTGACGTAGTGCACATTGGTTTATTTGTTACATTTATGTGTTTCGCTACTGTTTTAGCACTGTTTTGGATCTGTTTGCCCCTCACAGGTACTGTTTTCACGAAATTTTTGCATTGGGCAAAACTATATGTTTTTCTGAGCATTCTGGGAATTTTTTTATTTTCTCGTTCGAGCGAGATCTATATGTCGTTTGAGCGACAACTCTATCTCTCGCGAAGTCGCATCTCACGACATGCCCTTGTTATTCGAGCGACAGAGCTAAGTCGTTTGAGCGACCTGTCTGGAAATTTTCTTTTTGCTTCCCTTCTGATTTCAGTACCCGGTGTTCATATGCTTTGGTTCTTGGTACTGATGGGTTGCTTCTTGTCAGTTTATATGCAGTTATTCATGGTATCCATGCTTAATTGATAACACTGTATTGCTCGTTTATCACATCTGCTTTCATTGTGGATTCTCTTGTGTGATTACTGTTTGCTATCATAGGATGTTGCTCATATCGATATTATATGCCTACTGCTGGTTGTATCATATTGTAGTTATATTTTTTTTGTTTGAAAAATTTTGAAAAATACAAAAAAAAATTAAAAATTAAAAATTAAAAATCCAGAAAGATTTTTGTATTTTGATTGCACCATTTATGGATAAGCATTTAAGATAGCCGAGTCACAAATTTCATTTCATTTATCCATATGACTGTTTGATAGTGATTTGAGATGCTACATCATTGCATTCATTTTCTTTACATTGTTTGGAGTCTTTGAGATGTGATTATTGATATATTTCTACATGTTTGGCTCCTTAACTCATTTATTGAACACATGCATGATTTTATTTGATTATTGTACTTGTCTATCACATATTGGCTTGAGTTTTTCCATCTCAATTCTGTTTATTCAACAAACTATACGCGATAACTCTTGACAAAATTGGAATGCATGTAAAAAACCGTTTGGTGAGATTGTGTTTTATTTTAAAACGGTGAAGGGCTATGAAAGGTAATTATCTAGCCTTTGCGATTAAGCCACCGTTAAATCGGACCTAAAAAATTGAGGAATTTTATTATCCGAGGTCCAAGAGGTTAAAAGATCCCAAAAAAATTAAAGGCAATAAAAAGAAATTCATTCCAAATATGGGCCATTTAGGTTTCACCATCAATTCTCCAAAGTTTGAGAATTTAGATCACCTCTATTCAAAATATAAATCTGAGGGAGTTTAGTTGGAGAATTTAAATGGGTTTTCACTTCCTTGAAAGTCCTGAAAAAGCATTAAATCGTTTTGGACATTATTGGCGTGGAAATCATTTTGAGATTTGATTTATTGATTTAATTGAGTCAATGTCTCATATTTTCATCTTTTTACACCTAAGGAAGATGCTGAGTTTATTAGTTAGGAGTATCCGATATTCATCGTGCATATATGATTGATTGAGTTGATTTTCCTATCGAATGTGTTCACACCCATACATTCCATTTCCATGACTTGGCTGTTTTAGTTTAAATCCATGGTGTGATTTTTTTAGTATGTTATTTTTGTATATAAAAAAAATTGAAAAATCAAAAATAGTTTGTGAAATTTTTGAGATACTCCTTTGCATGTGCGTAGTTTGATCCTTATATGCTATGCATTTTTATCGTGACACCCCGAATTTGCTTATTTGATTTATTCTTCTGATTTGTCTATTTGGGGACATAATAAAAAAGGGGAGAAAGAATTATCATTTTATGGGGGTGTTTGAATTTTGGGGGAGTTTTTGAGATTTGACTTATTCTTTTCTCATACATTGGTATCTGTGTTTATCTCATTTCAAACTCGATACTTCACTTGGTATTTGCTTTTTCTCATGTGTGAAGGTACTACATTGATGATCACTGATTTGCACACCCTAATGAGAAAACATTTGAGATTTTGAAGATTTGAAGAACAAACGATGAAGACTTACTCATTTGTATCTTTCCAGTTTGGGGTTCATAGGAGGGTAGATTTGTATAGGTCAATTGAATGATAATAATTCATATTTTTTATTTTGTACCGGCATAGACATAGGGGGAGATATGTAAGGACATTTTTCTCAAGTCCGATATGTTACATTTGTGTACGTCGTACGCCACTACATTTGGCACGTCACTTCACGATATCACATGACGGCTTCTATCTGAATTCTAGGAATCAAGCATTCAATATATCCATGAAGTGTCCCACATCTGCCTCATCGACTTCACGTTCCACGATTTTATGAATCTTATACAAGTGGTAAGTAAGAGAAGCCAAAACAATGAAAGAAAGGCAAGATAGGAAAATTCAAGAGCATTTTGGTAATTTTACATCCATATTCCGAAGTTTTGGTCAATTGGAAATTTGAAGATCTTGAGGCCATGAAGATACTAGAAGAAACGACACCTCAATCCGAGCTACAGTGAAGAAGTTATGACCTTTTGAAGATGGAGAAAATTCCTTAGAAGAATGTTGTTTTCTTTTAACCCCAAACCAACAAGGTACCGCGAACCACATAGTGAACCGGTTAGAGGTAAACCAGAACCGGTTCAGGTTACACGCACAACAACAGTCCCACCGACTTAAAACTATTTTGGTTTTCCTTATAAAATCCAACTTCGAGGGAGCTATTTTTTAAGACTTGGGGAGATGATTTTGAGAGTTCTATTAGCTCAAGTCTTCGTGTTTTTGATTCCCAAAACTCATGTTTTGATTCACACATCATTCTCATACATTTGTGAATCCTTTTGAAACCCAGGAACACTGCTTTGCTTTTGTTCATACTTGTTGATAAGCCGCTCTCTTCTTCATTGCTTCCCTCCTGAAAAGGGGAAGTTCCAGCCGACGAATTTGTGGAGAAGCCGTTCTCTTCTTCATTGCTGATCACATGGAGTTCCTGAGGGAGATTCCAGTCGACAACATCAGAACCGACGCCTGCGGGTATTTTTGTGTCACACTTATTTTTCATTGTAATCCATGTAATCGTATCTTACAAAATTATTTGTTTTATCCTACATGCTTTATTTTATTAGATAAATCATCTAGATGAGTGTTTTAGGGTTTAACTAAAATTTGGGATTATTAGAATTGGATTTTATTTGTGAAGTCGCAATATTTCCGTTGTAGCGATTCTAAAATATATATATATATATTCTTTATGAATTCATATTATTATATGCTTGTGTTTTGTCCGATATATATAGCGACTTGTGGATCGACAAACACTTATATTATATTTTGAATTATTATTTTCAGGAACACTCCTAAAGATGAATTCACTTCGTCCTTTTCCAGGATGCGAGTTGAATGATTCCATTCTTCACGTATAGTATGCACATGAGCACACAATTCACGGAGTCTAATAGGACAAGATTATACACATGCCTATGAGAAGCTGAAAAGGAGGGATGGGTTCCTAGCACCTCCCCATTCTGAACTTAGTCCCTGAAGCTTTGAGCTACTTGGTTTCGCAAGCATTGGTATTGTTCTTGATGTAGTTCTCTCGAGGCGACAACCTTTTTTTTCTATTTTGTGCAAAAGAGGTCGGCGGTTCTATCACATTATCCCCCACATTGACGACGACCGAGCGCCCCGAGATGGACACAGTTGCGACTCCGTTGTAGACTTATTTTAAGAGGACTAGACTCTAATTCTACATTGGTGTTGTTCTTTACTACATATGTGCATATGCTCATACATGTATGTACCCTTTACTCAAATATTTACTTTTTGTGTATATTTACTTCATGCTTATATCTATCATGCTCTCTTATTATGTATATATCACTTTTCACTCACTCACACACTTCACACAATTGTATGTACTCTCCATGTTTACTTCACACACTTACATTTGTATATAGTTTCAATTTTACTCACATGCTCCACACACCACTTAGATTATCCATGCTTAGGCTTCACTAGAACACACCCACACTTCTCACACCTGTATATATATCCATGCTTGCTTACACATATCACACACCACTTGTAATTGATACATGTATATACTCACACCACATAATCACTTGTAATATTCACATGTCACTCACTCACATGTATATATTCCCATCATAATGCTTAATATAGTCTTCATGCTTCATGCTAGATTTTCTTTTCACATCACTTATATATTCTTTCTCATTAGTATAGCACTCCCTTGATTTATCATGCAAATAAAAAACTCTCTCCCTCCATAATATACTAATTAAGGGTCATACATTTTCTCACACTACATCACGAGAGCATGGTAATATTGACCAAGATTTTGTCTAGTACTGGGGGGCGGGGTGCATTTAACCTAAGAGATACGACTCTAACCTTCCATTGGCCTCTTACCTTTGATATATATTAAACGGTTCCCCCACATCGTACCGTTTGACCGAACTTATGACGGGAGGTATATAGCAGGGAATACATTCACATACATCGAGTATATCAAATTCGTTCTCACATGTACCATTCCCTCGAGATATATCGTGATGCAATGTATATCAAATATCTTGTCCATATGTACCGATAAATGATTGCACTTATAGGCAAGAGGTATATCGTGGAAGTCTTGCCAAAGGAGAGAACCCTTCCACTAGACCACCAAGTGCATAAACCTCATATAGGAGTCAAACCTAGGGCACTCATATCTAGTTTGCCCGTTACCGTGCGAAACTTTACCGAAATTTCAGGTCATCATACTACCTGAATTTTTTCACTATTTCGCCTTTTTTCAAAATAGGACCCTGTCCATGAGCTTGGAAATAAGTCAAGCTGTGTCTTACATAGTTTCAAACCCTAATTTCCTAGGCTCGGGTCCTGTTCGGCATTTTTATTATATTTAGGTAAACCTAATATAAGTGAAAACCTAATAATAATAATAATAATAATAATAATAATAATAATAATAATAATAATAATAATAATAATAATAATAATAATAATAATAATAATAATAATAATAATAATAATAATGCTGAGATTCCTCTCCATTTTCCCTCCTTTTTCAGAAAATAAAAAATACCAACTACATTTTTCTCCTCCTTTCAAATTACCAAAAATATTTTTCTTTCTTTTTCTGAAAACTACCAAAAACTTTCTCCCTCTTTACTTCAAAAATAAATTTGAACCGTTTTCCCTTTTAGGCCGATCGCATACTTGATTTTGTCTTGGTTCCCTATTGGCTTCGATTTTCCATAAAATCACATCGAAGCTCTACAGCTTCTTCTGCTACTTCATCTGAGTTTGGGATCTAACTCCACGAGCTTTTTATGGAAAACACGGACTAAGCACCGAATTTTTAGCCAAATCTGATGGCCATCTTAGCCCAACTCAATGCCAAGATTGACAACCTTCAAATCGAGGTCGAAGATATGCAACGTCACCGTGCCCAGATTCTTAAAGAACCCAAGGTTCTCTTTCCATGTGTTATGGGTCCACCCACTCCTGAGCCTGTATGGGTCTCAGAAGAGTACCAGCATAATCCACGTGCCCTATCTAATAATGGTCCACCACCTACTCAACTCCTAGTTCTGAACCTTTCCCAACCAGGGGCTAATCTTCCAGTACCCATGGATCCCAAGAGGAAGAAACAAACAAGGTCAAGGAAGAACTAAAACTTCTATAAAAAAAGTTCGACCAAGTCAAGATATCTGGTAATTACATTAACTACACCCATATGTCTCCTTATCCCAAATCCAGTCTGCCAGAAAAGTTCAAGATGCCAGACTTTGAGAAGTTCGGGGGCAGTGGGCCCTTAATTGTGCACCTTCAAATCTATCATCAAGTCGTGACCCTTCTTAGTGAGTACTAAGACCATAGTTAGAATAATGTGGCCCAAGAATTCATGTCTCAGTACAAGTAAAATGAAGATTTTAGAGGTGACATGCCAAGACCTATAACTGCTCAAGCAAAATCCTAGGGAATCAGTTAGTAAATTTATCAAAAAGTGGAGAGAAAAAGCTACCATTATAACCAACAAGCTCTCCGACGAGGAACAGGTCAACATTGTGAATGATAACCTTTTTCCTCATATCAGAGCATACATGGGAGGATAATACTACTGGCATTTTTGATCTCTTCGAGAGGTTGGTGTGGAAATAAAAAAAGATGTCAACGAAATGGAATCTGAACCGAAGAAGGTGACTGAAAAGTTCACCCCTAAAAGTATGATAAATCTGCTAGTGCTACAGCCTCAAACATTAACAACATATCCCAACCCGCTACCTCTTAGGCACTAGAAAGTTGCCCCAATCGTGTCAGGAAAAAGTATACCGATCTTTATGCCCCCATGCCCAAAGTTTAACAGGCTATATTAATCCAAAATCTCATCAAACCATTGGAACCTTGACCATTACAAAATTCACTCCCTAAAAATTTCAAGCCTAATGCTCGCTATGACTTTCACCAATCCACAGGTCATACCACAGACCAATGCTTCCACCTCATAAATGTGATCCAAGGCCTGATCGATCTGGGTATTATTTCCCCACCAGCTAATCCTAAACCCAATACCACTCATAACCCACTTCGAGCACATACAAATGCCATCTTTTTAGAAAGTAACCCAGAGTTCGACCCGTCTACTTAAATAATGCCCATCAAAACACCCATTATCCCCACTATCTCACCTAAACCTCTTAAAGGTTTCCCATCTTTCCTCTTGCACCCTATATGTCTTGTGGATCAATATCCGTCTCTCCTTACTAGGGATTGTGTTGTTGTACATACCTAATCCAAGAGGGAGGCATGGAGCTATCTGTTGTGCTGAACTAACTTTTAGAATTTGGGCTGAAATTGGCCACCGAGATGTCTGTCGATTATTAAAAATTCAGTAGTTTCTTGAGAATAAAACGAATGGGTAGTGCCTATTAAAGAAGTCAATCTCGATGATTTGGTACAGATCATGGCCGATATGTTTCACCAGATGAAGGAAATCTGCAGCATCTCCAAGTTGCTCACCACTTTAATACTTTAGGGATAATTCGTCCTTTCACTCCTGCACTTCTCTACTGAGTGGGAAGACTAATATGATGAAGCCGATGAGGTTGTTGAGTGTATTGATTACTCTTGGAAAGAAGACACAGTCTCCATTGGATGGGGGATTACTATGACATTTCAGATGATGAGTTGAATCATGAAGAGGCTAGTGATGTTATTGATGTGTGTTGACTGATCTCCTTTAAGCATTTGTTAGGGAAATTCAATAAATTATCCATTCATCTTGAGATAGATGAAGCACGAGATTCTTATTCGTCCCCACCTCAATGAATCATGACCCGATCAGGGCGGTACTACAATGATTCGATTCCTCATGCAATTGATATAAACAAAGGATATGGTGTGTCCGAAGAACTTCCAATGTTAGAAATGACCATTGAGGAGAGAAGATTCCTTGATCAACTCAAGAAAACCCATGCCAATATCATCCTATATGGGTTGTTCATGTTTTCTCAGCTACACTGAAATGCCTTGAAAAAAACTCCTCACTGGACCTATAGTTTCTCCCTTTTTTACTCCAGAAGAAGCTATAAATATGGATGGTTCCCTGACCTCATCCAGAGAAGAAGAAATACCTAATTTCGGCCCTGATCACAATTATGCTCTCAACATCTTCGTCGAAGTATTGAGTCCCACTATCAGTTATCGACAATGTAATTTCTCTCATTGTCTATCCGCTCAGAACCTTCAACTATTTAGGATTGAAAGTCAGTGATTTCACTCCCGCCTCTGTGTAATACCCCGTATTTTTATAGCTTTTAAATTATGGGATTAATTAAATTTAATTGAGATAAATCAATTTAATTTTAATCCGGAATGTTGTTTTAAATATTTACTAGCGTGACGAGAGTTAGTAATTATTGGAAATTTGATATTTTTTGAATATTACTGGATGAGTATAGTAATATATGAGATTCATTTTTATAATATTGTCACGTGTGAATAAAATGACAATTATGAAAATTTAAGTCGGTACGCGCCTGTGTCGTGTCGGGACTAAATGTTGATTAATAAAAGTGAATATTTTATAAGTTGTTCGTATGGTCATTTTGAGGGCGCCAACGCATTAGGAAGGGTCGAGATAGTCAGAAAAGTGTACCTGGGGGTTTAGTTTGAGTCTCGTGGCTATTTTAGGCTAAATTAGTACCCCGGGAGGGCATTTTAGTCATTTTGTATTTTTGGGTAATTAAACCCACGAAAATTAAAAGGGTTATATAAGATATCTAGGTTGTCTTCTAGGGTTAGAACAACCAAAGACAAGTGACGGCCATAGGAGATGGAAGGAGAGAGCTTCCAAAGCAATCCAAGGCCCAAAATCCATCCGTTTGCACCGCCTCCACCACCAACGCGTAGATCGCGAGACGAGGAACGCAACCACACCAATTTTGGCATCAAGCCAGACTTCTGAAAATCCCAGGCAAGTGTTTATCTTGCTTATTTTCGTTGATGCATCACTCATATTAGTGTAGGGATGATTAGGGTGATATTTATGGAAGAAAAACCTAATTTGAAGATAGGAAATTTGCATGTAGTGATTACTTAAATGATATTCTGGAAACCCTTTGTCATGTAGAGGAGTAAACCACGAAATTTTGATGTTGTATAAGAAGGAAATTCTGGGAAATATACATTAGAACCAAGATTAAGAGATTTCTAGGGTTCTTGAGTTTTAAATGAATTTTGGCTTGTTAATCCATGTTTAGTGATAGAAATCTACTTGCTTTACGTTGGAAATATCTGGTATGATGATATAATGTTAGTAGTATAATTTTCTGGATGTTTGGGTATGGAAATTTAGGATTTGGATGAAGTTTTGTGAGAAAACCCGTAACTGCAAAACTGCAGAAATCGAAATACCTGTTTGATCGATCGATCGAGCCCAGAGCTTCGATCGATCGAAGGTTCGATCGATCGAGCCCCAGACCTCGATCGATCGACCCCTCCTGGCAGACTTAAGTTTCCCCTTTTAAAATTGTTGAATTGATTCGAAATGAAGAAAACTCCTTAGACATCCTTGTTAAGATAATTTGGGAGATAATGAAGACTAGTAAGATTCATTAATGAATAAGGGACCTTTAATGTAAGGTGAAATCTATATTTTTGGAATATTTTGCATAAGGGACAATGTAAGTATATATTAAAGGGGAGAGACACGTAAGAGAGACTTACGTTGGAACACAAATGGATACCTACTGAATTGGACATTTGGGAGAATAGAGTCCATGAGGGTTACGTAGTAAGTTGGAAAAACCCTTCGAATTAAAGTGAGAAACGAACCATTATACGCGATAACTAATAATGGGAAAATAAGGATAAATGTTGTGAATATGGGTTATGAGATAAACCTAAATTTATATAATAAAAGTGGTATATTTATATGATTGTGTATGCATATATTATATACTTGTGAAAAACATACCCACGCTACTTGCTATCCCTGAGGTTACCGCGCTGGGACGATCTTATCCTGTGTTGATTCGTACCCTAGGAGATAGATGTCCTTGGTACAGGCTATCGGAATGATGGTTCAGACGGTCCTAAGAGACGCGGTTATGTGCCATCCTCTTAGAGACTTGGAATCTATGCTTCACCTCAATATTGTTGTGTATGTGTTAATACAATTCGAGAGCGAGTCCGAATTTGTATTCCCCTTAATATGATTGATATGGGGTTGGATAGTAGAGTATGCCCGCACCATAGTTTTTATGTGGGGTGCTGTTATGATATATATATTATACGAGTAGTTAATATATATATATGAAATTCTAAAAACTGGAACTGCCTACTGTGAATTGATATGTAGGACATGGTTGATGACTCAAATTATAAATACTTGTGTTGAGAAAGTATAATATGACACTGGAAAACTTTATTGATTAATAAAGTAAAAAGGAGAACTTTGGTTACAAAATGAAATCTTACGTTTTAAATACTTATGTTGATCAGATGTAAATTCCGCGAATAACCTAAGATAAGTTAAATCATTGGGGAAAGATAGTGTGGTATATGACGAGATAGACCATTGGGAAGGTTAGTGCGATAGGTGTGCACATTAGAAGAGAGGTGAGAATTTCTCAAGAGAGTGTCGCACTAATATGTTGTTGCATCTTCCTGTAATCAATTTAAATACTTGCTAAACTATTTTTAAAACGGTTCTACATTTGGGCTCTGACCCGTTTGCTGTTACTTCTTCTCTATTGTGTCTATATAGATATATGTATTATAGGTGCCCAGCCACAGGGGTGTCTTACTTAGGATTCTTCGGATGGAACGCGTTGTAGCTTTTGTGGGAGGTGCAGGCCATTCCTTAGACGACCTCATTGTTGACTCTACTTCTAGTTCAACTTTATCCAGCAGGGGCATGTGTCGCCCTTTTCCATTATTTAGTTGGTATTTCCAGAGATTGTAATTCTTTTATATTTCAGTATCTTTATTTCAGGATTGTAAATGTCAGGATGTTTTCCTTAGTATTTTAATGTTGGGATTTATTATTGTTGGGTAAACTCTTAAATGTTCATTTTATTCTTCTACTTATTGTGTGACTCTTTAGATGTTAATGGTTTAAAGTTTTATAACCGGATTTAATAAAATGAGAATAAGGTTTTAAATGGTTTTGACACTTAGCTTAATTATTTAGGGTGTTTAATTTGGAAAAGTATTTTCACGACAGTGATGCTAAGAATGAACCAACTGTTCACCTTGATTTTAATTTAATAAAGGAGTGATCGCCCGGTATTTAATTAGGCGGGGTGTCACAGGTGGTATCACAGCATCAGGTTTTACTGTCCTTTAGGATCTGTACGGCTTATTATGCTTTCAGCGTTGCTTTGTTTGTTATAGAGCCCTATGTTTAGGATTGTTGATTCCTTTGACGAGATTTCGTTCTCCTGCTATAATGTGTATACACTAGTGAATTCTAATTTCGTCCGGATGTGTGCGTGTGACGAGCGATGACGGATGTCAGAAGAGGACCGTTAAGCGTACATCAGGAGGCAGGGCTCAGTTGAGATTATAATATATATCTGAAAGAGTTGGCGCTTGCGTTCAAATGATCAAATTATATTTAAAACACCTTTTAACCCAAACAAACCCTAAACATGCAACTAGGTGTGATTGAAACAATATGAAATCATGCAAGAGTTATTCAAACACACATAATTGAGGAAAAATCCCCCACAGGGGCAAAACCATTTGTATATCACTATAATTTGTAAGAGAAACGGCTTACAATCGGATTGCACTGAAATACAAGTTTTTGACTAAGAATTACCCTCAGGTATCGGATTCTGTAGTCGCGGCTGGAATTATCCCTTTCCAGTAGGGCTGCAATGAAGAGGAAGAAACGGTCCACTTCACAAGGGTTGAACAACAGCAATGGTGTTCTTGGGTTACCAAACTTGATTCACATAGATATGGAAGATGTGTGAATCTAAAAACCTAGAATCATAGGACTCAATAGGTGAAGACTTTAGGGTTGATATGCTCTGAAAAATGTGGGAAAGTCTTATCGAAACCAACTACTGATCGTGGTTTAAATAAGGAGTCAAAAACCCTAAAAAATCTGCTACACGACCTGGCAGAGTTTATCCTCGGCGGACCGGTTCGGGCCTTAGGCGGATCAGTCCGATAGCGGACCGATTCTTTTAATTTGAAGCTGATTCGGTTCGCATTCGGTTCGGGGCTCACTGGCTTCAAAGTGCACGGCGGATCGGTCCGGGGCGGTCCGGTCCGGGTCTCAGCGGATCGATTTTTTTTATATAAAGGCGGACCGGTCCGGGGTAGTCAGAGGCGGATCGGTTCGTTTTAATTTCAGGCGGACCGGTCCGGCTGACTGGATTTCTGAATTCTTCCTTTATTTTGATCTTCGGATTCCGTTGATGATGAATGGACTTTGAATCTTTACAACGGTGTTACGGCTAATGACATATACAAGTATGTTGGACAAAAATGTCCTTACAAATCTCCCCCTATGTCTATGCCGGAACAAACATAAAAAATCCGAATTATCTATAATCACAATGCCTATACAAATCTACCCTCCCATGAACCCCAAAACTGAAAGTGGTACAAATGACTAAGGCTGCATCGTTTGTTCTTCGAATCTTCAGAAATCTCACCGCTTTTCTCATCAGGGTGTGCAACATGGGATTATCAAAAGATGTACCTACACACATGAGACAAAGCAAATACCAAGTGACGTATCGAGTTTGAAATGAGATAAACATAAGCATATATATCAATTTAAGATGATATTCTCAGAATTTCAAAACTCCCCCATAATCAGATAATTCATTCTCCCCCTTTTTATGATGTCCCCAAATAGACAAATGAGAGAAATAAATCAAGCAATCAAGTACCGGTGTGACACAAGGCATAAAATCACACCATGAATGAACATAAAACAACCAAGTCGGTGATAGCATAAAAGAATGGGTGTGATCAAAATTCGATAGGAAAATCAAAGCATACAAACATGACATATGTGCACGATGAATATTGGATATTCCTAACGAATGAACTCAAATGCTTCCTTTGGTGTAAAATATTGGAAATATAGGACATTGACTATATCAAATCTACAAATCAAAGCTCAAAGTGATTTCTACACCAATAACGTCCAAAATGATTTTCATGCTTTTTCAGGACTTTCAAGGAAGTGCAAACCCGTTTTTCAATCTCCAACCAAACTCCCTCAGATTTATATTTTGAATAGAGGAGTACTAAATTCTCAAACTTTGGAGAATTGGGTGAAACCTAAATGGCCCATATTTGGCATGAATTGCTTTTTATTGCCTTATCAATTTTTCCGGGCTCTTTTAACCTCTTAGGACCTCTATATTACAATACCTCCATTTTTTAGGTCCTTTTTAACGGTGGATTTTGCGCAAAGTATAAAGAATCAACTTTCGCAGCCCCTCCCCGTTATGCAAATTATCACACAGTCTCACCAAAACGGTTTTTACATGCAATCCAATCTTGTCAAGTTTTATCACATATTGTACATTGTATAGACAGAATTGAGATAGAAACACTCAAGCCAATATGTGATAGATAAGTGCAATAATCAAATATAGTTGTGCATGTGTGCAGTAAAGGATATAGGAGTCAAACATGTAGGAAGATATCAATAATTACATCTCAAGGACTCCAATCAATGTTAAGCACATGGATGAAATGATGTAGCATCTCAAATCGCTACCAAACAGTCACATGGATATATGAAATGAAGTTGTGACTTGGCTATCTTAAATGCTCATCCATAAAAGGTGCAAAACAAAAGAAAAAATCTTTTTAGTCTTTTTCAAAAATATTTCTTAAAGGAAAATCTTTTTGTATTTTTTTTTAAAGAATTATAAAAAAAAACAAAAAGAATACATAAAAGCTGTACAACAAAGCTATGGTACATATAAAACAGACTAGCAATAGGAAGCATATGATATGAACATGAATAATCATCCTATTCTAGACATAGACCAACCCCTCAGCCAACTGTGCAAATCCCCAAAGACTTCCTAAGACTCTCAAATCTAAGGGCATCTAAAGGTTTCGTGAAAATATCGGCTAACTGACGGTCCGTGGGAACAAAACTCAGGGTTACGATCTTCTCCTCAACTAACTGACGTATAAAGTGCTCGCGTAACCTGATGTGCTTTGTGCGCGAATGTTGGACAGGATTGCGGGATATGTGTATCGCGCTCGTGTTATCACAGGAAATGGTCACGGTGTCCTGTGAAATCCCATAATCCTCCAACATTTGCTTCATCCACATGAGTTGCGTGCAACAAATCCCGGCGGCGATGTACTCAGCCTCCGCAGTGGACAAAGAGATGGAGTTTTGCTTCTTGCTCAACCAAGAGACAAGAGCAGAACCAAAGTAGAAACATCCACCAGAAGTGCTCCTACAACCATCTGCATCTCCGGCCCAATCAGCATCCGAATAGGCGGACAAACGGTCATTGGTATCAAAGGAATACCAAATGCCGTATAAGAGAGTTCCACTCACGTATTTGATAATACGTTTTAGAGCGAGTAAGTGAGACTCTTTCGGAGATGCCTAAAATTGCGCACAGACTCCAACACTATAGGCTATGTCGGGACGACTAACTGTCAAGTAGAGAAGACTGCCTATCATACTCCGATATAGGGTTTGCTCAACGTCCTTGCCTGAAGTGTCCTTACTAAGCTTGGTAGACGTACTCATAGGTGTATGTGCATGCTTAGCGTTGTCTAAACCAATTTCTTCACAAGGTCTCTAGCATACTTGGATTGGGAGATGAACATCCTATCCTCTAGCTGACGGACCTAAAGACCAAGGAAGAAAGTAAGCTCACCTACCATGCTCATCTCAAACTCACTTTTCATCTCCTCCTCAAAGTGGTGAGCATGCTGGGAGCATGTGGATCCAAAGAATATGTCGTCCACATAGACTTGGGCAACCAAAATAGCACCGTCATCTCTCCTAACGAACAACGTCATATCAACTCCCCCTCTCTTGAAGCCACAGGCTAAGAGATAGGAAGTAAGCCTCTCGTACCAAGCACGGGGTGCTTGCTTCAAACCATACAAGGCCTTCCTCAGATAATAGACATGATCCAGGTGCTTAGGGTCTTCAAACCCTTTTGGTTGTTCCACATAAACCTCCTCCTGTAGAATGCCATTCAGAAAGGCACTCTTGACATCCATCTGATATAACTTGAAGTGCAGATGACATGCGATGGCGAGTAGTAAACGGACGGACTCAAGCCTCGCAACAGGAGCAAATGTCTCCCCAAAGTCTACACCGTCTATCTGTGTATAGCCTTGAGCGACCAACCTAGCTTTGTTTCTAGTAATTGTACCATTTTCATCTATTTTATTCTTGAAAATTCACCGGGTACCTATCACATTAGTATCACTAGGTCGGGGGACAAGTTCCCAGACATTGTTCTACTTAAACTGAAGAAACTCATCCTGCATAGAGGATATCCAGTGTTCATCCTTGAGTGCTTCCTTGTGATTCTTGGGCTCGACTTTGGACGTGTAGCAATGATGACTAACCACGTTCTCTAGTTGAGCATGAGTCTTGACCCCTAGAGTGGGATCGCCAACAATGGTTGAAGGATCATGACTCTTGCGAACCCAAGCAGGAGTGTCCCCTAACACAGGAATAGGGTCCACAGAGTGTGGGAGAGGAACAGGAAAATCACTGTCAGAACATTTCTCATCCTCACACTGAAGGTTGGGATCAATAACCGTTGGGGGTTCATCATCTTGCACGGTGACGTTTATTGATTCCATAACCTTAGAGCTCTTCAGGTCAAAAACCCGGTACGCTCTACTGTTCGATGAATAGCCTAGTAATATTCCCTCGTCGCTCCGGGAGTCAAACTTTCCTAATTACTCTCTATCCCGTAGGATGTAGCATTTACTCCCAAAGACACAGAAATATGCCAGGTTGGGTTTCTTGCCTGTCCACAATTCATAAGGCGTCTTAAGTGTGAGTGGACGCAGATAAACCCTATTCACCGTGTGGCATGCAGTAGACACTGCCTCTGCCCAAAATCTCCTAGAGACCTTACGACCTTGAAGCATTGATCTAGCCATTTCTTGGATCGTTCTATTCTTTCTCTCAACAATCCCATTTTGCTGAGGAGTTCTCACAGCAGAAAACTCATGTTTGATCCCAATGCTATCACAGTAAAGATCTACTTTTGCTTCAGTAAATTCAGTGCCATTATCACTACGCATCCTGTTAATAGTGACTCCGTGTTGATTTTATAGGATACGGCACTTGATCGTTAAGAACTCTACAGCATCAGATTTCTCTCTTAGAAAACCTACAATAGAGTATCTAGAGAAATCGTCTACCATCATGAGAATGTATCTCTTACCACCTAGACTCTCCGTGCAAGTAGGACCCATAAGATCCATGTGAATCAACTCAAGAACACGGGAGGTGGTAATGGAATTCAACTTCCTATGAGGGCTACGAATTTGTTTTCCCAACTGACAGGGTCCACAAATCATGGAAGTTGGCTTTCCAAGTGATGGTAAGCCACGTACTAGGTCCTTTTTGACTAAAAAAGATAAGTCTCTAACGTTCACATGACCTAGACGTTGGTGCCAGAGATCCACATGAGTGATCGTGGCGCTGTTGCAAACAAGTGAGGATGTGGGCTCAGTCCCATAGCAGTTATCCTCTGTCCTCGCCCCTTGCACTAAAAGTTTACCGGCTTGATTATAGACCTTATAAGATTTCCGGTCAAACTTCACTGCAAAGTCATCGTCGCACAGCTGGCTGATGCTAAGAAGGTTTGCTTTCAAACCTTTGATGTACAGCACGTTCTCTAGCTTTGGAAATCCTGGTAACTCTACTGTACCTCGTCCTACTATGCTAGATTTGCTACCATCTCCAAAGGTGACTCTCCCATCATTATAATCCTCAAGATGGGTAAAATATGAGACATCACCTGTCATGTGTCTGGAGCATCCACTGTCAAAATACCATTGTGAGGTATTATGGGCTTTGAGAGAGACATGGACAACAAGGGCCTTTTTTTCTTTCTTAGGAACCCAAGAATAGGTACCTTTTTGTATTCCCTTGTTGTTGTAGGTTTTAGCCTGAATGTGGGGCGCATTCATTGATGGTAAGGTCATTCGTCGAAATTCCTCCATCAAACTCTGTGATGTGGCGGCTAGAAACTCAACACGCTCTCTCAGACTGGCAAACTCATCAGTCTGATATGGTGGAGAAAACGTACGTCGTGTCCGAACCAACTTATAGCAATCATCCCTAAGGTGTCCGTTTCTTTTGCAATGGGAGCAAAAGGGCACAGTATTAGGAGGACCTTGGATTGCTTTTCTTGGTCGAACTCTCCTTCTTGGTTTTTGATGACGTCCATAAGGAGTCGTAGTAAACTCAGGAATTGGTCCGGGTGAAATTTGGGATGTGGAGGCACCATCAAAACCTATTCCTTGCCTGTCACCAAAACCTAAAGCGGGATCGAGGAGCATCTTTCCCATCTTCCCAGATCTGTCCTCGATTTGTACCTTGACTTTCCTAGCTCTCTCAAGGTCATGAGTAAGCTGGGCAACAAGGGCTTCAAGTTTCTTCCGAGTCTCCAGGGAGGAATGGAGCTCACTCGTAAGACTAGCCACTTGTTTAGTCAAGTCCTCTTTCTCTTTCTCAAAATTGCTCTCTCTCTCTCTCTCTAAGCAAATTCTCTTTACTAACCCAGGCAGACTCTCTCTCTCATGGCGGTGCAGGTGGAGGACTCTCTCTCTCTCGTCTCTTCTAACTCTTCTTCTAACGCGGTGATCCTAAGAACTAACACCTTGTTATGTTTTTTAGTTTTGAAAGACTCATTATATAACTCGGCGTAGGCGCGTTGAAGGTTACTCTCGTCCTCACTACCTTCCTCCTCCCCCTCACTTTCTTCGCTCTCATTGTCGAGGTGTCCCTGTGAAGCATCATCCTCATCGTCGTGAGGAGAACTAGGAGTATTCACATGACTAGCCATGAACGCGGTGAAGTTACGCTCATGCGGTGACTCATCTCCCGAGTCCACCGACTCGACCTCACTGTCGTCACTAAGGGTAGCATTTAGGACAGCTTTACCCTTTTCCCTATTCAGATGAGTGGCACACTCAAACGCTCTGTGTCCCTTACCGTCGCACTCAAAACACCTCTCACTGTCTTTAGGGGGTTCTTTGAAATCTTTCTTTTCAAACTTATTTTTCTGAAAATTCTTTTTATCTTTGAAGTTTCCACTTTTTTTAAATTTCAGAATTTTCTTGAAGTTTTTAGCAAATAATGCCAAATCATCTAAGTCAAACTCACATTCAGAATCAGAATTTTCTATCTTTCTAGATGACTCGACTTTCTTTCTTGCCGACCCCTCACTTTTTCTCTCTTAGGCTTTAAGGGCAATTCCCTTATCTTTTGGCTTGGCAGATTTATGAAACATGTCTATTTCATAAGTTTGTAAATCTCCTACCAGTTCTTCCAATTTTAGTGTATTTAAATTACCCAAGGAATTTAGCACCGTGACTTTAGGTATAAAACGCTTAGGAAGGGAACGAAGAATCTTTTTAACAACTCTAGCATTTGGAATATGTTCACCAAGATTATAGCTAGTATTAACAATGTCAGAAAGCCTAGCATAAAATTCATCAAAACATTCATTTTCATGCATGGTGATGGTTTCAAATTGAGTTGTTAAATTTTGTAATTTTGACTCTTTAACAGCATTTGTTCCTTCATGGGTAAGTTTCAATACATCGCATGCCTCTTTTGACGTGGTACACGTCATTATGCGTTTAAACTCATCAGGTGTGACAGACCCAGAAATAGCACTTAGACCCTTAGAATTAAAAGATGACCATTTATATTCTTCATTAGTCCAAGAAATGTCAGGTTTCAAGTTGGTCACATTATCAACAGTCACGATGGGAGGAGTCCACCCTCGTTCAACCAAAATCCAGACACGTTCATCAATGGATGAGAGAATTTTGGGTTAAACAAATGAATTAATTAGTGGGTGTAGAGTTTGTGTTTGTTTCAACTTCTTATCTTGTTGCGTTATTTAAAGGGATGGTGAGCAACCCTTTTTGACCATATTTAAAGCATCTTTCGACACATGTTTTGGAAGCCAACATGTTATATTTTCTCTCCTTTTATATATACACCTTAGCCCCTTTTAATTTATGCATTCAACTTTAGTTTTTGGATGTGGGGTTGTTTTGGTGTTGGATCTTGGAAGAGTTTTGATGATTCTTGGAAGATGATTTTGATGGGGTAATCTGAGATTTTTGGGCAGATTTATAATGGTTCTTTTGATGGTTTAAGGTATGGGGACACAATATGCTTCATAAATCTCGTGAGTGTTATTCCCTTTGATTTCATGTGATTATTGAACTCATATTTGAATTGCTAAATTCATTTGGAATCTGAAAAATTATTATTGGAATCTGATTTTGATTCACATGGTATTATAATTTTGTTGAAGAAGTTGTCATGAGATTTTAATATGGCACTGAGGTTGGTCACTCGCTAATAATCCTGTTCCGGCTACTTGATAAAGTATGGCGCGATATGGTGAGGCCTGGTGACTCGGATTAATGTTTTGTTGAGAAATTTATATTGATAAAATGCTATTGATATTTTCATTTGATTTGAATATTCGTACTCATATTATTACGCTTTATTCACCGCAAATATTTTTGATGAGCATCTTTCCAGTCGTATTGTGTGCTTACCCATATTTTCTTTTAGTGGCAGGTTAGCGCGGATTCGGGGTGCTATGGAGATTGATTTTTAGCTTGGATATTTTGGGAATAATATTCGAGAGTACTTGTGAAGAATTGTATTTATTCTGATGTATAGAGCATTGGCGATTTATATTCTTTCGAGATAGATAGTTGGATTATTTCGAGAGACTTTGTTGCATTTAATTTCAAGAATTGAGATTAGTGGTTTCTCTTATATTGTGGGATTTTTTATATGCTCTATACCTTGTTGCTTGTGGATTTGGATTTATTGTATCGATAGTAGTGCTCCGTTCGTCTAGATTTCTTAGTAGTGGTTAACACTTTCTAATTATGGGACTAGTTAGTCTAGATTTCTACGAATGAGATATTCTGGGGTGGGGAAGATTTTTGTGTCATCCTGTTGATTCGATAGTCTAAGCATGAGACTATGAGGCAATTAATGGTAGAGATTTATCCTATATGATAGGGAAGGATGTACTTGGGTTTTGGAGACCTCTAGGTACGGGACGAGGGGTAGGACGGAGGATTTATGCTATATAATAGGGTAGGGATAATAAAAAATAATGAGAAATCCAAAATTAAGAATTAATGTCTAAGATAATAAACATGTATTAAAATGGATGGACATCGTCAATAAGTGCAGGAGTAACAAGGTACGGGTTGGATGGCTCTTGAGATGTAGTTATTTGTTGGCATCATTAATAAGTACCGGGATGACAGAATACGGGTTGATTGGCTATTATGGTGTGCCATGCGTGGAACCTCATTAATAAGTCAAGGGCTTACAAAATTGGGCGAACTGACTATAACGAGGGGAGTGTGAATATTGGAAACCTTTAGGAAGGTCGATTGGCTATTAAGTTGACGCGATAACCACAATTTGATCAATTAAATTAAATTGGATTAATCGTTTAATATAATTAAATGACAAGAAAAAAATAATTGGACTTATAGAATGGTGACCGATTCATGTGGGCAATTAGTGGTAGATTATTTTAATCGCATCATTAATATATATCACGTTTAATTAAAATAATCTATTGTGATGTTTATCATGTATAACTCTATTCTATAGGTTCATGGGCCCTAATTAGGGAGAGTATCTAGTATTTATGCGGTGGGCTCAGACCCATTACGTTGATTAACATATCAAGTATAACTCTGGAGCAGTTATATAGGAGTGATTGGAGATATTTTTGGAGATGTAGCTGGAGATCTATTTTAGTTATCTTATTTGTTAGCTTAATTCATTTATTTGTTTTAATATGTGAGATAGTCACTTATGGATTTATTGGGCCATTCAATTCCAAAGTTGTTTATGGTCCTTGTACATATTTTTAGTTTGATTATTCTTCGATTGTTATTATTTATTAATGGAAGTTGGATTTATTCTGGAGATTCTCATGGTGATATATATTATTGGTTGGATGTTTTCATATATATTCATTGGATTTAATTGCATATTAATTTTTGGAATTAAAGTTTTGAATGTCTCATATTTCGGTCACATGCTAAGAATGGTATTTAATTTAGTAACGCCCGACGTAGTCTTGGTGGCGGCCGATGACAGAATGCACGGGGTGTTACAGGGAGTCAGGTGATTTACTTCTTCCATTATTCACATCTCACTCATGTACACACGTATCACACATTACAGAAAATGAGAATACTATCACAGTCCATATGAAACCGAAAGAAATGTAGTTGTCCCGAGAGAACAACATCAAAAGACATACTGATGCGTACAAAACCAAATAAATCAAGAGTTCGGGGCCTAAGTTACCAAATGGTAAGGTGTTAGACATCCATCCCTCCCTTTCAGTCTCTCATCGGCTATGATAATATTCTCATTTTCTCCAAAATTTACTATATGTGTATACATGTGTGCGGTGTGAATAATGACAGAAAGAAATCATTCAACTCATGCCATGGGAAAGATAAAGAGGAAACATCCTAAGGAGTGTATAAAAGAAATAACACATAAAGTAATGTGAGTGTCCATCAAATCACAAATCACTCTGAATAAATAAGTGTGTACATTGAGTATAACACAAATATGTAGGAGTACGCAGACTCACAACATAAGAAAATATGAAATGATAAAATGAGAAAATTGGACTCGAATCCTAAGATTGACTCGGGACACCTGTGTAGCCCCAACGTCATAAAATTCTACGCATTTAGATAACATGCAAGGGTTGGTTTTAACCCATAAATTTTAATTTAGAACTTCTTTTACTTTGTTATTTAGAAAATGAGCATAAGTGTGAAAAATAAGGAAATTCTAATTTAGAATTTATGAGAAAACCCTCTTTTGACTTTTTTTATTTTATGAAAATAATTTTTTTGTGTACCAAAAAGTAAAAAGTGAGATTAGTTTTGATGTGAAAAACTAAAACAGAGATATAACAAAAGTAGAAAGAAATATAAGTAACTACTACTAATTGAGTAAGTTGTAAATGAATAACGATAGACCTTCCAGAGGACTTTAGTTCTGATTTTGCAATGGTAGGAGGCTGATTTTAGTATGGTTGGATGGTGGTGAGGTAAGAATGGAATGTATGGTGGAAAATTGAGAAAATGGTGCAAGGAATTGGAGAGATGTCTACAAAAATAGAATATTGGAGCACTGATTTCAAGGGGAATAATCTGAATTTAGAAAGGGACTCTTGAGAACGAGATCACGGGGTCCTTAAATAGTAAATCATTATGGTTTTCGGGCATGTCAATCAGCATGGAACCTAGATTGCTTATTATTATAACTTTTGCCTTGCTGGACAAGGAAAGTACACTTAACTGATAGGTAGGGGATATGGGTTGCCTATAGACAGTTCGAAATTAACTGTGTTGAAAACTAAGCATAAAATATAAACTGTAAGTCTAAATCATGCATGGACGGGACTGTTAGATAGGGCATTCAAAGCCCCACAAGAATCCATTAAGCCACTTCCAGGACTAAGAGTTGACCAAAGTCAAAAGGGGCTCGAAAGCACCTGATGGTCTCTAGATGGGTGGTTCTCGAAGTAAAAAAGGCAAGTACACACTAACTGTGAAGTCAATCTGTACATAGTATGGACCGTTGAAAAGGGGATTCGGAGCCCTATGATGTTTCAATGAGTTAAGATTTGTTAGAGGTCAAACGGGGCCCCAAAATTGCCTAGTGGCCTTTAGATCATGCCTTGGAGTAAAAAGGTGAGTAGGCATTAAATATGAGGTCGATTCACACATGGTATGGACCGTTGGAAAAGGGGATTCATATCTTACGAGGCTTCAATGAGCTTTCCTCTGATTAGAGAGTTGACCGAGGTCAAACAATGCCTAAAATCACCTTATGGCTTCTAGATCAAGTATCAAAGTAAAAATGTGAGTAGGCGCATACCGTGAGGCTGATTCGTGCACAACATGGACCTTTGGAAACGGAATTCAGAGCCCTACAAGGTTTCAATGAGATTCTATGAAGTTGGATCATGACCGAGGTCAAACAAAGCTTGAGTGTTCCCAACGACCTCTAGATTAGTGTCTGGAGTAGGACCTAAGGTTTAATGGTGGGAGGAAAAGTGCTAAGGAACTAAGGAGGTATTGGGGGTACTAGGATGGGTTTTTTATGGTGGTATTGACAGAAAATTTCTACAACGTTTCTTTACCCTTGTAGTTTTATCCAAATTTTTTTAGGGGAGTGTCCCCTATGAGGTGACATCGTTCAGTCAAGCGGAGCTTCATTTGGATGTGTCGGCTTTCGCGGGGTGCACTAAAGTTTGCCTTTATATCTTTAAGGAAGAAACTTTCTTGAATTATCTGAAAAAACTAGAGATTCAGAGATGCTCGAGGTTGAATAAAGTTACAAAATCGAATTAAGTTTGGGTTTTAGGATACTTTTTAAGGTTGATGGGGACCCATTATATAGGGATTGATTTGGGACCTTTAATCAAATGGTTAAGGGAAGCATTTAATTAATTGGTTTAAAGGATATATATGTGTAGGGTGGATAAGGGGGGATAGGGGAAGGTGTAGGTTTGGGGAGAAGAGAAGAAGATTTGGTAATCATTGGAGCGAGATCTTTAACTGTTCAGTTGAATGGCTATAACCATTCAGTTAAAGGGCAAATGATCCCTTTAACCATTTGATTAAAGGACCCCCTGCAGGTGTTTTAATCTTTTGGAAAGTTTTATGAATTTTACTTTGGCCACAAAAAAATTCTCCTTAGTTAGTTTTAGCTCTCTTAATTTTTAGTGGTTTCCAATTTTTAACCCTTGGATATCTATATCACCGCTATAAAAATTCATTTCACCACACACATAAAAACAAAATTTCCAATTATGAAAATTTAGTTTGAGTATGAAAAAAAGGTGAGTTAAGACTTTTTACCTTAATCTTAAGAGGCATATCTCGAACTTATGATCATGAATGATACCGAGAAAAAATATAATGAAGTCTGGTGGATATACCTTGATATGGAGATGTGACACCTCGTAAAATTCATAAATAAATTGATCACTTCTAAATACAAATAATGCAAGAGTTAAAACACTTAGTAGCATTCCAAGCATCACTAACTAAAATGAATAATGATATGAAATCTAAAAATATTTAACAAATAATTAATATATATATATATATATATATATATATATATATATATATATACGTACCAATTTTTAATAAAAAATATTTTTGGGTTAAATTTTTTTATATGGCGTTTAAACATTTTAGGGGACCCCTTTAAAAAATCAACTTCAAATAACCTTTTTCTATTCTAAAAAAATCAGTCAAACTTTTGTAGCTTTTAAAGTACTTCAAAAGATATGAAGGTTTGACCTTTTTTTTAAATAGCAAAAAAAGTTATTTTGAGCTGATTTTTTTTAGATAGATCCTTTTAAATGTTTAAATACCATATAAAAATACTCAACTCAAAAATATTATTTTAAACATTCAATCTCACGATAAATAAATTTGACATCAAGTAAATAATATTTAACACAATATCTGACTTGAAATTGAATACATAAAAATTAATATGAATAACTAAAGGGGAAATAAACGTTGAAAGTAAAGTTTATATATTTTAACAAAACCAACATCCTATGAGTAGATAAATGGAACTGAATGTTGGATCAATCTCCAACTATCAATGCTCAGTTATAAGGTAGCGACTGCGAACTAGGAATAGTAAAAATAGTTCCATAGAGAGGATTAGACCTAGCAAGTCTACAATGTATAAGAGTATAACTACATTTGGGACAAAATTATAAGAATAGATCTTCCTACAATATTTAAGTTATCCCAAACCAAATAACCTAAATAATCATTCGGTTCTAATCCCAATCCTGAATGAGGTCCATATTACATAACTGCATCTTTTACTCTAGTACTCATTAATTTAATAGTTTCCAAGTTAGAATCACAATTACACATCTCTAGTATAATCACAACATATAATAAAAAGGAAACACAAAATTTGATATCCAAGTGAGGAGGACCCACTTACATACAAATCATATGGGTTGTACATAACCCAAAATCCAAAGTATGAAGTTTTATCTCTATTACCTTCGAGGATCACTCGTGACACTACTAGTTATAGTTTTGGATGTTTTAACCTTATAACCTCAAAAAAATTTAAGAGGGAAGTAGTTACGCCATCACACCAAGTGTACAACCCCATACCCAAGGCTATATGAGAGGCTCCAACCCCATTGTTCCAACTCGAGAGACGAGTACCTCAGCATATAGTGTAGAGCTAACAATACCTAGGTGGAAACCGTGCACTCACTTGAATAACCGCACGGTCACTTCGTATGCACCCCATCAAATCCATACTAGTTGTTTATCCACTATTACATGTACACCCCTGATATAATTCATATAAATTAGCAATCAACCCTACATATGGGTCATCAATACAATCTCTTTCATCTTTGATTATCACATGCATCAAATGAATATACATTTTATGAATTTTAACCCAAACACATAGGATTCTTAAGCAAAAAAAATAATCTCCAAACCTATTGATTATTAAGTATTTTCATCTTTCAAAAAGGTTCCCAAATTAAAATAGCATCGAAACACCACAAAAAATCCCCAAAATAACCCACATTAAGCAAGTCTCTAGGGTCGGAACAATCCAGGCCTCGGCTAGATCGATCCGCTGAGCCCAGTGGGATGTTCTTCTCCTTTATTTTCATATAGCGCCCATAACCAAATCATCTTCAAGCCTACAACCTCTAATACTCAATACTCGCCCTTATTGTTCATATATAATACACATACAAGTACTAACCACATGTTTTTATAAGCTTTTGATGATTAACAACACATTTAATGGTGTAATTATAGAAAATATAAAAGTGACCCTAAATTCATGTTTTATACAAGATTGATTCAATTAACTTACGAATTCTAAATAATTATCAAAATAAATGAAGGTATTTTATAATTTACAACTAATAAGATTCATATCTAATGATTTTGAAGTGAAATTACATGGATTGATGTGTTAATTAGGTTAAATTGAGAATATAAATTAGATAACATGATTCAATTAGTAGATTCCTACATATTAACATTATTATAACACAAACCTAATTACATGATTATATAAAATAGACTTGTCATAGGATGATTGTTAATATCAATCCCCAAAATCCCCTAATTATTTAAAGCCTAGGTTCTCCCTATTTGTCTTTAGCAGCCAGGGCACCTCTACAATTGTGTAATGTGAATTATATTAAGATAATTATGTTATTATAATCACCAAACCCGGAATTAGGCTTAGGCTCCAAAATAGTCGCAGCCCCAAAAGCCCAAAATAAGCTTTAAATGACCTAGAACTTTGTCCAACCCATGTACTAACCCAACAAACCAATATTCCACGATTTTAATTCCAAACCGGATATTCTAAATGCCCTAAGAATCAATCCCAAAAGGGAACATATTCTACAAGTCAATTATCTTATTAAATTAATTAATTAGCTGATATGCGTACCTTAAGTTTAAATATTAATTATTAATTAATTAAATATGACTCGGTATTATACGAACTTACTTCACGACTAGTGGGACAAAATATGAGGGGAATAATTATAACACCCCGTAATTTTAATGATTTTTATATTGGGATTAATTAAATTAAATTGGGAAATTAATTCGGGTTAGAGAAGGTTTAATATTTATTTATGTTTAATATTACTTGGAAAATGAGTAATAAATTAATAAGAAAGTATTATGATTATCGTGAGTGAGAAGTACGACAGTTAGAATAAATTTAGTCAGGACACGCCCGTCAGTCGTGTTGGGATATGAATTTATGGGATAAAATGTAATTTAAATATGGGTCATCCAAATGGTCATTTTGAGTGCGCCAATGTGTCCGAAAGGGTCGAAATAGTCAGAAAAATATACTCGGGGATTTAGTTTAGGTCTCGGAGCATTTTTAGGCCAAACCAGCACCCTGAGAGGGTATTTTGGTCTTTTAGATTTGTGGAGTAAAAAGACCTACAAAATTTCTAAGTTTATATCAGCTGGTCGGTTAAGGTTTCTAGGGTTAATAGTTACAAAAGGAAAGAGAGGAAACTAGAGGAGGAAGAAGAAAAGTTCAAAGGCTTAACACACCATTCTTGCAACACTACCACCACCGTTGGGTAGATCGGATGGAGAGGAATTCCACCCTACCACCATTCTATGGAAATTCAGACCTATATATAGAGGAAAGTATTTATCTTGCTAATATTGAGCATATATAACATCCATGTTGGTGTAGGATGATTATTATCATGAATATATGAAAATTAGTGTAAATTTTGAAGATTAAAATTTTGTTCTTGGGTGGGAATCATGTTGGATTTAATCCATTGTGCATGTAGAAGGAATCTGAAGAATTAGTATGATAAAAATGTGAAGAAATCTGGGTCCTTGTTCATGTTCTTGAACAAAATGATAATATAGGGTTTTAGGGGATACATGTTGAAATTAATTCGATTTAAAGGTGTTCTTTGATGATTTTATGATTTAATCATCTTAGAGATCGTTTATGTATGTTAGTATGATGTTTAATATGTTTGTTTAGTAGTTTGGTATTTTGTAATGGAGGCATGGAGTGATAAAAATGGTAAATCCCATAACTGTCAAAATGGAGAAGATGATGCATGTACAGGAAAATAGATTCGGCTCCTTGGTCGAATTGATTCGAAAGGCGAATCGATTCAGACCAAGGCTGAATCAATTCGATTTCCTTATTTTTGATTATTTTCCCATTTTTGTTTAGAATTCATAGTGAACAACCGGGTTAGATTTTGAAGGGATTCAAAATAGGTAATGAGAGATACTTTAATTATTAGTAGGCTAATGTTGAGAATCGAGATTTAGTCACACAAGGGGATTTAGGGCTAAAATTAATTAGGTTTAATTTGATAATAAAACCTAATTTGGAGAATTATACAGTGTCACAGGAAATGGAGAGAATCTATGACTTAGACCAGTAATATATGCGTCAATTACCTACTGAAATACTTCAAAGAGTAATTGGAACATTTTTGGTAGTAGGGGATACTCGGTAATATATAAAGAGAATTATAATCGCAGTTTAATAATATGTAGGATATTCCTACATATGAGATAATTATTATAGGTTAAGTGAATACTGATACTGAATATATATGTATATATAAATGGTGTGAATACATATTTCTGGATTTATTATTGTAACACCCCGCCTAATTAAATATCGGGTGGCCAGCCCCATACCAAATTAAACAAAATATACAGTTGGCTCATTCTTAGCATCACCGTCGAAACATTTACAACTCACCCAATACCCAATTAAGCTGGTGTTAAAAACTTTCAAAATTTTAATTTATCAAAATCCATTTCCAGTTTAAGAATAACACAACACATTTTATTCTACAACACTGATAACCAAATAGATAACACAAAAGAATTTAAATGCAATTGGAATAAACATTCCCAAATAATATAAATCCATTACAATAATCCCAACAATGTTAAATGTATTAAAAGACACGAATACAATAGTATTTAACCCCGATAGAAAAAGATAACTGAATCCTTTGGGCGACATGCCCTACTAAGAGAATACTGTGAATCAAATGATGATAGGCGTCTAAGAAAAACTCCATAGCTCCATAGCTCGTCACAAACAACTAAGGTTGGCGTTCCAACTGCTGGACACCTGATATAGGATATACAATAGAAAAGAAAATATGCAAGGAAACGAGTCAGAGCCCGATTGTGAAAATAATTTTTAAAACAGCAAGTATTTAACAAGTGCAATAAATCTTTTATTATGTACATGTTAGACCCAACTCTCACTTGCCATTCGCACCTCTCAACTAGAATGCACACTTAACGTTTCCTATTAACCTCCTAGTTAATGGTTCCTCTTTTCTAGTCTCCATATTATAATTCCATCCCAATATCATAATCCCCGTATGTCCCATACCATACGCCACATTATTGTTCATTTACATTTCTCATCATTTATCATTAACATGAATCATTTCTCATTAATATGAATTAAGTTTTTCAATAAACATTCATTAACTTAATTCAATTATCTTTCTCTATTCACCGTTATCTACACTTATCACCGTAGATAGATTTAACCATAATAAATATCCATTCATTCATTTAATCCATTATATATATATTCATATATAATACGACACCCTGAGTCACAGCTGCGGTGTAATGCATTAGTGTGCTATCATGTCCCAATATCGTTGGTCGCCGAAAAGGGGACAAAAGGTTCGGTGAGGATACCTCGAACCATTAACAATAACACAATCATTGGAGGCGAACATAGTTCTCATACCCATGGGTCACGCACATACCTACGTACCCATAGTCAGCGGACTTATCAACTCCCCGATAAGTCTTTTATTGACCTATGTTCTCGAGCGACAAATCAAAGATCCCATGGATTCATCAGGATATGACTGCCCTCACGCGCAAACCTCCCACCGATAGCAAGTAAGTTAGGTATGTCATACACATAATCATTAATCAATCAAATAGGTATTATCATACCTATAGTATACTAACAACAAGGTACTCACATTAACCTTAGATTATTCCCTTACGTAGCATTATATCTCTTTAAATCCCACGTATTAAAATGTCATATCTTCACTTCATAATTTAATTATCCTCGCATCCTATAACATCTCTCCACTCCTGGCGTCGTTAAGATTCATGCGCGGAGCGTCTCGCAAAGCGAAATCCAAACAAGGAACCCCTCCAATACACTACTACTTAACTTTGTCGATCGAGGAGGTTCGTCAACTTCAAATATGCGATCGAAATAACCTCATCCCCTCTTTCAACCAAATATGTTCTAAACTCCCATCTCTATCCATGAGCCATACCACTACGCTCTTGTACTACACTCAGCCCTTGCGAAATCAATAATGAGCTTAAACTCAGTCCTTGATGTTTAAATTGTAACCCTAAGGCTACCCAGGTGTTATATTAAATCTCCCCTACTTGAACTATCCTTAATCCTCATACAAACAGATTAGAATCCAACACATGAATCTAGCAACCGAAATCTCTTTAACTTTAATTATCATAATTCTAATCAATTAAATCCCAATCAAATTAATTCAAATCTTAACTAGGGCTTACTGATCTTCTCTAAGTCCCATAATATCCAATTAATAACCACTGAAGATCTACAAAAGTTTTGGGATAAGAACCAACATTAAAAAAGAAACAACATCATGAATTCTCATATTTTAAATACTCAGAAAAATCAGATCCAAAAATTATTCAAATCATCAATCCGACTTCAGATATGGATTCTACACGAAAAATTGAGTTAGGTATGTGTTTTGAGTTTTTCTTAAATCTCATCCAAATGCACTCAAAAAGAAGATCTAAACATTCCAAATTGGCTCTTCTCATTCCACTCGTTTTTGCCTCTTTTTCCAGAAAATTATCAACATATTATCTTCAAGAACACTAAATTATTTTCAGAATTTCTTCCACAGATTGACGAATATTTATTGGATTACTAACTACCTACAACATGAGTTTAATTCCTATATATTTTTAAATTCCAAAAATCCATTAACAACTATATCCTTTCATCTTCCAAGCATGAAAATCATCTTTTTTTATAACTATCCTAACATGGAAAATATACGAACTTAAATTGCAAATATCAAACACTTGCCTTTAATGGAGATCTGATCCTTTGGAGTTGAATAACACAGGTGGTGATGGTGGTGGTGACCTTTGACCTTTGGTTCTCCTCCTTCCCAAGCAAACTTCTTTTTCTTTCCAAGCAACCTTCCACTCTCTCTAAGAAAATGACTTTTTAAATTTTGTGTAGAAAAGATGAAATGAACCTACATACACTAATCTCCAAATACTTATAATAAGACAAAACTCGAAATCACTATTCATCCCCCTTGTAAAAATAACCAAAAATGCCCTTTTGGGTTGTCTTTTCATTTCCAAATGACCCGAGACTCAAAATTAACATCCAAATAGACTTTTCTGACTATTTCGAACCTTCTGGACGCAACTACGCAGTCGAACTGACTATAAGATCGATAGAAAATAAATTTCCTTTTTAATTTAATAAATTAGTCCCGACACGTCCCCTACTGCGTCTGACTAAAAATTCAAATTATCGATTTTATATCACACCGTCATATCAATGACATCACATTCATATATTACCTAAATATCTTTAAGTAATATTCAGAATCATCCATTTTAATATCCTCAATTCGGATAAGACCGAAATGAATTAATTAATAATAAAATCCAATTAATTCATTAATTTAAAATATAATTCATTTTAAAAGTCATTAAAATCACGGGGTATTACATACTTCCAACCTTATAACAGAATTTCGTCCCGAAATTCAGGAATATAAATCATACCGGTAAGGTAAACTCCGAGTATAAATCTCACATGGTAAGAAATCTAAGACGTACCGCCCATACAGTACATTAACGAAAATCCCTATCGATGTTATACGCCAAGCCTCACCATATAGTTCCAACTGAATCGAATATAAACTTTACCCAACCTTCCCTATACCGTCCTTGTGACTAATTTTGGGGAAAAATGAGCCTCACATATTGAACAAATAAATTCTGAAGTTCCAACTACTTACTGTTTTTTCCCAATTATGAAAACTACTACAATCCATTCATCCAGGGCGCCCATACACCCTCTCGTACCGCTTTCAATATTAAAATTTTCGCAAAGGTTATAAACTCGTTTCCCAAAGACCTAACTTATTTCGACTCCCAACGGTTATTAGTTTCATGCGTGGGGTGTCTCGCAAGCGAAATCCAAACAAGGAACCACCCCGATACACTACTACCTAAAGTAGTCGGTCATCAAAACTCCTCAGGTCCTTAGTCAATAGTATATAAAAATTTTGGTTTATCTATTTAAAAAAAAATGTGGTTTTATTGATTTCAAATAGAGTTTACGCATCTACTCTCTTACAGAAGACAAGATGCAGGATAGTAGTAGTACATACGCTCTCATATACCACAAGTCAATGCACGCCGATAGTCAAATCACGGTCGGACATGCCCAAGGTAAGTAATCCCATGATAAAAATCAAACCCACGTGATAACATGTAATATAAAGGTGTCCCACACCCCTCAGTGAGTCTACTTGAATAACAGTGTTATAGGCTAAGTTTAGCAACCCTTATAGCCCCCACAATATTAATCGCTACTAAAAATCAATATGCCTCATAATTCCTTAGATAGGAAACATACCCTCATTTGTGGGTGGTGGTTGTCGAATCCCAATATTAGAACTTTGTTCCGATGAGTCAAGAAAAATTTTACACCAAATTTTCAGCTCTAGTTAACCACACTCCACTATATGCCCAAGCCTTTGAATACATGGCCTTCGTTAGGGAACATACACAATTCACGCATTTCAAGAACTTCTACTGATGACTCTCCTCAATTTTTCCATAATAGGGGTGACATCGACTATAGTCATCATACTCTAACATACTTCATAACCTCCTAAGTACGATCTTCGATATCCATCCAATGGCCCTCATCTGCCATAATTCTTGTACGAACTCGTCCGAACGCAAATAAGATTCACTAATATATATGGAATATTACCAAAGAAATCAACAATCCTAAACATAGGGCTCTACATCCAAGAACGCTAAGCTGAAAACACAGTAAGCCGTACAGACCCTAAAGGACACTAGAACCTGATGCGCTGATACCACCTGTAACACCCCGCCTAATTAAATATCGGGTGGCCAGCCCCATACCAAATTAAACAAAATATACAGTTGGCTCATTCTTAGCATCACCGTCGAAACATTTACAACTCACCCAATACCCAATTAAGCTGGTGTTAAAAACTTTCCAAATTTTAATTTAACAAAATCCATTTCCAGTTTAAGAATAACACAACATATTTTATTCTACAACACTGATAACCAAATAGATAACACAAAAGAATTTAAATGCAATTGGAATAAACATTCCCAAATAATATAAATCCATTACAATAATCCCAACAATATTAAATGTATTAAAAGACACGAATACAATAGTATTTAACCCCGATGGAAAAAGATAATTGAATCCTTTGGGCGACATGCCCTACTAAGAGAATACTGTGAATCAAATGATGATAGGCGTATAAGCAAAACTCCATAGCTCCATCGCTCGTCACAATCAACTAAGGTTGGTGTCCCTGCTGCTGGACACCTGATATAGGAGATATAATAGAAAATAAAATATGCAAGGAAACGGGTCAGAGCCCGATTGTGAAAATAATTTTTAAAACAGCAAGTATTTAACAAGTGCAATAAATCTTTTATTATGTACATGTTAGACCCAACTCTCACTTGCCATTCGCACCTCTCAACTAGAGTGCACACTTAACGTTTCCTATTAACCTCCTAGTTAATGGTTCATCTTTTCTAGCCTCCATATTATAATTCCATCCCAATAGCATAATCCCCGTATGTCCCATACCATACGCCACATTATTGTTCATTTACATTTCTCATCGTTTCTCATTAACATGAAGCATTTCTCATTAATATGAATAAAGTTTTTCAATAAACATTTATTAACTTAATTCAATTATCTTTCTCTATTCACCGTTATCTACAATTATCACAGTAGATAGATTTAACCATAATAAATATCCATTCATTCATTTAATCCATTATATATATATATATATATATATATATATATATAATACGGCACCCCGAGTCACAGCTGCGGTGCAATGCATTACTCTGCTATCATGTCCCAATATCGCTGGTCGCTGAAAAAGGGACAAAAGGTTCGGTGAGGATACCTCGAACCATTAACAACAACACAATCATTGGAGGCGAACATAGTTCTCATACCCATGGGTCACGCACATACCTACGTACCCATAGTCAGCGGACTTATCAACTCCCCGATAAGTCTTTCATAGACCTATGTTCTCGAACGACAAATCAAAGATCCCATGGATTCATCAGGATATGAATGCCCTCAAGCGCAAACCTCCCATCGATAGCAAGTAAGCAAAAATATGTCATACACATAATCATTAATCAATCAAATAGGTATTATCATACCTATAATATACTAACAACAAGGTACTCACATTAACCTTAGATTATTCCCTTACGTAGCATTATATCTCTTTAAATCCCACGTATTAAAATGTCATATCTTAACTTCATAATTTAATTATCCTCGCATCCTATAACATCTCTCCACTCCCGACGTCGTTAAGGTTCATGCGCGGAGCGTCTAGCAAAGAGAAATCCAAACAAGGAACTCCTCCAATACACTACTACTTAACTTTGTCGATCGAGGAGGTTCGTCAACTTCAAATATGCGATCGGAATAACCTCATCCCCTCTTTCAACCAAATGTGTTCTAAACTCCCATCTCTATCCAGGAGCCATACCACTACGCTCTTGTACTACACTCAGCCCTTGCGAAATCAATAATGAGCTTAAACTCAGTCCTTGATGTTTAAATTGTAACCCTAAGGCTACCCAGGTGTTATATTAAATCTTCCCTACTTGAACTATCCTTAATCCTCATACAAACAGATTAGAATCCAACACATGAATCTAGCAACCGAAATCTCTTTAACTTTAATTATCATAATTCTAATCAATTAAATCCCAAACAAACTAATTCAAATCTTAACTAGGGCTTACTGATCTTCTCTAAGTCCCATAATATCCAATTAATAATCACCGAAGATCTACAAAAGTTTTGGGATAAGAACCCTACATTAAAAAAGAAACAACATCATGAATTCTCATATTTCAAATACTCAGAAAAATCAGATCCAAAAATTATTCAAATCATCAATCCGACTTCAGATGTGGATTCTACACGTAAAATTGAGTCAAGTATGTGTTTTGAGTTTTTCTTAAATCTCATCCAAATGCACTCAAAAAGAAGATCTAAACATTCCAAATTGGCTCTTCTCATCCACTCGTTTTTGCCTCTTTTTCCAGAAAATTATCAACATATTATCTTCAAGAACACTAAATTATTTTCAGAATTTCTTCCACAGATTGATGAATATTTATTGGATTACTAACTACCTACAACATGAGTTTAATTCCTATATATTTTTAGATTCTAAAAATCCATTAACAACTATATCCTTTCATCTTCCAAGCATGAAAATCATATCTTTTTATAACTATCCTAACATGGAAAATATACGAACTTAAATTGCAAATATCAAACACTTGACTTTAATGAAGATCTGATCCTTTGGAGTTGAATAACACAGGTGGTGATGCTGGTGGTGACCTTTGACATTTGGTTCTCCTCCTTCCCAAGCAACCTTCCACTCTCTCTAAGAAGATGACTTTTAAATTTTGTGTAGAAGAGATGAAATGAACCTACATAAACTAATCTCCAAATACATATAATAAGACAAAACCCGAAATCACTATTCATCCCCTTGTAAAAATAACCAAAATACCCTTTTGGGTTGTCTTTTCATTTCGAAATGACCCGAGACTCAAAATTAACATCCAAATAGACTTTTCTGACTATTTCGAACCTTCCGGACGCAACGATGCAGCCGAAATGACTATAAGGTCGATAGAAAATAAATTTCCTTTTTAATTTAATAAATTAGTCCCGACACGTCCCATACCGCGTCTGACTAAAAATTCAAATTACCGATTTTATATCACACCGTCATATCAATGACATCACATTCATGTATTACCTAAATATCTTTAAGTAATATTCAAAATCATCCATTTTAATATCCTCAATTCGGATAAAACCCAAATGAATTAATTAATAATAAAATCCAATTAATCCATTAATTTAAAATATAATTCATTTTAAAAGTCATTAAAATCACGGGGTTTTACAATTATGTGTAAACATATCTAGGCTAGATGCTATCACATGAGGTTTCATGTCATGAAAATCTTATTCTGATGAGCCTATTGGGGGGATAATGTCTTATACCTCAGAACATAGAACTTAGGGATTGGGCACCATGTCTTTGAATAAGGGTGTGACTGGTAATTTTTGCATTAGGTATGTGCATACCCCAAAGGCTTAGAACTATGTTTTCCTCCAATATACGTGATTTGAGTTATGGTTTGAGAGCGATATCTGAATTGATGTCCTTAATTAATAGGTGATGTACCAGGTCTTGATAGTAGAGTATGTCTGCATCGCAGATCTCCACCTGGGGATGTCTTATACATATATATTATAAGAGTGATATAAATATATAGACGTGTGATTGATTCTACTATGGGTATATTAGTAAATAATATAGATAGTGATATCTAAATTACTCTAAGTGTATGAGAACTTATTTATAAACTTGTGACTCTTAGTAAATAAAAAGAATTAGAAATGTACTATCGTATTGTCTAGGAAGTATGGGTGGACATATTATCTTATTAAGGATGAAGAGATTCAAGCCAAATTAGTTAGGCAGGGTAGCGTAACTATGTGGGTTAGAAGAGTTTGTTAGGCGAGCACAATAGTTGAGGGGTGAGGATCTCAAGTGAGAACACGCAGAGCTAACATATATATAATATGTACTCTTTACTACATTTTAAATACTTACTAAAATGTTTTCAAACTGTTTTACTTGGGCTTTGACCCATTTCAAATCCATTTTGTAAAAATATTTTAGGTGCCTATCTACAGGGATGCCAGACTTAGGAGTTCCTTCATTTGACGTGCTGCAGATGTTGTGGAAGTTGCAAGATCTTGGTAGTAGATGTCTCCACATTTATCAGTTCCTATTTATCTTTCTTAGGCGATCATGTCGCCCATTACTAGTTGGTGATTGTTACGGGGACATTGTACTTCCATTTTGTTTCCAGTATCGCATTTAGTTTATTTTGATATCGGGCCATTAGGGTATTAGTAATCAATTGGATTTCGATAGTGATGATAAGAATGAAACCATTAATGATTCATATTCAATTTAACAATGGACAGATCACCCAGGATTAGAATAGGCGAGGTGTCACAATAATTCAAACAAGAAAACCTTTGGCACCTAGCCCCTGACTATTTCATAGCCGCCCATAATACTAAGTCACTTGAATATTTGACCTAATAAATTAATGTGTGTTCGTCAAATTCTAAAGTGCGTGTATTCACGTCGCATATAAAATAATTATGTAACACTATTAAATATGCAATATATATATCTACTAAATGGCATATTACGTGTCTAAGAAACATCTTATTAACAATAAATTAATAATTAATGATATAATTAAATAAATGAAATAAAATATGTGGTATTATATTTCTCCTCCCTTAAACTAAGAATTTCATCCTCAAAATTTGAATCTTATATAACTGATTCGAAGATCTTTGGATATTTATTCTACACATCATCCTCTATCTCCCAAGTAAACTTAACCTCGTTGTGATGTCCCAATTAGACATGAAATAAAGGAATGACCTCTGATCTCAAAATATTCTCTCTCTGGTCTAGGATACGCCGATCTCTCTCTCTTCATAACTTGCATCTGACTGCAAGTTGATCCTGTCAAGGCTTTTGTTTTGATACATCAACTCATTCCTCAGGAACTTCCTCTGTATGGACACATGCACACGCTGGAGATGATTGGCTGAGGCCAGATGATATGCCACAGACGCCACCTATCCAAGATTATGAAAATGCCTATGTATCGGGGTGCTAACTTCTCCTTGGACCAAAATCTGATAACTTCCTTTATCGGGGATACCTTTATAAGCACCTGGTTTCCACTTTAAACTTCGTCCCATTACTTATAGTATTAGCAAAACTCTTGTGACTACTTTGGATAACCTTTGTACGCCATTTGATGAGCGCCACGTTCTTTGAGGTAAGCTGCACACAATCAGGCTCAAAAAGTCAATTATCCCCTATCTCTAACTAATAACTCGATGAATGGCAAAATAGGCCATATAAAGCCTCATAGGGTTCTATACCAATTTTCTATTGGAGACTATTATAAGCAAATTCCACTAGTGGAAAATACTAATCCTAAGTTCCCTTAAAGTCAAAATGCATGAACGTAACATGTCCTTTAAAATCTAATTCACCCCCTCAGTCCAACCATCCGTTTGAGAGTAAAACATGGTACTCATGTGCAACTGTGCCCCCATAGGCTAATGACATCTATCACTTACTTGGGAAACTAAATATGGTCTCCGTTGGATATAATGTTGATTGGTAACCCGTGGAGACGCACAATCTTTGAAATGAAGAGTTTGGCGTACTACTCTACTATGTATTATGTCCGTACCATAAGAAAGTGAGCCACTTTGGTTAGTCTATCGTTAATGACCAACGAAAAATTATGTCCCCTTTGGGACCTGGGTAATCCCATGATGAAATACATTAATATGATCTCCCACTTCCATATTTTTATCTCCAACATAGGTATCTATCCAGATGGTCTCTACTATTCCACCTTCATTAACTGGTGGGTGGCACACTCGGACACAATCTCTATTATATTTTTATTTGTACCGGCCCATCAATATTGTCTCTTTATGTTACGATAGATCTTATCAATCCCAGGATGCATAGTGAATCACGAACTAGGCCCTCGATCAATATAACCTTTTGTAGTTAGGACCCTCTATCACAACTAATCATCCCTGAAATACTAATGATCTATCACTACACAAAACAATTATCTTATCACGGTCAAGGACCGTGACAATTCTAGAAGAGACAAGTCATTATGTCACGATCAAGGATCATGACGACCCCAATTGTCATAGTCATTTTTCCCATGGAAATTAGTCAAACTAAGGGAGTGACCAACTTATGTCACAGTTAAGGACCGTGACAACATATTTTTATCATGGACTAGTCATGATCAATGATTGTGACAAAATATGTATTATCACAGTCTAAGAATATAATTACTAGTGCGTGTGCTAGGGTTATACCAATTTCCAAATTTCAATCCAATTAATTAAACAAGTGAGCAGTTTTATCAATTTTAATTTAAACATGGATTAAACCAATGTTGTGAAACATTAGGACAATTTTATCTTGCCTAAGAATACATCTAGGTGATCATGAAAGAATAAAAGAATCAAACACACAACGCCACAATGTACGAGGAAAACCCACAATGAAAAAAATCTCGAATGACCTAGTCAACCCAAATTCACAATGAAATAAGATTTATAAAATAACGACATACAATATTACTCACCAACTTAATGCCTTTAATCCTGATGCAGTCTTCATTACTTGAACCTTCTTCATAATGACACTGCAAAAATCCACCATTGTTTTTACAATGCAGTCCTCTCGTGTCTCGGTGTCTATCGATCTTTGACTAGTATTCGTTATCTCAATCACGCGAAATCCATTGTGATAAACAATACTCAAATGATAAAGAGTAAATAATCTTAGTTCTTTAAACATGAGACCTCAAACTATCATATTATGTCAAAACTTGGACCTCATAAACGATGGTGTAAATGGGGTTAAAAGGGCTACATATTTTTTCTCTAGAAAACTATTTTCGAAACCCATGCCCCCCAAAAAACTGTACCATCCCCTGTTTATATAGAAAAATGAAAAAAATGTGGTAGAACAAAAAATGAGGCACCTTGTTAGAATGAAAAAAATATCTCGTTCGAACAACTTTGGCAAGCTCATTTGAACCAAACATGGTCTCTCAAACGCGATGCTAAATCTCATTAGAATGGGAATCAAACGACCTTTTAACAAAAAATGTCCGCTCTGATAAAAAGATATCATTTAATGCTCATTGGAACCTCGTGTGAACGAAAACCTCAAACTCGTTAGATTAGTATATTTCTCGTTCAAATGAAACAAAAAAGCTCATTAGAATAAAACAGAGTTTCGTGATAAAAACTTTAAAACCCTAAAAATATTTTCCTAAAATTTATTTTTCGAAAAATGGCCTCATTTGAATACACTACAAAAAAAAGTTTCTTTTAATACCCTATTTTTTTAGACAGACAAAATATAGTCTTTAAAACATACTTTTTGAGACGGGTATAATTAGACGTCTCAAAAACTATTATTTTTTGAGATTACTACTTATACCCATCTCAAAAGAGGTCACTTTTTGAGATGGTTAATTATTCACTTTTTATAAAGTAAACCAAATAAGACTATAAAATATTTGTTGTCTCAAAAGATATACCAAATAAGACGGCTAAAAAAATTATGTTCCCACCATAATCATTTTTCATCTCCCGCCTTATTTTACCAAAAAAAAAGAAAAAAAAAAGTAACACGTGCTCACCATCTCTCACAAACCCAATGGGCCCCCTCCTGCTCTCACAAACCCAATCGACAACCTTCACACCATCTCTCCCATCACTTTGAGACGGGTCGACAGTCACACCTTTTCGGTACTCACCATCTCTCTCTCTCCCACACACGCACATCAGGATGCACACAAACATATAAATGAACACAAATCTTAAAGTTAGGGTTTTAAATTTAATTTTGTGTTGGGTAGTTATAGGGACGAATACAATCTTCAAATCTAGGGTTTTCATTTTAATTTTCAATTTGATTATTGATTATTGATATACATAAAGTATTATACGATTGGGTATAAATATAATAAAATGAAAACCCTAAATTATATGGTTGATTGTTATTATTGATATATATAAAGTATTATTTTATGGTTGATTATTATTATTATTGATATACATAAAATGAAAACCCTAAATTTCATTTTAATTTTCAATTTGATTATTGATATACATAAAGTATTTACAGGGACGAATGCACACAGTTCTTGATTATTGATTATTTATATACAATTTTCAATTTAATTTTGTCCTAAAGTATTATTATTTATATTAGCTGAAGCTATGTATAATGTTGTGATATTTAATCTACTTTATGACAATCAAGATTTTGGTTGTGTTGTATATGTTTATGCAACATAACAGTGTATATCAAAGGGCAAAGATTGGACTTCACTTGTTGAATTGTGTTGAATAGAAGAAGAGTTTTCATTTACTGTGTTTTAAAAAGGACAATAGTGTTATTATGTTAAAATAAGTTGAATATTAGACTATGAAGAAATTTAGCATTATTGAGCTAGATTCAGAAGATTTTTTCTACAACTATAATAACATTTACATTTTTTTTCTTCTTTCTAATAGTTTTGTATTTGAAGAGTGAATTGAATTTAAATTGAAGTATTCAAGGTTTTCAATGATATTTTTATCTACATAAGGGAGATCCAAATTCTCATTATCCAGTTGTATACATATATGTTTATATAGCATGATAATGTAGATTAAATGACAGATGCATGACTTTACTGGTTGAATCGTGTCGAGTCGAACATAGCTTTTTTCATTTACTAAGATTCAAAAAGGGTAACAACTACATGATATTAAATTAATCTTGATTTTGGAGATAATTGAAATTTAGTGTTTATATTGAGGTGGATTTAGATGATCTTTGCTCCAAATATAGTAGTTTTCCAACTAGTTCTTCTATCACGTGCATTGTTCAGTTTCTTTTGTTCATTTGTAGTACTTTTTGAATTAAGAGTGATTTGATCTTAAACTAAAGTATTCATTGCTTGTGATGGTATTCTCAACTGTTTAGGGAGATCCGGACACTCAAAATATAGTTATTTATGACAATGGCGTTACATATATGTTTATACAATACAACAATGGAGTAAGTTTGCTTGTGTGAGTCATCTGGTAGTTGTTTAATACAATAATATTAATATTGTTGTCTTATTTGTTCAGGTGTTTGTTAGATGTTGTGGAGAGTGTTAATATACTTGTCATCAACAACAGGCAAATTATTAGAACCGAAGTTGTAGGGGGCATTATAGATGCAAAACATATTTGAGGTGATTATCAACCCACATGTTATATTTCCTTGCTATTGGTGTTTTGTTGTCGACTCTTAATTTTGTAATTGTTAGGGCTATGCATATATAAATGCTTGTTAACTGATTTTGATAAGTTCCCTTTTTAGCTAGTTTATATGCCTCATATTGCTATCAGCTTACCTTTACATTTATCATACTTCATAAGTGAAAAATAATGTTATTGATTGGGAATCCACTACCAAGTAAATTTATTTTATCAACAAGTTTCTCCTGCTTTCGCCTTCCCCACACTGTTCATTCCATTTTCTCAGCTCATTCAAACTCGCAGCATCGTACGATATCGAATACCCCGCCTTGGTTTTGGATTGGATAAAATCATTCAATTTGAGTGGTCTTAATAATGGAGCCACGCCATTTTCGTCTCCTTTATTTTCTTCCTCTAAAACTTCTTGAACAGGTCTATATGCTGCAGCAATACAGAGGTTCTTCAACTCACTGCCCGAGTATCCTTTGGTTGCATTTGCTAGATTTTCTTCAACTCACTGGCGAAGGATAAGAGGGCCTTGGTAAGATTTCCAGCATCTCCAAATCACTTAGATGTAAGTGTGGAACCAGTTATGATGACAAAATTTTCCCCTTCTGTTAAAAGAATTGGGAAAGACAAGGTTTGCAATGATATCTAAAATGATATCAACAAGGATTTTTGAGTTTGTTTCGATCAGTACATTTTCAATGTTTAGTTGATAGCAAAGCTTTAACCCCACCTATAATGCCTTAGCTTCAACAAATATGGAAGAATTATATCTGAGATCCATACTAAATCTAGTTATGAAAAAACCCCTATTATCCAGAATTACACCCCCAATGCCACTTGGACCTAGAATACCTTTAGAATAATCATCAATATTTAATTTTGAAATCCCTATAGGAATCTAGGACCAAACATATTCATAAGACAGGACCTGTTTTGGGCAAACATTTAAATTGAACTAATTGATGATGAAATGATCCTTAAGAAGGCACCTATTCTTGAAAATTTTATTGTGGCCTATATCAATAGTTAAATTAACAACTTTATTGACTACGTTCACTGATTGAGCTTGAACATTATCATAAAGTCTCCAAATTTTTTTCACTTCGATATATGCAAAATGTATTCATGAGGAAAGATAGGACTTATGGGAATCTCTATCAAAATGAAAAATGGGGAGGTAATCCTATTGATAGAGAGTCTGTTCTGGATTTTAACATGTCCATTATGAGTTTGGGGTTACATGAGATTTATTATACAGGTTGGAAATATACTCGGTGAAATAATTAAGAATCCATTCTGACCCTGAGAGCTATCGGGATCAAGGTTGAATGTAGCATTTTTCACCTTTGCAGCATTAGGAATCGCGCATAGACTATAATTCACCTCTGCTGCGAACAAAGAATGAAAAAACTCCAAAAATGCTAGAAAAGTAATCCACAACTGCTTGTCATGTGCTATCAGAACTAGTGATAGACCTTTTAATCATGAGGTTCCCGATCTAGAAGCTCAGTCCTTAATCGAAGATGATAGAAGGCTCAATTTATACTCCCCGTTGGATCCAAGTTTGTTTAGACTTTTCTCTAAGCATGATATCTTTTTATCCAAAAGTTTGGTTGGTTGGAGTTTGCAACTATCCATCTCATTTTGAATATTGTCTGACGATCAACCTAGGAAATCGACCTCTAGACTTGAAATTTCTTCTTAAAAAGTCTATATTTTTGTATTGATATTGCCGAAGACTTCTTAATTCCAGGTAAAAAGAGATTTTATCACTTTGATGAGATTACATTACAACGTAAGAAGTGGAGACCCATAAAATGAAGAGTCCCAAAGAGAGGCCACAAAATTTTGAACTCGTCATGATCAGTCCACATTTTTAAAATTTTCGAAGGTTTGTAAATTTTCTCCTTTGGAGTGATGGTGAGATCCAAACAAAAGGGGATGGGGTGCTCATTCAAAATAAAAATCATTACATACATGCATACCGTAAAAATTTAAAGAGGAAGGGTCTAACATTGCAATCCATCATTGCTTAAATTTTCAAATACATGGTATAAATTCAAAAGTTAACTGTATTTGATCTCTGTTTCCAACAGTAATATTTGAGATTGTCCAATAAGATTCTTTCTTGATGCTATTTTTATTATTATGGGCCAGCAAGCTCAATAGGCATGGAAGTGCACCATGCTCGATTATAGACTACATGGGAAGGAAAATATGTTAACTCAAATATAAAATGATAGTGCTGTAAACAAGAGAAGTCTGATTTCACAGGTGCAGTGAACAAGATCATAGCCCAATGCACTAAAAAATGTAGACCAGAGAGAGGGAGAGAGATTTAACTCTATTTCAATTACTTTTTATGCAGGTTTGAGCTACACTGGGCATAAGCTTGAACCAGATCCAACTCAACTAACTTTGGTTTGTGCATTATGGTATCACTAAAAAGCTACAGCCCAGTGTTGTCAAATGGGAGCCTAAAAAGCTACGGCCATGTAACTTTTATTTATTACACCGACCTCTCCTGTCATTGAGAAATTACAGTGACCTCCTTTATGTTTTCCTTATCAACATATATTTTGCATCATGATGGATGTTAGCATATAAAGAATATTACCTATGTGATGTAGTTTAGATATTAGAATGAAATTTTAACAAACATAGAGGGAGGCTACCGTCACAATCCCGAATGCCCTGAACCAACATATGAGGAGAGGTCATTATGATTTTCCAAAGCACTTGGGAAGTTTGGGTAATCAACCCGAAACAGATGGGAAGTCACTGTAAATATCCCTTCAATCTCTAATGATGGTTTCCAGTTTATCACTTTGGGAAATATATCCAGTCCAATCTAATTATGTGCATGCTTTGATAAAATAGGAGTATACCTCTTGATAGGCTGACACATTTGTGCTGTGTGAGATGTAAAGTTATGTTAAGATATTGAATAATAACGTATTTTTGTATGAATTTCATTAGTTGACCAATATATTCCAATGATGAATAATTTGTACTACTATATGGGAAACCCATATTCCTTTTCGAATTTCAAAAATATTCTGTAACATGAGTGAGCTAACGCAATCTGTATTTTAGGTAATGATTGGACCTCAGGAGAAACAATATGAAGACTGGATAAGAGTCACCGAGACATCTTTTAAAGGCAAATTTTGGGGATGGGCTGGATTTCATCTTCTCATATCTCATCAGATCACAGCCGGGTAATTTAAGATTTGGGATCATAGTTTGTTTTCACGAGAAAAGTACAGAAAGCCCCTAAACTAAATTGATTTAGCAAGAAATTTCTCTCAACTTTTTTTAATGTCAAAGGCCCCCTGAACTACATTGATTTTACAGTAAGGATAGGTAGTTCTTCAGATGATACATACAATATCAATGTACTAATAACCTATACAAACCTTTTTACAGTAAGGATAGGTATTTACTTTCCGTTCAAACACAGATCCGGGATTAGAACACCTTACATTATTTACATAACATTATAGTTCTTTATATGACAGTGAGTCATCACAATTGACATCTTTTTTTACCAGTTGAATACCATACCAGTTTTTTATAGTTCATTTGTACTTCCCCCGCCTATATCTCATTAGCCATGATTTATACCTTCACCAAAGATTGTGATACTATGTGTCATATTACTAACACAGATTAGAAGACCAATTTATATTACAATGATGGAAATCTTTATTGCACAGTAGGGTGAAGTAGAAGATATATTCAAAACGGATAAAGTGTAAGAGGAACAATTTACTCATTTAGTGGTCACTACTTCTCAAGATGCTAGCATCATACAAAGCAATATGACATAATCCAACAAGAATAAAGAAGCCTAATATAAAACCTCTAGGTATTGTGCAGGGTGTGCTTCTGTTGGGAAAAGTCAGAATGTGATTGAAATCAATGCAGGAGCTGAAAATGTGAAACCAGGTATGTGTGTACGCATATACAAGTATGTCAACCTAAAAAAATGAACTATGCTTTCTGTGAAGTGTTTATCACCAATCCGACTGTAGAAATTATATAATAAAGCGAATAATCAAATTAAAATTCAAAAATAGAGATCCTAATAAGATATAATTATGTCTCTTCAATTTTGTAAGAATAGAATCCAGTTATTCAAATTTAAAAAACATGTTTACGTATTTTCTAAAGCTACAAATGATTTATGTAATTAAATATGACCTTAAATCCTGAATCCCCCACTGTTTCAAGTTCATATAAACTCTCACTAGAGTTGGTGATTAGTTACTTTCACATCTTACAGTAAAAAAAATTGCATCTCTATCTCCTCCCAACAACTTTGAATGGTTAAGAGATCACAAAGGGGATTTCATAGGATAATTTTCTATTAGATGGATTCCTCCAAAGAATATGTGTTATAAGCTTAATTGTGATAGTAGTTCTAAAGGAAACCCAGGCTCTGCTGGAGGTGGTGGTATTATTAGAGATCACAAAGGGGATTTCATAGGAGATTTTTCTGTTTTCTATGGTATTCAATCTAATAATATGTCAAAATTATGTGCTTTGATTAATGGTTTAATAATTAGGGATAAATCAAGAGGAGATCAATTTGGATTCAGATTTAGTTGTGAAATCTATTCTTGGATTGGTCAAAGTGCATTAGAATTGATTCACTCATTAGCTTTGCCAAGGAAAATTTAAAGAGACGAATTGTACTATTTGTCACTGCTATAGAGAAGCAAACAATGTTTTTGACTCTTTAGCTAATTTTGCTTCTAATAATATCCCCCATTTTTAATAAGGACAAAATTCCATTCATTATTTATCTCCATATCCGAATGGATAAATGGGGTTTTCCTTCAATTAGAACCAAATATGATTTTTCTTATTGGCATACCTTATTATTTATTTCCTAGTAACATCTCCTGCTTCCTCCTTCCCCATACTGTTCATTCCATATGTTCTAATATTTACTTTTTAACTTTGTTTTAGAGGTGAAAATATATACAAAGTAGTGGTGATTTTCACAAGGTATAGAGAAAGATCAATGTTTATGGCATTTCAAATGGACGATTTTCATGTTGCAAGACATACGAGGTATGAGATAGAAAATCCATTTTTATTATTTACCACTCAACGATTAAGGCCGATTGAGTATTATTATATAGTCCATACATATAATTACTTATATATGTTGAGAGATTTTCGGGTGGAAAATTCTCTATTTTAAAGTTAAATTTTCAATGTTGGTAGTGAAAATTTGTTATGGTGGCGGTGAGAATTTGCTATTGCTTGGTGTATAGTATTCTTAGAATCAATTTAATGTTTAAACAGGTTGGCTACCTATGGTTTTCACGAATAAACAAATGAGACTTTTCCGATTTAAAAAAAATAGTAGATATTTATTAAAAAGATATCATGGTCTAAAATTTCTATTATTTGTGATGATAATATACTATATTGATTCATTGCAGCTTGTATTGTTGATGAGTAGGATATTAATTTTGACGTAATTGACACTTTTATTTTTGCAGGTGACAACTTTTGTAGAACATGCAATGATAATCAGTGATTTTGGAGATCGTACGGCTTTAAGATTGCGGGATCACTTTGATAAAATCATTTTGTATTTTTGAGTATAAGAATTTTATGTATTTTTGTTGTCAATTTCAATATTTGAACTTAGTGTTGTAATTTTTGTTGTGATGAATATTTAGAGATGCTTGTATGAACTATAATTATTTTGGAATGAAAATGATTCATTGTGTTCGTTGAAAATTGTCTTATGTGTTATATTTTTTTTATCATTCGACGATGCTTTAATAAATTGTCCAAATGTAATTCAATTATATATGAAACTTTAGCGGTAGATTTTATTGTCCACAATATATTGCTGCAAAAATTTTAAGATCTCTTCACCTCTTTTGGGATGGTTACAACTGTCCAAAAAATATATTAAAGACGTCTATGTTGTCGTCTAAAAAATGTCTTCTAAAATAGTAACCTTTTAACACAGATTAATTCTCGTCTCAAAAACACTCTTCTGTGACGACTCTCATGCTGTCTCAAAATATAAAATGAGGACCTTTTGAGACGGATATGTTCCTGTATCAAAAAAATCTTTTGAGACGACAATGGCGTCACAAAAAGTATTTATAACCCCCTATCAAAAAGACCCCCCCTGGCCATCCCAAATAGCGTTCCAAAAAGTATTTCAGAAGAATAAACAAACTTTTGGGATTGTTAGGCCATCGTCTCAAAAGTTAACTTTTTTTGTAGTGATATAAACACACAAACTGCAAACCCCGGAATCAATATATTAAAACATTTTACCTTTACTGATATCCCAAGATTAAAGATGAAACTCATCGTGGATTTAATGTTTCTTTACTTAACCCACTTCATGTCTTCATTGCATAGAATGAAAGGTGCAAACTAACTCACCCCAACTTATGAGTCAAATGTTTTTGTCCAAATGAAATAAATCCAATATTTAAGTTTTTAATAAATATTACAAACTTGACACAATTGACAAATTTTGTCCTTACAAATATGCCCCTTTGGCGATTTCGGGACGAAATCAAAAATAAAAACTAGGTCGTCAAGATCTAATGCCCAATAACCAAAACAAGAAAGGAACAAGACACAAGGCTCCACCATTTGTTTATACAAGTTAGTTAGTTATATGTGATGTGATTGTGCCTCTTTTTGACTAGATTTGATGTTAAATTACGTTTTCACCCCCTTACACCCTATTTTCAATCTTAAGCCTTGAATTTTTGACTTCTTTTACTGATTTTGCACCTCGTGAGTCACAGATTGAATCGATTATTTCAACATGTTAGTTTAGATCCATGGAACGTGATCGGTCTAACTTTAGGAAATTTTATTGTTAAAATACATTTTCACACCCTAATGCCCTAGTTTCAAGCTTAAGCTTTGGATTTTTGAATTTTCTATCCCATTCTCACTTTGTGAGTCACACAACTACCCCACTTGTTTGTACAAGTTACTTTAGTGTTGTGTGATATGATTATACCTCTTTTCGGGTAATTTTGTTGTTAAGCTACATTTTCACGCCTATCGCCCTATTTTCAAGCTTAAGCCTTGATTTTTTGAATTTTCTAACCAATTATCACCATGTGAGTTTCACAACTGAACGAATTGTTTCTATAAGTTATTTAGTGCCTTGTGACTTAATCTTGCCTCCTTTTACCGATTTTATTGTTAAATTATATTTTCACCCCCTAACGCCTTAATTTCCAAGCTACAACCCTTGGATGCTTGAATTTCCAATAAAATTGTCATCTTGTGAGTTGCACGTCTGAATGAGTTATTTTTAAAAGTTAATTTAGTTCTGTGTGTCATGGACGTGCCTCTTTTTTTGCGTTTTATCGTCGAGTTACGTTTCCACCTCCCAACGCCCTATTTTTAGGCTTAAGCCTTCGATTTTGAAATGTTTACCCAATTCTCACCCTATGAGCCACATGACTGCACCAGTTATTTCTACAAATTAGTTTAATTACATATGACATGATAGTGTCCCTTTTTCGGCAGTTTTCTTATTAATTATATTTTCACCCCCTAACGCCCCATTTTTAATGTTTAAACCTTAGAATTTTGAATCTTCTACCAAATTCTCATCCCGTGAGTCACACAACTGCATCTTGTTTTCTATAAGTTACTTTAGTGCCCTGGGACGCGATCGGGATAGTTTTTGAGCAATTTTGTTGTTAAATTACGTTTTCACCCCATAACACCCTATTTTCAACTTTAAGCCTTAAATTTTTAATTTTTTTTTATCTAGTTCTCTCCTTGTGAGTCATACGATATAATCAATCTTTTCTATAAATTATTTTAATGTTGTGTTACGTTATCATGCCTCTCTTCGAACTGTATTGTTGTAAATTATTTTTTCACCGCCTAACGCCCAATTTTCAAGCTTAAGCCTTGATTTTTTGAATTTTCTACCCAATTCTTACCCCACGAGTCACACGACTTCATTGGTTATTTCTACAAGTTAGTTTAATATCGTGCGATATAACCGTGCATATTTTTGGGCAATTTTATTTTAAAATACATTTTCACCCCTTAACGTTGTATTTTCAAGCTTAAGCTTTGAATTTTTTATTTATGTTACCAAATTCTCACCCCACGAGTCACACGACTATACCGGTTATTTCTACAATTTAGTTTTGTGCTATGTAATGTGATCATATCTTTTTTCGAGAAATATTGTTGTTAAATAACGTTTCACTCCCCAATGCCTTATTTTCAAGCTTAAGCCTTGAATATTTTTATTTTTCTACCAAATTCTCACCTCGTGAGCCACACGAATAAATCAGTTACTTCTACAAGGTAGCTTAGTTTTGTGGGATGTCATCTTTCCTCTTTTTGAGCATCTTTGTTATTAAACGATGTTTTCACCCCTAATGCCCTATTTTCAAGACTAAGCCTTGGATTTTTTTTATTTTCTACTAGACTTGCACCTCGTGAGTCACATGATTGCTCCCGTTTTTTCTACATATTATTATTGTGCAATATAACGTGATTGGGAAACTTTTGAACAATTTTGTTATTAAATTACATGTTAGTTTAGTGATGGACTCGATAAGTTTTCTATAAAAGTTAGTATAGTGTCGTGTGACGTAATCATACCCCTCTTTGGATAGTTTTATTATTAAATCACGTTTTCACCCCTAACTCCCTATTTTCAAGCTTAAGCGTTGGAGTTTTAAATTTTCTATCCAATTCTCATCCGGTGAGTCACACGATTTAAACAATTATCATTAAAAGTTAGTTTAGTACTGTGTGACGTGATCATGCTTCTTATCAGACAATATTATTGTTAAATTATGTTTTCACCCCTAACGCCCTATTTTCAAGCTTAAGCCTTGGATTTTTGAATAGTCTAAAAAATTCTTACCCCGGGAGTCACACAATTGCAATAATTTTTTTTCCTAGTTATTTAGTGTCTTGTGATGTGATCGTGCCTTTTTTTGGGATTTTTTTTTCGTAAAATCATGTTTCACCCACACAATTCCTTAAGACTTGGATTTTAGGATTTTTTTAATATAATTCTCATCCCGTGAGTCACACGATTGCACCAATTATATATACGGCTTAGTTTAGTTTTGTATGATGTGATCGTGCCTTTTTTGGATAGTTTATTGTTAATTTATGTTTTCACCCCCTACTGCCCTATTTTCAAGTTAAACCATGAATTTGTTTATGTACAACCCAATTATCATCGCCATGAGTCACGCGACTGCACCAGCTATTTTTTACAAGTTAGTTTAGTATCATGTGACATGATCGTGCCTCTCTTCGGACAGTTTTCTTATTAAATTAGATTTTCACCCCCTATCACCTCATTTTCAAGCTTAAATCTTAGATTTTTAAATTTAAAATAACAACCCACATCAGATTCAACAAATAATAAATTAGAGTTTGATATCAATTATGCATTTAACAAACTACATTCTACAAATTATAAATTAGAATCCTCACCTTTTCCCCGACTAAAATTACCAAACTAGATCAAGATTATATTTTATAACCCAAATAAATTTATTTATCTAAAGAATATAGAAATTTCTTCAAGTTTGGATTCTTAACCAAAATAGATTGATAGTAGGTAGGAGTAGTTCGGTCATTCACTCTACTAGTGAGATAATTTTGACGCGTGTTAGATGATTGACCATAATATGTTGTTGATGTACTTCGAGTAAATCACTATCTTAAAATTTTTAAATGCTAACACAAATGGCTCATTATTCATATGCTCATTTCTCTTCATCTTGGACAAGTATACCATTATCATATTGGTAGCCAAATCGACTTTACAAGAATTTTTGTCCCGGACTCTTACCCAATGATAGTAAAGCAAAACCTCTTTGAAATATATATAATTAAATTAAAAAATATTTTTAATTAGATTGTAGTAAGTCATTTCCACTTCAACGAGATTTTTAACTTTGGCACTCACCATGAAATACATAAGATCCTTATATAAAATCTCGATATTTTGTAAAGAAGTAGTTTTCTCTTAAAATCTCGACGAGAATACATAACCATTCAACCAACACTTTTTGAACTTGTGTCGCATGAAATTGGGTGCATTGGCTCGAAGAGCAAGCCTTGACGTGAAATTACCCATCTTCAATGACTAAAATTATGGATTACATAAGTTAATTATAAAGTTTTTTAAAGCTTGCAATTATTTATCATTTAATAAGAGACATTTACTATAAGAATTACCTCATCTAACACCCAAAGTCTAAGTTCACTGTATCATTATGAAACCACCCTTTATTTTTTATTGTGCCCAGATGCATTATATTTTCAACATCAAATTGAAAAATTTATCAAGAAGGTAATCAAGTATATTAGATAATGACACGAAGTATAATTATAACACAAACTTACTCTCTCCATTTGTCGACATCTTCACGGGTTTCAAACATATAACGAGCCACTTGTTGATATTATAAACTTCTCAGTTTAACTTATTTTTCCATGAAATTACCACCCTTAGCGACCAACTCATCTCCTTGCCTACAATTTTAAGGTTGATCATATATTCCCTAGAGAATATGGATACCCCTACAATAATGTATTCCCCTGTGATGAATCTTTTGATGCACCTCGTATTCTTAACAAACTCTTTAAAAAACTTCAATAACATATATATTAAAGTAGTTAAAACTTAACATCCAAAATATTAAATGAATTAAAGTAAATTAAAATATCATAAAATTATATTAGAAGTTTACCTTTCAAACAGTTACATCCATCGATATCTTATGGTACCATAAAAAATGCTTCATCGCATAAGTGCACCGATAAGTTAATACTAATGTCAAAGAATGTTGACGGGAAGTACTTCACTAATAGAAAAATTACTTCAGTTTGATTTTCTTTTGTAGCCACGATTTGAATTCGGTTGACTACTTTTTCTCACAATAGAGTGAATCAAAAGATAATCTCAATAATGGCCCTCCGCAAATCCTCAGGCTGAGAGAAATAATGCTTACATAATAAAGGTACTGTTTACATGATCACATGCCAATCGCGAGACTTGCACTTTTGTAAATCATGTGTGGCACAACTCACACTCCTATGCAAATTAAATGAAAAATTAGAGGAAACATTCAAATTATATAGTGTGTCTAAAATCATCTTTATTTATTCTCTCATAAAAGTATATGCCCAGGGGTAATTATATTTCTCCTGATATTGCCTTCTTTCAACCATCATTGCGGCTTAATATGTAACAGTTGTATATCATGTGGTGACTTTTCTCCATCATTCTAATAACTTTCACTAGGCATGTGTTCACAAGATGTTCAATGATGTTCTTCTCTTCATACATTATATATAATACATAGCGCACAGGGTTACCCTTACTATACGATAAGTCAAATAATATTGACCTTCTAGACTACACCTTCCTTTTATCGGCTTCATGCTCCACAAGGATATTTTTATGATTGACATTCTTAAATTTAGGATTCTTTCTCAACATAGTAGCTCCAAATTTGGAAGCCCTACTGTAAGGGCATATTTCATAAGTCATGTTTACATTTAAGTATGTTGTATGCCGCTACAACCATCGAAGAAATATTTAAGATCATTCAAGCATCGAGACGGATCCGAATATCACAGTTCTATAACATTTAAGCCTCTACAAGAATAATTTTGATAAGGTTGCATTTTTATACCTTAACGGTTCACTTAGAGTGTTGGGATAATTTTTCTGAAATTTTTTCTAAGTGTTGGAGCAAAGTTTTTCATCAAAAATATTTTTCAAGTGTTGAGGCAGACTGGAATAAAAAATCATTTTTTTCTTAGGTCGTTCGAGTCACTGTGCCACGACGTTCAAGCGAAAAAGGCATGTTGCGCGATCTCATTAGAGCGACGTTGTTTTCTCGTTTGATCAAGCTGCCGACTTACCTGCGAATTTTAGTCCAACGAAACTGCTTTGGCAGAAACATTTGTCTTCTCAATTTTAAGTATTTTATCCTTTGTTTTCAATTCACAAATCATCCCAATCTTCATGCGAATTGTTTTGGAATCCAAGAATACAATTTTGTTGAAGTTTCTCTTGTAGAGAAGATCTCTACTGTTGATCTAGGTGCCGCTTGAGGGAGGTGCTGGGTTGATGTATCTTCATGTCAAAGGGAGTAATCCTGGGTGTTCTTGGGCTGACTGAAATGCGGTTGGTGTGGAGTTGCTACGGAATTCCATTGCTGATTTAGGTTGCGACCTATGTGGGTTTACTACGATTGATTCATTGTAAATTTCACTTGTAATCATTGTGAGTATTATTTGTGAAATAAAAAGGTTTTACTAAAAAGGATTTTTTTCCTGAAATTTGTGTCAGTAATTTATTTATGATTGTTTGATTTATCCACACGAAGTTGCATGTTTTAGGACTGAATTAAATTGGATTAAAAATTGACACCAATTAAATAAGTCTAAATTGGAAATTCGCAAATTTGATTAAATCAGTATCACACCGCATTCTCAAATTGATATCAGAGCAGGTTTCTCTAATTTATCTAGTGATTTGTGTTTTCCGCAAAATTGTGTGATATTGATTTATTTTGAAAAAGTAGTTGTGTGAAAAATCATAATTTTTCCAATGGAGAACTTATAAAATCGGATTCCCACTTTTGATAGGTCTAATTATGCCTACTAGAAAACACATATGAAATCATAGTTAAAGGCCATTGATGAGCATGTTTGGGTAGTTTGTGAAAGTGGCTGGACTCCTCCCACTGTCACTGCATATAATATCACTACTCTAAAACCCGTGAGAGACTGGACTGATGATGAATTTCAATGGTTCAATTTTAATTCACGTGGGCTGAGTGCAATTTCGAGTGTCGTCACTCCTAAGGAGTTCCAAAGGCACAAATGCAAATAAAGAGGCTAAAATTATAAATCGTACTACTCAATTTGAAACAATTACCGTACTTAAATCTGAGTGTTTTGATGATTTTTAGGAATGTTTATGTGACATTGTCAATACTAGTCTCAATCTTGGTGAGCCCATACCTGATGCACGAGTGGTTAAAAGAATTTTAAGATCGCTGCCTAAAAGTTATTTTTTCAAAAGTGTCTGTTTTTAGTACCTTAGGTAATTGAGCAATTTAAAACTAGAAGAGCTGGTAGGAGACTGCTAGACATATGAAGTTGACATGTTTCCTGACACCGTCAAGCCTAAGGATAGAAGGATAGAATTTAGAGTCTAGTTTAGGAAGGGAAAGGAAGTGTTCAAGAGAGAGAATAAAAAGAAAGTGAGAGTTTGTGAGTCCGACTCTGAGGGTGAGGTTGATTTTGATATGGACATGCCTGCAAATTTTTTCAAAAAGTTTCTCAAATTTTTAAAAGAAAATTCTTCCAATAAAAGGTTTTTTGAGAAAAATAAATAGAATGATGAGGGCAAAGAGAGCGGTGAGAAAGAGGAAAAAGAAAAGTGTTTTGAGTGTGAGGGTAAGGGGAATAGAGTTTTGGAGTGTCCCATTAGGATATGGAGATAGGGTAAGAAAATTACCAGGCCAGTCACTCTTACCGATAGTGAGGAAGAGGTGAAAGATTTAGGGGATAAGTCTTCACATGGGAAGTTTGTTGAATTTTTAGCTAGTCACGTGAGCACACCTAGTTTGTCCCACGAAGATGAGGATACTTGTGCACATGAAACCCCCGAGGATGATTTGAGGGTTTCTAGCCAGTGTGAGAGTGAGTGTGCTAGTAAGGATGAAAGTGAGCTCTAAATTTCAGTCAGAGATTTGTATGCCGAGACCTTAAAGACTAGGAAATTGAATAAGGAGTTAGGTCTTATGGTGATAAATTTGGAGAGTGAGATTAAGAGTTTGAGGGTATTTGAGGTGAAAGAAAATCAACTCTAGAAGGCGAAGGTTTCTTTTTGTGAACAGTTGGTTGCTTTAGATTAGAATAAGAGTGATTTGACCAACACGGTGTCTAGTCTGACGACACGTGTATCCTAACTCGAGAGTGATCTCGAATATGCTCGGGAGGTCAAAGTCCCTTTAGAGAACGCATCTAAGAAGGTTGGAAAGATGGTTCTTAATTCCTTTTTGGGTGATGGTGAGAGACGAGGAATAGGTCATGACGGTGAGCCCATGTCCCATGTTGCACCCGAACCAGTTTCTGAGTTAGCAATAGATCCATATTACTATCAACCTGACCCACTTAGGTGTCCCATTTCTGAGATGAGAGTGCACCGTAGAAGTTTTGAGAGAGGAGGTCCTAGGCCAGTGTATGTTTGCACCCACCGTAAGAAGAGAGTACACCTTAAGGAGTTTTGTTTTAAGTTGGGTTATGTGGCACGCTTTGCTACTATACGTGTGCACACACATGAACCCACACATGCAGCTCTGGATAACTACATGAGAGAGTTCGCACATATTAGGGAAGAGGTAATACTTTTAATCAAAACTTCACGTGATTGATGGATATTTTTCATAAGATGTCACCACCTTTAGAAAACTCCACCTCACCTAACGGTTGATGTTTAGACTTGTTTCTTACATAGGATAACTTTCATGATGATATTTTATGCATATTTCTAGTGTGTACCATTTTTGTAGTTGTGTTTTCCTTTTTTGATATATGTTTGGAAAAATACAAAAAGATTTTCTATTTTTTGAGAAAAATTTTGAAAAAGCCAAAAAGATTTGATTTTGATAAATTTTTTGGAAAAAGACAAAAAGAGTTTTGTAGATTGTTTTACACCGTCTATGAATGGACATTCAGGATGATCAAGTCATAATCTCATTCTATATCCATGTGACTATTTTTAGTCTTTTGATATGCGTCATCATTTCATTTATGTGCTTTACAATATTTGGAGTCATTGAGATGTGATTTGTTGTTACTACCTACATGTTTGACTCGTTAGTTCCTTTATTGCACGCTTGCACATATTTGTTTAACTCTGGTTCTTGTCTATCTGATGTTAGTCGATGTGTTTTCATCTTAATTATGTATTTAAAACAAACCAAATGCGATAAAACTTCACAATGAAAGTAGTGCGTGTAAGAACCATTGCTTGTGAGTTTGTGAGACTTATTTTAAAAATGAGGGAGGGCTACAAAAGGTACTCATTTATCCTTTGCGATCAAGCCACCATTTAAATTGGACCTAAATAAAAAATTGGTCAAAAATAGAAGCAAAGTTCTAATGAGGTTGAAAAGATTCCGAAAAAATTTAAAGGCAATAAAAAGAAAAATATGCCATAAAGTGGGCCAATAGGTTTTAGTTTCATCACCTCAAAAGAAGAATTAAAAGAATTACTATTTATGAGGGAGTTTGAATGGAATATAAAACAGGTTTGCAAGTCCTGAGAAAGTCATGAAAAAGAATTACATAGTTTTAGACATTATTGGTGTGAAAATCATGTTTGACTTTGATTTGTCGATTGGATTAAGACGATGTAGTCTAAATTCACATTTTCGACACTTAAGGAAGTTTTTGAGATTCATTCGTTAGGATTACACATATTCATCATGTACATATGTTATGTTTGATTTCATTGATTTGCCTATCGAATTGTTCACACCCATTCATTTTATTTCCATGATTTGGTTATTATATCGAATTGTTCACACCCATTCATTCTATTTCCATTATTGGTGTGAAAATCATGTTTGACTTTGATTTGTCGATTGGATTAAGACGATGTAGTCTAAATTCACATTTTCGACACTTAAGGAAGTTTTTGAGATTCATTCGTTAGGATTACACATATTCATCATGTACATATGTTATGTTTGATTTCATTGATTTGCCTATCGAATTGTTCACACCCATTCATTCTATTTCCATGATTTGGTTATTATAGTGAAAATTCATGGTGTGTGATTGTTGTAAAATTATTTTTGCATTTTTATATGAAAAATTAAAAAAATCATATATAGTTTGTGGAAAGATTTTAAGTTACTCCTTTGCGTGAACTTAGTTTGATCCTTTTTTTATTTGCTTGTTATGACAACTCCATGTTTATTTTTTGTTGATTCCTTTCCTTATCTATTTTGGACAAATAAAATGGCGGAGAATGAATTATGGGTAGATTTTATTATTGATTGATTTACTATTATATCATTTCAAACTCAATGTGTCACAAAGGTATTTGATTTGTCTCATGTGTATAGATACAAAGATTTAAAATTATATGTTGCACACCTTGATGAGAAAAGCTTAAAGATTTAAAGATTTAATGTTGAAGATTTTTGAAGAAACGTTTTTTACTTTCATGTTTAGTGTTTCAGTTTTAGGTTCATGGGAGGGTATTCGATTTGTATAGGCATTTTGATTTGATAATTTGAATGTTTTTATTTTGTACCAGCATGAACATAGGGGGAGATTTATAAGGACATATTTTATAAGTCCTATTTACGTTTGAGTATATCTTATACCGTTACAACCGTCGAAGAAATATTCAAGATCATTCAAGCATCGAGACTGATCCGAATATCATAGTTCTTCAACATTTAATCCTCCGCGAGATTAATTTTGGTAAGGTTGTGTTTTTATAACTTAACTGTTTACTTAGAGTGTTGGGATAATTTTTCTAAACATTTTTCTAATTGTTGAAGTGGAGTTTTTCGTCAAAAATATTTTTCTAAGTTTTGAGGTTGACGGGAATAAATATTTTTTTGTTGTTCAGGTCGTTCGAGCGATTGTGCCATGATATTCAAGAGACAATTTCATGTCACGTGATCTCATTTGAGCGATGTTTTTTTTCTTGTTTGAACAAGCTGCCGACTTAATTTTTCTATAAATTGGTTTGACCAGTTTCGTTTTTCTTCAGAAGACCCGCGAATTTTAGTCCTATGAAACTGCTTTGGAAGAAACATTTGTCTTCTCAATTTTAAGAATTTTATCCTTTGTTTTTAATTCACAAATCATCCTAATCTTTATGTGAATTGTTTTGGAATCTAAGAACACAATTTTGTTGACGTTTCTCTTGTAGAGAAGATCTCTACTGCTGATATAGGTGCCACTTGAGGGAGGTTTTGGGCTGACGTGGCTGCGTGTTAAAGGGAGTACTCGTGGATGTTCTTGGGCTGACTGATCTGCGGTTCGTGGGGATTTACTGCAGAATTTCATTTCTGATTTAATTTGCGGCCTATGTAAGTTTATTGCAGTTAATCCATTACAGATTTCACTTGTAATCATTATGAGTATTTTTTGTGAAATAAAAAGGTTTTACCCAAAAGGTTCTTCTCTAGAAATCTATGTGTCAATAATTTATTTATGATTGTTTGATTTCTCCACACGTAGTTGCCTGTTTAGGGCTGAATTAAATTGGCACTTATTAAATAAGTATAAATTGGAAATTCGCAAATTTGATTAAATCAGTATCACACCGCATTCCCACCTAATTTCAATTTCTTAGCCTAAAATCTTTCTTAGAGGTAGCGTATGTTCAAACCCACCTTGCAAAAAATTAGCACTTTTATCAACTCTAAACTAGTGATCGATAGGCAAGAATGTCCCATGAGAATGATATATAATTTTTACAATATCCTTGAGATATTGAAATCTAGTTTCTTCATAAATAGGACACCAAATGTAATCATGAACATTACAACTCAATAAAGACCCATAACTTGGGAAATCATGAATTGCCCAGATCAACATTGCTCTCAATATGAACTCTTCCTGTTTTCTAAAATGAAATGCGTTCACTCCCACTACCCACCGCTTATTCAATTATTGTACCAATGATTCCAAGTAGACATTAGTCTCTTTACTTGGTGCCTTTATCGATGGAAATAACAAAGACAACATCGAAAATTTTGATATTATGCATAACGAATGGTTTAGATTTAAAGGTAGTAAGATCATCGACTATACACTTTGATTGGTGCTTAGATTACCTAATGGATTAAACCCATTTGTTCATATTGTCAAACAAATATTATGTTGTTTATTAGCGAAATATGGATAACTAAAATCTATGCCTTTCCAAACGATTGAATCAATAAGATGATACAAGAGAATATCCCTTAATTTTGCTCTATTAAGTGAATATATTGCCTCCGTTATCCATGGTAATCTGAAAAATATTTTCAACCTCGTACCAATGGGGAAATATTTTAATTATTTTGTAGGCACTTTTGAAAGTGCGCCTCTCTCATCATTCGAACCATGATCTGAAACATGCATAGGTTCCCCCCATAACATACACTGACCATAATTTTCGTACTCCTTTCGGTATAATATGCAATCATACTTGCAACCATGAATTGATTTACACTTCAATCCCAAACCTTTCAAATTGCTCTTCATACTCTAATAGTTATTTGGTAGCGTATTTTACTTTGGGAGAAAACCTTTTATCAAATTTAGAATTATAGTCAAGCTATTGCCAGACAAACCAAAATGACTTTTTAAACTAGGCAAACCAACCACGACATATAAAGTTATTCAACATTTTTCACAATTATGGTACAATGGTTGGGTTAATTTGACTTCCAAACTTAGGTATTCACCATTAAGGTTTATCCCAACACTGTCGTAAGAAGTAGAGCCTCAACCACTCTATTGATATTCCATATCAGAATCCTTATTGTATTCCACTACATGAACTCCATAACCATCATCCATTAGATAATCTATTATATTATTCTCTACAATATCCACTTGTAGTTCCATCACTTTTATACATGACTATTGTACGGGGGGTTGTTTGGGGGCAAATGGACAATATATTTCTACGTGAAAAACTCACTCCTGATAATAATCTTGCATTCCCCATTTAGGAAACTGTAATTCAATTGTTTTCCATTCATATAGTTTACCATTTATATAATATGCATATGGATAGGATAATCTTTCACTATTGAGACACCTCTTTGAAATTTCACAAACTTGTTATCACCATTAACGTACATATCCCCAAGTTTGTTTTTCTCACCCATTCAATATTTGTATATAAGATACCCCAAAATAACTTTTAGGAATAATTACCTAACATGTGTTAACAAATGGGTTAGTTAAATCTAACATAAACGTAACCCAATAACTACAAAGCAATAACAAATCAACTATATATGATGATAATATATGAAGATAAACTAAAAGAAATTGGTAACAACGGACTTGAATCCAAAAATGACTTTGGGATGCATACATATCCAAATATGGTATCAAAGTCTACTTAGTTCTAAACCCAACATGACTAAAATAACTTATCAAAATAATTGGTGTAGTCGTTTGACTCATGGAGTGAGAAATAGGTAGAAATTTCCAAAACTAAATGTGGATATCCTATTGGTAATTTGATTAATGTGTTCAATCATCCAAATAATATAGCCAAAATCTTGTTAGCATCAACAAAGTGTTGTTTAAAGGGTACTAATCTCATTAGGTCATTAAGAGTGGTTGTAATCGATGTTTTATGAAACTCGTTGGGTGAAACGCAAACTATTAGTAGAGCTTATAGGTTTGGATGAATTATATATATATATATATATATAACATTCTTTTGACCAAGTCAATAAGCTCGACTTGAAGTTTTCCTCCGACGTATAACTGGTACAACTCATTTGGAGTTTATAGTAACCTTACAGGACTATGATGTTAAGCTAGAAATCCCTAAGGAGTACGATGGGTTATATGTCAAAGAAAAACTTCAACTCGGCCTTATAGCCTTGTCCAAAATATTGTGTTTCACAAGGCCCAAGACACTATCAAATGGAAACCCTAAGCTGTATATACATTTAAAATTGGTTTTAATTATACTTTATAACATAATTGAATCCAACTTTAAAAATCGATGTATATATGAAGAAGATTAAAAATTATCGAAAAATGTTCATTACGTGCTTTGCTATTTTCACAAAAAATCCCCAATCACATTTTAAAATAAACCTACAAATAATATATTTTAAGAAAAATGATTACATTTACAACCAATAAAAATAATATACTAAAGTCCCAACACTTATCAAAGTTAAATATTCACAATATTTAAACCAAGTTTCTGCACAAATTATTTCCAACAATGTCAAAGCCGTACATGAATATACAAGTAATTTATAATAAACAAACACGTTATGATGAAGCCCAAACAAATATATAATGTAAAATATTCATTTTCTATTCAACAATGGTTTAATGTCCAAACCATGTTTTTGCAAAACTTGATTGTAAAGAATAAGAAGACGATACATGTATAAATAATTAGTTTACAACACAAATGTTTAAGAGCTACTCTCTCTCTCTTTCTCTTTATATATATATATATATATATATATATATATATATATATATGTGTGTGTGTGTGTGTGTGTGTGTGTGTGTGTGTGTGTGTGTGTGTGTGTGTGTTTTGAGTGAATGTAAATGGAGTGTGTGTGTGTGTGTGTGTGTGTTTGTAAATCGTACCTTTTGAGTGAACGTAAATGGAGGGTTTTGACCAAAGAGAGAGTAGAGAACCAGTTTCATGAGAAAGAAGAAGGAAATAAATAATGGGGCTAAAATAAGTGTTTTAATGTGGTTGTGGTCATCAAAATTATCATGGTCCTTGACGATGATAAGGATCGCAAAAAAAAATTATTGTGGAGTTTTCACGGTCAAGGAACAAACACGTGTTTTCCTATTATGGTCCTTGACTGTGACAAAGGCTTGATAAAAAGTGAGATATTTTTAAATTTTGGTGTAGTGTAGGATCCAAAAAAGTTCCAACCTTCGATAATATATTCTCCCTAAATTTTAGCTCCCACAACTATAATCCACACTTGAAGAACTTAATATATAACATGCGCTCCCAAAATGTCTAGAAAAACATCTTGAGATGCTGTGTATGCTCATCTTTAGACCGAGAGTGAACCAAAATGTCGTCAATGAGCAAGATAATGAATTGGTCCAAGTAGGGTTAGAACACTCTATTTATTAAATCCATGAACACGATTAGAGCATTGGTTAACCCATATGGCATGACCCATAACTCATATGATAAATACTGCATCAAAAAGACTGTCTTCAGGATATCCTCCTCCCAAACCTGTAACTGATGATATGTTGAGCATAAGTCAATATTTAAAAATAAAGGCGCATCCCGTAACTGATTGAACAAGTCATCGATATGCGACAATGGATAATTGTTTCGTATCCCGAACTTGTTCAGCTCCTAATAGTCCACACACAGTTGCAGTGAACCGTCCTTCTTTTTAATAAAGAGGATTGGACCTCCCTACAGCGATATACTCCTCCAAATAAACCCCTGACTCAAAAGATATTAATCTTTTCCCGTAACTCTCTCGTCTCTATTAGAGCATCCTATATGGTGCCCTCGGTATGGGCTAGAACTTGGCACCAAATTTATCTCAGGGGTGGGTATTTACCTCGGTACTTCCTCAGATATGTCTGAAAAATCCTAGCTATTAGTATCGACTTTAAGGATACTTTAACCACCCCCTAAGTGCTTGTATTTGTGTACTTCAATTTTGTACTAGACCCTCCTTCAACCGTATGAGAAACATCCCCCTCCCTAAGAATGGAAAGCATAATAGTTTTTTCCACTGTAGTCGATCTGAGTGTTACATTGCATTGACCAATACATAACAAAATAATATCACTCATCCACATATCTAAATTTAATAAGTCGGATGAAAAATATATCTTGATAATCTAGATTAATAAGTCTTTCCAAACATGATATAAATCAGCACCCTTACACAATAGGGTATCTACATGCAATGAGAGCTAGATAAAAAAATCTAAAATTTTCGAAGCCGTGGCAAAAAAAAAAAACTACTAATGAAAGGCTGTGATGCTTCAGCGTCAGATAAAACTCGTGTAAAAGAATCGTAAACATAAAACATACCATTGATTGCGTGTAGTGGGGCATGTTGGTAGACATTAGACACATTCATAGTGAGATTGAGGGGGACCCTGATCTGGGACTATAGGTGGCGGTGGCAGTGCTAAATACTGCGGTGGCGTGGGCAATGAATGATACTAGGGCGAGGCTAGTAATGCCTGACACTGCCCTTATTGGAACTGGTCCTCATCGATCAGATTGACATTAGGGAAACTCCTGAAAGAGTGGCCCTTCTTACCAAGTGTATAATAATTCCCTCTAAAGGGACTATTAAAATGGCAACCATATTACCCTTGTCTTCACTAGACATGACCCTGATGCCTTTAATAACTCTGGCCCTGATGTCCCTACCATCACTAATCATCCAAATATCTAAACCTCTGAGGGAGTTATTTCCCCATATCCATCCCCTTTATTTATGGGAACCTCTTTGATTTCGGTATGACTCACCACTATCCCCTATCTTTAGTCCCTATTAGAACCATACCTTTTCCTTATTAGGAACCCTATCTTATTGGAAGTCATGCTGATCCTAGAGATCTAAGAGAGCTACTTCCACTACTCGAGAGTAATTAATGAAGTTTGGGTTGTATAACACGTGTCTAATCCTACTAGGTAATTCCCCTTATGAATATATATATATATTCTTTGCCTTTGTATCAATCTCCTCAAGTGAAAATAAGGAGATGGGTGAACTCTATATTATACTCAACTATGGTACGATCACTATGTAGGAGATTCAGAAACTTGGTCCTCGTGCTAAACAAAAGGTCCACTAGGAAATACTTTCCCTTTAACTTCATCCAGAAACTTCCCATTTGTCATCCTTGATCTGTCGGCCTCAGTGGTAACAGACTTCCACCACTAAAATGCATTACCAACTAGCTTGAATTTAGCCAAAATTATCTTCTGCAATCCTGGACACTCTACCATACATAGGTGCATCTCTATTTTCTTCATTTACTTTTGAGAAATGATGGGGTCTGTCGAGCCAGCAAACTCGGGCAGATTGCCCTTGGTAAAGGAAATCATTTCCTTATTCCAAATCGATGGAGTGTGTGGGTCAAGTGAAGCCATATGTTATGGTGGTTGTGGTTGATCCTACTATAAGGAAACCATTGTCGTTACTATGATTTTTGCAAAGATAGAGGCCAAAACTATTGCCATAATTACTGTCGCCTGGACCTATAGCTAGGGTTGAGCCTAGGTTACCTCTGGATTGATGGCAGCTTCTTGTCTACGGTGTGCTCCTCCTCTCCTCACATTCTCTATCTAAAAGGAGATGAAAATAAGCATACCAGTAAACATACAAGAAAAAGAGTACAAAATCCTAAATAATTTTGCTCCAAAGTAGTCAAAGAACGCAATGCAAAAAAGAGATGGGCGCACGCAAGACCCTATGATACTATAAAATGGAAATTCCAACTATGAAACTGCGTAAAATTCATAAATAAATTGATTAGTTCTAAACATAAATAATACGAGAGTCAAAATAATTTTTAAAATTTTAGGAATGACTGAGTAAATGACTAATGATATGAAAGCTAATAATACTGAATAAACTAAATATATTATAAATTACTTTTCTCTGATAGCATTCAATGCATAATAAAACATGAACCCCGACACTGGATTAAATACTCATATGAACTAACATCCAATCTCTAAATAAATAAATCTGACATCAATGTAAATAATACTCAATACAATATCTGAATCATAACTCAATACATAAAAATGAATATGAATAACTAAAATGGAAATATATGCCTAAAGGAAATGTAAGCTACATGTTCAACACCTACATCCTATGAGTGGATAAAGGAATTGAATACTGGAGCAGTATCATGGCTTGAAAGCTCAGTATGCGGTGGCGGCTGCAGTCTAGGACCTAATAAGTCTATGTGCATAAGAATCTAACTACATTTGGCCACAATAATAAGAATACATCTTCCTTCAATATTTAAGAGTATTTTAAGTTATCCCAACCTAAGAAACCTATATACACATGCGTATCTAGTCCCAATCCCAAATGAGTCCCATATTACATAATTACCTCTTTTACTATAGTCTCGTTACTTTAATAGTATCCAATTTATAATCACAGTTATACGTCTCTTGTATGATCACAATATATAATAACAAGGAGTGACATAATCTTATATCCAAACGAGTAGGCCCCACTCACATACAAATCATATGGTTCATACATAACCTAAATTCCCAAGTAAGAAGTCTTATCTCTATTGCCTTCGGGGATCACTCGTGACATTAATAGTTATAATTAAAGGATGATACAGTATTATAACCTCAAAATAACTTAAAAAGTGAAATAGCTACGCCATCGCCCTAAATGTAAAATCCCATACCCAATGCTAGATGAGAGAATCCGACCCCATTATCCCAACTCTAGAGATAAGTACGTCAACATATAGAATCAGGTAAATATAACTGAGGTAGATACCGTGCGCTCACTTGGATACTAGCACGGTCACATCATATGGGCCTCATCAAATCTATACCTGTAGGTTAAGCCCCCCCCCCCCCCCCCCTCTCCAACCCCTGGGGTATGAATCACATAATTCAAGTAAATAAAAAAATTAACCCTACGCTATGGGTCATCAATAGATTTTCTTTTATCTCCTATTATTACATGCATTAACTGCATATATATTGTATGTATTTTAACCTTAATAACTAATGTTCCTAAGCATAGAAATCAATATCTAAACCTATTGATAATTAATTATTTTAATCTTTAAAAAAGGCCCCCCAAATTAACCTAAATTCGAAAACCCACGAAAAATCAAGAAAATAACCCATTCTAGGCAAAGTCCAAGGGTCGTATCTATCCGACGGACCTAGTCCCGTGTCCTTCTCCTTTGTTTTCTCATGACGCCCATAACCAAAGCTTCTTCGACACTACAACCACTAATGCTTAAAACTATCCATTCTCCTACATATCCAATCAATATACAAATACTAGCTCCATGTTTTATAAGCTTTAAATCATTAACAACACATTTAAAGGTCTAATTACATTATTTATAAAAGTAACCCTAAGTTCATATTCTATGCATGATTGTTTAAATTAACCTATGAATTCTAATTAATTATCAAAATAAATTGAGGAATTTTACATATTACAACTAATGAGATTTATAAATAATGATATTTAGGTCGAATTATATGGATTCATCTGTTTGCGGCTCTTTATCCCCCAATATCGGTGATGAACAATATTGAATCCTTATTCAGCAATTTTTTTGGGGGTGGAACAACCTTATCGAGGAGACGTCACTAGATCAGCTGGCATCAGGTCTGTCTTCCTCGCAATGAAGGTGGTCTCGGGTTAAGAAGAATTTCAGACAGTTGTGATGCCATGGCATGCAAGCTATGGTGGAATTTTTATAATTATTCCAGTTTGTGGGCTAAATTTCTACATTCTAAATACGCTATGCTTGCTCCATATTTTCAAGGCCTCTCATCTCGGCCTTATCATACATGGAGACGCATGCAACATGTTTGGCACACCATGCACGATAATCTCAGTTTTGGTGATAATATTCAATGGATTCCTAACCCATCCGATTTTTCTATTAAATCTTCATGGAACTTGATTCGTAATTCATCTTGTTATCAATTTTCATTCTCCTGCATTTGGAATCCTCATATACAACCAAAAATTTCAACGTTCATGTGGAAATTGCTTCTTCAAGGAATTCCAATTAATGAGTATCTTAAAAAAATTCAATTCAGCTTGCCTTTAATGTGCAGATGTTTCTCTCTCCACAATGACGAAACCCGAGATCATTTAGGTTTTACTAGTGATTTTTCTAGAGATATATGGGCACATTTTAAAACCTTGATGGGCATCACATTCTATGCTTCGACTCTAAAAGGAAATTTAATTCTTTGGTGGGTCCATTCTACAAGCAATTCTATCAGGATCATTCTGTGTAATATTCTTCCACCCATCATTTGTTGGCATATTTGGAAAGCTAGAAGCTCCAATTTTTTTGAGAATACTCCCACTAATGCCCAGCACTCAATCAAGAATATCAAAGAAGATATTTACTTAGCCTTTTTCATCAAGCCTTATAAGGGATCCACTGCAAGAATATTTCAATCTTTTATTTCAGACTTTAATGTAAAATGCGCTCGAAATATGTACAAGCCACCATGAGAGGGCTATTCTCTCATTTTTAATAAATTTTTCTTCTTGGAAAAAAAAATTATATGGATTCATGGGTTAATTAGTTGATTCATTGACAAAACTTCATACATAAACCAAGGTTTATAACATGATTAATATTATTCACAAAATTATATTTATTTGTTAATTCAAATAAGATTATATGATTTCATTAATAGATTCAAATATATTAGTATTACTATAACCCAAACCTAATTATATGCTCATAAAAAAAAGGCTTGCGTTAGGATAATTATTAGAATCTATCCTCCAAAACTTCAAAGCCTAGGTTCTCTATCTTTCTCTTTGGAAGCTATTTTAAATCTAAACCGGACTTTATACATTCCCCGAGAAATAATCCCCAAAGAGAACATATTTTACAAGTCAATTATCTTATTAAATTAATTAATTAGCCAATATGCATAGCGTAAGTTTAATTCTTAATTCTTAATTAATTAATTGTGACTCGGTATTATAAGAACCTACTTCATAATCATTAGGAACCAATACTAAGGGAATAATCCGAACAAGAAAACCTCCGGCACCTAGGCCATGACCATTCCATAGCCGACCATAGCACTAAGTCACTTAAATATTTAACTTAATGAATGAATATGTGTACGTTAATTTCTAGTGGACGTATATACACACATTACATAAAAGAATAATGTAACACTACTACATATGCAATATATATCTACTAAATGACATATTGAATGTCACAAGAAATATTTAATTCGTAGGCAATTAATAATTGCTTGAATAATTAAAAAAATGCATTGAAAGACGGGGTATTATAGAAGCTTTATCGAAAGACTAAAGACTTAAAGTATATTTTGAAAATCAAAATAAGATAGTCATTGTTTCAAATTTGTAGGTCATGTTTAGCATTAAAATAGTTTTAGACATGCCACATTTGACCGTGAACAAGTGTCCAACACATGTTCAAAATAAATAATTTAATTTTTAAATCAAGAAAATTGAATCAGTACTTGTGAAGTGTACAAGGTAAATAATCCATACAATGAATACTGTGACAAGACAATACATCTGATCACTTTCATTTATTGCTTATGCAACCCAACCCCACTATACGTGCCTTGTTTAAACGGGGGAGGAATTATTGTTTTTTCATTTAAAAATTATTTTACTTATGATAGGCACTCCCCCCACTCCATCAAAAACAATATTAATTAACATTTGGTTTTGAAGAAATAATCATGTTAGTAATTGTTTGTTTCCATTTTTGAATTACAATGTAACAAACATTTTAAAGTTGTTTCCATCTTTTTTTAAAAGATCGACTTGTTTTTCCCGAATTTTGAAAAATAATTAATAAAATCCTTACCTTTTGTGCTATTTAGGGGTTGCAAGATCCAAATCAAGCCGATGAAATCGACCGATCCAATATAAATCAATTTGTAGTCTTATACACCTTATTGATTATAGTATTTATTAATGTGTAGTCTTATAAACCTTATAAATTATATTAGTTTAAATGACTAATATTGACTTTTATTGTATTAAATTTGATTGGTTGGATTGGATATGTTAATTTGGATTAGATCCAAAATCAATTCAATTTTTATTTAATAATGCCTATGTTAGAGGAAACAAAACTGATTAGAGAAACCGATCCAATCCAACCTTAATTGGATTGGAATCTAACACGAGTTCGGATTGGATTGGATTATGAAATTGAAAAATCGACTTCAATTGAATTGAATTTGATTCTCTTCAAATAGGTCGATTTCGAATCCAAACACATCAATGCTATCTAAAAGGTTCAGAGTTTTCTCAAGTCCAACATTCATGGGAGCAAAAATACAAAATCATATTGCAATTTGCTTTGGGCCCTAGAATTTATACTCTAATTTTTGTTTCCACCTCGTTTTTTGAATTTATTGTATTTGCACTAGCAAATGATGTTAAGCTCCCACATGAACACCAAATAATAGTTCCGATATATTAAGGGTTTATTTGATTGCAAACATGAAAAATGCGTGAAAATTACTTCATTTCGATGAGAAGTTGAAAAATGCGTAAAAAATGTATGAGTTTTTGCTCTTACGTTTTTTATTTTTCATGAAAACCAATTCTTTGGTGGGTGAATAAGAAATATTTCCCACTAAAAATGAGGTTTGAGAGATAGTATTTGTTATGTGGATGAATGTTATTCTTATATGAATTATTTACGATCAAAGTACTATAAAAACAAAACATTAACTTATTTTTCATTAAAAAAATTTATTATCAATCAAACACAACTTCACAATGCAAATATAAGTCATAAGATGGGTGGTAGATAGTAGTGGCAAAATGTGACACAAATAATAAAACAACCCATATTAGCCCAAGCATCTAAATATGGGGCACATGTTTAAAAGCTATGAGTTAAATATGGGGCCCATATTTCAAAGCTATGAGTTAAATATGGGGCCCATATTTCAAAGCAAAAAATCAAATATGGAGCTCAATTTTAAAAGATACAAATCAAATATAATACTCATTTTAAAAAGTTATGAGTAAAATATGAGTTTTTTTTATATATACCTCGAATTGTAATACTTAATTTAGTAGAAAAATAATGGGTTGGTCCAACCCATATTTGGTCCCCCCATATTTGGCCCAGCCCACATTTAACTCAACCCACATTTGGCCCAACCCACATTTAACCCAACCCATATTTGACCCGCCCAAATTAGGCCTAATCCATAATTTTGCCAGTGCTAGTGGTAGAGTTCAAACTTCTCTCAAATTTGATCAGGCAATACACATGAACTCATAATTGCTTGCAAACTTATCACTCATAAAAGTCCCTACACAGGAGCCCACTCGGTTGATTGAAGTTGCAATGTTCAACGAATTTCCCTTCTTTATGTACTACTAGATCAATTATTATCATGGATGTTTATCCTCAATATCTACTGTTTATGATTTATGCTAGATAATTAAAAAAAAAATCATTTCTACCTAGTAATGGTGGCGACATGTGAGATATAAGAGAAGAATAAAAAAAATTGTACTTATCTAGGTTATATAAAATTAAGCAAGGAAATAATAATGATTATTTTCTTTTTTATTAGTTGATCCAAATGACGTTGCATGTGTGATCATTGTGTTTTTGCACATGAAATGTGGGAGTTAAGTTGAGATATGAAATGTACTAAATGTAAAGGAAATAACAACCACCGAATCATTTTTGACATATTATTTGGAATATTTCACTATTGAAGGCCCAATGGACATGGAATTTGGCTCTTTTCTCAAATCTTCCTCCAAAACAGAAAGAATAAAATATAAAGGTCATAATTTCATCTATCACTGCGTTATCAACAACCAAATATAGAATTGGAGCAACAAAAGCAAAATCACGTAGAATCCCACAACAATCCAAAAAAAGCAAATCTCACACCCCGAACAAATGACTTTTACCAGTCAAAATGCTAAATATCTAAAATTTCAGTACATCCCACATTGATTAAGCCTTAGATGAGTGATGGCGCATGGACTTATGATGACCGTGCAAAGGGTGGTGGGCAAATGATGCTGGGAAAAAAGCCATAATTCACATAAAATCGGATCTAAAAACAAACAGTGGCTTATATGATATTTTTTCTCGTGTCATTTAAGAAAAATTAAATTTTAGGTTTAATTACACTTCTTCAGAAACTTTACTTCTATTTTCATTTCATCACTTGAATTTTCATTTTCATTTTCATGTAATCTTCTAATATTAACACTCTTAATTTATTAAACGAAAAAGTAATAATGTGTATGACACATGAGGACAAATGGAGATATTTTGGTCAAGATAAAATTAAAAGAGTTAAATAAGTTAAGGGTAAATGTGTAACAACCCCAAATCCTATATCCCATCTTTCATCTCTGTCTCTCGCATGCGCGCACACACACACTTACCTACAGCCCACGGGATACATGAACACTCTCTCTCAAGCACCATTAATGTCCAAGCATACGGGCGTACACACATACTAGAACACACACACAAACAAACACACCACAAATGAAGCTTCAGAAATTTCAGAACAGGGTGTTGGGGATTGAAAATTTTCAGATTTGGAGGTTGGAAAATTTCAAGTTTGGGGGTTAAAAAATTTCAGATATAAATTGGAGGTTGAAAAATTTCTGATATGATTTTCGAATCTGGGTTTGCTGGACGCCCGGGGATGGGATTTGGGGGGTTAGTGTCGGTTTGGATCTTATATATATGAAAAATGATGTATACACCGAAACTGTGCACTGAAAATTTACCGAATGTGCTTTAACAGTATTGTATTATGATGTGGGTCCCGCCAGGGTACAACCACTTAAAGCACAATTTCGGTAATTTTGGGGTAATTTGTGTGTGTGTGTATCATTACTCTCTCTATATATATATGAATAATGATATATGTACTGGTCATATTTACACAACTTTTACCGGATGCCAGCTGTAAGTCATTTGTTAAAAAAAAAGTTGACACAAAGAAAACTAAAAAAAAAAAAACGATCCACTTTCTTTCCTTGCTCAAAACCCACTTTCACACTTAACTTTCCCTCCAAGCAAAACCTCTACCTATTCCGACTTCTTTTCCGTCACCGTTGCCGGAAAGAACACCGATCTTTACTTTTTTTTTTTTAGCTAATTTTATTTGTTAACAGATTAACATCAAGTTACACATCATTTTTTTCCAATACATTTTCCACTTGCTTGTTAATTATAAACGAGAGTCATATATATAAATGATACATTTTAATTTTTTAGCATATTAGTCATTTTATTGTTCTCATTTTTTGGTCTTGAGATTAATCATTTTATTGTTCTCATTTTTTGGTATTTTTGTTAAAAGTAATTGGGTTAAATTGATGTTATATGAAAAACTGTTATATTCTTATTAGTGTGTGTTTGATCTTTTTTTTTTTTCAAAGTGTTGTGTTTTACATAGGTTTCGAATTTTTGTAATGGAACAAGATGTTTGAACTCAGAATGTTAATTTAGAGATGAATGCAGAAAATGAGGATGTGAATGAACACGATGAAAATATCGATTTCGAAGAAACAATTGAGGAACCCAAAATTTGAATGGTATTTGTATCTATTGGAGAGGTGGTTGATTTTTATAAAAGATATGGCAAAAAAATGGGTTTTGGAATTTGTAAAAGATCTTCTCGTAAAGATAAACACGGGCAACATAAATATGTGACTTTTAGTTGTGCGCGTGAAGGTAAGTCGCGATGCAATGGTAGCAATCCTATAAATTTGCACCCGATTTCAAAAATGGAATACAAAGCTAGGGTTCGTGTCACACTTTGTATCAACGAGAAGTGTATAATCACGTCTGTGTTTCTTGAGCATAATCATGTATTGAGTCCATCCAAATCAAGATATTATCGATCATATACGAAAATTTTATCAAATGTGAAGAGAAGACTTGAAATGAATGATAGAGTCGGCATTCGAATGAATAAGATTTTTAACTCATTTGTGGTTGAGGTTGGAGGACATGAGCACTTACCCTTTCAAGAGAGAGATTGTAGAAACTACATTGATAAAGTTCGACGTTCACGTCTTGGGGAGGGAGATGCTATCACAATATTTAATTACTTTTTAAAGATGCAAAGTGATAATTCAAATTTTTTTTACAAAATTGATTTGGATAGCGAGGGAAGATTAAAGAATGTATTTTGGGCCGATGCAAGAAGTAGGGCAACAACAAAAGAATTTGGGGATGTGATTACATTTAACACAACGTACTTGACCAATAAGTACGATATGCCATTCGCTCCTTTCGTAGGGGTAAACCATCATGGCCAATCGGTGTTATTAGGTTGTGGGTTAATATCAAACGAAGATGTTGATACATTTAAATGGTTATTTCAGTCGTGGCTTACTTGTATGTCGGGATCTCATCCTAAGGCAATTATTACGGATCAAGATAAAGCCATGAAAAATGCCAGAGAAAGCATGTTTCCTAATACACGACATCGGTGGTGTTTGTGGCATATTATAAAAAAGTTGTCAGAAAAGTTGAGAGGGCACAAGCACTATGATTCGATAAAATTTAATATTCAAAAAGCTGTTTATGATTCATTAACACCTCTAGAATTTGAAGAAATTTGGTGCAAGTTTATTATGGAATATAACCTCGAGAGCAATGATTGGTTGCGTGGCTTATATGACGAGAGAAATAGGTGGGTGCCTACTTTTTTGAAAAATACATTTTGGGCGGGAATGTCAACTACACAAAGAAGTGAAAGTATGAATGCATTTTTTGATGGGTATGCCAATTCTAAAACCTCATTAAAATAATTTGTGGAACAATATGAAAATGCTTTGAGAAGTAAGGTTGAAAAGGAAAATCAAGAAGACTTCAACTCATTCAACTCATGCATCCCTTGTGTAACTCGTTACGACATGGAGAAACAGTTTCAAAGTGCTTACACGACAACAAAGTTTAAAGAGATCCAACAAGAGTTGTTAGGAAAGATGTATTGTGAGTTAGGGTTGCCTTTGTGTATTGAAGGGGTGGGAATTATTGAATATGATGTCACGGAAGATGTGGCTTTTGGTGGAAGCCTACGTCGTGCTACTTTCAAAGTTTCTTTGTGTGAGGACGTTGAAGAAGTTGATTGCAATTGTCGATTATTCCAGTTTCGTGGAATTTTGTGTAGACATGCCACTACGGTATTAATCCATCAAAAAATTTACCTAGTGCCGGAGAAGTACATCTTCAAAAGATGGGATAAATGGCTAAAAAGGTGTCACACTAAAATTAAGATAAATTATAGCGATTGGTTTGCAAAACCTGAGTCGCATCGCTTTGATAAAATGTGTAATGCTTTTTATGAGGCGGCCGATTTAGCAACCAATTCTGATAATAGGTGTGCAAAAGTTATGTTATGGATACATCATTTAAAAGAGGATTTGGAAGATGATTCGTATGAAAACAATGAGCCTCTTTCAAACAAGAGTAATGAAACACTCTCATGTGGAGATGATATTTTCTCGATCAAAGAAACTGTAATGATGCATTCACCATTAGTTGTTCGAAGCAAAGGACGACCACCGTCTAAGAGGAGGCAATCGATAGTTGAAAAGATTGTTAAGGGCAAAATCATTACAACGAAAAAAAAAGAAAAGTCCACCTACTAAGGTATTTAATTATTCCTTGTATTGATATATTATATTTTGTTTGATTATATAAATTATTGGTAATTAATTCAGTTTAATTATCTTTTGGGCTTATTTGTGCTTTAGGATTTTGAATTGCGGTACGACGTTGGTGGAGGGAATCAAGACCATCCCGAGCAATCAAATTTGGGTGGAATCGGTCCATTTGAGGAGTCAAGAATAGCACATGGATTTGACACACACAACGCATTGCAATCTAATTTTTATGGCACGAAAACTATGATTCCTAGTAGTTACACTCGACTACTTAGAGTTAAATATGCAACTATACTAAATTTATTTAGAGATTGAGCAATTATTGCGTATTTTGTTGTTACATTGCAATTATTGCGTATTTTGTTATTACGTTGCAATTATTGTGTATTTTGTTGTTATGTTGCAATTATTGCGTATTTTGTTGTGAAGGATGTAAACACTGCGACTTAAACGATGCAATCTAATTTAGATAATGTTACTGAAATGTTACTGTTTTTTTTTTCCAAAAAAAAATTGTTACTATATTTTTCATTTAGCCTTCTATGTTGTTAATTTATTCATAAGGCTACACAAAAAAATATAGCTTCAGGTTATACACTTAAATGGCTACTGATGTTATTTATGTTGGCTACTGTAAAAGAAGCCATTTTCAACAGCATATGGCTACATGTATTATAAACTAAACTAAACTTTTATGCCAAGTGAGATGTTAAGGCTGTTCAAGCAGCCGTCAACTTTTTTTTTAAAATTGTAAAAAGAAGAATGGAATAAGTGTAGTGTTGTACAACTGGCCCGGTAAAATTTCGGTAATATGTTCCTGTACTTATATCACTGCTCTCTCTCTCTCTCTCTCTCTCTCTCTATATATATATATATATATATATATATATATATATATATATATATATATATATATATATATATATATATATATATATATATATTATTTAATAAATTTGATCCCATATTTGACATTTTTTCATCTCAAATGTGTCATTTACCCATAACTATTTTTTTTTATCTTAGATTTATTTTTCTTTAATCCTTATTTGTCATTTTTTTTGTAATTTTTTGTAATTTTTGAATTTTTTAAATATATTTTATTCAAATGTTCTAATATTTTTTTCCATTTCCATATTTTGTAAAAAAAATTATGGACTTTCCCGAGATTTAAAAAAAAAGATTTTAACATTTTTAATATCTATTTTTGATAATTTTCACCCTTCTTTGTCAAATTTTTTAAATATATATTTTATCATTTTCACATTTTTTTTAAATATTTATTCATTTTTTAAATATTTTTCAAAATATTCACTGAGTTTTTTTCTTTCATATTTAAAAAAAAACATTTTATTGTTTTCCAATGTCTTAATGTAATTTTTTTTATTTTTAATAGTTTTAATAAAATATTATGATATTTTTTTGTCATTTTAAAATTTATTTTAAGGGTTATTTTTTTGTTTTTCCCTTGTTTTATATTTTTCTAGTATTTTCTAGATTTTCTTAAATGCATTCCTTGAATTTTTAGAGTTTTAAATATTTACTTGTACTTTCCAATAATTTTTTCCCATATGTTTTAAAAGTTTTCCCACTATTTTCTAGTGTTTTTAAATATATGTTTTAGTATTATCCTAATTCATTAAATGACTGTGGTATAATTATCAGTATTTTTAAAAAGAATTTTTGGTTTGGATAAAAATGTTGGCATGTGCCCTCATATACCAAAAACATAATCACTCTTACGTCTAAAAAATTAACAGTGTTAGTGTTAGAGGGTTATTTGATGTCGTAATGGAAGTTGATGGGGTTAAGTTCAGAAATTGAAAATTCGGATGGTGAAGTGATAATGAGAGTAAAGTTTAGGGGGTAAGGATAATTAACCCTGTAGGGGAAGCCTAAAGTGTCCTTATTAAGCTTGATAAAAGTACTCATAGGTGTACGTGCATGCTTAGCGAAGTCTAAACCAAATTTCTTCACTAGGTCTCTAGAATACTTGGATTAGGAGATGAACATCCCATCCTCTAGCTGACGAACCTGGAGACCAAGGAATAAAGTAAGCTCACCTACCATGCTCATCTCAAACTCACTTTTCATCTCCTCCTCAAAGTGGTGCGCATGCTAGGAGCACGTGGATCCAAAGACTATGTCATCCATATAGACCTGGGCAACCAAAATAATACCGTCATCTCTCGTGACGAACAACATCATATCAACCCCCCTCTCTTGAAGCCGTGGGCTAAGAGATAGGAAGTAAGCCTCTCGTACCAAGCACGAGGTGCTTTCTTCAAACCATATAAGGCTTTCCTCGGATAGTAGACGTGATCCGGGTGCTTAGGGTATTCAAACCCTTTTGGTTGTTCCACGTAAACCTCCTCCGGTAGAATGCCATTTAGAAAGGCACTCTTAACATCCATCTGATATAACTTGAAGCACAGATGGCATGCGATGGAGAGTAGTAAGAGGACGGACTCAAGCCTCTCAACAGGAGAAAATGTCTCCCCAAAGTCTACACCCTCTATCTCTGTGTAGCCTTGAGCGACCAACCTAGACTTGTTTCTGATTATGGTACAATTTTCATCAATTTTATTCTTGAAAATCCATCGGGTACCTATCACATTAGTCTCACTAGGTCGGCGAACAAGTTCCCAGACATTGTTCTTTATAAACAGAAGAAACTCATCCTGCATGGCAGATATCCAGTGTTCATCCTTGAGAGGTTCTTTGTGATTCTTGAGAGCAAATAGGGCCAAATCATCTAAATCAAAGTCACACTCAGAATCTGACGTTTTTATCTCTCTTTCTCTAGAAGACTCAACACTCTTTCTTGTCTACCCCTCACTCTTTCTCTCCTAGGCATTAAGTGCAATTCCCTTATCTTTAGACTTGACAAGTTTAGGAAACATATCAATTTCATACATTTGCAAGTCTCCTACAAGTTCCTCTAATTTTAGCGTGTTTAAATTACCCATAGAATTTAGCACAGTGACTTTAGGAATAAAATGCTTAGGAGGTGATCTAAGAATATTTTTAACAACTCTAGCATTATGAATGTGTTCACCAAGACCTAGCATAAAATTCATCAAAATATTCAGTCTCAAGCATGGTGATGGTTTCAAATTGAGTTGTCAAATTTTGCAGTTTAGACAGTTTCACTACATTAGATCCTTCATATGTAAGTTGTAAATTATGCGTCGGAACTCGTTAGGTGTGACGGATCCGAAAATAGCACTTAAACCCTTTAAATTAAAAGATGACCATTTAAATTCTTCTATAGTTCAAGTAGTGACAAATTTTAAACTAGTCACGTTCTCAACAGTGATGGAAGAAGGGTATCCACCCTCTTTCAATCAAAATCCAGACTCTTTCATCAATGGCCTTTAATGCAGATTTCATGCGGGCTTTTCAGTAAGCATAATTAGTCCCGTCAAAAATTGGCATTTTATTATATAATTTCTTCATTATGAACACGCCCTTTTTCAAAAATCAATTTTTCAGAAAATTGATATCTTAGAAAAAAATTTGCGGAAAATTACACGGTATTATTGTGTAATTGGCTCTGATACCAATTTGAGAGAGTGCGCTTGCGTTCAAATAAAGAAATTATTTAATTAAACTCATTTTCCCCAATTTAAATCCTAAACATGCATCTAAGTATGATTGAAGCTGATGAAATCATGCAAGAACATTCAAACACACACATTTGAGGAAAAATCCCCCAAAGGGGCAAAACTTTTTATTTTTCACTATAATTTTATAAGATATAGTTACACGGATTACAATGAAAAACAAGTGTGACACAAAAATACCCGCGGGCGTTAGCTCTGCAGTCATCGACTGGAATATCCCATAGGAACTCCAGGTGAGAAGCAATGAAGAAGAAAGACGGCTTCTCCACAAGTATGAACAAAACCAAAGTTGTGTTCTTGGGTTTCAAACGGATTCGCAAAGGTATGGCAATGATGTGTGAATCAAAACATGAGTTTTGGGACTAATATGAAGACTTGAGCTAATAGAACTCTAAAAATCATCTCTCCAAGTCTTGTAAAATAACTCCACTGAAGTTGGATTTTATAAGGAAACCAAAAAGAGTTTTAAAACTTTGGAACTCTTGCCAGCGTCAGGTACCCCAAACTGGTTTGGCTTGTACCTCGAACCGGTTTACCCCCCGAACTGGTTTAGCCTTCGGTTCGCGATAGTTTGCATGTTTCGGGGATAAAAATACACACAGCATTCTTCCAAGGTAAAATACACACAGCATTCTTCCAAGGTAAAAATACACACAGCATTCTTCCAAGGCTTTTCTCGAAATTTTCTCCATTTTTAAAGGGCTATAACTTCTTCACCGTAGCTCGGATTGAGGTTCCATTTCTTCCAGTATCTTCATGGCGTCGAGCTCTTAAACTTTCAAGCTGATCGGACCTCCGTACAGTGAATGTAAAATTACCAAAATACCCTTGAATTTGGGTAATTTTACGTTCACCCTATGGAGGTCTGGTCCCCTTGAAAGTTGAAGACCTCGATGCCACGAAGATACTGGAAGAAACAGCACGTCAATCCAAGCTACAATGAAGAAGTTATGGCCCTTTGAAAATGGAGAAAATTCTCAGAAAAGCCTTGGAAGAATGTTATGTGTATTTTTAGCCCCAAAACCAGCGAACTATCGCGAACCGAAGGCCAAACCAATTCGGGGGGCAAATCGGTTCGAGGTAGAAACTGAACCGTTTTGGGGTACTTGATGCTGGTAAGAGTTCCAAAGTTTTAAAACTCTTTTTGGTTTCCTTATAAAAGCCAACTTCGGGGAAGTTATTTTACAAGACTTGGAGAGACGATTTTGAGAGTTCTATTAGGTCAAGTCTTCATATTTTTGAGTCCCAAAACTCATGTTTTGATTCAAACATCATTTCCATACCTTTGTGAATCCGTTTGAAACCCAAGAACACAACTTTGGTTTTGTTCATATTTGTGGAGAAACCGTCTTTCTTCTTCATTGTTGCTCACCTGGAGTTCCTGTGGGAGATTCCATCTGATGACTGGAGAACCGACGCCTGCGGATATTTTTGTGTCACACTTGTTTCTCATTGTAATCCGTGTAACTGTATCTTACAAAATTATAGTGAAAAATAAAAAGGTTTTGTCCCTTTGGGCGATTTTTCCTCACATGTGTGTGTTTGAATGTTCTTGCATGATTTCATCATCTTCAATCACACTTAGATGCATGTTTAGGATTTATATTGGGAAAAACTGAGTTTAATTAAATAATTTCTTTATTTGAACACAATCGCACTCTCTCATTAGTGTTGCGCCCTCATGCGCTGGGTCAAATCCTAGACGCACCTGGATTTTACTCCACTCTCGCGCGTGTAACCCACATCATCTCCTACATTCGATGACCCTATATTCAAACCATTTTAGAATACCATTTGAGTTGATTCCTGGATAAAAATTTTGTAATTGTTTTAGAGAAATCCAACCGTATTAGTTAAAAGATTTTGGTGGACTGGTTCGTGCTATTGATTTTCTATAAAAATAGTGTAAGTTTGACATGAATATTCGTGGATTTAGGCTATAATTTAAGTTATGATATGGTTATATTTGTGTTCTGTGATCAAAACTCAATCGAATAGGTTTGGTTTCAATTATTTTGGTTCACCATAGCCTCTGAATTTGAGTTATGAAAATCTTAGGGCCGTAATTTTCTAACTTCGATTTGAGATATTAAACCTTATTTTTGTTTCAATCAAGAATTGCATCTAGGTTACTTAGTACCAGAGCTCGAGTTCTCTCACTTTAAAACTGGTTCAAAGTCAAGACTACATATTCCACCCTTAAAGCTCAAGCTTTAATGGAGATTTCTAGCAATCAAGCTTTTTCAATGCTATTCTTGCGTTGAAACCTTCATATAAATTCATATTTTTACTCTAGGAAGGTGGAGAAACTAAACCAAATGCTAAGAAACATAAATTACACCTAAAATTATGAAGATACAAAAAATGCTCAAAAGTTTGCTTGTGATATCACTGAGCCTGGATGAGTTTTTACAGTGATAAATGAGGGTTTATATAGGGTTCGTGGAGGAGGGGTGATTGGTGGAAAGTTTGGTGCTTTAAACCTTGGTTTAATAATTTTTAACCATGGTACCATGTGGGAGGACATGGGTACCATGGGAAACCCTTGAGGTATACCTTCCCAGGGGGCAGACACCTAACGAAAATCAGCAGGGGGTAAAATAAGAATAAGTTTAGGTTTGAGATTGGTCCTTAGGTCGTTTATATGTTAGTTTTAGGACTTTTATGCTAATTTTTTAAAGTTTTAGGGGCTTAAGTGCAATTTCTTAAACTTATGCGCTTAGTCCATAATATTTAGTAATAAGTATAAGGAATTTGATGAAGTTTTGGTTTCAAGTTTGGTTTCAATTGGTAGGATAAGGTGCAATTACTAGCATAATTCTAGTTTAGTTTCATTTTGGTAATTTGAAAAAAGTCTAATGGATACCTACGAAAATTTTAATTTAAGGGGATGGTTTCATAGTTTTTGGTGAGTTGTTACACTCTATCCTCCTAAAAAAATATCATCCTTGAAATTACCTGATAGAAATGCGGGGTAGTGTAGTCTCATAAAGTCTTCTATTTTCGAAGTTTCTTCTTTTGTTCCTTAATGTTGCCAAAGGACTTTAACTAGTGGAACAACTTTATGTTATAGGATCTTATCTTGTCGATCAAGGATTTGGATAGGGATTTCCGCGAAGTCATGGTTGGGTTTGATTGTTATGCTTTTCCAAATGATAATGTGGTCGGGATCAGGTATTTTATGCAATTCCATAACATGGAACACGTCGTGTATGTTAGATAATTCTGGAGGTAACTCCAAATGATAGGCTACCGGTCCTATACGTTGGATGATTTTAAAAGAACCTATATAATGGCGTGCTAACTTTCCTTTTTTCCCAAAAATTATTGTACCTTTCCTCGGGGATACACGTAAGAATATTTGGTTATCTACTCAAAACTATAAAGACTTTCTTCTGGTGTTTACGTAACTCTTCTGTCGACTCTGGGACGAATTCAATCTTTCCCGAATGAGGCGTATCTTCAGTGGTTTCGGTAGTAATTTCGGGTCCATGGATATGATTCTCTCCTGATTCATTCTAGCATAGAAGAGAACAAAAGGGTCTACCATAGAGAGCTTAGTATGGGGTGGTTTGGATGCTAGTTTATTAATTATTGTTTTAACAACGCAATGTGATCGCTCCATCTACCTGAAAATTCTAACGTGCATGATCACAACATATATATTGGCAAATCATATCACCTGTAACTTATGTACCTCCATATCTAATTATAAAATGATGATATTTCAATGGCCTAACTATAGATGATATAGCATTCGTATATTAAGGAGGTCTTAGTACAATTACTGGATCCTGTTGGGTCTACTATATGGAGTGAAATTGTAGACCTCGTTGCCTTTGAGGTTATAAAGTGGCATCTACCCCATCGTTGGCTCCAATAGTTTACAATACGACATCATATACCCATCGTGTGCAACACTAGTGAGGAGTTGCATAGGGTTGACATGAAAGGATGGATGTGCACTAATTTCTTTTATATTTTATGCCAGATACATCGAGATGTGGGAGCACAGGAGATGTACAGTCTTTGTTAGTGAGCCTTATAAAGGTGATATACCTAGAGATGACCCCTACATGCTCTTTCAGTGCATTACCCACCGCTTCATTAGTCGAATTGGGGTCAACCCCCACTACGTGGTGACCTCATGTTCAGCTCGAGTTATGGTACATTTATTACTTTTTACTTCATTATTAAAAACTACTTAACTTTATAATTATTTATATAAACTCTTACTACTGCACAATACCCCGCCGACGCAAGGGCTGACTTATTAAAGATAACGGGGATGTGCAATACATGATTAGATATAGTATGTGAGGTTGGAAGATTTAGATATGTTGGTACACCACAGATATATGACCAATTACTAATATCTTATGGGATGGGTATCCATAGGGCATAACGAGCACACTCGCACAAAGGTTACCAAGGCACAGAGGGGCCACAATAACATGAGGGCCATCGAGTTGATTTGGAGATGGATGTAAACATATACCCACAACCCACTAACACCGATGACAATATTGGAACTCACCATCGACCTGAGACATCCTTCGATATTGTGGATTCCCTACGCATAGTGTTAACTTATGACTCTCCTTTTGGAGGTGCTAATGCCTTTTGGTGCCACTCCATTGTTTGAGCATATTACAAGGACTCAATTTCTAAACCATTATTAGAAATCAGAGTAGTAGGAGTCTCAAGATTTTGTAGACTCATTATTCACCACTCCACCGCAATTGACTCAGAAATCTAATGGGTCAAAAGTACTTGTCATTCCACAACCCCCATCGCCAACAACCATAATGGATCGATTGATCGACTACACATTGTACATATCGACTCCTTTAGTGTCACAGATAGAGGCCAAGGTCAAGGGAGAATTTTAAGATATGGGTCTAGTTGTCAGGGATGATCCAGGTTAGAGTAACCCCACACCATGGGATCTAGCTACTAGTGTGCCCGAACTTTCAAGGGTAGAGGCTGAGGTCGAGGGCGGCTGCATGAAAGGCTGCTTGGTGGAATGGGTGTTGTGGTTAGGAATTTAATACTACATGTTCAACAACCTAAAACCGTGATGACAGACACCAATCAGATAGGAATGATGACGATGAGGCTCAGAGGCCGAAACGTGTGCAAAGACCCCCTTGTGGGACATTAACTTATTTATTTTCTTGTAGTTAAAATTGATTCTGGTAATATTTTCTTATATGTACTGTAATCGCATTACCATCGTATTACATTGAAAATTTAATAATTTTGGGTGCATTTCGATTTGCGTTTCATAATTATTTGACCAATCTTCAATACTTGTGTCAAAATACAGGATAAAATTAAAATAATGCTACATGATGTTAAATAAAAATGAAAAACTTTCAAACAACAATTTGATAGATACCATAACCTAGTGTTAATAAACATAACATAACGTACATTGAAACTTAAAACTAATAAAAGTTAATTAATTTAAAAATTAGCCTCTCATGCAGTTGCCCTTGGCGATTTAGAAGTTTGACCATTGCAATAGCTTCCCTTTCATCCTTGACTGAGAATCATTAAGATATGGTTCATGTGAGGCGGAAGTGGCGTAGTGAGTGTAAGTGAGACCCATTAACACGTTTCTCTAGTCCTCCCGAAAAACTTTATTACAGAACTTAATGGACAAGTAGATGTTAACATGACCATTTATGGCGCCCCATATGAGGAATAACCTAAACTTCTACACATACATGTGTAAAAGGGTGATACATCCATTTTATATAAATTATGACCAGGGCATGGATGGTTCCAACCAACTCCTAAGCAAATTAAAATTGAATATATCCATTAAAAATAATTGGGCTCCTGTTATGAATCGCCTCGACCTTATGATAAGGTAATGATGAACTATAATTTGTGTAATTTATGTTGGGATGGAGATGACCCTACCATATATATTAGATTGATCTCATATCAAATGCGCGGATACTATATTCTAGATGTCGGAAGGAAATTGTACAACATATTAATAATATGAGCCCTTTTATTGTGCCCGAAATTTTGACTGAATTTTCGACTGAAATTACACGTGGCAGCGTGTTATTGGTAGATTCTTTGGTCCCACTGGCGTGGACCCCATAAACCATCCAATAGAAATCCGCCACCTAATTCAGTCCATCCACTTTCGGTCAAAAATTAAGTCTGAATAGCATTTTTGTAATAATATTCATGTAGTATATATAAATGCCCAATATAATGATTACGATTTAGTAATTCACATCACTAGCGGAACAGGGTCATCAATGTGATAACAAAGAATTACCATAACTGATGCATAACGGCCATGCTTTGATGAATCACAACACAAGGTGCATAAGGTCTTTGATGGACTTTTCGTAGAATGAGATCACATAAAGTGGTTTTCACTGTTAAATTAATTAGAATTCCACAATACACATCAAATTCATAATCTTCAAAGTGGTTTGGCATATTTACCCTTTCATGTTGTTCTCATATCACTTCAGATTTCCAATATCATCAACTAAGAATCATAGGCACATTACATAATGATTTTGTGTCATTATATATACATTTTTTTATAATAACAAAAAATGAGTCCATATCATTTTTCACATCACACATAATGAATACATGACCACAATTCAACTCTTCCCATTAAAATTCGAATGATATTACTCACGAGCATTATCACTGTGGTTGAAATGCATAATCTAATGTTGTGAGCATTGGCCGAGAAGATATCTGTCGCACAATCATTGCTTGTACAAGTGTCCAGACATTAGTTTCTCATGAAACACAACCATATATTTTTACGAACCAATGCCACGATCATTCGTATTTATTTATTTATTCAACACTTAACACATGCCTATTATCTTCACACCAATGAAATATAATTTTTGGAGGAAATTATTTTTCAATAAAACCCTTATAGACAAGTTTTTGTATGAGGTCTTCAGTGAACACTAGTCAGTGGTGTCATCTATCCTAAGCTTATTACACTAGGTAACGCAACCTATAAATGAGAAAACCATACTAATCGTGAAATTCAATCGAATTTCCTTAAATGGAAACGGGGAAGCTACCCCCCCCCCCCCCCCCCCCCCCCCCCCCCTCCCAGTTTAAGGTGGGCAACTAATGATGGTGGTTTAATTCATTTTCTCCCTTAATATTATTCTATATAATTACACTTGTCAATCAACAATATGGCAAGAGTACCTAGTTAATACGAGAGAAACATTCATAGAAGATGATATGTCATCCACACTAGATGCCTACTACTATAGATACACTGGAACTCGCATCACAAGCCTATAAGAAGGTATTCCCATAAATGGTTTTTGAATGAATATTCACAACTACTGAATAACATCGCTACATTCGATTTATTGTATAATCTAGATAGCCGAGTGCCGACCAAATAATTCATGATGGTTATGAGATGTTGGCTTACGCCTACAAATACAACTCGACGACATACGAAAAATAAGATCTGTTCGCGCTGTTTCAATCATAAACTACAATTATATTTAAAGCAGACGACTATTACTATGGGACGTTTTAGTTGGGATAGTGAGACTTTCAAGTTGATCATTCATTATCAAGATCATGGGAATGGTTTTTTGTGAGTAATCCAAGGTTTTGGGAAATACTCAATGAATTGTGTTATATTTACCATAAGTTCAAAGGTCTATTTTATGACTTCGAATGCTACTGCGACTATAAATCCCCATCATGAGCTGTGTGGACATGAAAATGTTGGTCACTTTGTGAAACTAGTGTCAGTTGGATTTTGATATATTTGGTCAAAATATTTTACCTTAATTCACGTTCCCTTATATGATGTTATCACATCATATATATAAGTATCTTGTGTTTCAAGCGTGATTTAACGTGTTTATTAATAAATGCATTACTTCATCACATAAAATTATATAAACACACAAATAGAAGTAAACGCACAACTTTATTAACATGGATTAAAAAATAAAAAATATGCTTTCAAAATAACACCCTCCTAACTCTTGATCCATTAATTTCTGGATCTTTGTTAGGGATTTTTTCCTAAACTTGACTATGAAAAGTAGTTAGGAATGGTTGGAAAAATGGTGCGACGAGAGTCGTTGCTCCTCTTACAACCAACACAACACTCGTAGCAATATACCGACCTTGAATGTCGCCTCTAAATACACTTTTGCTAACTACTGCACGTATGAATCCTGAGTAGTATATAGTAGTAGTTTAACCGCACCAACATTCTGTATAGATGTGAAATTTCTAATCAACACAACAAACTGATTACACATTCAAATAAACATGGGTACTCAACTCAACTCCACAAATCCTTTTCTCAATTATTTGGGGTCAATTACATAAATTATATTTTTTCATTCCATTCTGTCTAGTGCAATATCTTCGGTTAAATCACATGATATCATGTCATTTTTTACAATATACCACCAAGTCAATTTAGGCCTACCTCTAACCCTTGCGTTACCATCAATACTAACTAAATCACTCTTACTGACGGGGGAATCCACTAATCTGTGCTTAACGTGTCCAAACCATCTAAGTCGATTTCCTCTCAATTAATATTTTATAGGAACTACTTTTACCGTTTCACGAATTTTTTCATTTTTAATTTTATCCTTTCGAGTTTTACTACATATTTATTGTGAAGAGAAACTCGAAAGGATGGATTTGTAGTAATTTTTTACTACATATTTACTACATATTTAGTTTTAATTTTTTACTACAAATCCATCTTATTTTAATTTTTTCATTTTTAATTTTATCCTTTCGAGTTTTAATTTTATCCTTTCGAGTTTCATTTATTGTGAAGAGAAACTCTAGCATTCGCATCTCCGCCACACTCATTTTCTGCATATTTTATTTTTTGGTTGCCTAACACTCGGTCCCACATGACATGGAGGGTCTAATGGTCATCCTATAAAATATCCCTTTGAACTTCAAAGGTATACGTCTATCAAATAATACGCCGGTAGCAATTCTCCACTTAACCCAACTTTCTTTAATCCAATGAGTAACATCATCACTAATATCTCCATCTTTTTAATAAATCGAGCCTAAATAACAAAAATGATCAATTCTAGGTATCTCTTGACCCTCCAGTTTCATCACACTTCCATTTGTCCTCCTATCACTACTAAAATTACACTTCAAGTATTATATTTTAGTCCTGCTTATTTTAAATCCTCTTATTTCTAGAGTTTCTCTTCACAATTCCAACATAGCATTAATCTACGTCTTAGTCTTATCCACTAAAACAATATCATCTACAATAGCATACACCACGGCATCTCATCTTGTATTTTCTTATCAACTACATACACACGAATGTTATTCAAATTTACTAAAAAATATTATAAATTAAAAGAGGCATTTAAGGTCCATTACTTTAGGGATTATAAAAGATTCGTACATGTTGATAATATCTCGAATGTGGGTGGGTACACCACCCCTATCAAATACCCCATTACGATTCGCACGTTACCACGTTGTTCGTCCAAACATATATTTCATTTTAGTTGAAATGATTTTATTTTTCTTTGGGGTCTAGTGCACACTTGTGGGTATTCCATCCCATAAAAGAAATCTTTACTTACATGTCCTAGTATTCCATACCATAAAAGAAATAGGTTACGCTAAAATGAATTTGGGATGTAGTATCTATAGTACAAATGCCAAAAGTACGTATAAAATAGGTTCGTATAAAGTGCCCGATGACAACAAGGCATACTAGCATACTTTAAGGTTTCTTTTGATCTGATGAGTTATTTATAAGACTAAACTCATTTGGACTATTCATTAATAGTGACTGAACGTCTAATGATCTGACATAATTATTGTACTAGAAATTGAGTACCTATAATGTGGCAGAAATCCTCATGTAATTAATTGATAGGCTTTAGCAAATAGGTGGGATAACTCATTTCACTAATTATGCACTGATATTTGTGAGATTATTTTTTACCACAATGGTTATAATTTTTGAATTACTAGAGCATGGCATTTATAAAGTGTCTCATTACTTTACACATGTGAACATTACTAAATTCAAAAATAACCACCACTGACAGTAAGTAATAATCACAAAATAAATGTGCAATACTCCGTATTTCTACGTATTAATGATTTAATTAATTCAAAAATTAATTGGAAAAATACGTTTGAGTTAAATTACATGTGTGACGTAATTTAATATGATTAAATAATAAAGTGATTTTTAAATATTAATTAAGAGATAAAGACTGATTAATATTATGTTATGAGATTTACTATGTGCGTGAATAGTAAATAATGGTGGATTTTTTATATACAACATAGTGAGTGATATGTGCGTAATTTATTTCATCTCAACCGAGAGTCGCATGTAGACAAGAATTGAGGTCGAGATAGGAATTATATTTTAGTGACTCGTATAATGATTTCGGGGTCACGGATGATTCCGAATGGGTCGAAATAGTCAGAATAGTATAACCGAGGGTATAGTTTGGATCCTAGGGTCAATTTTTGACCAAACCGGCACCTATTGAGGGTAATTTGGTCATTTTAAAAATAAGGGTCAAAGGAACTACGAAAATTAGCACCATGTATCTAGTAATTAGAATTGGGGGTTAAAGTTCATAACTCACAAAACTTAGAAAGGCCATTAGAGAGAAGAGATAACCAATTTTCAACGCTTAAAGAGGGGTTTTGAAGATGGGGAAGGAATCTTACACCTCAAGGCAATTGGAACGGAAGATTGGCGAAGGAAAACAATCAATACTCAACCACGAACCATGAGATCAGATCAAATAAACAAAGGCAAGTGGTTTATTGCAATTAAATTCAAAGTTATAATACCCATGTGTAGGGTTACATGATTTATGAAAATCCTATTTTACCTTCTTGGAGAAAAAGATTGATTTTGATGCATATTTGGTTAGGATTGCATGTAGTTGATATTAACACCTGTAGAGGATTAAAAATCAGAAGAAATTTGATTGTCGCTACGAATTTTAATTCTGAGTTTATGTTAAAATCAATATGAAGAACAACATTATCTAGGGTTTAATGGAAACAAAATTTTAATTATTCTCGAAAGGGTTTCATATGGATTTGATGATATAATTACGTGAGGATTGTCCATATACATGTTAGTAATGTTTGATAATGAAGGGAGAGTGTTTCTTAAGATTTTAATAGGTTAAGAAGTATCAAACTTGGAGAAAACCGAAACTGGGCATGACTGATATTTGGTCAATCGATCGATCGACGAAACATCATCGATCGATCGACCAAAGCTGATTTTTGAATTCTTTTCTTGGCTAAACATTCGATGATTACTATTGATGGAGCGAAACCTTAGGGATGATTTTATACCCATGTGGGGACTTGATATAGACAAGTATGTGTGTAGTTAGGATCCATTAAGGTCATTGAGTGTAGGACTTAAAGCATGGATCGATCGGGATAACCGAGGGAGAGATAGGTCGGGAAAATTGAGAATTGAGATACGGAGAGAGAGTAAACATCAATTCCACTTGTAAACCAGTAGGTGAAAGATGCTGACTACTGAATTTATCTATCATGGGGTAACTATGACCCTTAGAGTTGTGTGAACGCTCCTATATATACGATAGTGAGATAAATCGTAAGGTAAATAGTACGACAAATATGCGAGAGATATATACTATGTACTAATGCGTATTATCTGGTTGAGTGAACACCTATTGATGCAGAGTAATATATAGGTTGTGTTAATACCTATAATATACTAAATAAATATTGGTGATCAAATTATGAGTCTGAGCCAATTAAGAGTAGAGAGAATACTTGAATAAATACGAAAGTGAAATAAATTCGTAAAGCAAATAAGTACAGTGAATATTAGAGAGAAATATATTACGTACAAGTATGAATAATTTCGTTGTGTGAATACCTATTATATTGATTATTAGATTGGGTGAATAACTTAATTCGTAAATCATCGACCTCTGATTTTTCGAAAAACGATTCGTACATGAAAGCTCGATTTGGGGTCGATGATTTTTCGGACTAATATATGAAAGCTGGATTTGGGGTCGATGATTATCCGGACCAAATCGAAGATAAATAATATTGGGGTCGATGATAATTTCGCACCAATATACATACGTATGACCTTTACATTGGGGTCGAGGGATTTCCGGACCAATGTAAATGGTAGGATGATTTGCCGGGCCAATAAATCCTTATAGTATATATCGTGTGTAAACTATATACCTTATGATTTTCTACTTATGTGCGATAGTAGACTTGCAGATGATATATATAGAGATGTACATCTAAGTGGTAAATTAAGTAGAGAGAAACTTAATCACTAAATTTAAAATAAACTAGGAATAGGCTATAGTAAATTAATTAGTGAAACTTAATTATGGAGGTTAAACGATAATAGGATAATTGGGGTCAATGATTATCCGGACCAATGATCCTTATAGTATATGTTGTGAGTGAAATATCTACAGTATAAATAATTTTCTTGCGTGGGATAGTAGATAATTAGATGACGTGTATACATCTAAAAGTAAGTTTGAGTAAAGAAACTTAATTAAAAAGATATAATGTTAGATAGTGGATATCTAAAGGATAAAATTTACTAGTGAGACTTAATCATAGATATGAAAAGATAGCATGTGAAGAATGTTACTATTGTGTTAATTAACAACTGAGGGTTGTAAATAAATTTATGTACTGTATGGGCGGTATGGAAACTTAGATGTGTAGATAAGTTCGGTTGAATACTCTAGTCTATTAGCTTGGGTAGTATAGATAGGTGGGCTAAGTATAGAATGCTAAGCGTGTACTATAGATGAGAGGTGAGGAGAAATCAAGAGAGAGTGTACGCGAACATGTGTAATCAGTAACTGAATTTTATTGCGATAAATGCTTGTTAAATATTTTCAAAATGTGTTGGGTACTAACTCTTGCTATAAAATATTTTCAAAACTTTTTAGGTGTCCAGCCACAGGGACGTCAGACTTGAGGATTTCATTCCAGGGACTCGGAGCTGTAGCACTGTGGATGCTGATAGGATCTTGATTAAACGATTCTACCTTTATGATCTAGTATAGGATCTTATTTTATATTCGATGTATGGACATGGTGTTCAATGACGATTTACAGTTACTCAGTTCTTTTAAGTATTATGGATTGTGGTTTCGAACTTTTAGTCGATGGTTTATCGACAAGTCTTTCATTCATATATATTGTGTTGGATTGAACTCTAGTATACTGTGAATGTTTTATTTAGTTTTTCCGCATGGAACATTTTATGGTGTTAACGAAAGATAAAAGTTGGCACCGGTCTAATTTCACTTAGGTGGTTTGTAATTAAAAAAATTTCGATAGTGATGCTAAGAATGAACCAAAAAAAAAATCAGGATCTAGTGTTCTTAGGATTTATACGTCTTACTACATTTTTATCGTATCGTTTGATTGATATAGAGAACTATCATAGGATTGTTGTATTCCTCTACGTACGTGGCTTACGTTCTCCTTCTATTAAGTATAGTTGATGTGATTCATATACAAGTTCGATTGGGTATGGTACATCGTACACTATAAGGCAGCCAACGAAGGGCATTAGAAGGACTGCAGGAGGGAAGGGCTTAGAATAAGTCATGGAGTGTCCAGGAAATGGTAATCGCGTTAGAGATCATCATAATGTTATTCGAGTAAATACTGAGTAGGATAATATTTTGGGGATGGTAATTTCCCAAATATCGTTGTAAAAAACACTACACCAAAATGGGTAAATTGACACCCTTCCAGTGGCTAGCCTTGTCACGGTCAATGACTGTGACAAGGCCGTGACAAGTACAGTTGTCACAAACTTGTCACGGTCAATGAGCATGACAATCCTTATAATATTGTCACGGTCAAGGACCGTGACACTTCCGTGACAAATGTTACAGGAAAAAAACCATTTCCCCTCTTTTTTCCCCACCGACTTCTTCCCCCTTTTTTTCTCTCTCTCTCTACGCTACTCTCCCTCTCTCTCTCTACTTTCAGGTAAGTTTCTCTCTCTCTCTCTCTCTCTCTCTCTCTCTCTTCCATTTATATGTGTGTGTATATATATATGTATGTGTAGGTGTATATGTGCGTGTGTGTTTATGTGTGTGTGTGCGTGTGTGTGGTGGGTGGGGGTGGGGGTGGGGCAGGGTGGGGTAAGGGGTGGGGCAGGGTGGGGGGAGGGGGCAGGGATGGGTGGTTGTTTATGTGTGTGTGCGTGCGTGTGTGTGCATGTGTGTGTAGTGGTGTGTGTACGTGTGTGTGTAGTGGTGTGTGTGCGTGTGTGTGGTGGGGCAGGGTGGGGGAAGGGGGTGGCGTAGGGATGGGGGGTAGGGGTGGGGGGCTGCGTGTGTGTGTGTATGTGCGCCTGTGTGTGTGTATGTGTGCTTGTGTGTATATATGTGTGTAGTGTGCATGTATGTTCATGTTTGTGTGTAATGCCCCTTGTAAACGAATTGATTGGTTATTAATTTTTTTAGTAAATTAATATATGATTTCACCTCATTGTAAATTAGTAAATTAGTATATGATTAATTATGAAAGTAGGATTGCCCGTCATTGTAAATTAGTAAATTAATAATTGTATACTTTAATTGTTAGTTTAATTGATGAAAATAATTAATTGAGTAGATGAATTAGAAGGAGTATGGGATACACATTTGTTGTTGACATTATTGTTGGATTATAGTGGATCGATGTTGGGTTGGTTAATTTTAAAAGTGGCATGGCCACTTGATTATTTTTCATATGGGGTGGGATTTTTCAACTTTTTTGAAAATTAATTTGTATATCGAACAATATATACATAGTATGATAATTAAATGAAACATACTTGAAATTACATATAGTGCACATAAATACTAGCCTTCTAGTTCTTATGCGTACGCATTCAATAGACCTTAGATCCATTCGAGAGTCATTACCCCTGTAATGAGATCTCTCGAATTGTCCCGTTTGGAGAGTTTAGGACTGCATAATTTCTGTATAATATTCTTAGTGGCTTAAAGTTGTTACTTTTGGAGGAAGTTCTGCAGTCGTATCCTAATGTTCTCTAGGTACATACTAGATTGACAAGTGTGACTGTTATTTTAATTGATCAATTGAAATAACACTCACACTTGCCAATCTACGTCGTGTACTTGGAGAAATACGGGGATATGCTGTCAAATGTTTTTCAAATCGTAACAATGTGCATGAGTTGTTAAGTATATTACAAAAAAATGCGGTCTTGAATGGGATAGGACCCCTCATCCTTTAGATGAGAGGGAGGAAATAGAAATTTATATTATAAATTGAATTTGAATATAAATAAGACATAATTAAATGAAACATACTACAAATATAAGTTTTGTTTATACTAATCCATGAATATACGCTTCGTACCTTTAATAAATGATTAATTGTGGTAGTTGTGATGGGATATCCGAAATACAAATAGTGGATGGGTGAGACAAATAGAATGGGGGATGTGTTTTGCAGAGGTGCTAACGAATTTGTGAAATATGCAAAGAGATGTCATAATTATGAAGAATTTTCGTTCCCGTGTGCTAGGTGTAACAATGGTAAGGTGTTTGAGTGGAAAATAGTTGATCTACATTTGTTAAGATCGGGTATGCAAGATAGTTATCGATTTTGGAGTTTTCACGGTGAAATGAAAGTTCTTTTTGTCCTCGACCAACCTTCACAACAACCTTCAACAAGTAGGATAAATGTAGAAGGGGACGACATAGATCATAATATGTTAGAGGATTTAGTTGATGATGCGTACGGAGTTTATGAAGCAGAAGAGAATGAGGTTACTGATGATGTAGAAGGTTCAAGTTCTCGTAAAGATATCACGATAAAACTTGACGATGATTACCAAAGTTTTAAATTTAAGGCGACCCAACCGTTATACTCTGGATGGGTAAGAGTTGTATTTTACTGTGACTGGGTAAGAGTTGAGGATATAAATGTTTGTAAAGTTGATCCTGTCACTAATTTGATCATGGTTGACTTGCCCAAGTTGAAGAGAAATGAGCCATTTGTTTGTGCATTTCAAAAGGTTAACCAAGTGTTTTACTCGGAGTATATCAACAACGAGCCGTGGTCAATTATCCAACATGCGCCAAAACGTCTAAATAGTAGTGTGGATGACTTGGCTGCTTCTATCGAATATCAATCCATTTTTTATGATAACCTGAATATTAAAAAAAATCAATTTATAATAAATATTCCAATTTTTCAAGTTGTAATAAATAGTAGGGGTGGGGGGGGGGGATGTTTTGGATTTTTAGTAATTGTACATATTATGAGCTAGATGCTGTTGTTTTGGAATTTAGAATTGAGGTGCTTGACAGTAACAATTCATTTTTATTTGTAGTATTTGTACATATTTACATGCCTTCTTTTAATTCATTTTGATATGTACTAATAAGATTTTTTTACAGCAAATGTCTCATTCAGGTATTAAGGCGAGGATGATGATGCTTGTTATGATGATGTCGTCTGGGCTCGGTGGTAGCGGAGGCGACGAAGGCTCCTCGACCCCTAGGCTCCCCAAATATGGCAAATTGGGGTTAGTCATCGAGAACAAGTCGGGGCTATTATCGAGATCCCTCGAGAGTAAAGACGATCATCGACCCGAGGTATATTAGTTGGAAGGAGGTGTCATATGAGCTCAAGTTAGCTGTTTGGGTGGCACTACAATTAATGTATTTATATTTATATTTATATTCATATGAATATTTCAATTTTGATTTCGATTTCAATTTCATTTTATATTTATATTTATATTTATATTTATATTTATATTTATATTTATATTTATATTTATATTTATATTTATATTTATATTTATATTTATATTTATATTTATATTTATATTTATATTTATATTTATATTTATATTTATATTTATATTTATATTTATTTTCAACTACCATTGTATTTGTTGGACAGGAATAATTCAGCCTGGATTTAAAGCTACGCGATTTGGTCTTAGAGCAGTTAATGGAGCAATACAAGATATGGAAGAAAAATATGCGGACCTGGTACTTTGGGAAGACACGAGAGTCCATTATCCAAAGGTGTGAATCCGTCCCGCCGAAGGAGCCGATCTCATTGGCACAATGGTAAAATTTCATTGACAATGAGATCGGGGAGCGACATTTGGCATCTCGCCAATCGGAGAGGGAAAATCGGGAAAAAAAGACGGGCGTGCACTAATCCGACCGGACGTCTTACGCCGAGGTGGAGCATAGGATGATGGTAAGATTTAATTTTTCTATAACTACATAAATATATTATTCTGCATTATTTTACTTTGCGGGGCCGCTACTAATTTTACTTTATTTTATTTCAGGGGATAGGGAGTGGCCCTGAGGGTAGGCCACATAGTCTTGATACTTATGTGGCTCTTCGGACGAAGAAGGGGAAGGACAAAGAGGTGTCCCCGAGCGTCGTCGCCACGATTGTAAGTAATCTGACAGTTTACTTTTTGTTAATTAGGTTATAATTTTTTAATTTACTTATTTTACTAATCATGTGATTTTTTCGTTTCAGGCAAAGCTTAAGGAAGTGCATAAGTCACAGTCTGATGCCGACAAGGAATCTTTTTCCACAGGCGCACTCATCTAAGTGCTTGTCTCTGATTGCAAGGGGAGGACAAGGGGGTGAGCTCGCGGGTGGCCAAATCTAGGATCGTCGGATTGGAGACGAGCAATACTGGGTTGGCTCGAACGGTGGACTCGCATGACGCGAAGTTGTCCCGTTTAGAGGCGACGGTCCAAGATATGTTCTCATTCATGAAGCGTTAGTTGGGTGGAAAATGCAAGGGGAAAGGGAAGGAGAAGGTGGTGGAGGAGGAGGTGCAGGAGGACGAGGTGCAGGATGACGAGGATGTGGACCTCACTGCTTTATCGCCGACACATGCGAACTTTGATGATCCACTTCCCTATTTGGCTCCCTTCGACCGACCGATGTCGACACTTGGTTGGACGAGCGTGTTTATACTGGACATATTTGATGGCAACCGGATAGGGAGGGGGTTGAGGGACCCGAATATCGTCTAGGGTGGACTAGTTCATCGATGTGAGCTTTAAGACATTGAGGCCAAGGTGCTCGTCACGCATGTGATACCCGGGAAGGAGAACTCCCCGTTGTGGTTACGCGAACAATGCGGCATGATGTATATCAGTGGGTGTGTCAATTCGTATATCGTGTGGCCTACTCACCTCCTCGGATATAACCTTACCCAAGAAATGTAGTGACATTATTTGAATTGAATTGTTTTTAAGTTGGTACATTTGAATTATATTTGGATTATATCGTGATGCATATTGTCTCTATTTTGAATGTATATTTGCATTATCTCTATTTTATTTGGATATATGATGCTTGAACAGGTACAACGTTGCTATAACAGGTAAAAATATATTGCTGGGCAGTGGCAGTGGCCAAACTGACCAGTAGATTTTTTTTTCAATGCTTCCTAGAATTATCATGGTCATTGACCGTGAAAAATCCGTGATAAACGATTGTTGTCACGGACTTATCACGGTCAATGACCATGATAATTTTTTTAGCATTATCACGGGCTTGTCACGGTCCTTGACCGTGACAAAACTTATCGCGGTCAAGGCCCATGACACGACCGTGACAATTCTAACGAACTTATCACGGTCAATGATCGTGACAAGTCTATGACAAAAAAAATTGTCTCGCCCAGAATTGTCATGGTCATTGACCTTGACAAGTTGAAATTTTCAAGGTCAATGACCGTGACAATTCGACTGATTTGGTGTAGTGAAATAGTGGTATAACTTCAGACTCACACAGTGTTGTAAGTATGGAGACAAGGGTTGGATTTGTGAATTTCGTACCTGGTGAAAGGATAGGGGGACTTGATAAAGGGATCCGTAGGTTGAGATTTGAACCTCGGGAAGAATACTCAGGAGTGAATGAGAACGCCGGTTAGGATGACCAGTGTGACGTCGTCAAGATCCTTGGTTTGCAACCTTACATAAATGCTCGGGATCCATTAAAATATTTCAGATCTATGGAATTTACTACCAAGTGATGGTAGGTTTAGTCAAGACATGCTAGGCCAACATTGAGTTCCATAAGACTAGTGGGGCCCAAGGAACACCAGTGGTAGTAGCCTGGGTTAAGACTACCAAGTCTATGAGAAGGATTGTCATGTAATACCCACTAAAGATAGAGGAATGGGAATGACACGGAGAGGTGTCTTACTTTTAAAGAGTAGAGGCACATGTGTGACCCTAATCCACCTTAAGTCAGGGGACAAGAGTATTAGGCCAGCTGGGGTAACGATTTATAGAAATTTTGGTTTGGCTGGGACGAAGGTGTATGCCCAAGAACCATTTGAGCCACCAATATTATTGACTATTGGAAGTATGAGTTTTATCCTCGAGTAGTAGGATAAGTTTTATATGACACGAGAGAGTCAAAGTATTCTCTTAGCATTAGATTCGCGTGTGAGACGAGTTTAGTGGGTATATCGTTGATAACACTATATAGTTTCCTTTTATAGTAGGACTCTCTTTAGTACTAACTGATTAGGCACATATTCTTCACATTTATCCCCTTAATTTCGGTATTTTTATGATCCCGTGCAGTGTATCTAGCTTGGATTTGTCTCTTATTTATGCTACTAACCTTTTTGGGCAAGTATTTTGTGTTTTGTGTATTTCTCATGTGTTTTACAGGTATTTCATGCAAGTTAGTGCGAAGGAGAACTCAAAACAGTGAAAGAAACCAATAAATGGAGAGTTGAAGGGCATTTTCGTAATTTTTAAGCCTTAGTCCGAAGGTGGGGCCAACTAGAAAGTTTAAGAGCTCTAAATTACAAGAATACTGGAAAAAATGGCACCTCAATCCGAGCTACGGTGAAGAAGTTACGATGTTTTGAAGTTGCGCGATAATGAAGAGTTTGGATGTGCGGATTTCTGTAATTAATTATGCATTTAATGCAGTGCAACTCTTGGAAAACTTGTGCCACAAGAGAAATTTGATGCCAAATTCGTGCAACTTGGTGCTATAAAAGACCAAGCCCTACCTCATTTTCAAGAGGAGTTGCTAGAGAGAGGCTAGGTTAGGAGTAGTTTAGAAGTGCTAGATTAAATTTTAGGGTTAGATTTTGAGAGCAAATTTTCTATTCCTTCAAGAGTTTTCATGAAGATTCCAATTCCATTTTTTGCTGCTGAATTCAAGTAATATCTTTCCATTCTCTATTTTTATTATTTGCAAATTATTTCCCATGTCTTGTAGATCCATAATTTTGTGTGTGAATTTATTCTTGAACCAAATCATGAGTAGCTAAATTCCCAAGGGTTGGGGTACATGAACTCAATCCAAGGCAAATTATTTATGTAGAAAATAGAGGTTAAATTAAAATATTGATTGAATCGTGAAAGCACCGCTTTATATTTACCTTTGATTTCGTATGGTGCGGGCTTGAACCTCATATACGTAATGCTTAGAATATATAAAGACTGGATTCATTCACCGCTTTATATCTATCTTTGATTTCATATGATGCGGGCTAGATCCCTCATATATGTAATGCTTAGAATGTATAAAGACCGGATCTAGTCTATAATTTTAATTTACAATTCTAGTATTCTATACGGTAATTTGTTAAGGATTGAAGGATTATACCCTACCCTATTTTCTCCCATTTGTCAGATCTAATTTCTTTTGCACTTTTCAGTTTGTTTTGCTAAGTAATTTTTTAATAGAAATTTTCCCAATTTTTAATCATCTTTTCGTTTCTTTTACGAAATCATTTCAAGATTTAATAATTTTTGAAATCATTTCAAGATTTAATAATTTTTCTTATTACTATTTGGCAATCTCGATCCCTATCGATAGGATCCCGACTTACCGGGTTTATTACTTGAGCGACAGGCTTGCACTTGAGCCTAGATTGTACGCACTTTTGAGACAAATATTAAGTCGCGTTACTAACCGTAGGGGGGTAGGTGCAGACATAGGGAGTATATGGATGTTGGAATTACTCATTCTAGTGAGATGTCATGCGAGTATAATATTACCCTGGGTATGGACTGATTAGCGATGTAGTTGGAATGATAGAGGGCGATGATAGCAAGGCCATCGTGTTTAATGTTCCAGGGCAGAGTGTGTTGTTTGACGAGGCCTCACCTGAAAGAGGGTTGATCTCGCATGTATATTATATTATGATGGAGACTTCGGAGAGCATAGATGCCTCGTTGTATTTAACCCCGGTGCGTAGGGACTGTGTGATAGGATTCATGGAATATTGGGTATATTATCGAGCAGTTAGATAAAGCTCATCATTGTGATTAGCGCTAATGCCTAGTGATAGTAAGGGCGCGATGTTATTGAACTCCTTTAGAGATACGGGAGCTGATATTTCTAAATATACAGTTAGGGGTAACATTTAAGTGTGTTTGAGTATTATGGAACTCAATCACCACCAATACTAAGTGATAACGCATTAGGTAAAGTTCCTTGTTTAGGTGCTGATGCGAGATGAAATTCACATGAACTTTTATAAATGTAAAGAGTAGAGGGACGTTGATGGATGCCAGGGCATCAGTTTGGAATATAAATCATCGAACGTGTCGAGGAAATCAATTAAGCTTAAATGGTATGATGGCTTGAACATCGTGTGAGAAGTATGATGATCCAAGTATATATGTCCTAAGAGAACTATCACACTCTAAATGGGTTGAAAGATTATGGGAATCCATTCAAAAGATATATCTTGATAAAGACGAGTCCCAACTGTTAGGGGAAAATAGAGCAGAGCTTTACTCAATCAAATGATGAAAGTGGTTTACACATAGAATATTGATGACTATAAGGCAAGAAGACCCAAGAAGTGTTCCAGTTGCAAAAAGTGCATGGGCCGTGACTGTTGGTATACCCCGGGGGAAGAAAAGAAGTATAAAGCATAACTTAAATCTGAGATATTATAAGCGGGAATGGGTTAGGAGGTGAGACATAGTGAGACTGACTCCGGATGCACCACTCATAGATGGAAAAAGGTTGGCTCTAGATGATCAACTAGAATTTGATAACAAGCCTACGGTTCTACTGATGGAATAGGTAGGTAGACTGCTAAAATGCATTGATGGGTTGCCAACATCGTGACTAGGGAAAGAATTCCTCCGAGTGTATGGAATGGATTGGCCGAGATAAAGTGAATGTTATGCTCCCTTAGAAAATAATAATTACACCGGTGAAAGGTGCCTCCCAATATTATTGGGAATCAGGATGAGATCCTCCAATCCCACCTCTAATGAGGATTATCAGGGATCGATGGGGACAAAGTTTTATTTTGGGCATATGGTAGCATCTATAGGTCGAGGGTTAGACGAGAGGTGGTTTATTATGCTAGCTAATGCGAATAGTGCGTGTGGTGACTTATAGGATAATTGTAGGCAGAAATTACCGTTGGTAGAGTGTGTGTAAGAACTTATACCGGTTTATCAGGCACGAGGTACTTTTGATTATCGTCCACCCTCTAGTTGATTAGAGGTGAGGGGATAACTAGATTTTTGGACTGACTGTGATTTGGAGTCCTTTGTTAAGAGTAGAGTGAACCACAAACTATTTTAGGCGACTTTTGAATGTCGTAAGAGCTATATCATCGTGAACCAGAGTTTTAAATACTGACATGAATGGTCAGAAGTTATTGTGATTCCTCCTATGAAGGGAGTTTTGATTTGTGGTGAGTAAAGGGAATTGGCACATAAGGAGGTGCGACCTTTTCTCAGTATGGAGACGATAGAGCTAGTATTGAGATCATATGACTGATGGAGCGTATCAGTACATTATGAATTGAGAAAGCTTGTTGAAATTTGAGGCTATAGTGATTAAGCCGTTTGATAGGTGGGTACCACTAGTGGGTGTATAATGGAGTAACCCTTATGTTATTATGATTTGGATTTGGGTACTAGAGGATGTCATGATTTTAAAAACCCTATTTTTAGTACCGGCCTTGTCCTAATTTCGAGGATGAAATTCCTTTGTAAGGGGGGAATTATGTAATACCCCGTATTTCTATGTAGTTATGATTTGTTTGAGTTAAATTACATGTATGGCGTAATTTAATATGATTAAATAATAAATTGATTTTTAAATATTAATCGATAGATAGAGACTGATTAATATTATGTTATGAGATTTACTATGTGTGTTAATAGTAAATAATGGTGGATTTTTTATATACAACATAGTGAGTGATATGTGCATAATTTATTTCATCTCAACCGAGAGTCGCGTGTAGACAAGAATTGAGGTCGAGATAAAAATTATATTTTTAGTGACTCGTATGAAGATTTCGAGGTCACGCATGATTCCTAGTGGGTCGAAATAGTCGGAATAGTATACCCGAGGGTATAATTCGGGTCCCGGGTCTATTTTAGACCAAACCGGCACCTATTGAGGGTAATTTGGTCATTTTAAAAATAAGGGTTAAAGGAACTACAAAAATTAGCACCCTGTATTTGGTAATTAGAATTGGGTTTAGGGTTCATAACTCACAAAACTTAGAGAGGCCATTAGTGAGAAGAGAGAACTAATTTTCGAAGATTAAAGATGGGTTTTGAAGATGAGGAAGGAATCTTGCACCTCAAAGCAATTAGAATGGAAGATTGGAGAAGGAAAACAATCAATCCTCAACCAAGAACAATGAGATCAGATCAAACAAACAAAGGCAAGTGGTTTATTGCAATTAAATTCAAAGTTATAATACCCATGTGTAGGGTTACATGATTTATGAAAATCCTATTTTACCTTATTGGCGAAAAAGATTTATTTTGATGCATATTTGGTTAGGATTGCATGTAGTTGATATTAACACCTGTAGAGGATTAAAAATCAGAAGAAATTTGATTGTCGCTACGAATTTTAATTCTGAGTTTATGTTAAAATCAATATGAAGAACAACATTATCTAGGGTTTAATGGAAACAAAATTTTAATTATTCTCGAAAGGGTTTCGTATGGATTTGATGATATAATTACGTGAGGATTGTCCATATACATGTTAGTAATGTTTGATAATGAAGGGAGATTGTTTCATGAGGTTTTGAGAGGTTTAGAAGGATCAAACTCGGAGAAAACAAAAAAGGGGCATGGTTGATATTTGGTCGATCGATCGATCGACCTATGAATGGCGATCGATCGACTGATCGATTGATTGACCAAAAACCATCGATCGATCGACTAAAGATGATTTTGGGATTCTTTTCTTGGTTGAACTTTAGTGGATTACCATGGATGGAGAGGAACATTGGGGATGATTTTATTCCTATGTGGGGACTTGATAAAGACCAGTAGGTGTGTAGTTAGGATCCATTAAGGTAATTGAGTGTAGGACTTAAAGCATGGATCGATCGGGGCAACCGAGGGAGAGATAGGTCGAGAAAATTGAGAATTAAGATATGGAGAGAGTAAACATCAACTCCACTTGTAAACCAATAGCTGAAAGATGGTGACTATCGAATTAATCTATCATGGGGTAACTAGGATCCTTAGAGTTGTGTAAACACTCCTATATATACGATAGTGAGATAAATCGTAAGGTAAATAGTACGACAAATATGTGAGAGATATATATTATGTACTATTTCATATTATCGGGTTGAGTGAACACCTATTGATGCAGAGTAATGTGCAGGTTGTGTGAAGACCTATAGTATACTAAATTAATATTGGTGATCGAAGTATAAGTTCGAGCCAATAAAAAGTAGAGAGAATACTCTAATAAATACGAAAGTGAAATAAATTCGTAAAGGAAACAAGTATGGTGAATATTAGAAAGAAATATATTATGTACAAGTACGAATAATTTGGTTGTGTGAATACCTATTATATTGATTATTTGGTTGGGTGAATACCTAAAGTATTCTTACTCTTGTATTGGGATCAATGATTTTCGGTGCAATACATGAAAGCTCGATTTGGGGTCGATGATTATCCGGACCAAATCGAAGATAAATAATAGTGGGGTCGATGATAATACCGGACCAACACTACACCAAAACAAGTCAATTCTAACGGGTAAAAACTGTTACAAAAATATTTCTAATTGATTAAATCCGTTAGAAAATTGGCGTTATTTATTTTACTAACAAAATTTGTAACGGATATAATCCGTCAAAAATTTAACATTTGTAACTGACTAAAACCGTTATAATTTATTTTGTAATGGATTTGGCATTGGTACAGTATCACTTATATTAGTAATGGATTTACTAAATTATAACAGTTTTTACCCGTTACAAATATAGAATTTGTAACAAAAAACATTACAAAATACATTGTGAAACTGTCATATATTTGTAATGAAAGTTTTTATTTGTAACGATTGAAGTCCGATAGAACTATTATTATAGTTAAAAAAAATATTAATTTCTCATCAAGCAAATATAAATGAACTAATAATAAGTCATGATCAACCAATGACAATACAAGACCAATGCCCACAAATTTCACTCAAACATAATTTCAAAACACACATGACAAAATTAATGACACTACATTTCGGTGATATTAAATCGATCTAAAACTATATTTCATTCATAACCATTAAAATTACCAAACAAAAAGTAGTACAAGATAAATTATCTAGATTTTAACAATAAACTTTAAACGAAGTCTAATATCATTAATGTTTTAAACATATTATTCTCTCAAAAGTACTCTTCGTGACATTCCTTGAAAATGATCTTTCCCTTAAACTCTTGTAAATATCACCAGCTTTATACTCAGTGTCATAATGAGCCTTGGGATCCAATAAAAACTTTATTTTTTATGACCCATAAATCATGTATTGGATGAGTTTTCCAACAATCTTGGCCTGGTAGACAACATCAAAGATGCATTGGCATCATTAAACATTGTTAGTTTATGTGTTGATATGTAGTGAACAATGAATTCATCAATTGTGCCTGATATATGAATGTGGTATAACCTAAGTTCGTAGTTCAAAAATTAAAGTTCGAAACCTAAGTTTAAATAAAGTATTAGCTAAAAGAAAGAAACACAAGAGATAAATAAAGCTCGTTACCAATAGGTTTTGTTTGGAATTAGATAGAACTTATCATCAACCTGGAGTCGTATTGCACTTACATCATTCTCATCAACGTCCATGTTAATTTAAAAAGAAGTAGATATTGAGAAGAAGAAGAAAACATGTTCAGTTTCGAGGTATTCCTACATCACAAGTGATTCAATTAAATCATCTTGTATAAATATAATGAAAAATGTTATGAAGCCAAATACTTGTTCTCTACGGAAATGACGCATATAACTGTGAGTTTGGTGTTACCTCCAAGTGATTCTCTCAGTATATGCATTAAACAAGAACTTTTATATAGAACAATGTCAGGCTGTTCGGATGGAGTTCTTTCAACAATGATATTTACTAAGTTCATACACCAATTAAATACGATTATCTAAACTCAAATTCACTAATAATTACACAAAGAACAAGCATGCAATAAAAGCTACACTAAACAGAGTTTGATATCACAATCTTTATAACATCAACAGTAGAACAACCCATTGAGTCCACAAAGCAACTGATTGGGGAATATGTCAAAATCACATTTTAATAACATGTAGACAATATAATTTAATGCAAAGCAATTTTTAGAATGCCATATTGAGTACAATACCCCCACATGTCATATTACAAAACATTTAGAGTTAAATTCCTCTATAAAAATATTATATGAACTGTCATAAACTGAGTGTCATCCAATGGCATTTAACAAGTTATTTAACCAGTGACAACCCTGAGTATAGAGCAAGCAGAGACAATTACAACACCTGAAGTATAGAATGAACCCATTACTGATCATAATTTAGTGGATGCACTATGAAATGAATTTAAGAACAAGAAATACCACTTGATATGACTACTTCCTTTCTTAAGCGGTTGGAGCCAAATATTGTTAAACATAGGACTGATCGAATGACGCAGAAAAATAAGACCAGTGGCCATAGAGCAGTCTACATTGATTTAGAATTCGGGAATCCCCACAATCTAGTTAAGAGTGCCCCCGTTATTAGAACAAATATTACAGATTACCTTAGACCAATTAACAAGAAAAGGTTAATTTCTTAATGAGATCAGTTAGATTAAAAATGTACAAAAGAAAAAGTTGGTTCAGTTATTTAAGGAGATACCCTATAAATTGTAGAATATCTCAACCTCTCCCCCAGATTAGCCCTATTGAGAATGAGAAGTGGACTAAGGTTGCTACCAAGAAGAAAAATAGCAAGAGGGAAAAAAAGATCTCTAAGGCAAGGAATTTCTTTAAGATCTGGTAGTAAACTCACCTCTATGAATCTATGCAGATGATCAATTTCGTAATTTGGAACATTCGAGGAATTTCTAAAAAGAGTGAGATTAGAAGAGTGAAAAAGTTATATACGGTTCACAATTTGTATATTATGGTTTTCCTTGAACCAAAAGTGGATTTCTCTAAGATTGGATAGTATATAAGGAAATTTGGATTTGAATCCTCTCAAGCCAATTACGCCAACTCTATTTGGTTTTTTAAGCTTCCAATATTAAATTGAGTATGAATCTATATATCAATCATCCTATATTACATTAGTATGTCAAATTTTCTCTAGTATATCCCAAATGGAATATAAGTGGGGGGATGTTTCCATGTGACTACCTCACAAGTGAAACCACTCAAGAGCCATAGATTATGGGTGGGGACTTCAACACGGTCATTTATGCTGATGAGAAAGTAGGCGAACTTGAATGATGTTCTATCGAATTAGTAAAACAAAGGAATATACCTTCTGTTGATACTTTAGGTCTCCTGTCCTTTGAGAAAGGGCAATATATTCCACCTTCTCTGTGCCATAATCAGCCAGAATACTATCACCCCGATAATAAGGAATTAAAAGTAAAAGTTAATAATATTTGTGTGTATGCGATAGAACACTAAGGAAAGATTTCATATCAAAATGCAGCTATTTATACAAGGGAGTGAATGATGACTGGTGATTTATGCATGGGATAGAATAATGCACTAAAAACAATCCATTATTTATTAGTGATGGCACTATAAAAGAGTCGTAATAGCCATCGTCTTTGATATTATATCAGAGGATAGAAAAAACAAAGTTAAGTTTTGGCTGATTAGAACATAGATTTCAGCAAAACATAAAGCATTGAATGATGAATGATGTTACATTGACCAAATAATGTCAGGCTTTGGGTAAGGTATGGGTCCGATCCAAAGGAAACATCTACACTTAACTATGTTTTACTTCATTAGGTTTGGACATTTGTGAGATAAGTTAGTTAGTGTAGTATTATTGAGGAATTTTACATTAAACAGGCCAGAATCAAAGAACTTACTTAAAATTGTATGATCGAAAAGAAAAATCAACCTCCGCCACCATCATGAATCATGATAATAAACTTTCAGTAAATTTACCAAACATTAGCAATTGCAAACAACAAATTTTTAAAAGAATGAATGCATCAATAAACATAAAAATGAAGTTACATGTCTGTTCAAATACTTTCATGGCTCATCGAAAGGCTGCTGGAAAAAGATCCCCTCTTAACACAAGTCCAAAAGGAGGTTGACATATACAAGAAATAACTTGTAATACTATTATTGAAGAAAAATTAAAGGTGGAATCCAAACTTATTTTAGCTAATCCCAAAATTAAAGTGCACATCCACAAAGTTCAAAGCTTACCCCGGTCCAACCAAGGTTATGTGTATTCCCATGTTGAAAGTTAATAATGTTAAAAGGGATGCCAGACGATGTATCCCATGCAGGTAACAGTCTGTCAGTAATGTCTTTGGCCTTTACAAGGAAAATTTTATCCCCAGAGAGATCATATGTACTAACAAGTCCACCCACAACTCTGGATTGTTTTAAAAACATCAATTAGCACCAGAATTTATACTGTCACCCTACGTTACTTATAAAAAAATGAAAAACTATCTGAGTGCGTATGCCTTATATATACCACATGATAAGACTAATTAAAAAGAAAAATAGAAAAAACCATATAAAGCAACCTTATTGTTGTCTCAAAAACACTAGCATCATAGTTCTTGTAGAAATCCAAAGAGTTAGCAACCCACCTGCCATATATAGATTGTTAATATCAAACATGAAACCAATCTAATATAAAATAAACCATTCAAAAGAATTAGAAAAGAAGTTTTCTTCCTATTGATATTCAGATCATGATTATGAATGTATTATTAAATTATTAAAAAATATGACTGTTCGGGGACCACGGAGAATAGAAGTGACGAAGACAAATGAGACTGGGGGAGTATTGTAGGTTTGGGCATCTTACATGTTGTGCCTTCATTAATCAGTAATTCAATATCCTCTTGATTGCATTTTATAGTCTTATTCAACGCAAGAACGACAGGAAGAAGTATACCAGCTATTAGAAAAGACCCGACTAGAAATGTATGGAGTTATGCAGTCGTGAGGTCATTCTTAGAAACCCTTAAATGTTTCCTTAAAGCCTGGTTTAGATAGCATACAAAATAGTGCCTCCCCATCTCACTCTTAGGTCAAGGGGAAGAAAATGGAACTGGATGGCCAAGGCTTTGATCCTGTAAAATGGGAGTGTACAGAGAACAAGTTAAAATCTCAGATTGCTAAAATAACTGATAAAAGTGGCCTAGTAGATTTTGAAGGAGTTGAGGAATTAGTGTAACTTATGCAACCTGATGGTACTGACAAGAAATTAGATTTATCTTTTAGAATCATGCTTGTTGATATAATATCTATCACAGAATGGTTCGATTACCTTGGACAGTTTGTTCAGCTCAGGGGTTTGCCTGTATTAGACGAATGGCTCCAAGAGTTTCATAAAAGGGGAGATTTATGATGGAGGTATAAGTCCTAAGGAGAGTGATAAATCTGTTAACGAATTTCAATTGGCATTACTCGGTGCATTAGATAATCTTCCGGTAAGTCTTCATACTCTACAGACCTATAATGTCAAGAAGTCTGTGAATCATTTGTGTACTCATAAGAATCCTCAAATTCAGAAAAAGGCTAGGGTTTAGTTGACACATAGAAGAAATGCGTTGAAGCTGAAATGAATATGATCAACGAAAAGTTTGGTTCAAGTCGTTGTGATTGGCCTAATAAGTCGATGATTTCTGAAGTTTCTCACATGGGGAGCCGACGAATTGGAGGATCCTCCAATGTTGGTGTAAAGGGATTCGTTATACAATCTTATGCCACTAAAACTCCTCCCACGAAGCTTGGTTCTAGTGATGATTCCAAGTTTTCATCTCTATCCTTATATTTTCCACTCACAACAGTTTATGAGTGTGAATAAGATCTTACGTAGTCGAAAGTCGAGTAATGGTCTTCACGAATCAGCTGTCACAGGGGTTCATCTACCTTTGTTGGGGATGCTATCTGGATGAATTTATTTGCAAGTGTAGCTGATGGAGAAATATCGAGATCTAATGTCTCACCATTAAGTTCTCTATTAACAAAATCACATGTACAAGAAGACTTGTGCTCTGTAAACGATGCTAAATCGAGGCAAACAGATGAAGACATAACTGAAAGTAAAATTCAACCTAATGAGGGAAAAAATGGTGTTGCTACGTTAGAGAAAGGTCGTAATGAACAATCAAATTATTTTAGTATGGATTTGGAGTAAAATGGAAATGGTTCATTTTCATCCTCTGAGGGAAATGCCCTCGAAATAATGTAAGATCCTTATGCAACCCAGGCATCTACAAGCCCTAGACAAGAGGATATTATTGAGGGTGAAGGAGCTGATCAATTTCATGAGTCAAGAAAGTCAGTTTTTTCCCCAATAAGAAGTAATAATGACATAAATTCAATGCTTAAAGTGGCAAGTCCCTCGACTGATGAAGATACAAGTCATTGGCCATTCATTATAATCACTTTAATTTTAGAGATGAATGAAGGAGAAAGAAAGAGAAACATATTATTTCCAGTGTTGTTCTGAAAATGATTCCACTTACATCATTCACAATTTTATAAAATTGTTAAAAGAAGAAGAATAATTTCATATTATCTTATGAGGAGTGCATATAAGAGAACGGGAATTTACCTTCATGCAAAAAGATGCCTTAAGTGTACTATCTCGTCATAGTTCTTCTGCTTCTTAAGCCTATATTTTTCCTGGAGACAGACTCCAATTCAGTATACATATATCTACATTATACACAGTTCTTGATTACTATAAGTCATACTCACTTGTGAAAATGATATTTTCTTCTCAAATATTGCATTGTTCGTAATAAGATCTTCAACTATTTCATCTGCGGTCACACGCTCTCAGTATGAAAGTAATACTTTAGCCATAGTATCTATGAAAACTAAGCAGGACATAAATTTGAAAATAAAAGTCAATGGTGGACACAATTCACACAAAACAACTACGAAAATTCTAGGTAGCAAACTGGTTCAAAGACTAAGTCATTAAGGTTTTTTAGATCAATCTTTCCAAATACATAAATCCTTCAATAGTTCATTAGAAAGATTCTAAACTATATGCAATACTAGAAGACATTAAATAAAACCTCATTGTTGTTGCATAAATGAAAAAATAGAGTACAACTCTAATTCATTAAAGGTAAATTCATATACTATAAGATACGACTAAAGTAATTACAGCGAGAGACATAGATTTCCCCTTCTCTCCACTAGTTTTCCCAGCCTTTAAGTGAAATGTTTAAAGAGAAAATTAATGCATTCCTCACAAATCAAATTGCAATAATGGAAAATACTAATATAAAAATGAAAGCCAATGCCCATGAATTACTCACAGCAAAGAATGCCTTCACATTAGGATTTTGTTTCTTGAATGTTTTTCTACATTCTTCACTATTACAACGTTGACAAAATGATAGGAAATCTTCGTAAACTACAAGATTTGTCATGTTACCAATGAGGTATGATGTCAATCCCAAGTAAATAGCATGTAAAATATATCAAACAACATCTTTCTCGTGTTCTCAGCATGCAAGTCTGCATAACTAGTTGTAGTGAGTGTTATAATAGACCAGTACATTACAATTACATATATGTTCTAAAGGTTACGTTCTTTGTAATTTGGATAAGCATATCCGATCCATGTTCCCTTTTGATTTGGGTATCTTTCTGCAATCAAATAATTAAAGCACCTCGCATAGTGTGCTGCAAACAGAGTCACCTGAATTTAAATAGAAACAAAATCAATTATTACTTTAAATTTCTAATATAAGTTGAATGTAATGTTTGTAAATGGGTCTATTTAATATATTAATGACTTACAACGATGAGATTTGTACACCAAACCCAAAAATAGTAGAACCATATGTCCTGCGTAAGTTTGAAATTCGTATGGAAATAATTTTGGTTCGTTTAGCTTTTATGATGATAAAAATAAATTGTAACAAATTTCATTAGTGGCAAAATAAAGTATGACGCAAGGAAGATAAAAGTTGTGATTGTCCATTCAATAAAATTGACCCACGTCATTAACAAACGTAACATCATATGATAAAAACAAAAAAAAAATGAAAGAAGATAAATAGATACATGCATAAGGAGCCGAGGAGAGTTGGAAACATCATAAAGGAGCTTTCCCATCCACGCAAATGGTGGGTAAAGAGCGTCTCCAAATTGGGTACGCTCACTTCACTACCCATGTTTGTTCTCGCCTCTCGCTCTTTTTCCCACTGTGAGATCTTGGACTACTAACTTTGTTTTGTAGGAATTTGTTATATTTTTTTATATGTTAGTAATTTTTTATGGTAGCATGAACTTTTTATGTGTTGACCACTAGACTACTAGACTAGTTCACGTGCGAACTACTAAAATAATTCAAACAGCAATATAGTTTCACACACACATTATATCTAGAGCTCACACACTGCACACATTGCACACACACTTTCATATATTCATATTGCACATATAGTTCTGCACACACATACTGCACAAACAGTGTCATAACATATACTGCATACAACACAATTCACACAGTTATAGACATTTCTTATACATAATTTTACACACACTGAACACTATACATTACTCACATGTCAAGAGTTCTAATAGAATTTTACCTAAATTCAATAGTAAAAAAAAAAATTATAACATCATGGATTTGAAATTAGTTGAATTCTATCTCCATAAAATTATAATTGAATCAAAACATAACCTGAGAGTTAAAGACAGTTTGTAATCTATATTTGGGGACTTTCAAATGTCCTTTCCTTTAATAGAGAACGTGTTGCAATATAAAATTGAATGTTTCCCCAGGTGCTTCGTCAACTATAATTACTTTGATCTAAATAATAGTGATCCACATAAGCTACATAAGCTTTATAATGGAAAATGGACATTAGGTCCATCACTAAAATATCTCAGGGACTAGAGTTCTTTGGATTGACCAGAGCGAACGAACATAAATGGATAGAAAATGCTAAAATCAACAGTGACCAATAACACAAAATTTTAAATTGATCTGACTAGCTAATTTATAGATTCTCAAATTTTATGAGATAAATTTTCCACACGAGCAACAAGGGTTATCTTAAAAGTGACCAGAATACCTTATGACACTTTATCATTCCAAATGAATATTAGTCAGAAGAAAAAAAAAGCAAACAAATAGGACAATACGGGAAGAAAAAAAATTTGTAAATCCGACAAAGACACACAAAATCAAACTCAAAACAAAATAGAATATACTTGAACATTTTGTCAAACACAAAACATATAAAATTCCATACGTTCTTATAGTGACTTGATCGAAAACAGAATACACACAAAAAATGTAAAATCATCATCCAGACAAATAGATTAACAGATCAATTCAATTCATAGTTGCATCTTATAACAGCTTTCAAAACACACACACGCATAAACAGAGAAATTGATCAAACCTTTAGAACACGAATTGGTCGGGGGGGCAGATGCTTTATCCTTTACAACACGAATTGGCCTGCAACACGATGGGTTTCGATGATGCAGATGTCAGCGGGACGCAGAGTCCAGGGCAAAGGCACTTGTTGGGGGATGTGCAGAGGTAAGAGGGGAGAGTGCGAGGTTAATGCACGAATTAGGAAGTGGGGTAATAATGTGCCCGACTTGGAGTATTTTTTTCTTTTTTTCTTTTAATGACTTTTGCAATGGTTACGGGGTATTGTAACGGTTATATTTTATTTGTAACGATTTTTAACCATTACAAATTTCTAACTCACAAAATCTGTTACAAAATAAGCCTTTTAGTGTAGTGCAATATAGATACTATGACATTTACATTGGGCCGAGGGATTTTTGGACCAATGTAAATGGTAGGTATATTGGGGTCGATGATAATGCCGGACCAATATACGTACGTATGACCTTTACATAGGGGTTGAGGGATTGCCGGACCAATGTAAATGGTAGGATTATTGGGGTCGATGATTTGCCGGATCAATAAAACCTTATAGTATATGTTGGGTGTGAAATATATACCTTATGATTTTCTAATTATGTGCGATAGTAGACTTATAGATGATATATAGAGAGATGTACATCTAAATGGTAAATTAAGTAGAGAGAAACTTAATCACGAAATTTAAAATAGGCTGGGAATAGGATATAGTAAATTAAGTAGTGAAACTTAATTATGGAGGTTAAACGATAATAGGATAATTTGGGTTCGATGATTATCCGGACCAATGATCCTTATAGTGTATGTTGTGAGTGAAATATCTACCGTATAAATAATCTGCTTGCGTGGGAAAGTAGATAGTTAGATGACGTGTATACATCTAAAAGTAAGTTTGAGTAGGGAAACTTAATTAAAAGGATTTAATATTAGATAGTGGATATCTAAAGGATAAAATTTACTAGGGAGACTTAATCATAGATATGAAAAGATAGCATGTGATGAATGTTATTATTGTGTTAATTAACAACTGAGGGTTGTAAATAAATTTATGTACTGTATGGGAGGTATGGGAAGTTAGATGTGTAGATAAGTTTGATTGAATACTCTAGTCTATTAGCTTGGGTAGTATAGCTAGGTGGGCTAAGTATAGAACGTTAAGTGTGCATTATAGATGAGAGGTGAGGAGAACTCAAGAGAGAGTGTACGCGAACATGTGTAATCAATAACTGAATTTTATTGTGATAAATGCTTGCTAAATATTTTCAAAATGTTTTGAGGACTAACTCTTGCTATAAAATATTTCTAAAACCCTTTAGGTGTCAAGACACATGGACGCCAGACTTGAGGATTTCATTCCAGGGACTCAGAGTTATAGCACTGTGGATGCTGACAGGATCTTAATTAGACGATTCTACCTTTTTGATCTAGTGTAGGATCTTATTTTATATTCCATGTATGGACATGTTGTCCTCTGATTATTTACAATTATTCAGTTCTTTTAAGTATTATGGATTGTGGTTTTGAACTTTTAGCCGATGGTTTATCGAAAAGTCTTTTATTCATATATATTGTGTTGGATTGAACTGTAGTATACTGTGAATGTTTTATTTAGTTTTTTCGCATGGAACATTTTATGGTGTTAATGAAAGATAAAATTTGGCACCGGTTTAATTTCACTTAGGTGGTAAGTAATTAAAACGTTTTCGACAGTGATGCTAAGAATGAACCATATGAGAAACCTGTTTTAATTTAATAAAGGCCTGATCACCTGATGTTTAATTTGGCGGGGTGTCACAAAATGCACACTTATTTTGTTATAATTTTAGACAAACATAAGATTACGTCAAAAAAAAAGTACACCGCAACTAACAAAAGAAAATACCAATCCACTTTCAGACATTGTGACGGAGCTATAGGGATCTCCTAAATTCATTGAACAAGTAAGAGAGTTTTCCACAGAGGTCCCTATAAATTGGGACTTGTTCACACAACCTTTCTCTTACTTCCTCATTCTGATAACTCAAATAAAATTAGCTGCATCCCAACCAGATCCTCTGATGGTTACTACTTTTTGATACAGGTCCAGTATACGCTTCAATATATAATAACGTCGTTGTAAATCTTCATGATGTATAAAATGGGGACCAAACCCCATGTTATTTACTACACCTAATCCTGTGAATGGTCACGCCCAATGGGTCACGGCCCAATTCCACGACCAGCTGGTCGCGGACTTGGGCCTTGACCATATCAATTTTTAGCGTGACCATAATCATTGCCACATTGAGTCATGGATGCTCTGAAAGTGGTCACGGCCAAAAAACCTGACCACTGTGGGTCACGTCCCAAGTCCGTGACCAGGGCTTGACCATCTTGGCGCCAAATTCGTGCCAAAATTCCTTCCAAGCTTGGTCACGGATGGGTCAAGGACTTGGACCGTGACCACTTCCGAGAAAAAAAATTGGTCGTGCAAATGGGGTCACGACTGGGGGCCGAAACCAAATTTTGAAGGGGGTCACGTCTTGGGGCCGTGACCATACCTCATTCGAAGGGCTGTTGGTCGCTCATGGTGGGTCACGTCCTAGAGCCGTGACCACTTCCGGGGAAAAAAATTGGTCGCACAAATGGGGTCACGTCTGGGGACCGAAACCAAATTTTGAAGCTGGTCACGGCTTGAGACCGTGACCATACCCCATTCGAAGGGATGTTGGTCTCGCATGGTGGACTGTTGTTGGTTGAGCATGGTGGGTCACGGCCTAGAGCCGTGACCAGTGATCATGGGGATAACTAATTGGTCACGGAGGTTGGGTCACGGCTCTAGGCCGTGACCAGGTTAACATATTAAAAGACGATTTACTAACAATGCTACCCAAATTTCTGCCATTTGCGGTTTAGCTTTGGACGATTTGGGCGATTTCGGATTTCGGCTATTTGGGGTTTTTGTTGATTTCATCTAAGATTCGTGAAAGGTATGTGTGTATATGTGTGTGCATTTCGATTTGTTTTGATTTGTGGTAGCTATGTGTGTGTGTGTATATGTATATGTGTGTGTATATGTGTGTGTGTGTGTGCATTTTGATTTGTTTTTATTTGTGGTAGCTATTTGTGTTTATATGTGTGTGTGTATAAATTATGACAATAAACCCTAGATTGTATGTGTGTATTTTTTTTACAAAATAGTATTCAAAACTCTAGACATTATGTATGTGTATGTGGGTGCATGTATGTGTGTATAGATTATGTCAATAAACCCTAGATTGTATGTGTGTGTATTTTTTTTTACAAAATATTATTCAAAACTCTAGATATTATATTTTTTTGACAAAATATAATTAAATGTATTTATAATAAGTAAAAAAAATTACAACCGCCTTGTTGTTGGTTATATGTATGCATAGATTTATGTCAAAAAAATATTAGGGTTTAAGTAAACCCTAGATTGTATGTATGTGTATGTATAGATTATGTCAATAAACCCTAGATTGTATGTGTGTTTATTTTTTGACAAAATATGTTTGTCTTGTTTTTTTTTTGACAAAATATAATTAAATGAATTTTTTTTGACATAGGAGTCGCAAACACGTGTGCACGTTACTATAGTGAGATATTGTTGGCTTGGTTGTTGAATACTATGTTGTATTTATTGAATTTATACTAGTGTCGATAAATGTACATGTTATTAAATTTGTTGGGTGTATTCTTGATTTGCCTATGAAAAAGTATATCACATATCTTGCGATTAATGTGCATTTTTTGACGTTTACGTCAAGATATTATGAGGCTACAACTTGACATGGAACAAATACAACTTAATTCCGTTCATTCATATTTTAACTTGATATGTATGCCATAGTTATGTTGATTTTATACAGTTTTGTTTTAGTTTGAGATTTAACACCAGGTACTCTTTACTTTAACTAAAGTAGTTATATAATTGATACACATTATCTATTAAATCTTTTAGAAGATAGAAGGAGTACGGCACAATTATTGGTTGTTGGTTTGTTGTTGGATAGTATGTTTGAAGGAATATGGGATAATTAGAAGGAGTACGGGATAATTATTAGTTTGATTGCTGGATAATATGTTGAAAATATTTTAGACTCCCGGATTCAGAATATGACGATAACTTGCTAATGTCTAGACATAAGATTTAAAACATTTTGTTAGAGGGTAGAAACCCGAAACATCGCACAAATGGCCCTGTGAGAGGTGAAAACACAAAACAACCCTCGTATGGTCCTGTGAGAGGCACCAACACCTCTCACGGGACTAATGTAACTCGTAGGAACTGAACGCGCGATCACGGGATTCCCGGTTTGAAAATACGACAAAAATTTGAAAATATGAGGATTTAAGCTTGAAAACAAGGCGTTAGAGGGTGAAATTATTAAACAGCCCCCGTACGGTCCCGTGAGAGGCACCAACACCTCTCACGGGACTAATGCAACACGTAGGAATGGATCGAGTGATAACGGGGATCCCGGTGTGAGAATACGATGATAATTTGAAAATATGAGGACTTAAGCTTGAAAACAAGATGTTAGAGGATGAAAACTCGAAATAGCCCCCGTACGGTCCCGTTAGAGGCACCAACACCTCTCATGGGACCAATGTAACACGTATGAATTGATCGCGCGATAACGGGAATATTAGTTTGAGAATACAATGATAATTTGAAAATATGAGGACTTCGGTTTGAAAACAAGGCGTTAGAGGGTGAAAACTCGAAATAGCCCTCGTATAGTCCCTTGAGAGGCACCAACACCTCTCACGAACCAATGTAACACGTAGAAACTGATCGTGCAATACTGGGATTCCTGGTTTGAGAATACGATGATAATTTGAAAATATGAGGAATTAAGCTTGAAAATAAAGCGTTAGAGGGTGAAAACTCAAAATAGCCCTCGTACGGTCCCGTAAGAGGCACCAACATCTCTCATGGGACCAATGTAACACGTATGAACTGACCGCATGATAACAGGAATCCTGGTTTGATAATGTGATGATAATTTGAAAATATGAGGACTTCAATTTGAAAACAAGGCATTAGAGGGTGAAAACTCAAAACAACCCCCATACAGTCCCTTAAGAGGCACCAACACCTCTCACGGGACCAATTAACACGTATGAACTGACCGCGTGATAATGGGATTCCTGGTTTGAGAATATGATGATAATTTGAAAATATGAGAACTTAAGCTTGAAAACAAGGCGTTAGAGGGTGAAAACTCGAAACAGCCCCCTTACGGTCCCTTGAGAGGCACCAACACCTCTCACGGGACCAATGTAACACGTAGGAACTAACCGCACAATCACGGGACTCCCAGTTTGAGAATATGATGATAATTTGAAAATATGAGTACTTAATCTTGGAAACAAGGCGTTTGAGGGGGGAAATACAAAACAGTCCCCATATAGTCCCGTGAGAGGCACCAATACCTCTCACGGGACTAATGTAACACGTAGGAACTAACTGCGCGATAAGAGGACTCTCAGTTTGAGAATACGATAATAATTTGAAAATATGAGGACGTAAGGTTGAAAACAAGGCATTAGAGGGGAAAAACTCGAAACAGCCTCCGTACACCAACATCTCTCACGGGACCAATGTAACACGTAGGAACTAACTGCATGATAACAGAACTCCCAATTTGAGAATACGATAATAATTTGAAAATATGAGGACTTAAGCTTAAAAATAAGGCGTTAAAGGGTGAAAAATCAAAACATCCCCCGTACGGCTCCGTGAGAGGCACCAACACCTCTCATGGGACCAATGTAACACGTAGAAACTAACCGCACGATCGCTAGACTCTCGGTTTGAGAATATGATGATAATTTGAAAATATGAGGACTTCCAGGTGGCTGTGTGATTAGCTCCACCAATCCCTTCTTCAGGATATTATGAATCCTATTTCTTGACAAATCCATGAGGACTAAGAAAAAATAGGTGGACTATTTTTAGGCAAGATAGGGATGCTATAATATATGAGTGAAGGAGTACAAATATTTTCCCTTTGTTATTTCTCTATGACAACTCTCAACAACAATTCTAAGTTGTACCATTTCTTGCTAATACTTTTTCTTCATTTCCATTAGCATCATTTAAAGGCTTCTCTAATGGAATTTTATTAGTAGCTAACTCAACATCTCCTTCCTTGCTACTTTCCACAACCTCTTCTAATGGCTTATAAGTATAAAACCAAGCACATATAGCATAATATATGAGATTAACCACTTGTATTCCAGTCACAAGCCATTAGTAATACTCCAATCTTCCCCTATTAAGGTTCCGATCAGGCATCCAATTCCTTTCCTTTCCAGTATATTTGTGAACCAATGTTACCACAAGGGTACCTATGTAATTTCCTATTGATACTGCTAAAGAATATAGTGCCACTGCAGTGCTTTTATAGCTCTGCGGGGATTGATCATAAAGAAACTCCAAGTGCCCAACTAACATGAAAACTTCAGCTAACCCATGTAGACAATACTGGGGAATCAACCAAAAGACACTTATAGGTAAAACTACAGTGGGTTTGTTCAGTAAAATAAAATCTGCAGCCACTCCTTTTCATGTGATCTCAACTAATGCTGAAATAATGGTAGCAATGATGTTAAACATAAAGCCTATGCCCATTCTTTGTAAGCATGTAATGCCTGCCGGGTTTCCTGTGAAGCGACGCAAGAAGGGGATAAAGAGGCGCTCATAGATAGCAAGCCCAATGAGGATAATGAGGATACTGAAGACGGATAAGGTATATGGAGGTATTTCAAAGGAGGGAAAGAGGTGGCGATCCATAGTGCGAGCTTGCTGGATGGTGAAGTTGTGTTGATGATAATGTGAGGTGACGAGTAATATTCTAGCTGCCCAAATGGGCAACATTCAGATGATGGATTTTATCTCTTCAACTCTGTGTACAGTGGAAAATATCCATATATTTGGTTGGTTTAAATCTTTGGTGTCATCGCGCGTTACTATAGCAGCTCGATCAAACCATCCGGAAAAATTAGCATAAGAAGTTCAAATAATTAGATAGAAGGTCTATTAATCTAGTCCTCACTCTTCAACATTGCCTTACATGTGTATGAAAGTTTAATCCGTCTTGAGATGAAACTTCAGGGAAAACTACTTTGAATTGAATTATAATAAAGGGGCAAAACCATAAAAAGAAAAGTAATGAATACCTTTAATATTCTTAACCAAGAAAAATGAGTCATTTCTCTTGTTGCAAAAAAATAAGGAGCTAATCACATAGCTATATAACAGCTATATATGACCATATATAACATCTATATATGGATCATATATAGCATCTATATATGGCCATATATAACAGCTATATGTAGCAGCTATATAAGCCATATATAGATTGAAAACAAGGCGTTAAAGGGAAAAAAACAAAATAGCCCTTGTACAGTCCCGTGAGCGGCACCAACAACTCGCACGGGACTAATGTAACTCATATAACTGACCGTGTTATCATGGGACCCTCGATTTGAGAATACGACGATGATTTGAAAATATGTAGACTTAGGGTTAAAAGTGGCATGAAAGGGCGAAATCTCGAAATAACACCCGAACGGCCCCGTGAGAGGCACCAACACCTCGCACGTGACCAATGTAACTCGTAGAAACTGACTGCGCAATCACGGGACTCCCGATTTGAGAGTACGAGGATAATTTGAAAATATAAGGAATTAGGCTTACAAAATGCCATTAGAGGGCGAAACCTCAAAATAACCTCCGAATGGCCCCGTGAGAGGCACCAACACCTCTCCCGAGACCAATGTAACTCCTACGAACTGATCGCGCGATCACGGCACTCCTAGTTTGAGAATACGATGATAATTTGCATATTTTAGACTTAGTCTTACAAACTTGGCTTTAGTGGGGGAAAACCCGAAACATCCCCGAACGTCCCCATGAGTGTCACCAACACCTCGAATGGGACCAATGTAACTCGAACGAACTGATCACGCGATCACGGGACTGCCGGTTTGAGAATACGATGATAATATAAAAATAACAGGACTTAGGCTTAAAAACTTGGCGTTAGTGGGAGAAAACCCGAAACTGCCCCGAACGGCCCCGTCAGTGGCACCAACACCTCGCACGGGACCAATGTAACATTTACGAACTGACCCCGCGATCACGGGACTACTGGATTAAGAATACGACGATAATTTAAAAATATCAGGACTTAGGCAAAACATGACGTTAATGGGGGAAAACCCAAAATAACCCCCGAACGGCCCCGTGAGTGGCACCAACACCTTGCACGGGACCAATGTAACTCGTACGAACTGATCGTGCGATCACGAGACTATCGGTTTGAGAGTACGATGATACTTTACATATTTCTAGACTTAGTCTTAAAAACTTGATGTTAGTGGGCGAAAACCCGAAACAGCCCCTGAACGGCCCAGTGAGTGGCACCAACTCCTCGCACGGGACCAATGTAACTCGTACGAACTGACCGCGTGATCATGGGACTTCCGGTTTGAGAATACGACAATAATTTGCAAATCTCTAGACTTAGGCTTAAAAAGTTGGCGTTAGTGGGTGAAAACTCGAAACAGCCCATGAACGGCCCCGTGAGTGGCACCAACACCTCGCATGGGACAAATGTAACTCGTACGAACTGACCGCGCAATTACGGGACTCCTGGTTTGAGAATACGATGATAATTTAAAAATATCAGGACTTAGGCAAAATATGGCCCCGTGGGAGAAAACACGAAACATCCCCCGAATGGCCCCGTGAGTAGCACAAACACCTCGCACGGGACCAATATAAGTTGTATAAACTGACCGCGTGATCACGGGACTGCCGGTTTGAGAGTACGGAGATAGTTTTCATATTTCTAGACTTAGACTTAAAAGCTTGTCGTTAGTGGGCGAAAACTCAAAACATCCCCCGAACGACCCCGTGAGTGGCACCAACACCTCGCACGGGACCAATGTAACTCGTACGAACTGATCGCATTCACGGGACTGTCGATTTGAGAGTACGGCGATAATTTGCATATTTCTAGACTTAGGCTTAAAAACTTGTCGTTAGTGGGTGAAAACTCGAAACATCCCCCGAACGGCCCCTTGAGTTACACCAACACCTCGCACGAGACCAATGTAACTCTTACGAACTGACTGCGCGATCACGGGACTCCCGATTTGAGAGTATGACGATAATTTGAAAATATAGAGACTTAGACTTAAAAAATGGCATTATAGGGACAAAACCTGAAACAACTCTCGAACGTCCCCATGAGAGGCACCAACACCTCGCACGGGACAAATGTAACTCGTACGAACTGACCGCGTGATCAAATAACCTTTCATTTGAAAATATGATGATAATTTAAAAATATCTAGACTTAGGCTTAAAAGATGGCATTAGAGGGTCAAAACCAGAATCAGCCTCGGAACGGTCACGTGAGAGGCACTAACACCTCGCACGGGACCAATAAAACTCGTATGAACTGACCGCACGATCACGTAACCCTCGATTTGAGAATACGATGATCATTTGAAAATATCTAGACTTAGGCTTAAAAAATGGCATTAGAGGGTCAAAACCCAAAACAGCCCTAGAACGGTCCCGTGAGAAGCACTGACACCTCTCACGGGACCAATGTAACTCGTAGGAACTGATCGCGCGAACACGGGACTCCCAGTTTGAGAATACGACAATAATTGAAAAATATCAGTACTTAGGCTTAAAAACATGGAGTTAGAGGATGAGAAGCCAAAACAGCCTCCGAACGACCCTGTGGGAGGCACCAACACCTTTCACGGGACCAATGTAACTCGTAGGAACTAATCGCGCAGCCACGGGACACTCGGCTCGAAACTATGATGGTAATTTGAATATTTTTAGACTTGGGCTTAAAAACATGACGTTAGTGGGTGAAAACCCGAAATAGCCCCCGAACGACCCCATGGGTGGCACCAACACCTCCTATGGGACCAATGTAACTCGTAGGAGCTGACCACGCAGCCAGGGGACTCCCGATTTGAGAATATGATGAAAATTTGCATAGTTCTAGACTTAGGCTTAAAAACATGGCGTTAGTGGGTGAAAAGCCGAAACAGCCCCGTGAGTGGCACCAACACCTCGTACGGGACCAATATAACTCGTAGGAGATAACTTCACGATCACGGGAACCTCGATTTGAGAATACGATGATAATTTGCATATATCTAAACATAGGGAATACATGGCGTTAGTGGAGAAAAACCCAAAATAGCCCTCGAACGGCCCCGTGGGAGGCACCAACACCTCCCATGCGAATAATGTTACTCGTAGGAACTGACCGTACGATCACGGAACTCTCGGCTTGAGAATACGACGATAATTGAAAAATATCAGGACTTAGGCTTAAAAACACGGCGTTAGTGGGTGAAAATGCAAAACAGCCCCTGAACAACCCCATAGGAGGGACCAACACTTCCCACGGGACCAATGAAACTCTTAGGAATGGATCGCGTAGCCACAGTACACCCGGTTTGAGAATACGATGGTAATTTGAATATTTTTAGACTTAGGATTAAAAACATGGTCATAGTGGGAGAAAAGCCGAAATAGCCCCCGAATGGCCCGTGAGTGGCACCGACACCTCGCACGGGACCAATGTAACTCCTACGAACCGAAAATGCAATCACTGGACCCCCGGTTTGAGAATGCGATGATAATTTGTATATTTCTAGACTTAGGGAAAACATGGCATTAGTGGGGGAAAACTCAAAACAGCTCCCGAACGGCCTCGTGACCAACACCTCCCACAGGACCAATGTTACTCGTAGGAACTGACCGCGCAATCATGGGACTCCCGGTTAGAGAATACGATGATAATAGAAAAATATCAGATCTTAGGCTTAAAAACATGGTGTTCGAGGTTGAAAACCTAAAACATCCCCCCGAGCGGCCCCGTGGGAGGCACCAACACCTCCCACGGGACCAATGTAACTCATAGGAACTGACCGTGTAGCCACGGGACACCCGATTTGAAAATACGATGGTAACTTGAATATTTCTAGACTTGGGCTTAAAAACATGGCATTAATGGGTGAAAACCAGAAACAACCCCTGAACGGCCCAGTGGGAGGGACCAACACCTCCCACGGGACAAATGTAACTCATAGAAACTGACGCCGCAACCACGGGACACCCGGTTTGAGAATACGACGATAATTTGAACATTTCTAGACTTGGGCTTTAAACATAGTGTTAGTGGGTGAAAAGTCTAAATAGCCCCTGAACGGCCCCGTGAGTGTCACCAACACCTCGCATGGGACAAATGTAACTCCTAGGAACTGACCGTGCAATCACAGGACCCCCGGTTTGAGAATACGACGATAATTTGCATATTTCTAGACTTAGGGAAAACATGGCATTAGTGGGGAAAAACCCGAAACAGCCACTGAACGGCGTCTTGGGAGGCACCAACACCTCCCACGGGACCAATGTAACTCATAGGAACTGACTGCGCGATCACGGAACTCTCGGTTAGAGAACAGGACGATAATTGAAAAATATCAGATCTTAGGCTTGAAAACATGGCATTAGAGGGTGAAAAACCAAAACATCCCCCCAAATGGCCCCGTGGAAGGCACCAACACCTCCCACGGGACCAATGTAACTTGTAGGAACTGACAGCGCAGCCACGGGACTTCCGTTTTAAGAATACGATGATAATTTACATATTTCTAGACTTTGGCTTAAAAATATAGCGTTAGTGGCTGAAAAGTCGAAACAGTCCCTGAATGGCACCGTGAAGGGCACCAACACCTCGCACGGGTCCAATGTAACTCGTAAGAACTAACAGCACGATCACGAGACCTACGATTTGAGAATACGATGATAATTTGAATTATACTAGACTTAGGCAAAACATGGCGTTAGTGGGAGAAAATCCGAAACAACCCCCGAACGGCCCTGTGGGAGGCACCAACACCGTCCACGGGACTAATGTAACTCGTACGAACTGACCGTACAATCACGGGCCTCCCGGTTTGAGAATACGACAATAATTAAAAATTATTAGGAGTTAGGCTTAAAAACATGGCGTTAAAGGGTTAAAACCCAAAATAGCCCTCGAGCTGCCCCATGGGAGGCACCAATAACTCCAACGGGACCAATGTAACTCGTAGTAACAGACCGTGCAACCACAGGACTCCTGACTTGAGAATACGATGATAATTTGAATATTTTTAGACTTGGGCTTAAAAACATGGCGTTAGTGGGTGAAAACCCGAAATAGCCCCTGAACAGCCCCGTGGGAAGCACTAACACCTCCCACTGGACCAATGTAACTCATAAGAACTAACCGCATAGCCACATTACTCCCAGTTTGAGAATACAATGATAATTGAAAAATATCAGTACTTAGGCTTAAAAACATGGCATTAGAGGACGAAAACCCAAAACAACCCCTCGAACGGCCCTGTGGGAGGCACCAACACCTCCCACGAGACCAATGTAACTCGTGGAAACTAACCACGCAGCCACAAGACTCCCGTTTAGAGAATATGATAATAATTTGCATATTTATAGACTTAGGCTTAAAAATATGGCGTTAATGGGTGAAAAGTCGAAACACCCCCGAAAGGCCCCGTGAGTGGCACCAACACCTCACATGGAACCAATGTAACTCGTTGGAACTGACCACGCGATCACGGGACACCCAATTTGAGAAAATGAAGATAATTTTCATAATTCTAGACTTAGGCAAAACATGGCGTAACTGGGAAAAACCTGAAACAACCCCCGAACGGCCCCGTAGGAGGCACCAATACCTCTCACGGGACCAATGTAACTCGTTGGAACTGACTGTGCGATCACGGGACTCCTAATTTGAGAATACGATGATAATTGAAAAATACCAGGACTTAGTCTTAAACACATGGCGTTAGATGGTGAAAACCCGAAATAGCCCCCAAATGACCCCGTGGGAGGCACCAACACCTCCTACGGGACCAATGTAACTCTTAGGAACTGACCGTGCAGCCATGGGATGCCCAGTTTTAGAATACGACGATAATTTGAATATTTCTAGTCTATGGCTTAAAAACATAGCGTTAGTGGGTGAAAACCCAAAATAGCCCCCGAACGGCCTCGTGGGTGACACCAACACCTCCCACGGGACCAATGTAACTTATACTAATAGACCACGCAGCCACGGGACTCCCGATTTAAGAATACGACGATAATTTGCATATTTCTAGACTTAGGCTGAAAAGCATGGCTTTAGTGGGTGAAAAGCCAAAACAACCCCGAACGGCCCCGTGAGTAGCACTAACACCTCGCACGTGACCAATGTAACTTGTACGAACTGATCGCACGATCACGAGACCCCCAGTTTGAGAATACGATGATAATTTTCATAATTCTAGACTTAGGTGAAACGTGGCGTTAGTGGGGAAAACTTGAAACAGCCCCCGAACGGCCCCGTGGGAGACTCCAACACCTCCCACGAGACAAATGTAACTCCTAGGAACTGACCGCGCGATCCCCGGACTCCCAGTTTTAGAATACAACGATAATTAAAAAATATCAGGACTTAGGCTTAAACACATGGCGTTAGAGGGTAAAAACCCAAAACAGCCCCCGAATGACCCCGTGGTAGGCACCAACACCTCGCACGGGACCAATGTAACTCATAGGAACTAATCGCACATCCACGGGACACCTGATTTGTTAATATGATGATCATGTGAATATTTCTAGACTTGGGCTTAAAAACATGACGTTAGTGGGTGAAAACTCAAAACAACCCCTGAACAGCCCCGTGGGCGGCACCAACACCTCCCACGTGACCAATGTAACTCGTAGGAACTATCCTTGCATCCATGGGACTCCCGGTTTGAGAATACGATGATAATTGACATATTTCTAGACTTGGGCTTAAGAACATGGCGTTAGTGGGTGAAAAGACGAAACAGCCCCCAAACGGCCCCGTGAGTTACACCAACACCTTGCACTCGACCAATGTAACTCGTAGGAACTGACCACGTGATCGTCGGACCCCCGGTTTGAGAATACGATGATAATTTTCATATTTCTAGACTTAGGGAAAATATGGCATTAGTGGGGGAAAACCCGAAACAGCCCCCAAACGGCCCCGTGGGAGCACCCACACCTCCCACGGGACCAATGTAACTCATAGGAATTGATCGTGTAACCACGGGACACACGGTTTATTAATACGACGATAATTTGAATATTTCTACACTTGGTCATAAAAACATGGCGTTAGTGGGTGAAAACCCGAAACATCCCCCGAACGGCCCCGTGAGTGGCACCAACACCTCGCACGGGACAAATGTAACTCATAGGAACTGATCGCGCAGCCACGGGACACCCGGTTCGTTAATACGATGGTAATTCGAATATTTCTAGACTTGGGCTTAAAAATATGGCATTAGTGGGTGAAAACCCGAAACAACCCCTGAATGGCCCCGTGAGTGGCACCAACACCTCGCACGGGACCAATGTAACTCGTAGGAACTGATCGCGCAGCCACGGAACCCCCGGTTTGAGAATACGAAGGTAATTTTAATATTTCTAGACTTGGGCTTAAAAACACGATGTTAGTGGGTGAAAAGCCAAAACATCTCCTGAACGGCCTCGTGAGTTCCAGCAACACCTCGCGCGGGACCAATGTAACTCGTAGGAACTGACCGCGAGATCATGGGACCCCAGGTTTGAGAATACGCTGATAATTTACATATTTTTAGACTTAGGGAAAACATGGTGTTAGTGGGAGAAAACCTGAAATAGCCCCTAAACGTCCCTGTGGGAGGCACCCACACCTCCCACGGGACCAATGTAACGCGTAGGAACAGACCGAGCGATCACGGGACTCCCGATTTGAGAATACGACAATAATTGAAAAATATCAGGACTTAGGCTTAAAAACATGGCGTTAGTGGGTGAAAATCCAAAACAGCCCCCTAACGGCCCCGTGGATGGCACCAGCACCTCCCACAAGACAAATTGAACTCGTAGGAACTGACCGTGCAACCACGGGAGATCCGGTTTGAGAATACGATGGTAATTTGCATATTTCTAGACTTAGGCTTAAAAACATGGCGTTAGAGGGTGAAAAGTTGAAATAGCCCCCGAACGACCCTGTGAGTGGTACCAACACCTCACACGGGACCAATGTCACTCGTACGGACTAATCATGCGATCACATAACCTTCGGTTTGAGAATACGATGATAATTTGCATAATTCTAGACTTAGGCAAAATATGTCGTTAGTGGGGAAAACCCGAACGGCCTCATAGGAGGCACCAAAACCTTCCACGGGACCAATGTAACTCGTAGGAACTGACCGCACGATCATAGGACTCCCACATTGAGAATACGATGATAATTAAAAAAATATAAGAACTTAGGCTTAAAAACATGGCGTTAAAGGGTAAAAACCCAAAACATCCCCCGAACGGCCCCGTCAGAGGCACCAACACCTCTGATGGGACCAATGTAACTCGTAGGAGCTGACCACGCAGCCACGGGACACCCGGTTTAAGAATATGACGATAATTTAAATATTTCTAGACTTGGGCTTAAAAACATGGTGTTAGTGGGTGAAAGCCTGAAATAGCTCCTGAGCGGCCCCGTGGATGGCACCAAAACCTCCCACGGGACCAATGTAACTCATAAGAGCTAACGGCATTGCCACGGGACTCCCGATTTTAAAATACGAAGATAATTTATATATTTATAGACTTAGGCTTAAAAACATGGCGTTAGTGGGTGAAAAACTGAAACAACCCCCGAACGGTCCCGTGACTGGCACCAACACCTCGCACGGGACCAATGTAACTCGTAGGAACTGACCGCGTAATCACGGGACCCTCGGTTTGAGAATACGACAATAATTTACATATTTATAGACTTAGGGAAAGCATGGCGTTAGTGGGGGGAAACTCAAACAGCCCCCGAATGGAAACGTTGGAAGCACCAACACCTCCCACGGGACCAATGTAACTTGTAGGAACTGATCGCGCGATCACGTGTCTCCCAATTTTAGAACACGATGATATTTAAAAAATATTAGGACTTACGCTTAAGACATGGCGTTAGAGGGTGAAAACCCAAAACAACCCCCGAACGGCCCCGTGGGTGGCACCAACACCTCCCACTGGACCAATGTAACTCATAAGAACTGACCGCGCAGACACGGGACAACCGATTTGAGAATACGATAGTAATTTGAATATTTCTAGATTTGGGACTAAAAACATCGCGTTGGTGGGTTAAAAGCCGAAATAGCCCCCGAACAGCCACGTGGGTGGCACCAACACCTCACGTGGGACCAATGTAACTCCTAGGAACTGACCGTGCGATCATGGGACCCCCACTTTGAGAATACGATGATAATTTTCATATTTCTAGACTTAGGAAAAACATGGCGTTAGTGGGGAAAACCCGAAACAGCCCCCAAACGGCCCCGTCGGAGGCACCAACACCTCCCAAGGAACCAATGAATCTCGAAGGAATAGACCGCGTGATCACAGGACTCCCGATTTGAGAATACAACGATAATTGAAAAATATCAGGACTTAGGCTTAAAGACATGGCGTTAGAGGGTGAAAACCCAAAACAGCTCCCGAATGGCTCCGTGGGAGGTACCAACAACTCCCACGGGACCAATGTAACTTGTAGGAACTGACCGCGCAGCCACGGGACACCCGATTTTATAATAAGACATTAATTTTTATAGACTTGGGCTTAAAAACTAGGCGTTAGTGGGTCAAAACCCGAAAAATCCCACGAACGGTCCTGTGGGTGGCACCAATACCTCCCACGGGACTAATATAACCCGTAGGAACTAACCACGCAATCACGGGACCCCTGACGTGAGAATATGACGATAACTTTCATAATTCTAGACTTAGGCAAAACATGGTGTTAGTGGGGAAAAACCCCAAACAGCCCCCGAACGGCCCCGTGGGGGCACCAACACCTCCCAAGGGACCAATGTAACTCGTAGGAACTAACCGCGGGATCACAGGACTCCCGGTTTGGTAAAACAACGATAATTGAAAAATATCAGGAGTTAGGCTTAAAAACATGGTGTTTGAGGGTGAAAACCCAAAACAACCCCCGAATGGCCCCGTGGGAGGCACCAATACCTCCTACGGGGCCAATGTAACTCGTAGGAGCTGATCGCGCAGCCACGGGACACCCGATTTGAGAATATGATGGTAATTTAAGTATTTCTAGACTTGTGCTTAAAAACATGGCATTAATGGGTGAAAACTCGAAACATCCCCCTAACGCCCCTGTGGGTGGCACCAACACCTCCCACAGGATCAATGTAACTCATAGGAACTGACCACGCAGCCACGAGATCCCAATTTTAGAATACGACGATGATTTGCATATTTATAGACTTAGGCTTAAAAACATTGTGTTAGTGGGTTAAAGTCGAAACAGCCCCCGAACGACCCCGTGAGTGGCACCAACACCTCGCACGGGACCAATGTAACTCATAAGAACTGACCGCGCGATCAGGGAACCCCCGGTTTGAGAATACGAAGGTAATTTGAATATTTCTAGACTTGGGCTTAAAAACACGATGTTAGTGGGTGAAAAGCCGAAACATCTCCTGAACGGCCTCGTGAGTTCCACCAACACCTCGCGCGGGACCAATGTAACTCATAGGAACTGACCGCGCGATCATGGGACCCCAGGTTTGAGAATACGCTGATAATTTTCATATTTCTAGACTTAGGGAAAATATGGTGTTATTGGGAGAAAACCCTAAATAGCCCCTAAACGGCCCTGTGGGAGACACCAACACCTCCCACGGGACCAATGTAACTCGTGGGAACTGACCGCGCGATCACGGGACTCCCCATTTGAGAATACGACGATAATTGAAAAATATCAGGACTTAGGCTTAAAAACATGGCCTTAGAGGGTGAAAACCCAAAACAACCCCCAAATGGCCCCGTGGGCGGCACCAACACCTCTCAGCGGACCAATGTAACTTGTAAGAACTTACCGCGCAGCAACGGGACATCCGGTTTGAGAATACGACAGTAATTTGAATATTTCTAGATTTGGGCTTAAAAACATCGCGTTAGTGGGTGAAAAGCCAAAATATCCCCCGAACGGACACGTGAGTGGCACTAACACCTCGCAAGGGACCAATGTAACTCGTAGGAACAGACCGCGCAGCCACGGGACATCCGATTTGAGAATAAGACGATAATTTGTATATTTATAGACTTGGGCTTAAAAACATGGCGTTAGTGGATCAAAACCCAAAACAGCCCCCTAACGGCCCCGAGGGTCGCACCAACACCTCCCACAGGAACAATGTAACTTGTAAGAACTAACCCCATGATTACAGAACCCCCGACTTGAGAATACGACGATAATTTTCATAATTATAGACTTAGGAAAAACATGGCATTAATGGGGGAAAACCTGAAACTGCCCCTGAATGGCCCCGTGGGAGGCACCAAAACCTTTGATGGGACTAATGTAACTCGTAGGAACTGACCGCGCGATCATGGGACTACGGGTTTGGGAGTATGATGATAATTGAAAAATATCAGGACTTAGATTGAAAAACATAGCATTTGAGGGTGAAAACCCAAAACAGCCCCCGAACGGCCCCGTGGGAGGCACCAATTCCTCCCACAGGACCAATATAACTCGTAGAAACTAACCGCGCAGCCACGGGACATCAATTTTGAGAATACAACAATAATTTGAATATTTCTAGACTTGGGCTTAAAAACATAATGTTAGGGGTTGAAAACTCAAAACAGCTCCCGAACGGCCCCCTGGGTGGCATCAACACCTCCCATGGGACCAATGTTACTCATTGGAACTGACCATGCAGCCACAGTATTTCAGGTTTGAGAATACGATGATAATTTGAATATTTCTAGACTCGAGCTTAAAAACATGACGTTAGTAGGTGAAAACTCGAAACAACCCCCGAACGGCCCTGTGGGTGGGACCAACACCTCTTACGGGACCAATGTAACTCGTAAGAACTGACCACGTAGCCACGGGACTCCCGGTTTGAGAATACGATGATAATTTCCATATTTCTAGACTTAGGCTTAAAAACATGGCATTAGTGGGTGAAAAGTCAAAACAACCCCTGAACGGCCCCGTGAGTAGCACCAAGCCTCGTACGTGATAAATATAACTCGTAGGAACTGACCGTGCAACCATGGGACCCCCGGTTTAAGAATACGATGATAATTTGTATAATTCTAGACTTATTCAAAACATGGCGTTAGTGGAGAAGAACCCGAAACAGCCCCCGAACATTCCCATGGAAGGCACCAACACCTCCCACAGGACCAATGTAACTTGTAGGAACTGATCGCAGGATCACGGGACTCTCGATTTTAGAATACCACGATAATTGAAAAATATCAGGACTTAGGGTTAAAAACATGGCATCAGATGGTGAGAACCCAAAACAGCTCCCGAATGGCCCCGTGGGAGGGACCAATACCTCCCACGGGACCAATGCAACTCGTAGGAGCTGATCGCGCAACCACGGGACACCCGATTTGAGAATACGACGGTAATTTTAATATTTCTTGACTTGTGCTTAAAAACATGGCGTTAGTGGGTGAAAACCCAAAACAGCCCCCGAAAGGCCCCTTGGGTGGCACCCACACTTCCCATAGGACCAATGTAACTCATAGTAACTGACCACGAATCCACGGCACTCCCGATTTTGGAATACAACGATGATTTGCATATTTATAGACTTAGGCTTAAAAACATGGCGTTAGTGGCTGAAAAGCCGAAACAACACCTCAAAGGCCCCGTGAGTGGCACCAACACCTCGCATGGTGATATACCCAAGTACGACCTCGGCCTAGGGACACCTACCTCGACCGAAATAAGAGCCGAGACAATGACCGACCCACCAGTGGGTGGAGGCCCGCAATGTCATCCCTCGGCCAGGATTACCTCGGCCACGGCCGACACTACTGCATGCACCTCCCTAAGGACACTTCACACGTCGCAGATATCAACATTGACCTCGAGCATCAAGGAATAGTAACCTCGGCCATCAGTAGGCCGAGGTAACAAGGGGCTCCACGCATTCATCTTCAACATGGACCCTACCTCAGCTCAGGCCGATACCGGCCTATACCTCGGCTGACATAAGTCCGAGACACCTCATGACACCTCGTGGATTGAGAGGACGACCAACCATTATAGCTCAGCCTCTCCTAGGCCGAGGCCATTCACCAACATGACTTCCGAGCATCTGTTGACGATTGGGTAGGGACACCTGGGCATAAATCAGTTATAACAAGATTATTCTCCACATGTGGGGGAATATTTCATCATCATTACCTACATGTGGCCATGACAGGTGGCACACCCCCATTGGTGAGGAAACTACACACATGCACATTACATGCATAGGGGGTACATTACACCCCCTAGGCACTATATAAAGGGATCACCCCTACCTTGTGAAAGGATCCGGAGATAAAAACCCTAGCTGAAACTCTGTCTAAAGACACACAGGAGAGAGAGTAAGCTTGAGAGATTGTACCCATGGCCATTAGTGCCATCTTACAGTGATATTACTCACGCACACTCACAGTGGATGTAGGCCAGATTGGCTGAACCACCTATATTCAGGTGTCATTCTTCTTATCCTCACCCCATTCTTATCTTATTCATATAGCTGTGTTGCCATTGTTACACCTATATTGAGCTTGCAAACACCTCACCTGGTGGTGTTGATTCCCAGCATCATCATTTTGGCGCCGTCTGTGGGAATCGAGAAGATATCTCTTCCCCTTTTTCCGCTTAGCCTCACAGGAGATTTTGGTGGTGAACCAGAAACCACCCCTTGCGTGGAGCTGTTTCACCATTGAAAGAGATCCTTTGAGGTATTAAGCTCACCTGCTACTCAAAGCTCTATAGTGGTAACACATGGCACCAGACTTGCCACCACCTCTTCCGCCGCCTGTGGGTGGAGGGGCTAGTTCCAGCCAGGCTCCTCCTCAGTCCGAAATGGCGGAGGTGGCAGCTGCTTTGAAATCCCTGGCTGCAACACAACAAGCCATGAAGGAGCAGTTTGTCCAACTCATCCAAAACATGATGATGAGGCCACCTGGAGTCTCACCGGACATGATCACCCCGGTGGCAGTTCAGCCCCAACCGGACGCCAGGGGACCACCTCAAGCACTGATGAAGGACCAACCTGCACCCCAACGGAGGAGGGACGTTGCTGACCCTAGGCGCTTGCGTATGGGGAGGCAAGGAAACCCTTGCCCAGGGGATAGATATGATGACCTGGAGGCTGAAGATCCCCCGGAAGACTGTTGGGAGCCATATGAGGTGTCGGATAACACTGTACGGCCTCTTAGGCAGAGCCAAGGATGTGTCAGCCGAAGAAGAGAAGAGTCCCATCCAAGAGGGTCCGCTTTTGATAGACTGAGCTGAGGCTCGGCCTTCGAGAGGCTGGGCCCGGTTAATGACCTAAGACAAAGACTATCAAGGTCGAGGAGCGCAGCAGGTTCCCAAAGAAGGGATAGGCAGGCTCGGCCAAATCAAGGCCGACCCATAGAGAGACCCGAGAGAAGGGACAGGGAGTAGGAAGAGGTCAACAGTCAGAGGGTCATGGCGGGGGAACCCTCTGCCCACCGCAGAGAGGTAGCAGGGGACAACCTCGGCCAGGTGGACGAGAGAAGACCATGGAATGACTCGATTCAACGTCTCGAAGAGAAGATAGGGGACCTCATAAAGAGCAGGGACCCATTGCAGAGGTGGTACTCGGAGGGCTCACCGTTTATCGCTAGGATAGTGGGGTTCCCAACCCCAGCTATATTCAAGCCTCCTGTAGTGAATCCTAAGTATGATGGCAGCACTAACCCTGTGCACCACATCGAGATGTATCAGTCGGCGGCAGATATTTACTCGATACCTGATGAGATGAAGTGCAGGGCCTTCTCGGGCACCTTGACAGGGGCAGCGCATAGCTGGTTCACCTCTCTTCCAAAGAACTCGATCGAAAACTTCAAAGGCTTGGCCGAGCAGTTCATCCACAACTTCTTCTTTGGGGTAAGGCCCCAAAAGAAGACCACCCACCTCCTATATGTCAAACAGGCTAAGGGTGAAAGCCTAAGAGACTATATAGCAAGATTCAACAAGGAGAAGTTAGAGGTGGAGGATTACGAGGAGAGCATAGCCATGACCGCCCTTATAGGAGGCCTCCAGAAGGGAAAGCTACTATGGAAGTTAGCGGAAGACCCCCCCAAGTCTATGGCAGAGATATTGTCCACTGCAGGGAAAGTGATGAATGCGGAAGAGGCGATGGCCGCCAAATACGAGGAGGAGAACCGTGGTAGCGCTGGGAGGTCTCAGGGCAAGAAAGAAGGGAAGAAGCGGTCAGCAGAGGATAAGTTCGCTCATTACACTCCTCTGACTGTGAGCTGTGAGCACATCCTTAATGAGATCAAGACTGACAGGGCTCTGCGGTGGCCAGAGAAGCTGAAGGCCCCACCGCATAAGAGGAATAAAAACCTCTGGTGTGAGTTCCATCAGGATCACGGCCATGTCACAAACAGATGCTTTGCTTTAAAGGATGAGATTGAGAAAATGCTGAAGTCTGGGAAGCTGAGAAAGTATGTGGATGGCAAAGCCCCAAAAGCTGGAAGAGAAGACCCTAGGAAGAGAAGAGATGACAGGTGTTGTGGCGATGCCCCAGCCAGAGGACATGATGATTCAGAGGGTGATGATGGAGATGACCCAGATCTCCCACCAAGGGATGATAATACCCCAGTGAAGAGGGTAGGAATGATATCCTTTGGTGTTGGCACCATATGTGGGGGATTCGCAGGAGGTGGCTCTGAGGTAGCTGATAGAAAGGCTCATGTAGCGGAGGCAAAGTCGGTGGTCAGGCCAGAGGTTGTGAACCTGACGTCTTCTGATGCCGTGCAGAAGAGAACGAAGGTGGACATGGACACCCTAGTGGTGGGTTTCTATTGGCTCGATTTCAAGGGAATCTTAGCCCCCCATGATGACCCCTTGGTCATAACGACAAGGGTTCATGGGTGCGACGTAGGGAGAATCCTCATAGATGGGGGAAGCTCGGCAAATGTAATGTTTTGGCCTTGTTTCAAGAGCTTGGGTCTTAGCAGATCAAGGCTAGTGCCATACCACCACCCCTTGATAGGCTTCAGTGGTGAGAAAGTGCACCCATTAGGCATGTATGAGATGGATGTGCGTATGGGGGATTAGTGGCCTAAGAGGCTGACTAAGAAGATAAACTTTTTTGTGATGGACGAGAATGTCTTCTCGGCTTACAACCTCATCATCGAAAGAGTAGCCCTAAAGGAGTTTAAAGCTGTGCCGTCAACGGTCCATCAAATGCTAAAATTCCCGACTCCTTATGGGGTAGGGGAAGTACAGGGGGATCAGACCACGGCACGAGAGTGTTACTTCAACTCAGCTGAAGAGAGGGAGGCCCATGAGAGAGCAACCGTCACCTACAGCATAGATTTTCTTGACCCGAGAGATGAAAGAAATCTAAAGAAGGGCGAGGCCGCGGAAGAGGTAGAATCCATCGTCCTCAATGAGGACGAGCCGGAAAGAACCGTCCAGGTCGGTAAGGCCCTAGAACCAAAGATTAAGGAATAGCTGGTAAGCCTTCTCAGGAAGAGGCAGAGTGTCTTCGCCTGGAGCCACACCGATATGCCTGGTATAGATCCTAAGGTCATGACTCACAGACTCAACGTGGACAGGGATGCCAGGCCAATCAAGCAGAGGAGAAGAATTTACTCCAGAGAGAAGTATGAGGTCATTCGGAAAGAGGTGAAAAAGTTGGAAGAGGCCGAGTTCATACGAGAGGTCACCTATCCAGAGTGGCTCTCAAATGAAGTGATCGTGCCTAAGGCCAATGGAAAGTGGCGGATGTGTGTAGATTTCACAGACCTGAATAGGTCTTGCCCGAAGGACAGCTATCCCCTGCCTAGGATAGACCAGATGGTGGACGCAACAGCAGGGCACGAGCTCATGAGCTTCATGGATGCTTATTCAGGTTATAACCAAATCTTCATAGACGCCGAAGACTCTGAGAAGACAACCTTCATCATTGACAAGGGGACGTATTGTTATAAAGTGATGCCCTTTGGTCTGAAAAATACGGGGGCAACATATCAGCGTCTCGTCAATAGGATGTTCGAGGAACAGATAGGTAAGACCATGGAGGTGTACGTGGACGATATGCTAACGAAGAGCCTGAAGGCATGTACTCACGTGGCAGACCTTGAGAAGACCTTTGATGTCATGGATTCATACAGAATGAAGCTCAACTCGGCGAAATGTGTCTTCGGTGTAGGAGCTGGGAAATTTCTGGGGTTCATAGTTAATCAAAGGGGGATTGAGGCAAACCCTGATAAGATCAAGGCATTGCTCGACATGAAGACTCCTAGGAGTATCAAGGATGTCCAAAGACTTACTGGAAGAGTAGCTACCCTGAACAGGTTTGTTTCCAGGGCAACGGATAAGTGTCTTCCATTCTTCAAGATTCTAAGGAAGGCCTTCCAGTGGGATGAAGAGTGTGAAAAAGCCTTTGATCAACTCAAGTCCTACTTAGGAGCTCCCTTGCTGCTGTCCCGGCCCATTGCGGGAGAAAGGTTGTTTGTGTACTTGGCAGTCTCTGAGTCGGCTATTAGCGCGACCATCATACGAGAGGAAGGTGGAGTTCAGAGGCCTGTATACTTCAACAGTAAGGCCCTACAAGGGTCTTAGCAGAACTATCCCAGAATGGAGAAATTGGCTTATGCTCTTATCCATGCTTCAAGGAAAATGAAACCCTACTTTCAAGCTCACTCTATGATAGTCCTTATAGACTCCTCACTAAGACAGGTTCTGCAAAATCCTGAGAAGTCCGGGAGATTGATGGCCTGGGCCATTGAACTAGGAGAATATGATCTTACTTACCAGCCTAGGACAGCCATTAAGGGGCAGGCCCTTGCAGACTTTGTCGCAGAATTCACTTGGGAAGAGACTGAGTCAGAGAGGAGCTTGGATGGCGATGAACAAAAGAGCCGAGGTGTCTCCCGAGATTCGGAAGAGATAGACCCGTGCATCTTCCGGGTCCGAGAAGAGGTAGTCCCAGGCAAGGATCGGAGGAGAGTAGAAGAAAACGAAGAGGATCGATACCTCTTCGAAAAAGGAGTGATGAGAGAAGGGGTCTTCTCTTCAGATGAAGACGTGTGGAGCCTCTTCGTGGATGGATCCTCCTGTGATGGTGGAAGCGGCGCGGGACTAGTACTCTCAGCTCCAGATGGCGCCAACATTGAGTATGACTTAAGATTCAACTTCCAGGCTTCAAACAACGAGCCTGAGTATGAGGCCATGATAGCGGGCCTCCTATTGGCAACAACTCTGCGGGTAAAGCAGCTTCTACTCCATAGCGACTCAAGGTTGGTTGTTAACCAAGTGTTGGGGGCGTACGAGGCCAAGGATGAGAGGATGGCCAGGTACTTAAAAAGGTAAGAGGATTGCTAGAGTTTTTCGAAGAGGCCAAACTGAAGAGAGTGCCTAGACTGAGCAATAACTACGCTGATGCATTGGCAAGACTGGCCTCAGCAATGAAGACAGATTTGGGAAGAACCATCCCAATTGAAGTTCTAGGAAAAGCAAGCATCGAGGAGGACGAGGTATGTAACCCTTGTCACAATATAAACCCGGGAGACTCGTGGATTGACCCAATTGTCAGATACCAAAGGGAGGGGGAGTTACCCGAGTCCAAGATAGAAAGGAAAAAGTTGAGATACAGGGATGCCAAGTTCTCATTGATAGGAGACGTCTTGTACAAAAAAGGTTTCCTCTTGCCCCTCCTCAGATGTGTTCACCCCTTGGAGGTACCCCGGATCTTACAGGAGGTCCATGAAGGCTCTTGCTCTAGCCATATAGGAGGAAGACCCTTAGCCAAGAGAATCATCACTCAGGGATACTGGTGGCCAACCTTGTCTAGGGACTCTGCTGATTATGTGAAGAGGTGCGACAAATGTCAGAGGTTCGCCACTATCCCTCATCAACCCCATCAGCCCATGACATCAATCTCTTCTCCATGGCCGTTCGCGGTATGGGTAATTGACTTGGTAGGACCTTTGCCAAGAGCAGTCAACAACTATAGATTCTTGATAGTTGCCATTGACTACTTTTCAAAATGGGTAGAAGCCGAACCCATGATAACAATTACGGAGCAGAAGACCTTTCAGTTCATCTGGAAGAACATCATATGTAGGTATGGCCTCCCAAACACGCTCATCTCAGATAATGGGACCCAGTTCAAGAACGCCTCCTTGGAGAAGTATTGCCAAAGTGTGGGGATTAAACAGTTCTTCTCATCTCCTGGTCGACCTCAGGCTAATGGCCAGACTGAGGTTACAAATAGGACTATCTTGGATGGAATCAAGAAGAGGTTAGAAGACGCGAAGGGGAGTTGGATAGAAGAGGTTTACGCTGTGCTATGGGCTTACATGACCACAGCAAGGACACCCATGGGAGAAACCCCATTCATGCTGGCACACGGTTCAGAAGCCATCATACCAACGGAGATAGGCCTACCAACTCATCGAATTCAGACCTATGATAATGGCAGCAATGGGGAAAGGAGGAGGTTAGACCTGGACCTTATTGAAGAAAGAAGGGAAGACGCAGAGGTCAGGAAAGCAGCCTACCAGCAGAGGGCGAAAAAATTCTACAATCAAAGGGTGAAGACAAGACCCATTATGATAGGAGACCTAGTGCTTAAGAAGACCCTACAGAAAACAAACAAGCTACACCCGAACTCGCATGTCCCCTACAGAGTAACGGAAGAGGTTGTGCCTGGCATGTATAGGTTAGAGAACCTAGAGGGAGAACCCTTCACCAACCCATGGAATGCCGACCACCTAAAGAAATATTTTATATAATGTTGCATCTATTTTGTCAATTGTAAATGTACCATCTTATTGAGAAGAGGTTGTGAATAAAAATCAATTTCCATGGCAAATTCTTGTTTCATTTTAACATCATTAATTTGGCGACATTATGAGGCTTACCTCGGCCTAGGTGATGACCTCAGACCTTCATAACATCACTCGGTGGTGACGAGGTCTGAGCTCCAACACCTCGGCTAGAGGACCTCAGACTCTTAACATCATTCATTTGGTGATATAACATGGGGCTAACCTCTTAGGTGAGGACCTCAGACCTTTAACATCATTAATTTGGTGACATTATGAGGCTTACCTCGGCCTAGGTGATGACCTCAGACCTTCATAACATCACTCGGTGGTGACGAGGTTTGAGCTCCAACACCTCGGCTAGAGGACCTCAGACTCTTAACATCATTCATTTGGTGATATAACATGGGGCTAACCTCTTAGGTGAGGACCTCAGACCTTTAACATCATTAATTTGGTGACATTATGAGGCTTACCTCGGCCTAGGTGATGACCTCAGACCTTCATAACATCACTCGGTGGTGACGAGGTCTGAGCTCCGACACCTCGGCTAGAGGACCTCAGACTCTTAACATCATTCATTTGGTGATTTAATATGGGGCTAACCTCTTAGTTGAGGACCTCAGACCTTTAACATCATATTTTTGATAATTCACTATGGGGCTAACCTCTTAGGTGAGGACCTCAGACTCTTAAGTAATGGTTGTTGTACATTATTCAGTAATGACTTCAGAGAGTGCATATAATTCATGTACATTCACAAATAAAGATGAAGGAAACACCTTGACATTCAGTAGAAGAAATTACAACATTTAAATGTCTCAGAAAAAACAGAGGTACATAACGTTCAGGATTACAAATCAAAACAATTTAAGGCAAAATACAAAGTCAAACACCGGAAGGAGGAACATTTGATGTCTCGTCTGGGTTGGCCTGCTCGGTATTGGTCACCTCAGCTACTTCGTTTGCAGGGTCAGTCTCTCCGAGGTCAGTCCCTTCCAGAGTAACAGTTTGACCAGGGGCAGCAGCTTCATCCTCTATCTCCTGCAAGGCCTGGGCAAACTGGGCGTCGGCAAGGCCGAGGCCCATAAAATCTTAGGCCTTAATAGTGCCAACCTCGTCCTCCCTTACCTCGGCCCATTTGGAGGTGGCCTTGATACCCCTTTCAAGGTACTCCAGACCAAAACCTACAAACTCCTCGGAGACCTTATAGTCAGCAATTATTGTCTCCAAGGCATCTTCAAGAGAAGCCATCACCGCAGCATCAACCTTCCTCCGTAAAGCATCGTCCTTGTCCTTCAGGGCCTTGGTATGGCTCTGAACGAGTGCAGAGATGTCCTTCTCTAGAGGTTGGGCCTTATTTTCAGAGGTCTAAGCCTTGGTCTCAGCCTCCTGTAACTCAGACCTCAGATGAGCAACCCCGGCCTTCAGGGTGCCCTCAACTTTCTCAGCCTCCTGCCCCTTCTGAATGAGAGGCAGTTTCCTCAGGGCCCAGTTGGATAGCTGATACATGGCAGCAGCACCCTGCACAGTAAATGAAGAAGTTAGATGAGAGCAAAATCAGAAGTTGCACTTTGGACAAGAGAACAAGTTATACCTGGACTACTCTATGAAGTCCAAATTCAACCATCATAGGGGTCTCCATGGCCCTGAAAAAACGCTTGTCGGCCTCGGTCATCATGTTGTTGAGAGCGTCCATGGTCTGTCGGCTGTGGCCGACCATGTTATCAGAAAGTTTTAACTGGTCCAGACGGGCTGATAACGTGTCGGCCGTGACGGGGATCGTAGTGTCTGAGGCCCTCTTTGTCCTGGAGCTCGGCCTCTGATCCTCAGGAGGATGGACCTCGGGTGCCCTCTTCTTAGACTTGGATGTTGAGGTAGCATGTGGAGGAGCATTCATGCCAGTCCTCTTGACAAGTCTGGACAAGCTTGGAGCTGCCATCTCCCACAACTCGTCTGAAATGTCTGGTGGTCTCTCTGCAAAAGTAAAGAGATATGAGTCAAAAATAAAGTACGTATGATAAGAGGCTACACTTTGGGTCAAAATAAAAATCCTTACCAAAGTCAGATAGGGGACTTCCGCCCAGGCTCGTCCCCGAAAGATACTGGGGGGTCAGCAGATGCTCAAACTTGACAAACATCCCATGGGCCCCTTGGTCTTGCAGGGCCTTCACCTTTTTGCCATGTTGCACACTTAGTCCAGGGTCGGCCCTGGCAGCCATGGTGACTTTGCCCCATTTCAGGGGTATTCTCGGCTCATAGATGGAAGAGGGAATGGAAGAAACAATTCCCACGGCCCTGAGATAAAAAAGTACCTGGGTTTCCAATTATGGTTGGAGGTCTGAGTGACCAGGAGCATCTTTTTCTCAGGCCTCTGAGCCACAAAGTGATAGTAGCTCGGATGATTTTTGGCCGAGGTAGGGACGTAACAACCAGCAAAGACCTGCACTGGGAGGTCAGAGTGGTGAACCGCCCTCCACAAGATGATGGCCCCTATAATAACCCTCCATGCGTTGGGAGAGAGCTGCGAGGGGGCCAAGTTAATGAATGATAGAATGGACCTAATGACGGGGTGGAAGGGAAGACGAAAACCTAACTTGGACATCTGCTCGTACAGGCAGATTTCACCATCCCTGCCGTGGTAGGCCCTCTCTTCCCTCAGAGGTCTCCTTAAGTGAATAGAGGGCTAATGGAGTATAAGTACCTGAAGTGCAGTAGATCCACCTCAGTAATTGTGCTCTCATACTCGGCCGCCTCAGATGTGTCTACATCACTTTCGGCATCCTCATCATCGTCAGACTCAATGTCGGCTGGAGCAGACGTGGACGGGTTACCGAGGAACCTCTGAGCAAACTCGGCCTCGGTGACGGCCGACAGGGGAATAGCATTTAGAATGGGAGGCACAACCACACTTGGCTCTACAAGTTCAACCTCTGAAGAAGAACTAGAGGTACTTGTGCCATTTTGAGACGAGGCACGACTGGAGACCTCGGCATGGTTAGGGTTCTGATCAGCCTGAGTAGTGAAGTCCATGGCCTCTTGGAAAGAGTCCACTGACATCGGGTCAGAGGTGGAAGACTCAGACTCAGACATCGGCAAGTTGTTGGCAAAGACGTCTGTCTGGTAAAAATTTTCAGGTGGACGAGGGTATACCACCTTGAGAGGTGGAGGAAAGAGAGGTCTGACAGGGGACTCTTATGACCTACGAGCTTCTTCCTGAGCTCTCTCTATTTGCCTAATTTTTTCTAAGGTCTTTTCTTTTAGAGATGGGAAGTCTTCAAGAAGTTGGTACAGGGATCTGAGCATCTGGGGACGACCCAAGGCTTTGGCAGACCCTAAACTTATAGAAATATCCTAAAAACTACAAACAAATGTGGCTTGAAAAGTTAAGGTAATCAAAGATCAAACCAAGGAACCTATGCAGGAAACCTGGCTCACCGGAAAATTCAAATGCTCACCGGAAAACTCAAATGCTCACCAAAAAACTCAAGAGCTCGCCGGAAAATTCAAAATAAAAAGTATCAAAAATGAAGGAAATGGAGAGGGAGGATACCTGAAGGTGAGATTGATGAATAAGGTGGAGGGAATCGCGCAGAAAGTGAGGTGTCCCCCTACAGAACAATCACTGGAACCAGGGCTAACTTCGAAGAGAAATGGAAAGTCGCAGAATATAGCTGGACGCTTGAACAGGAGAAAAATGAGGAAGAAGAAGAAGAAAGGGTTTTAACCTTTAAATACTTGGGCATGATTCCCAAGGCTCATCATTGCCTTGGGAAGCCCAAGGGACAACTGACAACATGTGCCAACCAAATAGGCACGCCTTAGCTTAGGACAAATGTCATGCAGGTGTTGACCTTGGGGTGAATAGACCTCGGAGGCAAGAATCCCCTAGCCACCTACTCTCGCAAATGACTAAGGGCTGGGGGGTGATTGATATACCCAAGTACGACCTCGGTCTAGGGACACCTACCTCGGCCGAAATAAGAGCCGAGACAATGACCGACCCACCAGTGGGTGGAGGCCTGCAATGTCATCCCTCGGCCAGGATTACCTCGGCCACGGCCGACACTACTACATGCACCTCCCTAAGGACACTTCACACGTCGCAGATATCAACATTGACCTCGAGCATCAAGGAATAGTAACCTCGGCCATCAGTAGGCCGAGGTAACAAGGGGCTCCATGCATTCATCTTAAACATGGACCCTACCTTGGCTCAGGTCGATACCGGCCTATACCTCGGCTGACATAAGGCCGAGACACCTCATGACACCTCGCGGATTGAGCGGACGACCAACCATTATAGCTCGGCCTCTCCTAGGCCGAGGCCATTCACCAACATGACTTTCGAGCATCTGTTGACGATTGGGTAGGGACACCTGGGCATAAATCAGTTATAACAAGATTATTCTCCACATGTGGGGGAATATTTCATCATCATTACCTACATGTGGACATGACAGGTGGCACACCCCCATTGGTGAGGAAACTACACACATGCACATTACATGCATAGGGAGTACATTACACCCCCTAGGCACTATATAAAGGGATCACCCCTACCTTGTGAAAGGATCCGGAGATAAAAACCCTAGCTGAAACTCTGTCTAAAGACACACAGGAGAGAGAGTAAGCTTGAGAGATTGTACCCATGGACATTAGTGCCATCTTACAGTGATATTACTCACGCACACTCACAGTGGATGTAGGCCAGATTGGCTGAACCACCTATATTCAGGTGTCATTCTTCTTATCCTCACCCCATTCTTATCTTATTCATATAGCTGTGTTGCCATTGTTACACCTATATTGAGCTTGCAAACACCTCACCTGGTGGTGCTGATTCCCAGCATCATCACACTTGACCAATGTAACTCGTAGGAACTGACCATGCGATCAAAGGACCCTCGGTTTGAGAATACGACAATAATTTTCATATTTTTAGACTTAGGGAAAGCATGGCGTTAGTGGGGGAAAACTCGAAACAGCCCCCGAATGTTAACGTTGGAAGCACCAACACCTCCCACGGGACTAATGTAACTTGTAGGAACTGGTCGCGCGATCACGGGACTCCCAATTTTAGAACACGATGATATTTGAAAAATATTAGGACTTAGGCTTAAAACATGGCGTTAGAGGGTGAAAACCCAAAACAACCCCCGAACGGCCCCGTGGGTGGCACCAACACCTCCCACTAGACCAATGTAACTCATAAGAACTGACCGCACAGCCACGGGACAACCGATTTGAGAATACGATAGTAATTTGAATATTTCTAGATTTGGGACTAAAAACATCGCGTTGGGGGGGTGAAAAGCCGAAATAGTCCCCGAACAGCCACGTGGGTGGCACCAACACCTCACGTGGGACCAATGTAACTCGTAGGAACTGACCGTGCGATCATGGGACCCCCACTTTGAGAATACGACGATAATTTGCATATTTTTAGACTTAAGAAAAATATGGCGTTAGTGGGGAAAACTCGAAACAGCCCCCAAACGGCCCCGTCGGAAGTACCAACACCTCCCAAGGAACCAATGAATCTCGTAAGAATAGACCGCGTGATCACAGGACTCCCGGTTTGAGAATACGACAATAATTGAAAAATATCAGGACTTAGGCTTAAAGACATGGCGTTAGAGGGTGAAAATCCAAAACAGCTCCCGAACGGCCCCGTGGGAGGTACCAACAACTCCCACGCGACCAATGTAACTCGTAGGAACTGACCGCGCAGCCACGGGACACCCGATTTTAGAATACGACAGTAATTTTTATAGACTTGGGTTTAAAAACTTGGCGTTAGTGGGTCAAAACCCGAAAAAGCCCTCGAACAGCCCTGTGGGTGGCACCAATACCTCCCACGGGACCAATATAACCCGTAGGAACTAACCACGTGATCACAGGACCCCTGGCGTGAGAATATGACGATAATTTACATAATTCTAGACTTAGGCAAAACATGGTGTTAGTGGGAAAAACCCCAAATGGCCTCGTGGGGGCACCAACACCTCCTAAGGGATTAATGTAACTCGTAGGAACTAACCGCGGGATCGCAGGACTCCCGGTTTGGAAATATGACGATAATTGAAAAATATTAGGACTTAGGCTTAAAAACATGGCATTTGAGGGTGAAAACCCAAAAGAACCCCCGAATGGCCCCGTGGGAGGCAGCAATACCTCCCACGGGACCAATGTAACTCGTAGGAGCTGATCGTGCAGCCACGGGACACCTGATTTGAGAATATGATGGTAATTTGAATATTTCTAGACTTGTGCTTAAAAATATGGCATTAATGGGTGAAAACTCGAAACAGCCCCCGAACGGCACCGTGGGTGGCACCAACACCTCCCCCACGACCAATGTAACTAATAGGAACTGACCACGCAGGCACGAGACTCCCGATTTTAGAATACGATGATGATTTTCATATTTATAGACTATGGCTTAAAAACATTGCGTTAGTGGGTTAAAGCCGAAACAACCTCCGAACGACCTCGTGAGTGGCACCAACACCTCGCACGGGACCAATGTAACTCATAAGAACTGACCGCGCAATCACGGAACCCCCGGTTTGAAAATACGAAGGTAATTTGAATATTTCTAGACTTGGGCTTAAAAACACGATGTTAGTGGGTGAAAAGACGAAACATCTCCTGAATAGCCTCGTGAGTTCCACCAACACCTCGCGCGGGACCAAAGTAACTCGTAGGAACTGACCGTGCGATCATGGGACCCCAGGTTTGAGAATACGCTGATAATTTACATATTTCTAGACTTGGGGAAAACATGGTGTTAGTGGGGGAAAACCCGAAATAGCCCCTAAACGGCCCTGTGGGAGACACCAACACCTCCCACGGGACCAATGTAACTCGTGGGAACTGACCGCGCGATCACGGGACTCTCGATTTGAGAATACGACGATAATTGAAAAATATCACGACTTAGGCTTAAAAACATGGCCTTAGAGGGTGAAAACCCAAAACAGCCCCCAAACGGCCTCGTGGGTGGCACCAACACCTCCCACTGGACCAATGTAACTCGTAAGAACTGACCGCGCAGCAATGGGACATCCGGTTTGAGAATACGATAGTAATTTGAATATTTCTAGATTTGGGCTTAAAAACATCGCGTTAGTGGGTGAAAAGCCGAAATATCCCCCGAACGGACACGTGAGTGGAACTAACACCTCGCACGGGACCAATATAACTCGTAGGAACTGACTGCGCAGCCACGGGACATCCGGTTTGATAATAAGATGATAATTTGAATATTTATAGACTTGGGCTTAAAAACATGGCGTTAGTGGATCAAAACCCAAAACAGCCCCCTAACGGCTCCGAGGGTCGCACCAACACCTCCCACGGGACCAATGTAACTCGTAAGAACTAACCCCATGATGACAGAACCCCCGTCTTGAGAATACGACGATAATTTTCATAATTCAAGACTTCGGAAAAACATGGCGTTAGTGGGGGAAAACCCAAAACTGCCCCCGAATGGCCCCGTGGGAGGCACCAAAACCTCCCATGGGACCAATGTCACTCGTAGGAACTGAACGCGATATCATGGGACTCGGGGTTTGGGAGTACGATGATAGTTGAAAAATATCAGGACTTAGGCTTAAAAACATAGCATTTGAGGGTGAAAACCCCAAACAGCCCCCGAACGGCCCCGTGGGAGGCACCAATTCCTCCCACAGGACCAATGTAACTCGTTGAAACTAACCGCGCAGCCACGGGACATCGAGTTTGAGAATACGACAATAATTTGAATATTTCTAGACTTGGGCTTAAAAACATGACGTTAGTGGTTGAAAACTCGAAACAGTCCCCGAACGGCCCCGTGGGTGACATCAACACCTCCCATGGGACCAATGTTACTCATTGGAACTGACCACGCAGCCACAAGATTGCCGGTTTGAGAATTCGATGGTAATTTGAATATTTCTAGACTCGAGCTTAAAAACATGACGTTAGTAGGTGAAAACTCGAAACAACCCCCGAACGGCCCCGTGGGTGGGACCAACACCTCCTACGGGACCAATGTAAGTCGTAAGAACTGACCACGTAGCCATGGGACTCCCGGTTTGAGAATACGATGATAATTTGCATATTTCTAGACTTAGTCTTAAAAATATGGCGTTAGTTGGTGAAAAGTCAAAACAACCCCTGAACGGCCCCCTGAGTGGCACCAAGCCTCGCACGTGAAAAATATAACTCGTAGGAACTGACCGTGCGAGCATGGGACCCCCGGTTTAATAATACGACGATAATTTTTATAATTCTAGACTTAGTTAAAACATGGCGTTAGTGGAGAAGAACCCGAAACAACCCCCGAACGTCCCCATGGGAGGCACCAACACCTCCCACAGGACCAATGTAACTTGTAGGAACTGATCACGTGATCACGGGACTCCCGATTTTAGAATACCACGATAATTGAAAAATATCAGGACTTAGGGTTAAAAACATGGCATCAGATGGTGAAAACCCAAAACATCTCCCGAATGACCCCGTGGGAGGGACCAATACCTCCCACGGGACCAATGTAACTCGTAGGAGTTGATCGCGCAACCACGGGACACCCGATTTGAGAATACGATGGTAATTTTAATATTTCTTGACTTGTGCTTAAAAATATGGCGTTAGTGGGTGAAAACCCGAAACAGCCCCCGAATGGCCCCGTGGGTGGCACCAACACCTCCCACGGGACCTATGTAACTCATAGGAACTGACCACGCAGCCACGGGACTCCTGATTTTGGAATACAACGATGATTTGCATATTTATAGACTTATGCTTAAAAACATGGCGTTAGTGGGTGAAAGACCGAAACAACCTCAGAACGGCCCCGTGAGTGGCACCAACACCTCGCACTGGACCAATGTAACTCGTAGGAACTGATCGCGCGATCACGGGACCCTCGGTTTGAGAATACGACAATAGTTTACATATTTTTAGACTTAGGGAAAATATGGCATTAGTGGGAGAAAACCTGAAACGGCCCCGTCGGAGACACCAACACCTCTCATCGGACCAATGTAACTCGTAAGAACTGACCACGCGATCACGGGACTCCCGATTTGAGAATACGATGATAATTGAAAAATATCACGACTTAGGCTTAAAAACATGGCGTTAGAGGGTGAAAACCCAAAACTCCCCCAAACGGCCCTGTGGGTGGCACCAACACCTCTCACTGGACCAATGTAACTCGTAAGAACTGACCGCGCAGCAATGGGACACCCGGTTTGAGAATACTACAGTAATTTGAATAATTCTAGATTTGGGTTTAAAAACATCGCGTTAGTGGGTGAAAAGTTGAAATAGCCCCCGAACGGCCACATGAGTGGCACCAACACCTTGCACGGGACCAATGTAACTCGTAGGAACTAACCGCGCGATCACGGGACCCCCTCTTTGAGAATACGATGATAATTTGCATATTTTTAGACTTAGGGAAAATATGGCGTTAGTGAGAGAAAACCCAAAATAACCCCCGAACGGCCACGTCAATACCACCAACACCTCCCACGGGACCAAAGTAACTCGTAGGAACTGACCGCGTGATCACGGGACTCCCGGATTGAGAATACGAAGATAATTGAAAAATATCAGGACTTAGGCTTAAAAACATGGCCTTAGAGGGTGAAAACCTAAAACAGACCCCGAACGACCCGGTGGAAGGCACCAACACCTCCCACATGACCAATGTAACTCGTAGGAACTAACCGCGCAGCCACGGGACATCCAATTTGAGATATGACGGTAATTTGAATATTTATAGACTTGGGTCTAAAAACATGGCGTTAGTGGATCAAAACCCGAAACAGCCCTCGAACGACCCCGTGGGTGGCACCAACACCTCCCACGGGACCAATGTAACTCGTAGGGACTAACCGTGCAATTATGAAACCCTCGGATTTAGAATACGATGATGATTTTCAGAATTCTAGACTTAGTCAAAAGATATCGTTAGTGGGGGAAAACCCGAGCAGCCCCGTGGGAAACACCAAAACCTTCCACGGGACCAATGTAACTCGTAGGAACTGTCTGTACGATCATGGGACTCCTGATTTGGGAATACAATGATAATTAAAAAAATATCAGGACTTAGGCTTAAAAACATGGCTGTTGAGGGTAAAAACCCAAAACAGCCCCCGAACGGCCCCGTGGGAGGCACCAATACCTCCCACAAGACCAATGTAACTCGTAGGAACTGACCACGCAGCCACGGGACATCGAGTTTGAGAATACGATGATAATTTGAATATTTCTAGACTTGGGCTTAAAACATGGCGTTAGTGGTTGAAAACCCGAAACAGCCCCCGAATGGCCCCGTGGGTGGCACCAACACCTCCCTTGGAACCAATGTTAGTCATTGGAACTGACTGTGCGATCATGGGACCTCCGCTTTGAGAATACGATGATAATTTGTATATTTTTAGACTTAGGAAAAACATGGCGTTAGTAGGGAAAAACCCGAAATAACCCCCGAACGGCCCTATTGGAGGCACCAACACCTACCATGGGACCAACGAAACTCGTAGGAACTGACTGAGTGATCACGGGACTCCCTATTTGAGAATACGACGATAATTGAAAAATATCATGACTTAGGCATAAAGTCATGGCGTTATAGGGTGAAAGTCCAAAACAGCCCCCGAACGGCCCTGTGGGAGGTACAAACACCTCCCACAGGACCAATGTAATTCGTAGGAACTGACCACGCAGCCACGAGACACCCGATTTGAGAATACGATAGTAATTTGAATATTTATAGACTTGGGCTTAAAAACTTGGCATTAGTGGGTCAAAACCCGAAACAGCCCCCGAACGGCCCCGTGGGTGGCACCAATACCTTCCACGGGACCAATGTAACCATTAGGAACTAACTGCGGGATCACGGGACCCCTGGCATGAGAATATAACGATAATTTCCATAATTCTAGACTTAGGAAAAATATGGCGTTAGTGGTGGAAAACCCGAAACAGCCCCCGAACAGCCCCGTGGGGGCATCAATACCTCCCACGGGACCAATGTAACTTGTAGGAACTGACCGCGGGATCACGGGACTCCCAGTTTGGGAATACGACAATTATTGAAAAATATCAGGACTTAGGCTTAAAAACATGGCGTTTGAGGGTGAAAACCCAAAACAGCCCCCGAACAGCCCCATGGGAGGCACCAATACCTCCCACGGGACCAATGTAACTCGTAGGAGCTGACCGCGCAGCCAGGGGACACACGATTTGATAATATGACGGTAATTTTAATATTTCTAGACTTGTGCTTAAAAACATGGCGTTAGTGGGTGAAAACGTGAAATAGCCCCCGAACGGCCCCGTGGATGGCACCAACACCTCCCACGGGACCAATGTAACTCATAGGAACTGACCACGTAGCCACGGGACTCCCGATTTTAAAATACGACGATGATTTGTATATTTATAGACTTAGGCTTAAAAACATGACGTTTGTGGGTGAAAAGCCCTGTGAGTGGCACCAACACCTCGCAAGAGACCAATGTAACTCGTACAAACTGACCGCGTGATCATGGGACCCTCGGTTTGAGAATAGGATAATAATTTACATATTTTTAGACATAGGAAAAACATGGCGTTAGTGGTGGAAAACCCAAAACAGCCACCGAAAAGCCCCGTCGGAGACACCAACACCTCCCACGGGACCCATGTAACTCGTAGGAACTGACCGCGCGATCACGGGACTCCCGATTTGAGAATACGATGATAATTGAAAAATATACCGACTTAGGCTTAAAAACATGATGTTAGAGGGTGAAAACCCAAACCAGCCCCCAAACGGCCCCAGGGGTGGCACCAACACCTCCCATTGGACCAATGTTACTCGTAAGAACTGACCGTGCAGCAACGGGACACCCGATTTGAGAATATGATAGTAATTTAAATATTTTTAGATTTAGGCTTAAAAACATCGCGTTAGTGGGTGAAAAGTCGAAATAGCCCCTGAACGGACACGTGAGTGGCACCAACACCTCGCACAGGACCAATGTAACTCGTAGGAACTGACCGCGCGATCACAGGACCCCCTCTTTGAGAATACGATGATAATTTGCATATTTCTAGACTTAGGAAAAACATGACGTTAGTGGGGGAAAACCCGAAACAGCCCCGAACTGCCCCGTCGGAGGCACCAACACCTCGCCTGGGACCAATGTAACTCGTAGGAACTGACCTCGTGATCATGGGGCTCCCGATTTGAGACCATGATGATAATTGCAAAATATGAGGACTTAGGCTTAAAAACGTGCCGTTCGAGGGTGAAAACCCAAAATAGCCCCCGAACGGCCCTATGGAAGGCACCAATACCTCCCACGGGAGCAATGTAACTCGTAGGAACTAACCGCGTAGCCACGGGACATCCGGTTTGAGAATACGATGGTAATTTGAATATTTATAGACTTGGGCTTAAAAACATGGCGTTAGTGGATCAAAACCCGAAACAGCCCCCAAACGGCCCTGTGGGTGGCACCAACACCACCCACGGGACCAATGTAACTCGTAGGAACTAACCTCGCGATTACGGAATCCCTGGCTTGAGAATACGATGATAATTTGCATAATTCTAGACTTAGGCAAAACATGGCGTTAGTGGGGGAAAACTCAAAACAATCCCTGAACGGCCCCGTGAGAGACACCAAAACCTCCCACGGGACCAATGTAACTCGTAAGAATTGACCGCACGATCATGGGACTGCGGGTTTGGGAATACGACGATATTTAAAAAATATCAGGACTTAAGCTTTAAAACATGGCATTTGAGGGTGAAAACCCAAAACAGCCCCCCAAACGGCCCTGTGGGAGGCATCATTACTTCCCACAGGACCAATGTAACTCGTACAAACTGACCGCGCAGCCACGGGACACAGGGTTTGAGAATACGATAATAATTTGAATATTTCTAGACTTGGGCTTAAAAACATGGCGTTACTGGTTGAAAACTCGAAAGAGCCCCCGAACAGCCCCGTGGGTGGCACCACCACCTCCCATGGGACCAATGTTACTCATTGGAACTGACCACGCAGCCACGGGATTCCCGATTTGAGAATACGACGATAATTTGAATATTTCTAGTCTTGGGCTTAAAAACATGGCGTTAGTGGGTGAAAACCCGAAACAACCCCCGAACGGCCCCGTGGGTGGGACCAACACCTCCCACGGGACCAATGTAACTCGTAAAAACTGACCACACAGCCACGGGACTCCCGGTTTGAGAATACGGCGATAATTTGCATATTTCTTGACTTAGGTTTAAAAGCATGGCGTTAGTGGGTGAAAAGTCGAAACAGCCCCTGAACGGCCCCGTGAGTGGCACCAAGCCTCGTACGTGACCAATGTAACTCGTAGGAACTGACCGTGCGAGAACGGGACCCCCTGTTTAAGAATACGACGATAATTTGCATAATTCTAGACTTAGTCATAACATGGCGTTAGTGGAGAAGAACCCAAAACAACCCCCGAACGTCCCCATGGGAGGCACCAACACCTCCCACAGGACCAATGTAACTTGTAGAAACTGACCGCGTGATCACGGGACTCCCGGTTTCAGAATACGATGATAATTGAAAAATATGAGGACTTAGGCTTAAAAACGTGGCGTTAGAGGGTGAAAATCCAAAACAGCCACCGAACGGCCCTATAGAAGGCACCAACACCTCCCACGGGAGAAATGTAACTCGTAGGAACTGACCGCGCAACCACAGGACATCCTATTTGAGAATACGATGGTAATTCGAATATTTATAGACTTGGGCTTAAAAACCTGGCGTTAGTGGATCAAAAACTGAAACAGCGAACAAACGGCCCCGTGGGTGGGACGAACACCTCCCACGGGACCAATGTAACTCATAAGAACTGACCACGCAGCCACAGGACTCCCGGTTTGATAATACGATGATAATATGCATATTTCTAGACTTAGGCTTAAAAACATGGCGTTAGAGGGTGAAAAGTCGAAACAGCCCCCGAACGGCCCCGTGAGTGGCACCAAGCCCCGTACGTGACCAATGAAACTCGTAGGAACTGACCGTACGAGTATGGGACCCCCTGTTTAAGAATACGAAGATAATTTGCATAATCCTAGACTTAGTCAAAACATGGCGTTAGTGGGGAAGAACCCGAAACAACCCCCGAACGTCCCCATGGGAGGCACCAACAACTCTCACAGGACCAATGTAACTTGTTGGAACTGATCGCGTGATCACGGGACTCCCGGTTTCAGAATACGATGATAATTTAAAAATATCAGAACTTAGGCTTAAAAACGTGGCGTTAGAGGGTGAAAACCAAAAACAGCCCCCGAACGGCCCTATAGAAGGCACCAACACCTCCCACGGGAGAAATGTAACTCATAGGAACTGACCGCGCAGCCACGGGACATCCGGTTTGAGAATACGATGGTAATTTGAATATTTATAGACTTGAACTTAAACATATGGCGTTTGTGGATCAAAACCCGAAATAGCGCCCAAACGGCCCCGTGGGTGGCACCAACACCACCCACAGGACCAATATAACTCGTAGGAACTAACCCCGCGATTACGGAACCCCCGACATGAGAATACGACGATAATTTGCATAATTCTAGACTTAGGCAAAACTTGGGGTTAGTGGGGGAAAACCCAAAACAGCCCCCGAACGGCCCCGTGGGAGACACCAAAACCTCCCACGGGACCAATGTAACTCGTAGGAACTGACTGCGCGATCATGGGACTTCGGGTTTGGGAATACGACGATAATTAAAAAATATCAGGACTTAGGCTTAAAAACATGGCATTTGAGGGTGAAAAAACAAAAATCCACCCCGAACGGCCCCGTGGGAGGCACCGATACCACCCACAGGACCAATGTAACTCGTAGAAATTGATCGCGCAACCATGGGACATCGGGTTTGAGGATATGATGATAATTTGAATATTTCTAGACTTGGGCTTAAAAACATGGCGTTACTGGTTGAAAACCCGAAACAGCCCCCAACGGCCCCGTGGGTAGCAACACCTCCCATGGGACCAATGTTACTCATTAGAACTGACCACGCAGCCACGGGATTTTCGATTTGAAAAAATGATGGTAATTTTAATATTTCTAGACTTGGGCTTAAAAACATGGCGTTAGTGGGTGAAAACCCGAAACAACCCCCGAACAGCCCCGTGGGTGGGACCAACACCTCCCACAGGACCAATGTAACTCGTAAGAACTGACCATGCAGCCACGGGACCTCTGGTTTACGAATACGGTGATAATTTGCATATTTCTAGACTTAGGCTTAAAAACATGGCGTTAGTGGGTGAAAAGTCAAAACAACCCCCGAACGGCCCCGTGAGTGGCACCAAGCCTCGTACGTGACCAATGTAACTCGTAGGAACTGACCATGCGAGCATGGGACCCCCGGTTTAAGAATATGATGATAATTTGCATAATTCTAGACTTAGTCAAAATATGGCGTAAATGGAGAAGAACCCGAAACAACCCCCGAACGTCCCTCTGGGAGGCACCAACACCTCCCACAAGACCAATGTCACTTGTAGGAACTGACTGCGTGATCACGGGACTCCCGATTTCAGAATATGACGATAATTGAAAAATATCAGGACTTAGGCTTAAAACCCTTAACACAGATGGTGAAAACCCAAAACAGCCCCCGAACAGCCCCATGGGAGGCACCAACACCTCCCACGTGACCAATGTAACTCATAGGAACTGACCGTGCAGCCACGGGACTCACGGTTTCAGAATACGATGGTAATTTTAATATTTCAAGACTTGGGCTTAAAAACATGGCGTTAATGGGTGAAAACTTAAAATAGCCCACGAACGGCTCCGTGGGTGGCACCAACACCTCTACGGGACCAATATAACTCATAGGAACTGACCACGCAGCCACATGACTTTTGGTTTGAGAATAAGATGATAATTTGCATATTTCTAGACTTAGGCTTAAAAACATGGCGTTAGTGGGTGAAAAGACGAAATAACCCCCGAACGGCCCTGTGAGTTGCACCAACACCTCGCACGGGAACAATGTAACTCGTAGGAACTGACTGCGCGATCACGGGACCCTCGGTTTGAGAATAAAATAATAATTTACATATTTTTAGACTTAGGGAAAATATGGCATTAATGGGGGAAAACATGAAATAGCCCCCGAACGACCCCGTCGGAGACACCAACACCTCCCACGGGACCAATGTATCTTGTAGAAACTGACCGCACGATCACGGGACTCCCGGTTTGAGAATACGACGATAATTGAAGAATATCACGACTTAGGCTTGAAAACATGGCGTTAGAGGGTGAAAACCCAAAACAGCCCCTAAACGGCCCCGTGGGTGGCACCAACACCTCCCACTAGACCAATGTAATTCGTAAGAACTGACCGCGCAGCAACGGGACCCCCGATTTGAGAATACGATAGTAATTTGAATATTTCTAGATTTGGGCTTAAAAACATCGTGTTAGTGGGTGAAAAGCCGAAACAGCTCCCGAACGGTCACGTGAGTGGCACCAACAACTCGCCCGGTACCAATGTAACTCATAGGAACTAACCGCGCGATCACGGGACCCACAATTGGAGAATACGATGATAATTTGCACATTTCTAGATTTAGGGAAAACATGGCGTTAGTGGGGAAAACCCGAAATAGCCCCCGAACGGCCCCGTCAGAGGCACCAACACCTCCCACGGGGCCAATGTAACTCGTAGGAACTGACTGCATGATCACGGGACTCCCGGTTTGACAATATGACGATAATTGAAAAATATCAGGACTTTGGCTTAAAAACATGGCGTTAGAGGGTGAAAACCCAAAACAACCCCCGAACGGTCCTGTGGAAGGCACCAACACCTCCCATGGGACCAATGTAACTCGAAGGAATTGACCGCGCAGCCACGGGACATCCGATTTGAGAATACGACGGTAATTTGAATATTTATAGACTTGGGCTTAAAAACATGGCGTTAGTGTATCAAAACCCGAAACAGCTCCCGAATGGCCCCGTGGGTGGCACCCACACCTCCTATAGGACCAATGTTACTCATTGGAGTTGACCACGTAGCCATGGGATTCCCGATTTGAGAATACAATGGTAATTTGAATATTTCTAGACTTGGGCTTAAAAACATGGCGTTAGTGGGTGAAAACCCGAAACAGCCCCCGAACAGCCCCGTGGGTGGGACCAGCACCTCCCATGGGACCAATGTAACTCGTAAAAACTGACCACGCAGCCATAGGACTCCCGATTTGAGAATAAGATGATAATTTTCATATTTTTAGACTTAGGCTTAAAAACATGGCGTTAGTGGATGAAAAGCTGAAACAGCCCCCGAACGGCCCCGTGAGTGGCACCAAGCCTCATACGTGACCAATGTAACTCATAGGAACTGACCGTGCGAGCATGGGACCCCCAGTTTAAGAATACCATGAAAATTTGCATAATTATAGACTTAGTCAAAACATGGTGTTAGTGGGGAAGAACCCGAAACAACCCCCGAACGTCCCAATGGGAGGCACCAGCACCTCCCACAGGACCAATGTAACTTGTAGGAACTGACCGCGTGATCACGAAACTCCCGGCTTTAGAATACGACGATAATTGAAAAATATCAAGACTTGGGATTAAAAACCTGGCATTAGATGGTGAAAACCCAAAACAGCCCCCGAACAGTCCCATGGGAGGCCCCAACACCTCCCACGGGATCAATGTAACTCATAGGAACTGACCATACAGCCACGGTACTCACGGTTTCAAAATACGATGGTAATTTGAATATTTCTAGACTTGGGCTTAAAAACATGGCGTTAAGGGATGAAAACTTAAAATAACCCACGAACGGCCCCGTGGGTGGCACCAACACCTCTACGGAACCAATATAACTCGTAGGAACTGACCACACAGCCACATGACTTTCGGTTTGAGAATAAGATGATAATTTGCATATTTCTAGATTTAGGCTTAAAAAGATGGCGTTAGTGGGTGAAAAGACGAAACAACCCCCGAACGGCCCCATGAGTGGCACCGAAACCTCGCACGGGACCAATGTAACTCGTAGGAACTGACCACGTGATCACGGGACCCCCGGTTTGAGAATACGATGATAATTTTCATAATTCTAGACTTAGGGAAAACTTGGCGTTAGTGGGAAAAACTCGAAACAGCCCCCGAACGGCCCCGTGGGAGGCACCAGCACCTCCCACGGGACCAATGTAACTCGTAGGAACTGACTGCGTGGTCACGGGACTCCCAGTTTTAGAATACGATGATAATAGAAAAATATCAGAACTTAGGCTTAAAAACATGGCGTTAGAGGGTGAAAATCCAATACATCCCCGAACGGCCCCGTGGAAGGCACCAACACCTCCCATGGGACCAATGTAACTCATAAGAACTGACCGTGCAGCCATGGGACTCCTAGTTTGAGAATACGATGGCAATTTGAATATTTCTTGACTTCGGGTTAAAAACATGGCGTTAGTGGGTGAAAACTTGAAACCACCCCCGAAAGGCCCAATGGTGGCACCAACACCTCCCATGGGACCAATGTAACTCGTAGGAACTGTCCATGCAGCCACGGGACTCCCGATTTGAGAATGCGACGATAATTTGCATATTTCTAGACTAAGGCTTAAAAACATGGAGTTAGTGGATGAAAAGTCGAAACAGCTCCCGAACGGCCCAGTGAGTGACACCAAAACTTTGCACGGGACCAAGATAACTCATAGGAACTGACCACGCGAGCACGGGACCCACAAATTGAGAATACGATGATAATTTGCATAATTCTAGACTTAGGCAAAACTTGGCGTTAGTGGGAGAAAACTCGAAAAAGCCCACAAACGTCCCCGTGGGAGGCACCAACACCTCCCACGGGACTAATGTAACTCGTAGGAACTGACCACGCAATCACGGGACTCACGGTTTGAGAATACGACTATAGTTGAAAAATATAAGGACTTAGGCTTAAAAATATGGCGTTAGAGGGTGAAAACCCAAAACAACCCCCGAGCGGTCCTGTGGAAGGCACCAACACCACCCACGGGACCAATGTAACTCGAAGGAATTGACCGCGCAGCCACGGTACATCCGATTTGAGAATACGATGGTAATTTGAATATTTATAGACTTGGGCTTAAAAACATGGCGTTAGTGGATCAAAACCCGAAACAGCTCCCGAACGGCCATGTGGGTGGCACCCACACCTCCTATGGGACCAATGTTACTCACTGGAATTGACCACGTAGCCACGGTATTCCCGATTTGAGAATACGATGATAATTTTAATATTTCTAGACTTGGGCTTAAAAACATGGCGTTAGTGGGTGAAAACCCGAAACAGCCCCTGAACGGCCCCGTGGGTGGGACCAACACCTCCCACGGGACCAATGTAACTAGTAAGAACTGACCACGCAGTCACAGGACGACCACAGGACTCTCGTTTTGAGAATACGATGATAATTTTCATATTTCTAGACTTAGGCTTAAAAACATGGCGTTAGTGGATGAAAAGCCAAAACAGCCTCCGAACGGCCCCGTGAGTGGAACCAAGCCTCGTACGTGACCAATGTAACTCGTTGGAACTGAACGTGCGAGCATGGTACCCCCGGTTTAAGAATACGACGATAATTTGCATAATTCTAGACTTAGTCAAAACATGGCGTTAGTGGGGAAGAACCCGAAAAAACCCCCGAACGTCCCCATGGGAGGCACCAACACCTCCCACAGGACCAATGTAACTTGTAGGAACTGACCGCGTGATCACGGGACTCCCGATTTCAGAATACAATGATAATTGAAAAATATCAAGACTTAGGCTTAAAAACTTAGCATTAGATGGTGAAAACCAAAACAGCCCCCGAACGGTCCCATGGGAGGCCCCAACACCTCCCATGGGAGCAATATAACTCATAGGAACTGACCGTGCAACCACGGGACTCACGATTTCAGAATACGATGGTAATTTGAATATTTCTAGACTTGGGCTTAAAAACATGGCGTTAATGGGTGAAAACTTAAAATAGCCCACAAACGGCCTCGTGGGTGGCACCAACACCTCTATGGGACCAATATAACTCGTAGGAACTAACCACTCAGCCACAGCACTTTCGATTTGATAATACGATGATAATTTGCATATTTCTAGATTTAGGCTTAAAAACATGGCGTTAGTGGGTGAAAAGACGAAACAACCCCCGAACGTCCCCGTGAGTGGCACCAAAACCTCGCACGGGACCAATATAACTCGTAGGAACTGACTGCGCGATCACGGGACCCTCGATTTGAGAATGCGACGATAATTTTCATAATTCTAGACTTAGGCAAAACATGGCGTTAGTGGGAAAAACCCGAAACAGCCCCCGAACGGCCCCGTGGGAGGCACCAACACCTCCCACGGGACCAATGTAACTCGTAGGAACTGACTGCGTGGTCACCGGACTCCCAGTTTTAAAATACGATGATAATAGAAAAATATCAGAACTTAGGCTTAAAAATATGGCGTTAGAGGGTGAAATCCAAAACAGCCCCGAACGGCCCCGTGGAAGGCACCAACACCTCCCATGGGACCAATGTAACTCGTAAGAACTGACCGTGCAGCTATGGGACTCCCAGTTTGAGAATACGATGGCAATTTGAATATTTCTTGACTTCGGGTTAAAAACATGGCGTTAGTGGGTGAAAACTTGAAACCACCCCCGAAAGGCCCCATGGTGGCACCAACACAACCCATGGGACCAATGTAACTCGTAGGAACTGTCCATGCAGCCACGGGACTCCCGATTTGAAAATGCGACGATCATTTGCATATTTCTAGACTTAGGCTTAAAAACATGGCGTTAGTGGATGAAAAGTCAAAACAGCTCCCGAACGGCCCAGTGAGTGACACCAAAACCTTGCACGGGACCAAGATAACTCATAGGAACTGACCACGCGAGCACGGGACCCACAATTTGAGAATACGATGATAATTTGAATAATTCTAGACTTAGGCAAAACTTGGCGTTAGTGCGAGAAAAGTCGAAAAAGCCCCCAAACGTTCCTGTGGGAGGCACCAACACCTCCCACGGGACCAATGTAACTCGTAGGAACTGACTGCATGATCACGGGACTCCCGGTTTGACAATACGACGATAATTGAAAAATATGAGGACTTAGGCTTAAAAACATGGCGTTAGAGGGTGAAAACCCAAAAGACCCCCGAACGGTCCTGTGGAAGGCACCAACACCTCCCACGGGACCAATGTAACTCGAAGGAATTGACCGCGCAGCCACGGGACATCCGATGTGAGAATACGACGGTAATTTGAATATTTATAGACTTGGGCTTAAAAACATGGCGTTAGTGGATCAAAACCCGAAACAGCTCCCGAACGGCCCCGTGGGTGGCACCCACACCTCCTATGGGACCAATGTTACTCATTGGAATTGACCACGTAGCCATGGGATTACCGATTTGAGAATACAATGGTAATTTGAATATTTCTAGACTTGGGCTTAAAAACATGGCGTTAGTGGGTGAAAACCCGAAACAGCCCTGTGGGTGGGACCAACACCTCCCATGGGACCAATGTAACTCATAAAAACTGACCACGTAGCCATAGGACTCCCGATTTGAGAGTAAGATGATAATTTTCATATTTTTAGACTTAGGCTTAAAAACATGGCGTTAGTGGATGAAAAGCTGAAACAGCCCCCGAAGGGCCCCGTGAGTGGCACCAAGCCTCATACGTGACCAATGTAACTCGTAGGAACTGACCGTGCGAGCATGGGACCCCCAGTTTAAGAATACCACGAAAATTTGCATAATTCTAGACTTAGTCAAAACATGGTGTTAGTGGGGAAGAACCCGAAACAACCCCCGAACGTCCCCATGGGAGGCACCAGCACCTCCCACAGGACCAATGTAACTTGTAGGAACTGACCGCGTGATCACGAAACTCCCAATTTTAGAATACGACGATAATTGAAAAATATCAAGACTTGGGCTTAAAAACCTGGCATTAGATGGTGAAAACCCAAAACAGCCCCCGAACGGTCCCATGGGAGGCCCCAACACCTCCCATGGGAGCAATATAACTCATAGGAACTGACCGTACAACCACGGGACTCACGGTTTCAGAATACGATGGTAATTTGAATATTTCTAGACTTGGGCTTAAAAACATGGCGTTAATGGGTGAAAACTTAAAATAGCCCACAAACGGCCCCGTGGGTGGCACCAACACCTCTATGGGACCAATATAACTCGTAGGAACTAACCACTCAGCCACAGCACTTTCGATTTGATAATACGATGATAATTTGCATATTTCTAGATTTAGGCTTAAAAACATGGCGTTAGTGGGTGAAAAGACGAAACAACCACCGAACGTCCCCGTGAGTGGCACCAAAACCTCGCACGGGACCAATATAACTCGTAGGAACTGACTGCGCGATCACGGGACCCTCGATTTGAGAATGCGATGATAATTTTCATAATTCTTGACTTAGGAAAAACATGGCGTTAGTGGGGAAAACCCGAAACAGCCCCCGAACGGCCCCGTGGGAGGCACCAACACCTCCCACGGGACCAATGTAACTCGTAGGAACTGACCGCGCAATCACGGGACTCCCAGTTTTAGAATACGATGATAATTGAAAAATATTAGAACTTAGGCTTAAAAACATGGTGTTAGAGGGTGAAAATCCAAAACAGCCCCGAACGACCCCGTGGGAGGCACCAACACCTCCCATGGGACCAATGTTACTCATATGAATGACCGTGCAGCCACGGGACTCCCAGTTTGAGAATACGACGGCAATTTGAATATTTCTTGACTTCGGGTTAAAAACATGGCGTTAGTGGGTGAAAACTTGAAACCACCCCCAAAAGGCCCCATGGTGGCACCAACACCTCCCATGGGACCAATGTAACTCGTAGGAACTGACCACGCAGCCACGGGACTCCCGGTTTGACAATGCCATGATAATTTGCATATTTCTAAACTTAGGCTTAAAAACATGGTTTAGTGGATGAAAAGCCGAAATAGCCCCCGAACGGCCCTATGAGTTGCACCAACACCTCGCACGGGACCAATGTAAGTCGTAGGAACTGACTGCGCGATCACGGAACCCTCGGTTTGAGAATACAATAATAATTTACATATTTTTAGACTTAGGGAAAATATGGCATTAGTGGGGGAAAACATGAAATAGCCCCCGAACGACCCCGTCGAAGACACCAACACCTCCTATGGGACCAATGTATCTTGTAGAAACTGAGCGCACGATCACGGGACTCCCGGTTTGAGAATACGACGATAATTGAAGAATATCACGACTTAGGCTTAAAAACATGGCGTTAGAGGGTGAAAACCGAAAACAGCCCCCAAACGGCCCCGTGGGTGGCACCAACACCTTCCACTAGACCAATGTAACTCGTAAGAACTGACCGCGCAGCAACGGGACACCCGATTTGAGAATACGATAGTAATTTGAATATTTCTAGATTTGGGCTTAAAAACATCGCGTTAGTGGGTGAAAAGCCGAAATAACCCCCGAACGGCCACGTGAGTGGCACCAACAACTCGCACGGTACCAATGTAACTCGTAGGAACTAACCGCGCGATCACGGGACCCTCGCTTTGAGAATATGACGATAATTTGCACATTTCTAGATTTAGGGAAAACATGGCGTTAGTGGGGAAAACCCGAAATAGCCCCCGAACGGCCCCGTCAGAGGCACCAACACCTCCCACGGGACCAATGTAACTCGTAGGAACTGACTGCGTGATCACGGGACTCCCGGTTTGACAATAAGACGATAACTGAAAAATATCAGGACTTAGGCTTAAAAACATGGCGTTATAGGGTGAAAACCCAAAACAACCCCCGAACGGTCCGGTGGAAGGCACCAACACCTCCCACAGGACCAATGTAACTCGAAGGAATTGACCGCGCAGCCACGGGACATCCGATTTGAGAATACAACGGTAATTTGAATATTTATAGACTTGGGCTTAAAAACATGGCGTTAGTGTATCAAAACCCGAAACAGCTCCCGAATGGCCCCGTGGGTGGCACCCACACCTCCTATAGGACCAATGTTACTAATTGGAATTGACCACGTAGCCATGGGATTCCCGATTTGAGAATACAATGGTAATTTGAATATTTCTAGACTTGGGCTTAAAAACATGGAGTTAGTGGGTGAAAACCCGAAACAGCCCCCGAACAGCCCCGTGGGTGGGACCAACACCTCCCATGGGACCAATGTAACTCGTAAAAACTGACCACGCAGCCATAGGACTCCCGATTTGAGAATAAGATGATAATTTTCATATTTTTAGACTTAGGCTTAAAAACATGGCGTTAGTGGATGAAAAGCTGAAACAGGCCCCGAACGGCCCCGTGAGTGGCACCAAGCCTCATACGTGACCAATGTAACTCGTAGGAACTGACCGTGCAAGAATGGGACCCCCAGTTTAAGAATACCACGAAAATTTTCATAATTCTAGACTTAGTCAAAACATGGTGTTAGTGGGGAAGAACCCGAAACAACCCCCGAACGTCCCCATGGGAGGCACCAGCACCTCCCACAGGACCAATGTAACTTGTAGGAACTGACCGCGTGATCACGAAACTCCCAATTTTAGAATACGAGGATAATTGAAAAATATCAAGACTTGGGCTTAAAAACCTGGCATTAGATGGTGAAAACCCAAAACAGCCCCCGAACGGTCCCATGGGAGGCACCAACACCTCCCACGGGATCAATGTAACTCATAGGAACTGACCGTGCAGCCACGGTACTCACGGTTTCAGAATAAGATGGTAATTTGAATATTTCTAGACTTGGGCTTAAAAACATGGCGTTAAGGGATGAAAACTTAAAATAACCCACGAACGGCCCCGTGGGTGGCACCAACACCTCTACGGAACCAATATAACTCGTAGGAACTGACCACGCAGCCACATGACTTTCGGTTTGAGAATAATATGATAATTTGCATATTTCTAGATTTAGGCATAAAAAGATGGCGTTAGTGGGTGAAAAGACGAAACAACCCCCGAACGGCCCCATGAGTGGCACCAAAACCTCGCACGGGATCAATGTAACTCTTAGGAACTGACTGCGGGATCACAGGACCCCCGATTTGATAATACGATGATAATTTTCATAATTCTAGACTTAGGCAAAACATGGCGTTAGTGGGAAAAACCCGAAACAGCCCCCGAACGGCCCCGTGGGAGGCACCAACACCTCCCACGGGACCAATGTAACTCGTAGGAACTGACTGCGTGGTCACCGGACTCCCAGTTTTAAAATACGATGATAATAGAAAAATATCATAACTTAGGCTTAAAAATATGGCGTTAGAGGGTGAAATCCAAAACAGCCCCGAACGGCCCCGTGGACGGCACCAACACCTCCCATGGGACCAATGTAACTCATAGGAACTGACCGTGCAGCTATGGGACTCCCAGTTTGAGAATACGATGGCAATTTGAATATTTCTTGACTTCGGGTTAAAAACATGGCGTTAGTGGGTGAAAACTTGAAACCACCCCCGAAAGGCCCCATGGTGGCACCAACACAACCCATGGGACCAATGTAACTCATAGGAACTGTCCATGCAGCCACGGGACTCCCGATTTGAGAATGCGGCGATCATTTGTATATTTCTAGACTTAGGCTTAAAAACATGGCGTTAGTGGATGAAAAGTCAAAATAGCTCCCGAACGGCCCAGTGAGTGACACCAAAACCTTGCACGGGACCAAGATAACTCATAGGAACTGACCACGCGAGCACGGGACCCACAATTTGAGAATACGATGATAATTTGAATAATTCTAGACTTAGGCAAAACTTGGCGTTAGTGCGAGAAAAGTCGAAAAAGCCCCCAAACGTTCCTGTGGGAGGCACCAACACCTCCCACGGGACCAATGTAACTCGTAGGAACTGACTGCATGATCACGGGACTCCCGGTTTGACAATACGACGATAATTGAAAAATATGAGGACTTAGGCTTAAAAACATGGCGTTAGAGGGTGAAAACCCAAAAGACCCCCGAACGGTCCTGTGGAAGGCACCAACACCTCCCACGGGACCAATGTAACTCGAAAGAATTGACCGCGCATCCACGGGACATCCGATGTGAGAATACGACGGTAATTTGAATATTTATAGACTTGGGCTTAAAAACATGGCGTTAGTGGATCAAAACCCGAAACAGCTCCCGAACGGCCCCGTGGGTGGCACCCACACCTCCTATGGGACCAATGTTACTCATTGGAATTGACCACGTAGCCATGGGATTACCGATTTGAGAATACAATGGTAATTTGAATATTTCTAGACTTGGGCTTAAAAACATGGCGTTAGTGGGTGAAAACCCGAAACAGCCCCCGAACAGCCCTGTGGGTGGGACCAACACCTCCCATGGGACCAATGTAACTCATAAAAACTGACCACGTAGCCATAGGACTCCCGATTTGAGAATAAGATGATAATTTTCATATTTTTAGACTTAGGCTTAAAAACATGGCGTTAGTGGATGAAAAGCTTAAACAGCCCCCGAACGGCCCCGTGAGTGGCACCAAGCCTCATACGTGACCAATGTAACTCGTAGGAACTGACCGTGCGAGCATGGGACCCCCAGTTTAAGAATACCACGAAAATTTGCATAATTCTAGACTTAGTCAAAACATGGTGTTAGTGGGGAAGAACCCGAAACAACCCCCGAACGTCCCCATGGGAGGCACCAGCACCTCCCACAGGACCAATGTAACTTGTAGGAACTGACCGCGTGATCACGAAACTCCCGATTTCAGAATACAATGATAATTGAAAAATATCAAGACTTAGGCTTAAAAACTTAGCATTAGATGGTGAAAACCAAAACATCCCCCGAACGGTCCCATGGGAGGCCCCAACACCTCCCATGGGAGCAATATAACTCATAGGAACTGACCGTGCAACCACGGGACTCACGGTTTCAGAATACGATGGTAATTTGAATATTTCTAGACTTGGGCTTAAAAACATGGCGTTAATGGGTGAAAACTTAAAATAGCCCACAAACGGCCCCGTGGGTGGCACCAACACCTCTATGGGACCAATATAACTCGTAGGAACTAACCACTCAGCCACAGCACTTTCGATTTGATAATACGATGATAATTTGCATATTTCTAGATTTAGGCTTAAAAACATGGCGTTAGTGGGTGAAAAGACGAAACAACCCCCGAACGTCCCCGTGAGTGGCACCAAAACCTCGCACGGGACCAATATAACTCGTAGGAACTGACTGCGCGATCACGGGACCCTCGATTTGAGAATGCGGCGATAATTTTCATAATTCTTGACTTAGGAAAAACATGGCGTTAGTGGGGAAAACCCGAAACAGCCCCCGAACGGCCCCGTGGGAGGCACCAACACCTCCCACGGGACCAATGTAACTCGTAGGAACTGACCGCGCAATCACGGGACTCCCAGTTTTAGAATACGATGATAATTGAAAAATATTAGAACTTAGGCTTAAAAACATGGTGTTAGAGGGTGAAAATCCAAAACAGCCCCGAACGACCCCGTGGGAGGCACCAACACCTCCCATGGGACCAATGTTACTCATATGAATGACCGTGCAGCCACGGGACTCCCAGTTTGAGAATACGACGGCAATTTGAATATTTCTTGACTTCGGGTTAAAAACATGGCGTTAGTGGGTGAAAACTTGAAACCACCCCCAAAAGGCCCCATGGTGGCACCAACACCTCCCATGGGACCAATGTAACTCGTAGGAACTGACCACGCAGCCACGGGACTCCCGGTTTGACAATGCCATGATAATTTGCATATTTCTAAACTTAGGCTTAAAAACATGGTTTAGTGGATGAAAAGCCGAAATAGCCCCCGAACGGCCCTATGAGTTGCACCAACACCTCGCACGGGACCAATGTAAGTCGTAGGAACTGACTGCGCGATCACGGAACCCTCGGTTTGAGAATACAATAATAATTTACATATTTTTAGACTTAGGGAAAATATGGCATTAGTGGGGGAAAACATGAAATAGCCCCCGAACGACCCCGTCGAAGACACCAACACCTCCTATGGGACCAATGTATCTTGTAGAAACTGAGCGCACGATCACGGGACTCCCGGTTTGAGAATACGACGATAATTGAAGAATATCACGACTTAGGCTTAAAAACATGGCGTTAGAGGGTGAAAACCGAAAACAGCCCCCAAACGGCCCCGTGGGTGGCACCAACACCTTCCACTAGACCAATGTAACTCGTAAGAACTGACCGCGCAGCAACGGGACACCGGATTTGAGAATACGATAGTAATTTGAATATTTCTAGATTTGGGCTTAAAAACATCGCGTTAGTGGGTGAAAAGCCGAAATAACCCCCGAACGGCCACGTGAGTGGCACCAACAACTCGCACGGTACCAATGTAACTCGTAGGAACTAACCGCGCGATCACGGGACCCTCGCTTTGAGAATATGACGATAATTTGCACATTTCTAGATTTAGGGAAAACATGGCGTTAGTGGGGAAAACCCGAAATAGCCCCCGAACGGCCCCGTCAGAGGCACCAACACCTCCCACGGGACCAATGTAACTCGTAGGAACTGACTGCGTGATCACAGGACTCCCGGTTTGACAATAAGACGATAACTGAAAAATATCAGGACTTAGGCTTAAAAACATGGCGTTATAGGGTGAAAACCCAAAACAACCCCCGAACGGTCCGGTGGAAGGCACCAACACCTCCCACAGGACCAATGTAACTCGAAGGAATTGACCGCGCAGCCACGGGACATCCGATTTGAGAATACAACGGTAATTTGAATATTTATAGACTTGGGCTTAAAAACATGGCGTTAGTGTATCAAAACCCGAAACAGCTCCCGAATGGCCCCGTGGGTGGCACCCACACCTCCTATAGGACCAATGTTACTAATTGGAATTGACCACGTAGCCATGGGATTCCCGATTTGATAATACAATGGTAATTTGAATATTTCTAGACTTGGGCTTAAAAGCATGGAGTTAGTGGGTGAAAACCCGAAACAGCCCCCGAATAGCCCCGTGGGTGGGACCAACACCTCCCATGGGACCAATGTAACTCGTAAAAACTGACCACGCAGCCATAGGACTCCCGATTTGAGAATAAGATGATAATTTTCATATTTTTAGACTTAGGCTTAAAAACATGGCGTTAGTGGATGAAAAGCTGAAACAGCCCCCGAACGGCCCCGTGAGTGGCACCAAGCCTCATACGTGACCAATGTAACTCGTAGGAACTGACCGTGCAAGAATGGGACCCCCAGTTTAAGAATACCACGAAAATTTGCATAATTCTAGACTTAGTCAAAACATGGTGTTAGTGGGGAAGAACCCGAAACAACCCCCGAACGTCCCCATGGGAGGCACCAGCACCTCCCACAGGACCAATGTAACTTGTAGGAACTGACCGCGTGATCACGAAACTCCCAATTTTAGAATACGACGATAATTGAAAAATATCAAGACTTGGGCTTAAAAACCTGGCATTAGATGGTGAAAACCCAAAACAGCCCCCGAACGGTCCCATGGGAGGCACCAACACCTCCCACGGGATCAATGTAACTCATAGGAACTGACCGTGCAGCCACGGTACTCACGGTTTCAGAATACGATGGTAATTTGAACATTTCTAGACTTGGGCTTAAAAACATGGCGTTAAGGGATGAAAACTTAAAATAACCCACGAACGGCCCCGTGGGTGGCACCAACACCTCTACGGAACCAATATAACTCGTAGGAACTGACCACGCAGCCACATGACTTTCGGTTTGAGAATAATATGATAATTTGCATATTTCTAGATTTAGGCTTAAAAAGATGGCGTTAGTGGGTGAAAAGACGAAACAACCCCCGAACGGCCCCATGAGTGGCACCAAAACCTCGCACGGGATCAATGTAACTCTTAGGAACTGACCGCGGGATCACAGGACCCCCGATTTGATAATACGATGATAATTTTCATAATTCTAGACTTAGGCAAAACATGGCGTTAGTGGGAAAAACCCGAAACAGCCCCCGAACGGCCCCGTGGGAGGCACCAACACCTCCCACGGGACCAATGTAACTCGTAGGAACTGACTGCGTGGTCACCGGACTCCCAGTTTTAAAATACGATGATAATAGAAAAATATCATAACTTAGGCTTAAAAATATGGCGTTAGAGGGTGAAATCCAAAACAGCCCCGAACGGCCCCGTGGACGGCACCAACACCTCCCATGGGACCAATGTAACTCATAGGAACTGACCGTGCAGCTATGCGACTCCCAGTTTGAGAATACGATGGCAATTTGAATATTTCTTGACTTCGGGTTAAAAACATGGCGTTAGTGGGTGAAAACTTGAAACCACCCCCGAAAGGCCCCATGGTGGCACCAACACAACCCATGGGACCAATGTAACTCGTAGGAACTGTCCATGCAGCCACGGGACTCCCGATTTGAGAATGCGGCGATCATTTGCATATTTCTAGACTTAGGCTTAAAAACATGGCGTTAGTGGATGAAAAGTCAAAACAGCTCCCGAACGGCCCAGTGAGTGACACCAAAACCTTGCACGGGACCAAGATAACTCATAGGAACTGACCACGCGAGCACGGGACCCACAATTTGAGAATACGATGATAATTTGAATAATTCTAGACTTAGGCAAAACTTGGCGTTAGTGCGAGAAAAGTCGAAAAAGCCCCCAAACGTTCCTGTGGGAGGCACCAACACCTCCCACGGGACCAATGTAACTCGTAGGAACTGACTGCATGATCACGGGACTCCCGGTTTGACAATACAACGATAATTGAAAAATATGAGGACTTAGGCTTAAAAACATGGCGTTAGAGGGTGAAAACCCAAAAGACCCCCGAACGGTCCTGTGGAAGGCACCAACACCTCCCACGGGACCAATGTAACTCGAAGGAATTGACCGCGCAGCCACGGGACATCTGATGTGAGAATACGACGGTAATTTGAATATTTATAGACTTGGGCTTAAAAACATGGCGTTAGTGGATCAAAACCCGAAACAGCTCCCGAACGGCCCCGTGGGTGGCACCCACACCTCCTATGGGACCAATGTTACTCATTGGAATTGACCACGTAGCCATGGGATTATCGATTTGAGAATACAATGGTAATTTGATTATTTCTAGACTTGGGCTTAAAAACATGGCGTTAGTGGGTGAAAACCCGAAACAGCCCCCGAACAGCCCTGTGGGTGGGACCAACACCTCCCATGGGACCAATGTAACTCATAAAAACTGACCACGTAGCCATAGGACTCCCGATTTGAGAATAAGATGATAATTTTCATATTTTTAGACTTAGGCTTAAAAACATGGCGTTAGTGGATGAAAAGCTGAAATAGCCCCCGAACGGCCCCGTGAGTGGCACCAAGCCTCATACGTGACCAATGTAACTCGTAGGAACTGACCGTGCGAGCATGGGACCCCCAGTTTAAGAATACCACGAAAATTTGCATAATTCTAGACTTAGTCAAAACATGGTGTTAGTGGGGAAGAACCCGAAACAACCCCCGAACGTCCCCATAGGAGGCACCAGCACCTCCCACAGGACCAATGTAACTTGTAGGAACTGACCGCGTGATCACAAAACTCCCGATTTCAGAATACAATGATAATTGAAAAATATCAAGACTTAGGCTTAAAAACTTAGCATTAGATGGTGAAAACCAAAACAGCCCCCGAACGGTCCCATGGGAGGCCCCAACACCTCCCATGGGAGCAATATAACTCATAGGAACTGACCGTGCAACCACGGGACTCACGATTTCAGAATACGATGGTAATTTGAATATTTCTAGACTTGGGCTTAAAAACATGGCGTTAATGGGTGAAAACTTAAAATAGCCCACAAACGGCCCCGTGGGTGGCACCAACACCTCTATGGGACCAATATAACTCGTAGGAACTAACCACTCAGCCACAGCACTTTCGATTTGATAATACGATGATAATTTGCATATTTCTAGATTTAGGCTTAAAAACATGGCGTTAGTGGGTGAAAAGACGAAACAACCCCCGAACGTCCCCGTGAGTGGCACCAAAACCTCGCACGGGACCAATATAACTCGTAGGAACTGACTGCGCGATCACGGGACCCTCGATTTGAGAATACGACGATAATTTTCATAATTCTTGACTTAGGAAAAACATGGCGTTAGTGGGGAAAACCCGAAACAGCCCCCGAACGGCCCCGTGGGAGGCACCAACACCTCCCACGGGACCAATGTAACTCGTAGGAACTGACCGCGCAATCACGGGACTCCCAGTTTTAGAATACGATGATAATTGAAAAATATTAGAACTTAGGCTTAAAAACATGGTGTTACAGGGTGAAAATCCAAAACAGCCCCGAACGACCCCGTGGGAGGCACCAACACCTCCCATGGGACCAATGTTACTCATATGAATGACCGTGCAGCCACGGGACTCCCAGTTTGAGAATACGACGGCAATTTGAATATTTCTTGACTTCGGGTTAAAAACATGGCGTTAGTGGGTGAAAACTTGAAACCACCCCCAAAAGGCCCCATGGTGGCACCAACACCTCCCATGGGACCAATGTAACTCGTAGGAACTGACCACGCAGCCACGGGACTCCCGGTTTGACAATGCCATGATAATTTGCATATTTCTAAACTTAGGCTTAAAAACATGGTTTAGTGGATGAAAAGCCGAAATAGCCCCCGAACGGCCCTATGAGTTGCACCAACACCTCGCACGGGACCAATGTAAGTCGTAGGAACTGACTGCGCGATCACGGAACCCTCGGTTTGAGAATACAATAATAATTTACATATTTTTAGACTTAGGGAAAATATGGCATTAGTGAGGGAAAACATGAAATAGCCCCCGAACGACCCCGTCGAAGACACCAACACCTCCTATGGGACCAATGTATCTTGTAGAAACTGAGCGCACGATCACGGGACTCCCGGTTTGAGAATACGACGATAATTGAAGAATATCACGACTTAGGCTTAAAAACATGGCGTTAGAGGGTGAAAACCGAAAACAGCCCCCAAACGGCCCCGTGGGTGGCACCAACACCTTCCACTAGACCAATGTAACTCGTAAGAACTGACCGCGCAGCAACGGGACACCCGATTTGAGAATACGATAGTAATTTGAATATTTCTAGATTTGGGCTTAAAAACATCGCGTTAGTGGGTGAAAAGCCGAAATAACCCCCGAACGGCCACGTGAGTGGCACCAACAACTCGCACGGTACCAATGTAACTCGTAGGAACTAACCGCGCGATCACAGGACCCTCGCTTTGAGAATATGACGATAATTTGCACATTTCTAGATTTAGGGAAAACATGGCGTTAGTGGGGAAAACCCGAAATAGCCCCCGAACGGCCTCGTCAGAGGCACCAACACCTCCCACGGGACCAATGTAACTCGTAGGAACTGACTGCGTGATCACGGGACTCCCGGTTTGACAATAAGACGATAACTGAAAAATATCAGGACTTAGGCTTAAAAACATGGCGTTATAGGGTGAAAACCCAAAACAACCCCCGAACGGTCCGGTGGAAGGCACCAACACCTCCCACAGGACCAATGTAACTCGAAGGAATTGACCGCGCAGCCACGGGACATCCGATTTGAGAATACGACGGTAATTTGAATATTTATAGACTTGGGCTTAAAAACATGGCGTTAGTGTATCAAAACCCGAAACAGCTCCCGAATTGCCCCGTGGGTGGCACCCACACCTCCTATAGGACCAATGTTACTAATTGGAATTGACCACGTAGCCATGGGATTCCCGATTTGAGAATACAATGGTAATTTGATTATTTCTAGACTTGGGATTAAAAACATGGCGTTAGTGGGTGAAAACCCGAAACAGCCCCCGAACAGCCCCGTGGGTGGGACCAACACCTCCCATGGGACCAATGTAACTCATAAAAACTGACCATGTAGCCATAGGACTCCCGATTTGAGAATAAGATGATAATTTTCATATTTTTAGACTTAGGCTTAAAAACATGGCGTTAGTGGATGAAAAGCTGAAACAGCCCCCGAACGGCCCCGTGAGTGGCACCAAGCCTCATACGTGACCAATGTAACTCGTAGGAACTGACCGTGTGAGCATGGGACCCCCAGTTTAAGAATACCACGAAAATTTGCATAATTCTAGACTTAGTCAAAACATGGTGTTAGTGGGGAAGAACCCGAAACAACCCCCGAACGTCCCCATGGGAGGCACCAGCACCTCCCACAGGACCAATGTAACTTGTAGGAACTGACCGCGTGATCACGAAACTCCCAATTTTAGAATACGACGATAATTGAAAAATATCAAGACTTGGGCTTAAAAACCTGGCATTAGATGGTGAAAACCCAAAACAGCCCCCGAACGGTCCCATGGGAGGCACCAACACCTCCCACGGGATCAATGTAACTCATAGGAACTAACCGTGCAGCCACGGTACTCACGGTTTCAGAATACGATGGTAATTTGAATATTTCTAGACTTGGGCTTAAAAACATGGCGTTAAGGGATGAAAACTTAAAATAACCCACGAACGGCCCCGTGGGTGGCACCAACACCTCTACGTAACCAATATAACTCGTAGGAACTAACCACGCAGCCACATGACTTTCGGTTTGAGAATAATATGATAATTTGCATATTTCTAGATTTAGGCTTAAAAAGATGGCGTTAGTGGGTGAAAAGACGAAACAACCCCCGAACGGCCCCATGAGTGGCACCAAAACCTCGCACGGGATCAATGTAACTCTTAGGAACTGACCGCGGGATCACAGGACCCCCGATTTGAGAATACGATGATAATTTTCATAATTCTAGACTTAGGCAAAACATGGCGTTAGTGGGAAAAACCCGAAATAGCCCCCGAACGGCCCCGTGGGAGGCACCAACACCTCCCACGGGACCAATGTAACTCGTAGGAACTGACTGCGTGGTCACCGGACTCCCAGTTTTAAAATACGATGATAATAGAAAAATATCAGAACTTAGGCTTAAAAAAATGGCGTTAGAGGGTGAAATCCAAAACAGCCCCGAACGGCCCCGTGGAAGGCACCAACACCTCCCATGGGACCAATGTAACTCATAAGAACTGACCGTGCAGCTATGGGACTCCCAGTTTGAGAATACGATGGCAATTTGAATATTTCTTGACTTCGGGTTAAAAACATGGCGTTAGTGGGTGAAAACTTGAAACCACCCCCGAAAGGCCCCATGGTGGCACCAACACAACCCATGGGACCAATGTAACTCGTAGGAACTGTCCATGCATCCACGGGACTCCCGATTTGAGAATGCGACGATCATTTGCATATTTCTAGACTTAGGCTTAAAAACATGGCGTTAGTGGATGAAAAGTCAAAACAGCTCCCGAACGGCCCAGTGAGTGACACCAAAACCTTGCACGGGACCAAGATAACTCATAGGAACTGACCACGCGAGCACGGGACCCACAATTTGAGAATACGATGATAATTTGAATAATTCTAGACTTAGGCAAAACTTGGCGTTAGTGCGAGAAAAGTCAAAAAAGCCCCCAAACGTTCCTGTGGGAGGCACCAACACCTCCCACGGGACCAATGTAACTCATAGGAACTGACTGCATGATCACGGGACTCCCGGTTTGACAATACGACGATAATTGAAAAATATGATGACTTAGGCTTAAAAACATGGCGTTAGAGGGTGAAAACCCAAAAGACCCCCGAACGGTCCTGTGGAAGGCACCAACACCTCCCACGGGACCAATGTAACTCGAAGGAATTAACCGCGCAGCCACGGGACATCCGATTTGAGAATACGACGGTAATTTGAATATTTATAGACTTAGGCTTAAAAACATGGCGTTAGTGGATCAAAACCCGAAACAGCTCCCGAACGGCCCCGTGGGTGGCACCCACACCTCCTATGGGACCAATGTTACTCATTGGAATTGACCACGTAGCCATGGGATTACCGATTTGAGAATACAATGGTAATTTGAATATTTCTAGACTTGGGCTTAAAAACATGGCGTTAGTGGGTGAAAACCCGAAACAGCCCCCGAACAGCCCTGTGGGTGGGACCAACACCTCCCATGGGACCAATGTAACTCATAAAAACTGACCACGCAGCCATAGGACTACCGATTTGAGAATAAGATGATAATTTTCATATTTTTAGACTTAGGCTTAAAAACATGGCGTTAGTGGATGAAAAGCTGAAACAGCCCCCGAACGGCCCCGTGAGTGGCACCAAGCCTCGTACGTGACCAATGTAACTCGTAGGAACTGACCGTGCGAGCATGGGACCCCCAGTTTAAGAATACCACGAAAATTTGCATAATTCTAGACTTAGTCAAAACATGGTGTTAGTGGGGAAGAACCCGAAACAACCCCCGAACGTCCCCATGGGAGGCACCAACACCTCCCACGGGATCAATGTAACTCATAGGAACTGACCGTGCAGCCACGGTACTCACGGTTTCAGAATACGATGGTAATTTGAATATTTCTAGACTTGGGCTTAAAAACATGACGTTAAGGGATGAAAACATAAAATAGCCCACGAACGACCCCGTGGGTGGCACCAACACCTCTACGGGACCAATATAACTCGTAGGAACTAACCACGTAGCCACATGACTTTCAGTTTGAGAATAAGATGATAATTTGCATATTTCTAGATTTAGGCTTAAAAAGATGGCGTTAGTGGGTGAAAAGACGAAACAACCCCCGAACGGCCCCATGAGTGGCACCAAAACCTCGCACGGGATCAATGTAACTCTTAGGAACTGACCGCGAGATAACAGGACCCCCGATTTGAGAATACGATGATAATTTTCATAATTCTAGACTTAGGGAAAACATGGCGTTAGTGGGAAAAACCCGAAACAGCCCCCGAACGGCCCCGTGGGAGGCACCAACACCTCCCACGGGACCAATGTAACTCGTAGGAACTGACTGCGTGGTCACCGGACTCCCAATTTTAGAATACGATGATAATAGAAAAATATCAGAACTTAGGCTTAAAAACATGGCGTTAGAGGGTGAAATCCAAAACAGCCCCGAACGGTCCCGTGGAAGGCACCAACACCTCCCATGGGACCAATGTAACTCATAGGAACTGACCGTGCAGCTATGGGACTCCCAGTTTGAGAATACGATGGCAATTTAAATATTTCGTAACTTCGGGTTAAAAACATGGCGTTAGTGGGTGAAAACTTGAAACCACCCCCTAAAGGCCCCATGGTGGCACCAACACAACCCATGGGACCAATGTAACTCGTAGGAACTGTCCATGCAGCCACGGGACTCCCGATTTGAGAATGCGGCGATAATTTGCATATTTCTAGACTTAGGCTTAAAAACATGGCGTTAGTGGATGAAAAGTCGAAACAGCTCCCGAACGGCCCCGTGAGTGACACCAAAACCTTGCACGGGACCAAGATAACTCATAGGAACTGACCACGCGAGCACGGGACCCACAATTTGAGAATACGATAATAATTTGCATAATTCTAGACTTAGGCAAAACTTGACATTAGTGCGAGAAAACTCGAAAAAGCCCCCAAACGTTCCCGTGGGAGGCACCAACACCTCCCACGGGAATAATGTAACTCGTAGGAACTGACCACGCAATCACGGGACTCCCGGTTTGAGAATACGACGATAGTTGAAAAATATCAGGACTTAGGCTTAAAAACATGGCGTTAAAGGGTGAAAACCCAAAACAACCCCCGAACGGCCCTGTGGAAGGCACCAACACCTCCCACGGGACCAATATAACTCATAGGAACTGACCGCGCAGCCATGGGACATCCGATTTGAGAATACGACGGTAATTTGAATATTTATAGACTTGGGCTTAAAAACATGGCGTTAGTGGATCAAAACCCGAAACAGCTCCCGAACGGCCCCGTGGATGGTACCCACACCTCCGATGGGACAAATGTTACTCACTGGAATTGACCACGTGGACACGGGATTCCCGATTTGAGAATACAACGATAATTTGAATATTTCTAGACTTGGGCTTAAAAACATGGCGTTAGTGGGTGAAAACCCGAATCAGCCCCCGAACGGCCCCGTGGGTGGGACCAACGCCTCCCACGGGACCAATGTAACTAGTAAGAACTGACCACGCGGTCACAGGACTCTCGTTTTGAGAATACGATGATAATTTTCATATTTCTAGACTTAGGCTTAAAAACATGGCGTCAGTGGATGAAAAGCCAAAAGAGCCCCCGAACGGCCCCGTGAGTGGAACCAAGCCTCGTACGTGACCAATGTAACTCGTAGGAACTGAACGTGCGAGCATGGGACCCCCGGTTTAAGAATACGACGATAATTTGCATAATTCTAGACTTAGTCAAAACATGGCGTTAGTGGGGAAGAACCCGAAACAACCCCTGAACGTCCCCATGGGAGGCACCAACACCTCCCACAGGACCAATGTAACTTGTCGGAACTGACCACGTGATCATGGGACTCTCGATTTTAGAATACAATGATAATTGAAAAATATCAAGACTTAGGCTTAAAAACTTGGCATTAGATGGTGAAAACCAAAACAGCCCCCGAACGGTCCCATGGGAGGCCCCAACACCTCCCATGAGAGCAATGTAACTCACAGGAAGTCACCGTGCAACCACGGGACTCACGGTTTCAGAATACGATGGTAATTTGAATATTTCTAGACTTGGGCTTAAAAACATGGCGTTAATGGTTGAAAGCTTAAAATAGCCCGCGAACGGCCCCGTGGGTGGCACCAACACCTCTATGGGACCAATATAACTCGTAGGAACCAACCACTCAGCCACAGGACTTTCGATTTGAGAATACAATGATAATTTGCATATTTCTAGATTTAGGCTTAAAAACATGGCGTTAGTGGGTGAAAAGACGAAACAACCCCCGAATGGCTCCGTGAGTGGTACCAAAACCTCGCACGAGACCAATGTAATTTGTAGGAACTGGCTGCGCGATCACGAGACCCTCAGTTTGAGAATACGACGATAATTTTCATAATTCTAGACTTAGGCAAAACATGGCGTTAGTGGGGAAAATCCAAAGCAGCCCCCGAACGGCCCCGTGGGAGGCACCAACACCTCCCACGGGACCAATGTAACTCGTAGGAACTGACCGCGCAATCACGGGACTCCCAGTTTTAGAATACGATGATAATTGAAAAATATCAGAACTTAGGCTTAAAAACATGGTGTTAGAGGGTGAAAATCCAAAACATCCCCGAACGGCCCCGTAGGAGGCACCAACACCTCCCATGGGACCAATGTTCCTCATATGAACTGACCGTGCAGCCACGGGACTCCCAGTTTGAGAATACGACGGCAATTTGAATATTTCTTGACTTCGGGTTAAAAACATGGCGTTAGTGGGTGAAAACTTGAAACCACCCCCAAAAGGCCCCATGGTGGCACCAACACCTCCCATGGGACCAATGTAACTCGTAGGAACTGACCACACAGCCACGAGACTTCCGGTTTGAGAATGCGATGATAATTTGCATATTTCTAGACTTAGGCTTAAAAACATGGTGTTAGTGGATGAAAAGCCGAAACAGCCCCCGAACGGCCCCGTGAGTGACACCAAAACCTTGCACGGGACCAAGATAACTCATAGGAACTAACCGCGCGAGCACGGGACCCACGATTTGAGAATACGATGATAATTTCCATAATTCTAGACTTAGGCAAAACTTGGCGTTAGTGGGAGAAAACTCGAAAAATCCCCCGAACGGCCCCGTAGGAGGCACCAACACCTCCCACGGGACTAATGTAACTCGTAGGAATTGACCGCGCGATCACGGAACTCCCGGTTTGAGAATACGACGATAATTAAAAAATATCATGACTTAGGCTTAAAAACATAGCGTTAGAGGGTGAAAACTCAAAACAGCCCTCGAACGGTCCCGTGGGAGGCACCAACACCTCCCATGGGACCAATGTAACTCATAGGAATTGACCGTGCAGCCACGGGACTCCCAGTTTGAGAATACGATGGTAATTTGAATATTTCTAGACTTGGGAATAAAAACATAGTGTTAGTGGTTGAAAACCCGATACAGCCCCCGAACGGCCCCGTGGGTGGCACCAACACCTCCCACGGGACAAATGTAACTCGTAGTAACTGACTACGCAACCACGGGACTCTCAGTTTGAGAATACGAACATAATGTTCATATTTCTAGACTTAGGCTTAAAAACTTGGCGTTAGTGGGTGCAAAGCCGAAACAGTCCCCGAACGGCCCCGTGAGTGGACCAACACCTCGGACGGGACAAATGTAACTCGTAGGAATTGATCGCGCGATCACGGGACCCCTAGTTTGAGAATACGTTGGTAATTTTCATAATTCTAGACTTAGGCATAAAAACATTGTTATGTTGATAATTTTAACTTATATATGCAATTTTTACGCTTGATTAAATTTTTTGAAAAACTACTTGGTTACTGATATCATTTTTTTTTGTATCCTATCATTTGTATGATTTTTGCACGTGGAACAAATGAAGGAGGTAATGATTTACAACATGAAGATTGTTTATATGTTGTGGACATTCAGGATTATCTTTTTTATGTGTTACATCCGTGAGGGATTTTATTGTTTAGTTTTATGTCTGTGCGGGCTTTTATAATTTGATTGTTGAATTTTATGACCGTGCGATCTTTATAATAAGCAGGTTTTACATTTACAGGGTTCGAAATGTCAAGAAAATAGAGAAAACTCTGCCCAATTTTTTTTTGTCCGTGAATTATTAATATGCATAATATTTTTAAGTTTGTATATATATTAGTTTGTTAACAACGTTCTCGATTCGCAATTTGTGATTTTTTTTATTGTTTTGCCAATAATAAATATTTGTAACACCTCGAACGCGTCCAACGTTACACGTAGCAACCGACGGTGCACTCACAGGACCCTCAATTTTGTTATTATACCAAAAAAATACATTTTTTTTAAATTGTAGTTAAATATGGTCATGGACTTTGTCCATGACCATATTTATTTTTTTCGTCGTGCATAAAAATGGTCGCGGCCAAAGTCCGCGACCATTTTTTTCCTTTTTTTTTTGTCACGGTTGTGAGTCGTGGCCAAAGTCCGCAACCAATTTGCCATGGTTATGGGTCACGGACTTGAGCCGCAACCATTTTTTCATTTATTTTTTGTCACGGTTGTGGGTCGCGAATTTTGGCCGCGACCATCTTGTCACGGTTGTGGGTCATGGACTTGGACCACGACCATTTTTTTCATTTTTTTTGTCAGGGTTGTGGGGCACGGACTTTGGCCGCGACCAATTTGTCACGGTTGTGGGTCACGGACGAGGACCGCGACTCGTCACTGCATGGATCACGGCCCAAGTCCGTGACCATCTTCCGTGACCCCCTCTGGGCCGTGACCATTTTTTGGTCATGGACTTGGGCCGCGACCCACGAAATTGGTCACACCCGAAATGGTCACGGCCCAAGTCCGCGACCCACAGTCTTGGTTAGGGATTTTGGCCGTGACCAATCGCAAGTTTTGGTGTAGTTATTCCTCCCATGTCCAAATAAAATAAGTATACCATTTGGGCGAACTATTTCTACATCCTTGTCGTAGTGTCGATCCGACACTTCCATCAGGAAATAATAGTCCTATGTAATTGACCATTATGGATTATACATTGTTATTTTTAGTTAATAAATTCAAAAGAAATATGAGGTGAGGTGTTGATAACCTTATTTGGAACAACTAATTTTATAAGCAACAATTTAATGGCCCTAGAGGATAGATTGTGGGGCATTCTCAAAACCACTTAAACTTGTGTTTTTCAATCGATATAATTTGACCCACTTGTCTGGAAATTTATTCACCCCATACCTAACACGTTTTCTCTTACTAAACATTGTTTCCATTATACCCACGTCTTGCAATATTATTAATGATAGCAAAGAGTAGCCTATGTGGTATTTTTAAAAAGAACTCAAAATGTGTTGTCCAGTTAAAATAATTTTGCCCACCCATCTGAATAATTCAATCACCCTATAACCGACACTTTTGTCTTGCCGAAAATGGGATTACATATCACCATATGTTACTATTTTACCCATGGGTGACATTGTTTCCTTTTCAGAGAATTTGGGAAGGGTGTAGTTCATCAATGATATGCATATGGAATGCTTTCATGGAGGTGATGGGTCCTCAACTAGTGTTGGTTTGAAGTATTATTCATGGTCCTAGAGAGTAGCTTGTATGGCCTTTTAAAAACATTTCAAAATTGTGTTGTCTAGTCAAATTAATTCTACCCGTTTTTCTAAAATTTAATGACCCCATACTCGACATGTTTTCTCTTATTGACAATGGGAATAGAAATCATCAAAAGTTATTAATGTCCCCATGGGGTGGAACTATTTCCTTTTAAGATAGCCCATGTTAGGGGTACCACATGGAACACTGTGTTGTTCTTTCCACTAAATTTGGAGTCAACATTTAAAATATTTAGAAATATACATGAATTATTACTTAGTTGCAATTAATATTAAATAGACAAATGTAATCCATCTTCTACTACAAATATTTTTTGGGACTATCGTTGCAATACTATTGTGTTTCAGTCATGCCAATAACTAAATATTTATTGTTTAAGGGAACAAAAATCGGGATTTACAACAGGTGGGAATGGTGCAAACCCTTTGTGGATGGGTTATAAGATGAGGTCATTGAGTGCTTAGATAGTTATGGTGGTGCTACAAATGCATATGTCATGCACAAAGATATATAGAGATGTTCTTGTGTATCACTTGACGCATCCAAATACTATATTCTGTGGGTGATTGATGTTCTTGGATTGGAAGAAATCGATTGTAAGTCGGGTAGCTCATCGGACTAATATTTGTCCTCATTATGTTTTATTTTTTTTTGTTTCCTAAGATCTGCATCTTTTTCATGACTAGTGAGGCGATGTTATGTTAAATTATGTTTGATATTACTCTATTTTCTTACTAGATGTCTTCGTATAATTTATTACTAAATCATTATATTAGTAACGTAGTGTACTTCTATCCCACAATTCATTCTTGAAACTTTTTATTCTTTATTAAATAAATCTCAACCATACAAACATTACACAAAGTAAAATATAGAAATACATCAATGGCAATGTAATAACTTAATTTCCTGAGTAGTACGCTAAGTCGACACAAGAACATTGACCTAATTGTTTTGGGTGATGATGATCTCCCGGCCATTTCAGTTAGGCATGCATATAGTAATGTCTTTGATAATTGAGATAAATATAACTACAATGTAGTTTTCATATTGAAAGTCTGTAAGAAGGACGTTGTAGGCAATCAATCCATCAAGGGTACCCGTTGAATCCTTCAACTTAATGGTTTGGTCACCCAACCCATTTGGGCAGAGTGACTTAAGTATGGATACAATATGTTTAAAGATATGTTTAGGTTACGATATATGAACACAATGAAAACGTGATAATAATATAGTACAATACTTATAGACAAAACGATTTAGCGCGGTTGAGAGATTGTGTATCTCTTCTAGGGTTTTATGCTCGAACTCCATGCACATATAGTCCTATGCCATTATCCACGGGTCTTTGGATAAGTCATAGTCGTATTCGAGGTCTACAAGGCATTCACGGATGAATTGTTGTGTTGGGGGATGGGTACCTATTGCTTTTTTAGACTCCCTCTTTCAGTGCCTTTAAGACTTATCTGTAGGTCCGAGTATAATATGATCAAAAGGATCATTTCTAATTTTCAATAGCTGTTTAATGTACCCTTGGAAAGTATCATTCGAAGGACATGATTTTTTTGAATTCTTTCCCTTCTTACTTGATGATTCACCCATACATATTTTTAGTTTTGAAGATTGTGTAAATAGTCGGAGTCACAATAGTAATATGTGGAGATAGATAAAAGGGCTTTAGTTCTAAGCTAATTTTCTAGTGGCTAAAGAAGTTGTGATAGTCCTATGCTAATTTCCAGTGACTAAAGAAGTTCAGGAAATTATGATTGATTTAATCCTATAAATCATAAACTCTTTTGAGAAAGTTTTCATGGAGTGTGTGAGAAGATACTTGTGATTGACTGAACTGAGGTAAGCTTTCAAGCAATAGAAAACATACTAACTTTCCACCGATAAATTCTTTTTGCATTTTTTCCAAAACATGTTTAAGGGTCCATTTGGTTCGTGTTAAAATATCTTTCACCGTGTTAAAATAAAAAGTTGAATGATTAGCTTGGTATTTTCTTTTCACCATCTCTGTTTGGATGGACCACTTTTCATTAGGTGAAAATTTTAATATTTTTACCATTTACTGTTTGGATGGTTAAGCGTAATAGAGTGAAAAAACAATTACCCTCATATTTCAAATGGATACAAAAATATTTTAATTTAACTATTTGATTTCATCACACAAGTGTCATGGCCATTAAAAAATACTCATTTACCTCAAACTCAAATTTGACAAAACTCCCTCACTCCCCCCCCCCAAAAAAAAAAAAAATTAGTCATATTTGGCTATGCAAGACAAAAAAGGATAAAAAGTTTAAAAAAACAATCCCAACTAAAAAAAAGTCTCAATTAAAAAAGAAAACAGTCCAAATTTTAAAAAAAAGTTTTCAACAATGAAAAAAACTGTCATTTGTAAAAAACAGTCCCAATTAAAAAAAAGAGTCCCGCCTGTAAAAACAGTAGTCCACAATTAAAAAAAATTGTTCTTAAGAATGAAAAAACAGTCACAATTAAAAAAAAAAGCCTCAACTATGAAAAAAACAGTTCCCAATTAAAAAAACAGTTTTCAACCTTGAAAAAAAAATGGCCCCAATTAAAAAACAACAATCCCAATTAAAAAATAGAGTTCCAACTATGAAAAAAAAAGTGTCCCAATTAGAATAATTAAAAAAAAAACAGTCTCAACTATGAAAAAAACAGTTCCCAACTATGAAACTGTTCCAATTAATAAAGAAATTCCGAACACATTACCTTGCACCAAACAAATATTAATTAATTTTTTTTTAATTTTATTTATTTCTAATTTTTATATTTTTTAAAGTTAATTATTTTTTAAATATTTTATATAAATTTTATTGATTTTATAATTTTTTATTTTTTATTTTTTATTTTTTAAAATTTTAATTTTTAATTTTTTTTAAATGTTTTTTTAAATTAAAAAAAATGAATCTGTAATGATCATGTTAATTGAGAGGGAGAAATTAATGTCTAATGATTGTGTGATAATTGTAAGTGAAAATAAGAAAGGTTAATATGGTAATAAGATAAATTTCATTGTTTTCACCTATTAAGTTATTCACTTTCAGACGCGAAGCCAAGATTGTATGTTGGGGGGGGGGGGGACCACAATCTATAAACTATAAGGCCCAGTTTGGTTGCGCAAATTGTTTGATTATGTAAATTGGTTCATTGTGAATTAGTGAATTATAAATGAGTGAATTTGAAATGAGTTAAATCCAATTTTACACAATGTTTGGTAATTTGAAATTGATGTTAAGGTTCTATGAAAAAAGATAAAAATAAATCAAGGGATAGAGGGGGAGGGAAAGAGAGGGAGAGGGAGAGGGGGAGGGAAAGAGAGGGAGAGGGAGAGGGAGAGAGGACATGCACTTAATGTGACTTCTATTTCAAATGGATTCATTTCACATTTTTTGTGAAATGATCCAATTTCAGATTTTGCACATGAGCTAAAATGCGGCAATTAATGAATCATTTCATTAATGAAACCAAACACAATTAATGAGTCAATTTGTAAATGGGGCAATTTATTAATGATCCAATTTACAATTTTGGGACAACCAAACGGGGCCTAAGGGGTTTGGGGGCGGGAGCCCTCGGACGATTTTTTTAGAGTTATTTACACTTTTATGCAATATTTTAGCACTAAAAATATATTAACCATAAGCATTTTTTCCAACAATACCTTATATCTACACCATCAAAATACAAAAGTTGCACCACATACAAAACACATATTTTTTTCATAACTAAGATCCAACATCATAAAGTAATTGTTGGAACATAATACAAAAAGCAATAAAATCACATGTTGAGATGTATCAGAATCGCACACGACGTTCTTTCAAATCGCGAAATCCATATATGATTTATTCCGCACTAAACTGTATCGCGATATCTTTTTCAATGTAGATAATAAGAGAATTTGTGAGATAATCATTCTCCATTTGTTTCGAAGCTCGGATTTGACATGAATCATTACCGAAAATGCACGTTCAGTAGTTGCAGTTAATATCGGAAGAGTTAACACAAGCCTAATCAATATATCAATTAGTGGATAAAAACTCGACTTTCTTGTTTTTACCAAACACTGACATAGATTGGAAAGAGTGGATAACTTTTGAAATTCCAAATGTAGGAGAACATCAACCTCATAATGTCGTAATTGTATTTTTTAAGTCATCTCTTTCATGCTCAGTGAAGTCTCCAGGATAAAACTCATCAACAAGCTTGCAGATATCATCAACATTAACAGTAGTATGCCCATTTTGAGGATATAATGAAGAGCTAAGAATAAGTAACCTCACTGTATGATAATTAAATCTGTAATTTAGCTCATGCAATTGAGAATCAATTTTAGCAATTAAGAATAAGTATGTGGTGCAATTGAGAATAAGTAACCTCACTGTATGATCATTAAATATGTCAATCCGATAATGCTCAGTAATTGTAAAAGTATCTTGTTGATGTCGAGATCGGCCACGTCTATTAATATATAAAACATTCATGGCTGATACCTTAATTGCACGTTTTTCACAAAAAGACTTCACCTTCCTAATCAAAGTGTCACACCCATCATCTCTTAACTTCTGTATGAGTGTCTTTGTGGTCTTCACAAGTTGCATTGAATTCAAAACGTCTTGAGATTTTCGTTGCAGCGCTTGGGAAAGCATATCAGTGATTTCAAAAATGTCTTTCATAAGATGCAAGACGAACACGAATTGGAAAGTAGTCAAAAAACTATAAGTTGTATCGGCATCTCCACTTTGTTCCCCGCCTCCATTATTAATGATGTTTAGTAAAACCTGACAAGTAGCACAAAACATATTTATCAAGCTACGAAGAGATCTCACATGAGAACTCAATCTTATTTCTCGAGCCTTTTGCAAATTACCAACTTGATTCAATCATGTTCCAGTATCAAGCTCTTCAAAGGAAATAAAAAAACAATATCAGAGGCATGTGCAACTTTCAATTCAATGTTACGTTTACAAAAAGCCCCCACCATATTAATAATGAAACTCAATTTTGAAAAAAATTAGTGTACGTGAGAAACTTTTCGAGATGTTGCAACTAATGTCAACTGTAAACAATGAACATAACAATGGACATAATATGCATATGGACAATCTTTTGCACTAAGGCTTGTAGGCCTTTCCATTCACCTTGCATATTACTTGCCCCATCATACCTTTGGCCTCTAATATTTTGTTTCCCAAGAACATAACGAGAAAGTATGGAAAAAATCTCATTTTTTAGAGTTAATGCCTTAGTATCCGATATATGTACAACACCAAAGAAACGCTCTTGAACAATACCATTTTTGTTAACAAACATTTTCTCCTTTTTTGCAATATCTCGAGATTAATCAACAAGAATACAAAACTTTAAATCACTAATTTCCTCACAAATGACCTTTCCAATTTTCATTGCATAAACAAATAAGATCTCTTTTTGGACATCAGAAGATATATATGAGGCATTTTGAGGAGCCTTTTCCAACACAACATTTACAACATCTTTATTATAATCCGCCAAAACTATAATTAACTCAAGAAAATTATCGGGGTTGATATAACTTTTACTTTCATCATGAGCTCTTAAGGGCAAACCTTGAAGTGTAAGATAATGAACCGATGTAATCGAGGCTTTGATTTGTATCCGATTGTTTCCAATTTCTTCACAACTTTGTTTCTCAAAAACTTTGTCAATATGTTGTGATTGATTAATTAAATCATCACATGATTTTTGAGCAATTTTGTGTAGTGAATTGGGATCTTTCCCTACGTGATTTAAAAATGCACAATTCATCCCATTCTTTACTCTTTTCCAACTATTAAACCCATCCCATGAAAAAGTATATTGCCCATGACGGGCCCCTTCCTTGTTAAAGAGATAATAAGGTAAACAAAATGCCATATCCTTTGTCGGGGAATACTTTAACAAAGGCAAAAATTTGTTGAACCATGATGCTTGAAAATGACGAGGATGTTTTTCATGTACAAAATACATTGATATGGACCAAAGTTAATGTATGCCTGCCGAACATCATTAATTAGCTTACTGGGATACCTCCATATTTTTATATGTTTTCCAAGATCATGCTCTAAATTGTCAATATTAAACCCCTCAACTTCAATTCTAAGAGATTTTAAAGTTCGTTGTTCAAGTGTTTCACGTACCGAATTTTGAATATTTGACTCGAGAAAAACTGAAGACTCGCCGACATTTTCACTTTCAACATGTTTTCTCTTGAAAAATGAATCAAGGGTCTTTGATTTCCCCATATTTCTACAACATAAAAATAAATCAATTAAAAATTTTCATTTTTCCTACTTTAACAATTAATAATTAACTACTTTAATAGTTAATTAACTACTTTAACTACTTTAATTAATAACAGTTAATAACAACTAATAATTAACTACTTTAACAATTAATCAAAATTAACTACTAAACTAATCTACTAGAACACTTAAATCATGTAGGGAAATTAATCTAATTAATACTACTTTACTAAACTAATCAACTACTAATCACTAAATAACAAATTAACAAAGGAAAAAACTAATTGACTACTTTAACAGTTAAGTAGGCTTTTAAGTAATAACATGGATAGATACCTTAGATTTTTCGAAGGTTTTAAAAAATGCGGGGCGTGATTGAGGCGTGGAGGCCAAGCCTTAAGCCTTAGAAGCCTAGGCGGTCCTAGGCGGTAAAAGGCGTTTAGGCCTTCTTAATATATTTAAATATTTTTTAACCATAACAAGGCTATTAAAATACAAAAATTTGCACAGATCATAGAAATATGTCTGACTATATGCTAATTAAAATACTATTTGATTATTTTAGATGAGATAATGGTTTAGTTTGTAAACAAATTCTTTAAAGGGCGACATCGTTTCACTAAATCATTGTTGTTTTTAGAAAAAAGTGTGCCTTAAGGGTTTTACAAAGAATAAGGCGTGAAAAGCGTTAGGCGATGCGTTTCTCCCAAGCCTTAAGCCTAGGCGGGTTTTTTAGAACAGTGAATTTTTCAAAGCTTTGAAAATGAGGAACTTCTCTTTTGTTTGCTGCTGTCGTGTGTTTTGAAGATGGGAAAGTGGAGAGATTTTTTGTTAGGTTAACTTAAGAGAACTTTTTTTGTTTGGGCTTGGGCTTTTCTTTTATGCTGGGCTGGATATAAAATTGAGATATATAATATGTAAGCTATTTTTTCCCCAAATGTTGGATCAGGCCATGGCCCACCCCTGCCATGGTCTGGCTTCGCTCCTGTTCACTTTATCCATGATTTAAAATGATTAAAGTTTTACTTCACCATATTCATTTTATTTCACCTTATTAAATGCCCAACTAAATACATTTTATCTAGGTGAATTATTTTTTAACACGGTAAAAAAAATTTCACTATGAACGAAACGGATCCTAAGTGACTGTTTTATTCTCCTATGTATAAAAGAGCCTCCATGGTAAGTCCCCAAGTCCTTGGTGAGGTCAATATTGCCAGCAAAACTCAGGGCAAGCGCCTTTGACAAACATTGGGCGAGATACAAACTTTAGATTTAGGAAAATAAATTTTAGCCAGAAATAGCTACAAAATTCATTAAAAACATCGAATTACAACTTTGCATTATGGGCTTGAAGCATTAGAGAAATTTATTTGATCATTCGTAAAGAAAAGAGAGGAAATATTATTTAGAATCTTTGGGGATAACTTTAATCTCAAAATATCGTCCCTGCCACCAGAGTTTATATGCAAGGAACCCTTATTCATAATTACTGCTCAATAATGACCAACAAAGGTATTGAGTTTTGACATTAGAGACGACCCTTTGTATAGGTGAACCAGGCAGACACCTATTGTATAAAATTTTCTGAATATTAGAGCCCCCACATTTTGTAAAATGTATAGCACACTCTGAATGAATAATCTTAATAAAATATTTATAGAAAATTAAGGTAAATGTCATGTTCCTTATATTTGAATTTTTAGGATAATAATTTTCAAGTTTATAAATCTAATCTCTATATTACAATAGCATTTATTTGTGTGGTCCTTTTAGAGTTAGGAGTTCATTTTTTTTGTCCGCGCCAGCGGCACCATTTTTCACAATTTTTAGTACAGGGACTAAATTTATAAAATTATTTGGAGTGTCCTATTTTTATACACTTAGAGAATTATGAGAATCTTTCTCCAAAACCCCCTAAAATTTAATGAGATAATTGCTAAAAGGCCAAAAACAACCTAAACCATGGGAAATTGCACAAACTCTCCAACACAACTAAAGAATCTCCTTGAATATATATATAAGAGTAATTTTATAGAGACCCTCTAATTATATCCACAAAATTTTATAGAGACCCTCTAATTTTATAGTTGTCAAAAATACATTGATTGGTGCGTGAGTTCATTAAAGATTCATTAAAAATAATCACCTAATGCATTGTTAACAACTCAGTAAATTTATTTTGTGGGTATAATTAATGGTTTCTTTAAAATTACTCCACATATGCCTACGAACGAGAGTTTGCTTATAACCCTTAAAACCATAGGCTATGGCTTAGTGCTCTCTGTCCTTTCATCCATTGGTTAGTGGTCATTATTGAGTACCCATCGTCACCAAAGTATGCCCAATTTCACACGAAGTTGGAATTGGATGCTCTATAGACCAAATCTAGTATGCATTGTGTGGTGGTTAAAGCACTGTAACTGTTATTCAATCAACCAGTAACTATTTTAAGCAACAAAGAGATGAGGTTACTCACTTATGTCTTAATTAAGTGGTACACTGGCAGTTGATAAGGTTATCTTCAACATGACTTGTCAGACTAACACAAGCACACCAAAAAATTATTAAGTATGAATTTAGAGTTGATGAATTCTGTCACTAACAGCTTGATGTGTTATATATGCTTAACCAAATGAATGACACGACTGGACTATTTATTCACAATTGCCCCAAAACTTCAAGGATGCATCATGCAATTGATTAGAGTTATATTTTTCTTCCGTGCAAAATACTTTTTTACTTATTTTTTTTTTATTACTTTGCTTCTGCTTGATTATCAATATATTTGATGACAACTTTCTTGAATTCTTAAATAATTTTTATAAAAAAAATCTTACACAGCCTAAAAAATAAAAATTCATAAAAATCCAAAAAAGTAGAACAACTAATCAAACTACTCATCTCTTTCTTAACTTTTTCCAACTTAGTTATTAACTGAATTTGTGTATGGTACCAAATTTCGAAAACCATGACACATTGTTGACTCAAGTAACAGTCCAGATGATATGTATTCATTTAATTTGTACTTAACGGAGACTTACGAAGCTCGACATATGGGCATTTGGTCTAGTGGTATGATTCTCGCTTTGGGTGCGAGAGGTCCCGAGTTCGATTCTCGGAAAGTTTTGTACTCCCAAACCTCTATTAATATTGGAAAACAACTGTTAATATTTTCTACAGAGAAACCCAAATCTTAATTACAGCATCATCCGATCCTTGGTCTGCTTAAAACAGGTGAGATATATGCTATTTCTACATTGATCGTCATTTTTTGGGTGTTTGTGTTGTTGAATTATAGCTAGTCACTATATTATCTTGGCAATCTCATTTTAATCATGCTCGTTTTTTCATATGTTTTCTCTAGTTCCGTTTATGGCCTCTCCCTCATGGCACATGAGTAGTCTAACAGTAGATTGGTCAACTTTATAAATTCTGATGGAAAGATCTTTGGGTCTGATTAAAATAAAGCGCTGGAATATGTTTTCACTTATTAAGAAATAAATTTTGTTCACTATTTTTTAAAAATTACATAAGGATGTGCACTTTATTAATAATTTCAAATTAACAAAAAAATAATTTTAAATATGTAAAAAACATTTCACCATTATACTTTAAGTCACGATCAAAACCATTTCACCACGTACCAAACAATGTTGAACATTGTAAAACGTGTATTTAAAGTGTATTATCTCAATTATGAGAACAAACTAATGCCTTGTTTAATGCACAAGATAAAGATGTGAGATAAGATAAAAGTAATCTCATCCCAATGGGATAAAATAATCTCACATCCTTATTTACTAGGGATAACTTATTTCATTTGCAATCCTATCCTGTCCCACACTAAATAGGGAATGGTATAACTTATTCCACTTGAAAGCTTATCCTATCTCACACAAAACATAAGATGGAACATCATTATCCAATTCCACTTTCTTATCCCGCACATTAGACTAGGCCAATGAATATGATGGTGGAGTTTTATAGGGTTATTGGAATTGTTTATACTCGCTACATGTACAAAGTTTACACACAACGAGAATATTAAGTTAATTATAGACAAGCTAGAAAGGCAAAATTTAAAGACCCTCCTACTAGGATGATATACTTGATAGTGCCCACGATCCCCACCACCATAATAAAAAGGTGAATTTCAACGTTGACTTAGGGATTCGATTTAATTGTGGCAATTTGCTGACACATTAAAATTGGTGTTTGAGGTTCATTATTTACATTTTAAGACACCAACCAATACAATTTTGACATGTTAATGGGTCACATGAATGAATCAAAATCAAGACTTAGAATTACTTTAAAATAAATATTAGCTTCTTTGAACAATTATTCTCGCCATATCATTTTGTTAGAAATTAATTGTGCTCCTATCATTGCTAAAAAGGACATGGTGATACATTCACATTTTTGGTCTTGAAAATATTTTTTTTCCTATAAAATCGTGCTGATTATGTGCGTATTAACCATTAGAAAAGTCCTAGATAGGACATTGGTCATTAAATTAAAACTACACCAATAAAACTATCTTGATTAGTGAATTTTGCTAAAAAAATAATTCAAACCATTAGAGTTGAACTAAAATAAGATGTATGGTATTTTTTACAAATAAAAAAAAGGACTTGATTAGATCTTAAACACACAAACACACAAAAAAAAACAATGAAGTACCGAAGTCAATTTGGGTCGTTTAAGTGACTTGTTAGTGAAATTAGCTAAGAATATAACCTTATATCTGAAGTAAGTTAATGTATGATCTGATTTATTTAAGAAACAAACACACAACTCCAAAATTGGATATATGAATAAAATCCACACTTAGTGGAAAAACCTTAGGATGCATGTTCTTTATAATTAAACATGAAAAACAATTATAGAAAGTTCCAGTGTAAAACTCTCACCTGAAGTCGTTTACATACATTTACCCTCAACACTAAAATCGCCTCCTTTAATGAAGTTGGTTGCGAAGCTCCATCACCAATTGATAAGAAGTCCATCCTCTTTCAAGCATTACATCCATTAAATCAATCCTCCGATGGAAGACATAATTCTCTAAGCCAACATTTTAGATGTGTTTGAATCTAATATGAGAAGTTTGTTTGATTAACGCTTTTGAGGTTTAAAAGCAACATTCAATTTCAAAGACCACACAAGCACTGTATTAAGTATGGATTTCGATCAATTCTATCAAAATTGAAGGCCAACGAGTAATTGTAGAGAGTATGTAAAAATCTTATGTAAATTAGGTGAAATATAACTACTCAAAGCTAGAGTAATGATTTTTTAAGTCAAATTTCTATATGTAGGCTACTGCAAAAATTCGATTTGTCATGCGTAAAGTGACGGATTCCCTCCGTGAGCACGATGTAGATATTAATTGCTTATATTAAGCTACTTGTCAAATATGATTACATCATATAAAATCGTGAAAACAGTTGAAATTTGGTGTCGTGCGCATACTTTTGTACAGCATATTAAATATCAAACAGTGCAAGGTTTCAATACAACCCCCTCAACTTTGAAATTTTGTACACATCTTCAGAAATATTTTCTATAATTTACTCATTGCACAAGGCATTAAAACCTGCATATGTATGTAAAGAAAATATGTCAAAATTCAGAACCAACCAAAAGGATACGAATCAAAGCAAGCGCGAAGTTAGAAGTTTGATAGATATATTGAAGCTCTAATATCGTATGAAGTATAAAAAGAAATTAAATAAAATTGAGGAAACACTCACCTAAGACACCTATTTGGAATCAATCTAATGCACAACTTAATTTTTTGACATGAGACTAGCCAATCCATAAAATAAATAGACACAAATACATTTTCAATTTTAAATGTGATTCAATCCTAATAGTTCTAGAGAGAAAATTATAAGTTTGAAATAAATCTAATGAGATTCAAAATTGATATAAACTTGATCTAAGGTAGTTGGAATGACAACTTAACATCGTGTGTACTTTGTTAGAAATTTGTTGTGTTCATAAAACATCTCAAGAACACATTATAGGTCGTGCGTATGGGTGAAAAAGTATGTTGTGCATTTTAAAAAATTTACCATGAGTACGCTACTAGCCATAATTCTTAGGGGTTAGCGGTTATGTGAATGAGGCTTTTTCGTTTACGCGTACGAATTTGAGCACTAACCAAATTTCATAAGTGAAAAGTGAAACCATCTACGGGGATAAATTCTTGTTGTGCGCATCCCAATCATCAAAATACATAAGTCAAGGAAAAATGACTTCTTGGAAAGACTTGATACACAATGTGATCCCAGAATCCAAAATCTCTAAAAAAAATGATACGACATGTTTGCAAATGTTTATTTTTAGAATTTTTTTATAGAACACAAATAAGAAATCAAAAACCACTATATACATATGGTAAAAAGTATGCCAAGATTAGATAAATCTCCAACACATATCAAACTCATCACATAAGTTGGTTTTAGTGTAGGATTACAAATAAAATAATAAACAATCATAAATACATTCATTTTATCAAAATAAGGCTTAACAATTATAATCAAATCATAAATAAGTTACTTGATTTCAACATGGAATTAGTTTCGTGAGATGAAAATGAGAATCAATTAAGTAACTTAAAAATATTAAGAATTCGATGGAAGTTATAAATCAAGTTATGAGTTAACCAAATTACCAATCACATAAGATCACTAAAGGTCCCTTATAACTACCAAGCCACCCTAAATATGATATTTCTTTTTCTATGACCTATGACCTATGTAATATGAATATACTATGGATGGATTAAGGAATAAGCTATCTTGTTTTTCTTGCATTTCTTTTTTAGGATTTTCTATTAGATTTTCATAATAAAATTGGCTTCTTCAAGAGGATGTTTTCACACATACTATGAAGGAATACTAAAATTCAAATTAAATGTAATCTCTCAAATGGTAGATCTTTTAGTTTTTAAAATATTTGATGTTCAACTCCATCAATTATATATTTTTATCTCATAACTAAAAAAATGACCATCGGTGAGATTTAGCGACAAAAAAAGTATTAAAGTTAAATCAACTAATTAAAATGTAATAAAATCCAATATTAAAAATTAATTATGTATTAAATTTAAAAATTTATTTTTTATTGAATAAGTTAATGACCTTTTGGAATCAATTTAATTTTGTGATCATGCGAGTCAATGCTTTTTAGTCTTGCCAAAGAAATGTAGTAGCCAAAATTTAATTAAACAATATTGTTCATTTGGGATGTTTCAATGAAGAAGACTTTTTGTGAAGTGTTATACTTATGAGATTAACCTAACCTTAAATGTGACGTAAATAAAATGAAAGTAATTAAAAAGAGTTTGAAAACAGGAAAACTGAAATTGAAAGTAAAATAATTGAATTAAATAACAATAAAAAAATTTGAGGGCAGTAAATGTAAAGGAGTTAAAACACTAGAGCTTAAAGTAAATGGAAACTGAATAACAGGCATTGCAAGTTTAAATTCTCAAATCAAATCAGATCACTGCATCGACACTAAATATACCCAAAATTTATACTAACGATCTACCAAAAATATCGTTTTTCAAATCAATTATAAGAATCTCCATATCAAGATTACTATTTCTAACCTCAATGCCTACAACGTACTTGTCATAAAACATCCTATCTCCAAGAAACACAACTAACAAATATGTTGGATCCAATACCTTAAGGAGTACAAATCAACGAAGGGGATCTAAGATCGATAACGCGAAAGATAAATAGACTCACAACTTATGAGACCTAAGACCTTGCTCTGATACCATCTATAACACCCAGCGTAATTCCGACGTCAACCGCCACAAAAACTATGACAGGTGTCACTAAATTAAATACCATTCTTAGCATGTGACATATATGAGACATATAAAATTTTTATTCCACAAGATAATAATTAAATTGATCCTAATAAATAATAGTCATCCATGCAATAAATATTCCTCACCATGCTAACTCCAAAAATAATTCAACTCCATAATTTATTTAAAACTCCAAATGAAATAATCCAATAAAGTAACTAACTAGAACCATAGACAACTTTGGAACCGAATGGTCCAGTAGAATCCATAACGAGGTCTCGTAATGTAAAGCGACTGGATAAAAGTAAACCTATACTAATAAATTGAATAAATAAAATGTAACTTCAGCTTCACCTCCAAATCAATCTCCAATAACTCCCATGCAGTTATTCCAGCATAAAAATTGAAATATTAGTCAATGCAATGGGTCAGAGCCCACCGCATAGATATAAGCTACTCCTCTCAAATAGGGTCCTTGAACCCAGACAATAGCAATATACGCAATAAACATGATAGTTGAATATTTTAAATTTAACGAGATGTAATTATATGCGATGAAAATAAATCACTATCTACCCACAACAAAGTCCATCTAATACCCAAGTTCCAATAACTTCATTTTATTAATTTACTCAAATTTATTATTTTTCTCATTTTATTTATGTGAGTCGCGGTACATCCACATTTAAATCTTACACCATATTAGTTGTGGGACTCCCACTAGATTTACAACATTTTATTGTGGGACTCTCGCATAAAGTTTTACACCACACCCATTCCCCTTACTATGGCCAGTCAGCCCGGTTCATTGTCAGCTCTGCACATACTTGTGAGGTTCCACGCACGACACGTCACTATAGTACGTCAACCCGTTTAACTGTCAGCCTACACATACTCGTGACACCGCACACGCCCATGTCGCTATAGAAAGTCGAACCGTTTAACTGTCAGCGTTGGATATGCTCGCACCGCCAATATATTTTAATACACATTTATTATCTTAGGCATTAATTATCAATTTATCAAGTTTTCTCATTTATCTCAAATTAGCCCCACCCTTTTTATCGCAATAAAATCCTCGAATAATCCTTAGTGCCATACGTAAAGGTCTCCAAGACACCAATATTTTCTAGCCTATCATGTAGGAAGAAAACCAACTAACCAATACCACTTAGCCTCACCCCTAGGTTCTCTAATCCAAGGAACAACGTAAAAATCAGCCCTACCCCGGAATATTTATCCATAAATCATCACCACTATCTAGTCCCAGACCTAGAAAGAGATAACTACCCAAAGGTATACTAACTAATCCCATACTTAGAAAGAAACCAAAATAAAGGTGAGCACCCTATCTAACCCATAACCCCGTCGTTCCCATGGCGTTGAAAATAATAAAATAAATAAGTGGCATACGACTGAATTTCCATTCATCACACTAATTTTACCAATTTAATGCACCCACCATTAGTTAATCAATTAATGTCCGTTAAATCATAATATTAATTAAACTACACTTTCTCATCAAATTATTCAATTTATAATCACATGCATGTACATAAATTATACAAAAAGAATTTTCTACTATGCGACATCCACAAAATTTTCATTATTTAACATCATACGAATTATTAAATGACATTCCTATGCAAGAATCAACATGTGAACACCTTAACGTCTACGACACCAAAAACTCTACCATAACATTCATGGTTTTGAGTCTTCATTCATATTAGAATTTTTTTATAAAAACAGTCCCGAATTATCTTCAACTTTCCCTTATTAATATTTCTAGTTTATTTTAAGAAAATGCATTTATTTAGTGCATAGGCCATAATTACTATGCATGATACTAATGGAAAGAAATAGAGGTAACCATGCCTGAGATTTATTTAAAGAATTCTAATTATGAAGATGTGTTCCTTGGGAAAAGATGATAAATTTTCGTTCTTGGATCAACTTGAGAAAACCCGTTTTGAACATTCAAAATTTTGGTTGAATCTTGCTTTTAAATGGGGCTAGGGTTTTGTAGATGGAAGAAGATGAAAATAGAGGAGGCTACTGATTTTTGAGAAGGCTGAAATGTGTTTTAAAAGTCTTAAACCCGTCACTTTATGTTCATATACGAAAAAGTGTTTAGTCACAATCAAACACAAAGAATCAAAAATTTATTACGGATTATCAGACCGTCGAAATTGGTTGAAATTCTAGGATGTTGTAGCTGACGGCGAGACTGAGCTTCTATAAAACATTCAGCTCGATCGGATAATTGGAGTTTTATTTTTTTTATTTTTTTATCATCCTTAGGTCGAATCCTCCCACGATTTTTATACAAAAAGTTATAATTTCCAAATTTAATTCCGATATTAATTTCACTTAAAAGCTTATTTTTGTATATAAAAACCAACATTTTGACATATCACAATTAAATAGATTCCAAAAAATTATTTTTTTGAAATGATTTATTTAACAAAGATTTTTACGGCTAAAAAATTACGAGGTGTTACATACTTCTCCACTAATACAAGAATTTCGTCATCGAAATTCGATGAAGCGTAAACATCAAACGTAAAGTCGCGCAAATAAAATAAGGCTTACATATGCTTCCCTGTTGAATGATACGATTGGGCATCCAAACACTCAATCCTACATGCATGTACCGCACGAATAAAGATACAATACATATCATAACTATATAGATACACATAACTATGAAAGTAACGCCGTACCACGTTCTCTCATGAATTACAACTTGATTCTATCTTCAAAAGTCATCGCAAGCTTAGATCCTCAAATCAAATCACATCACTGTATCGATACTAGATATACCCAAAATTTATACTAACGATTGGCAAAAAAATATAGTTTTCAAAATTAACTCTGGGGATCCTCATCTCAAGATTACTATTTATAACCTCAATGCCTACAATGTTCTTATCACAAAACTCCCTATCTCCAAGAAATACAACTAAAACATATGCTGAACCCAATACCTTAAGGAGTACAAATCAACAAAGGTGATCAAATATCAATTACGTGGAAGCTAAACGGACTCACAACCTATGAGACCTAAGACCATGCTCTGATACCATCTGTAACACCCCGCGTAATTATGGCGTCGGTCGCCACCAAAACTATGTTGGGGGTCACTAAATTAAATACCATTCTTAGCATGTGAAAGAAATAAGACATATAAAATGTTCATTTCACAAGATAATAACTAAATTGATCCCAATAAATAATAACCATCCATGCAATAAATATCCATCACCACGCTAGATCCAAAAATTATTCAACTCCATAATTTATTTAAAAATCCAAACGAAATAGTTTAATAAATTAACTGACTGAAACTATAGACAACTTTGTAACTGAATGGCCCAATAGAATTCATAACAAAGTCTCATAATGTAAAGCGACTGAATAAAAGTAAACCTATACTAATAAAGTGAATAAATAAAATGTAACTCCATCCGCACCTCCAAATTGATCTCCAATAACTCTGATGCAGCTACTCCAGCACGCAACCTGAAATATTAGTCAATGTAATGGATTAGAGCCCACCGCATGGATACCACCTACTCATCTCAAATAGGGTCCTTGAACCCAAACAATACCATGATACGCAATAAACACGACAGTAGAATATTTTAAATTAAACGAGATCTATTTATACGCGATAAAAATAGATAACTATCTACCCACAACAAAGTCCATTTAATATCCAAGTTCCAATATTAAATTTCCAAAATCTTCCTTTTATTAAATTAAGTAATTTTCTCGAATTTATTATTTTGCTCATTTTATTTATGTTAGTCTCGGTACACCTGCATTTAAATCTTACACCATATTAGTCGAGGGACTCCCAGTAGATTTACATCATTTTAGTGCGGGACTCCGCATAAAGTTGTACACCACACCCATTCCCCTTACTATGTCCAGTCGACCCGGTTTACTTCCAGCTCTGCATACACTCGTGAGATTCCACGCAAAACACGTCACTATAGTTCATCAACCTATTTAACTGTCAGCAAGCACATACTCGTAACGCCGCACACACCCACATCACTATAGCCAGTCGGACCGTTTAACTATTAGTGTTGAACATACTCACGCCGCCAATATATTTTAATACACGTTTATTATCGTAGGCATTAATTATCAATTTATCAAGTTTTTTCATTTATCTCAAATTAGCCCCACCCTTTTTATCAACATAAAATCCTCGAAACACCCTTAGTCCCATACCTAAAGGTCTCCAAGACACCAATATTTCTTAGCCTATCATGTAGGAAGAAAACCAACTAAGAAAAACCATTTAGCCTCTCCCCTAAGTTCGCAAATCCAAGGAACAACATAAAAATCAACCCCACCCCGGAATATTTATCCGTAAATCGTCACCACTATCTAGTCCCATACCTAGAAAGCGAATAGTACCCAAAGGCCTACCAACTAGTCCCATACTTAGAAAGCAACCAAAACGAAGGTGAGTGCCCTATCTAATCCATAACCTCGTCATTCCCGCGATGTCGAACATAATAAAATAAATAAGTGGCATAAGGCTAAATTTTCATTAATCACATTAATTTTACCGATTTAATCCACCCAACATTAGTTAATCAATTAATGCCTGTTAAATCATAATATTAATTAAACCACAATTTCTCATCAAATTATTCAATTTATAATCACATCCTTGTAAATAATTTATACAAAAAGAATTTTCTACTATGCGACATCCACAAAATTTCCATTATTTAACATCATACGAATTATTAAATGACATTCCTACGCTAGAATCAACATGTGAACACCTTAATGTCTATGACACCCAAAACTCTACCCCAGCATTCATGGTTTTAAGTCTTCATTCATATTAGAAATTTGTATAGAAACAGTCCCGAATTATCTTCCACTTTTCCTAATTAATATTTCTAGTTTATTTTAAGAAAACACATGTATTTAGTGTGTAGGCTATAATTACTATGCATAATACTAAGGGAAAGCAATAAAGGTAACCATGCTTGAGATTTATTTGAAGAAATCTAATTATGAAGATGTGTTCCTTGCGAAAAGATGACCAAGTTTTATTCTTAGATCAACTTGAGAAAACCCAATTTGAACCTTCAAAACTTGTGTTAAATCTTGCTTTTAAATAGGGCTAGGATTTTGTATATGGAAGAAGATGAAACTAGATGATACTACTGATTTTTAAAAAGGCTAAAATGTGTTTCAAAAGTCCTAAACACGTCACTTTCTGTTATTTACCAAAAAGAGTTTTGAGTCCTAATCAAACACAAACACTCAAAAATTTATTAAGGATGATCGGATTGTTGGAATTGGACGAAATTTTAGTATTTTGTAGCTGACGTCAAGACAGAGTGCTGTAAAAAATTCAACTCAATCGAACAGTTGGAGTTTTATTTTTTTATCCTCCTTAGGTCGAATCCTCCTCCGATTTTTATACATAAAGTTATAATTTTCAGATTTAATCCTGATTTAAATTCCAATTAAAACCTTATTTTTATATATAGAAACCAACATTTTGACATACGAAAGTTAAATAGATTCCAAAAATTTTATTTTTTTGAAAATGTTTATTTAACAAAGATTTTTATGGCTAAAAAATTATGGGGTGTTATACTACAATTGAAAATAAATTTGAAACCTAACATTACAAACTACTTCGAAGAAGAAAACTAGATAAAATAGATATGTAATGTTGTATTTTTAATGTCCTTCTCGATTTTTCATCCCGAATTGCTTATTTATACTCTCTTCAGTGTACCCTTAACGATTGAAGAAACCCTTGCACTTTCCCTCTTTAAAATTCAAATCTACATGTCATGTGCCGCCACTACTCATGTAATTATTGCCTTCACACGTGCATATTGCCACATGTCTTCTCCATATGCTTCCATCTATTACTTAGGCAATCTTAGTATTGTAGGATAATACTTTTTTATTTCTTCTTATTGTCATTATCGACGCGTTTCTCTTTGATTGGCCCATCATATATGGTGTAAACATACCCTTTCACTTTTTAATTTCTATAAAAAGTTAATTAGTGTATAATTGTTATTCCCATAAAAATAACTACTAACTACCTTTGTTTTTTTGCTAACTAACAGTTGGTTGGGATCCCCACGTCTTGGAGTTAATACCCATATTCATTCTTTGGATGTCTTTACTATATACTGATCTTATAGTGAAAATATTGATTTACATCTTCTTATTTTTATTTTTTTGGTAGCATATCACAAGGTGTTCGGGCCATCTTTACGCGCACCTCGACTAATCCTCATTCGCAGTTTGTGGCTTCCATTGGCCTAACATTATTTTGACAATGTCGGGAGTCGAACTGGGGAGCAAACCCAGTAGACCCCAAGTCTGTCCCAAAGACAACCTTATACCACTGGGCTAAGAGGCTTGGTTATTGATTTGCAACTTCGATCTTTTCATTCCTTGAAAATTTTCTCTTTCCCTTTCATTTTCCTTACTATGTCATATAATATTCTAGATTCCATGGATTTTAGTGATATTTAATTGTTATTTTGTTCCCTTTTCTTCTTCTTCTTCTTCTTCTTCTTCTTCTTCTTCTTCTTCTTCTTCTTCTTCTTCTTCTTCTTCTTCTTCTTCTTCTTGAGGTAATAACTTTGCCTAAGTTTCTTATCATGTTATCTTTAGTACCCCCAAACTTATCAATGAAACTCTTTGATTGGTCTCTTCTGATCAACTATCCACCTTTGACATTTCACATGTCTTCACTGTTGAGAATACTTATTTTCTCAACCTTAGACCTTATGAATAATGGGCCTCTTTATTGGGTGTATCCTTGGATCCCCTAAATGAACTCGAGACTCGAGACATGTTTGGAGCTAATGATTAAGTTAGGTGGGGGTGGGTACCTTAAATATCCAGTTTATTATTTTGATGCTTCGAAGAATGTTAAGTTTAATATCCTGAGTGCTTGGTTCTGGTCAAACTCTTCCTCAGTCAAGGGCATTCGTTATGATGGGGTTATGCATCGAAATTCCCAATTCGTACTTTTGTTAAACTCACCTACCCCAATTTGAGTAATGATCTATATTATTTTTATGTGCTTCAAAGAGATATTTTTATTTGGCTGCCCTTGAATCTCTTACAGATGACAATAAGTTTAACCTTGCTAGAGAAAATAGCATATTTGTGGCCCCTATGGGATCTGATAGACCTTTTTTTAAACCTTAGGATTTATTTTGAATATGTTCCTAAGGCCGACTTCGCTTGGTTTGTCTATCCTTCTTCTGAGATAGACAATTCCCAAGCTCAAAAGTTGTTGTGTTCATTTTATCATCTTCCCGTTACCATTATTTCTGCTGGATATTGCTAGCAATAATTTTAATTGAGATTGTGAAATTATTAGATATTTTGATGAACTTTCTCTAATCATGAGGGCCCAGGTGGGGTTCTTTTTAGTCACCCTCCACAAGTTCTTAAAATGGTTAGCAAACCTTTCTTCTATGAAGGATTCTTTCAAAGATATACAATCCCCCTATGATGACCTTCGAGCTGAGGTTCAATCGTTGATCTTTGAGATCTAGGAATTGGAGGATGCTTATATCCCAACACTTCCCCCATCGATGAAAATGATATATACCCTTTCTTGACAATTAAATATATTTCTTCATAGAAGGTGGATTTAGAATCCAATGCTAGATAGTTTATTCGAAGACTTTTTGTTAATGCTCCCATAGTTTTACAGATACCCAAGATATAGGCACAACTGGTTTAAGATCGGAAAAATTATCATTTTCATTGGTATACTTTTAATAAGTTTTTAACTTATTTTTTCTTTAATTACCTTGAATTGACTACTTACAAATATTAAAGGCTTAATATATTTATGATATAACAATTTTTTGAATATATAAATGAGATTATGGATGGATCATCTATATTTTATTTTTATAAAATTTAAATGTTATTTGATATTGATCCAATTCTTATATCAAAGACCATTTTTAAAAATATTGCCTATTTATTTTGTTTGTCATTGTTGATGTAAAAAACTAGACTAGGTCTAATTATTTAATCACAAATCAAAATAAGTAAAAGAGACACAAAAGTTTTAAAGTGGTTCGGCTATAAGGGAAAAGCCTACATCCACTGTATGTCTTATTACCTCTCGTGTTCAAGTGAATTCAGCTTTCCCTTGATGAAGGGATTATAATGTATTTCTAGTCTTATAAGGAGATAGAGAGGTGGAACGTAAAAGATGGAATACCTTTACAAATTAGGCATGTACATCAGTACATGGTGCTCATAATGTACATGAATGTTGGCACTTTGCTCACCCTGTTGGTCCATCTTCTCATTGCTGGTCGTCATTCTACATGTTGGTCGGCATTCTGCATGTTGGTTGGTGAGTCTACTTCTTACTACTAAAATTCTTGCCATGTTAGATGACATATGTCTAATTTTGATTGGTCCATATAAGTGGGTAATTTTTGGTATCAACAGAAGCCCCTAATGTTCCATGCTTGATGCTTGCTTTGAAAGTATGGAGCATTTAGATCTGATAGTATCTCGGGCTACATTCCTGATGCTTGTTCAGTTGCTGACTTCCTAAACTTGTAAATTTTCGTTGATATGGCTGGTAACGTGTCTGTTGATGGTATTTTTATAAATATTTTGAAGTTTAGTGAACAATATTAGGGCAAATACGTCCTTTTCTGCCCCGCCTCCAAAATTTCAATCATCGCTTCTCTTTAATCATTGCGCTCGCTGGTTTTCGAGGCAACCTATAAAAGATGGTACATTTTTGATTGTCTCTTACCTCAAACCTTCTAAGTTTGTACTACAATTTCTTGAGCTTTCGTGTGATCATTCTTTATGTCTTATAGTTCTTGCTAAATCCTTAAGTTTTTATAAGAATTCTTTCTCTTTCTTCTTTTCTTCATATCCAATCATGGTTTACATTATTATCTCTCTAGAGGAGTTTAGGAAAAAAATGGAATATACCAGACTGGGTAGAGTTAGATTTCCCTAGTCCGCCTCCCTTCCTTATTCGTTACTGAATGTGGTTTCACTTTTCCCCCAAATCATTTTGTCTGGAATTTTGTCAATACTTTGATATTGTACCTGCTATAGTAGCCCCCAAACACATGGAGAATAATTAATGGCATCCATAGGCTTAACCAAGTCCATAGGACCCATATCGGTATCCCTAAGATTATGATCTGTTACAAATTGGTCACCAGTGACAATACATATTATTTGAAAAGTAGGTCTGCTATTAAATCTCTAGTCATCAATCTTCTTGATTCCAATAGGGATTACTTTGATCATGGAGTTATTGCCAAAAATTGGCAATATATACCTCTTGAAGGGGGATAAGTATATACTAGACCAAGATGACCTCAAGAGGGTCATGGTATAGGTTGTACTGAATATATTTTATATGCTTCTTACTGTTGAATTACCTGCTGGAATATTAACTATCTTGGTTATTTGTTTTCTTGCAGTTGATAGGAAGAGAAAGTGTCCTAAGGAGGGTGATATTAAGCTTGAGGAACTCAAGTTTATCTGGGGCCTTCATCAAAAAATTGGTGCAGAGCATACTAAGTCGGTATCATACTTGATAAAATACATGAATTCTGTCACCTCCTTTGTTACATGACCTTTTACCATTGCTCCTACCATTGTGCTTGACTTGGACCAGGACACAATGCCCACTTCATCAGGCAGTGGTGAACTTGCTGTTGGCCAGTCTTCTTATCTTGAATCAAATGTTCCTCTTTCTGCAGCTATAGGCAAAAGAAAGTTTCCTAACCTTCTTGGAGATGCTGCTACTGCTAGCACCCACAATCATGTGGATGGTGGAGTCAAAAAGAAGGATTATGCGGGAAAGAAGCCCCCATCCCCCAAGAGTGATGAGTCTCTCTTAAAAAGGTTGAGAAGAGTTCTTGTTGCTAGGCAGGTTGAAGAAATTATTGACGTTGACCAATAGAGCTTGGTCGACATTATTCCATTAGGTGTTGGCTCTTCTATAGCCATAGGTCCTAGCTTAGCCATGAAAGTGATTAAGTCTGGTACTCTTCCAGACCACAGGGGTGCTGCTTCTTATATGCCCCGACTTTAAAATTTCTGAAAGGGCTGCTCAAAGCCTTTTTATGGTGAGAATTCTTCTTTTTCTTTTTCGTAGTTTGTACTTTGTCTTTGACTTCTTGTACTATTTTTTCTTCTCTTTTTTTGTAGCTCCTGGTTATTTTCAACCATATGTTAGAGAAGGATGGTGCTTTTTGTTCTTCTTCAACCGATGTTGAGGAGGCCTTTGCCGATCTCAAGAAGTCCTTACTTGACTCCTAATAAGCATTGGAAACTCAAAAGAAGACTCGAGAGAATAAAATAAAAGCTGCTGAGGAAGCTCGACTGAAGGCTACAGATGAGGCTGTTGAGTTGGCAAAGAGCCTAACTGCTGAGAAGGACAAAAGAAAGAAGGCCAGAGAAAATTCCTTCTATAAGCGATGTGATAAAGATATCACTACTGCCTCTGCTCAGATTGAGTATGCAAAGAAAAAGTATTCCAAGGATATTTGGTCGACTGCACTTAAGAAAGTCAGCACAGTAAAAGACTCCAAACTTTTTCAAAGGCATGAACTTGGCTTTCCCCCTAACATGGACGATGAAATTAAAGATGCTGTTGATTCTGAGGAGTCATCTCTAGTGGTTGAGTCTTCTGCTGACCAACTTAAAAATGTTGTTGAGTCAGTCCTTCCATCCACCGAGCAAGTCACTCCATCCATCCCTTCTGTCGACCAAGCTGGAGTTGGAACTGACAGAGAGAAGGTGTAGATTTGCTCGACAATTGGCCTTTGTATTTCTGGCTTCCTTTTGTTTCTTTTCTTATGTACTTATAACTTTCTCTTATATCAATAATATAATTTTTTTTTCTATATATTGTTTATTGTTTCTTTGGCTATTATATCTTCTCCTTTTGTTGATCTACTGTTACTTTATTTTTCTAGTTCATGGCCAAGATGGAACAAATTTCTTCCCACTACATCAAAATGGATAAATTGGCACCCTTCCAGTGGCTAGCCTTGCCACGGTCATTGACCATAACAAAAAAACACTCATTTTTTGTCACGGACATTGACCGTGACAAGTCCGTGATAATGTATTGTCACGGTCAATGACCGTGACAAACCTTATAAAATGTCACAGTCAATGACTGTGACACGTTCATGACAATTTGTTCAGTAAAAAAAAACCTAAGCTTTTTTCCCACCGTTTTTTATTACCCTATCTCTCTCTCTCTAAGCGATTTCGAGCTCTCTCTCTCTCCCTCTCTCTCTAAAGTATGTGTTTTTCCTCTCTTTCTCTTTCATTTCTATATGTGTGTGTATGTGTGTGGTGGTGTGTGGTGCAGGGGATGGGGTGGTGTGTGTGCGTGTACGTGTACGTGTGCATGTGTGTGGTGGGGGTGGGGTGTGTGTGTTGGTGTTGGTGTGTGTGGGGTGGGGTGTGTGTGGTGGTGGTGGTGGAAGTGGGGTGGTGTGTGTGTGTGGTGGGTAAATCTCAACAATTGAAACAGACAAATTGATTAATAAAATATGTATTGCCCCTTTCATATGCAAGTAGGATTGCCCCTCATTAACAGATAATTGTTGAGATTCGAAATAACTTTAATTGTATAGCTTTAATAAAATAAATTGTATAGCTTTAATTGTAACTTTAATTGTATAGTTTTATATGAAAGTAAATTAATAATTAGTACCCATTTCATATGAAAGTAGGATTGCCCCTCATTATAAATTAGTAAATTAATAATTGTATACTTTAATTGTTAGTTTAATTGATGAAATGATTTAATTGAGTAGATGAATTAGAAGGAGTACGGGATACACATTTGTTGTTGTGGTTGGATTATAGTAGATCGATGTTGGGTTGGTGGTGGTGTGTGTGTGGTGGGGCAATCTCAACAATTGAAACGGACAAATTGATTAATAAAATATGTATTGCCCCTTTCATATGCAAGTAGGAATACCCCTCATTAACAAATAATTGTTGAGATTCGAAATAACTTTAATTGTATAGCTTTAATAAAATAAATTGTATATATTTAATTGTAACTTTAATTGTATAGTTTTATATGAAAGTAAATTTATAATTAGTGCCCATTTCATATGAAAGTAGGATTGCTCCTCATTGTAAATTAGTAAATTAATAATTGCATACTTTAATTTGTAGTTTAATTGATGAAATGATTTAATTGAGTAGATTAATTAGAAGGAATACGTGATACACATTTGTTGTTGCGGTTGGATTATAGTGGATCGATATTGGGTTGGTTAATTTTAGAAGTGGTATGACCACTGGATTAATGTCCCTATGGGGGTGGGATTTTTCAACTTTTTTTAAAAAATTACTATGTATCACTCTTCTGTAGTGTGCGTGTGTATGGACAGTAGGGGTGGGGGTGGGGGTGGGGATGGGGTGCGGTGTGTGTGTGGCGGGGCAATCTCAACAATTGTTAGTTTATTTGCATGTCTTCTTTTAATTCATTTTGATTTGTACTAATAACATTTTTTACAGCAAATGTCTCCTTCAGGTATTAAGGCGAGGATGATGATGTTATGATGATGTCGTCTGGGCTCGGTGGTAGCGGAGGCGACGAGGGCTCCTCGGCCCCTAGGCTCCCCAAATATGGCAAATTGGGGATGGCCATCGAGAACAAGTCGGGGCTATTAGCGAGATCCCTCGAGCTAGTAAAGACGATCATCGACCCGGGGTACATTAGCTGGAAGGAGGTGCCATATGAGCTCAAGTTAGCTGTTTTGGTGGCACTACAGGTAGTGTATTTATATTTATATTTATATTTATATTTATATTTATATTTATATTTATATTTATATTTATATTTATATTTATATTTATATTTATATTTATATTCATATGAATATTTCAATTTCGATTTCAATTTCATTTTATATTTATATTTATATTTATTTGCAACTAACATTGTATTTGTTGGACAGGAACAATTCAACCTGAATCCAAAACTACGTGATTCCGCCTTGGAGCAGTTGAGGGAGAAACACACGACGTGAAAGAAAAATATGCGGACCCGGTACTTTGGAAAGACACGAGAGTTCATTATCCAAACGCGTGAATCCGTCCCGCCGAAGGAGCCGATCTCATTGGCACAATGGAAAAAGTTCGTAGACAATGAGATCGGGGAGCGACAATTGGCATCTCGCCAATCAGTGAGGGAAAATTGGGTAAAAAACACGGACGTGCACTACTCCGGCCGGACGTCTTACGCCGAGGTGGAGCATACGATGATGGTAAGATTTAATTTTTCTATAAGTATAGAAATATATTATTCTGCATTACTTTACTTTGCGGGGCCGATACTAATTTTACTTTATTTTATTTCAGGGGACAGGGAGTGGCCCTGGGGGTAGGCCACATAGGCTTGATTCTTATGTGGCTCTTCGGACGAAGAAGGGGAAGGACAAGGAGGTGTCCCCGAGCGTCGCCGGCACGATTGTAAGTAATCCGACAGTTTACTTTTTGCTAATTACGTTATAATTTTTTAATTTACTTATTTTACTAATCATGTGCTTTTTATCGTTTCAGGCAAAGCTTAAAGAAGTGCATGAGTCGCAGTCTGATGTCGATAAGGCATCTTTGTCCACATACGCACTCAGCCAAGTGCTTTGCTCTGATCGCAAGGAGAGGACAAGGGGATGAGCTCGCGGGTGGCCAAATCTAGGATCATCGGATTGGAGACGAGCGACACCGGGTTGGCTCAAACGATGACTTGCATGATGTGAAGCTGTCCCATTTGGAGGCGACGGTCCAAGATATGTTCTCATTCATGAAGCGTTCGTTGGGCGGTGGAAAACACAAGGGTAAAGGGAAGGAGAAGGTGGTGGTGGAGGGGTGCGAGAGGACGAGGTGCAAGATGATGAGGATGTGGACCTCGCTGCTTCATCGTCGACACGTGAGGACTTTGATGATCCACTTACCTATTTGGCTCCCTTAGATCGACCGATGTTGACGCTTGGTTGGCCGAGCATTTTTATACTGGACATATTTGATGGCCAACAGATAGGGCGGGGGTTGAGGGACCCGAATATCGTCCAGGGTGGACTAGTTCATGGACGTGAGCTTCAAGACATCGAGTCCAGGGTTCTCGTCACGCATGTGATACCCGGGAAGGAGAACACCCCGTTGTGGTTGTGAACAATGCAACACGATGTATATCAGTGGGTGTGTCAATTCGTATATCGTGTGACCCACTCACCTCCTCGAATTTAACCTTACCCAAGACATGTAGTGACATTATTTGAATTGAATTGTATTGTTTTTTAGTTGGTACATTTGAATTATATTTGAATTATATCGTGATGCATATTGTTTTTTTTAATGTATATTTTCATTATCTCTAGTTTATTTGGATATATGATGTTTGAACAGGTACAACGTTGCTATAACAGGTACAAATATACTGCTGGGCAGTGGCAGTGGCCATACTTCCTAGTAGATTTTTTTTCAATTCTGCCCAGAATTATCACGGTCATTGACCGTGACAAGTCCGTTATAAAGAAAATTATCACAGACTTGTCACGGTCAATGACCGTGACAATTTTTGAAGAATGTCACAGGCTTGTCACGGTTTATAACCGTGACAAACTTGTCACGATCATTGACCGTGACATGACCGTGACAATTCTGATGAACTTGTCATGGTTAATGACTGTGACATAACCATGACAAAAAAAGTTGTCTCACCCAGAATTGTCACGGTCATTGACCTTGACAAGTTAAAATTGTCAAGGTCAATGACCTTGACAATTTGACAGATTTGGTGTAGTGTCCCATGATTCTGATCTATTCCATCGCTGCAACAATTTGTTTAAAGCTGGTCACATGACTCTAACTGTAAGACTTGATCGGTGCAGATGTTACTGATCAAGCCTAGGATGCATACGTCTACCTCAAGTTTCGTCTTGATCGGGCTGTGACCAATAACGCGGCTTATTTTGAAATGATTGAAGAACTTCAAGAGAAGCATAATGAGGCCAAGGATTTGCTTCATGATGACTATGAGGCCAAATATAAGGATTTGAGTGGAGCTCGGGGATTTGAGGAGAAATTGGAGAAGCACCTTTCTGTCTTTAGGAAAAAGGAATTCCTGCTCAAATGTGAGGTTGATGAGGCTAGAGCCATTGCCAAGTTATTGGAGGAAGAAAATAACAAGTTAATGGGTGAACTAGACTCCTTGAAGGCTCCTTCTACAACTTTGCTACTGATGAAGGGGTATCATTCTTAGAAACTGAGAATGCTGGGTCAATGGAATAACTGAAAGCCTTAAAGAAATCCAAAACTGTTTATACTTCCAGACTAAGATCTAAATCTAGCCGACCAACAACCGATGAGGCTAGAACTCAGCAAACGCTTGCCAATCAGGCTGCACAGATAAAGGCCAAGAACTTAGCCATTGTTGAGATGTCTCAAAGGATCCAAACACAGGGCGAGCAACTTTCCACTCAGTCTTCTCAACTAAAAATTAAGAATGGATTGCTGAAGAAATTGCAACACTAAGTTGAAAGGTTAACTTTCCAGTTTCACAAGAAACCTAGATAAGTTTGGATTGAAGGGTATAATGAAGACCTTAGGCGATTTGATGATCATTTTAGTTAGGCTCGACGCGAAGGTTATAAATGGGGTTGGACCAATTGCCTAACAATTATGAAGGTTGAACAGGACAGTAAGCTATGTTACGGGGTTGTTTGATTGTGACAAATGTCCCTTTAAGATTGACGTTAGCTAGATCCCTGTAGAAACCATTACTCAATGCTTAATCTCTAAATATTTATGGGATTATAACCTACATGATGAGCTGGAAATCGTTCGGCCCTCTCATTTGTTAGATACTCCGAGCATCAGTAATAGGATAATGCTTCATGATTTTAATTTTATCAACTATCCGTACACATTGGATGATCCTCCAGCAGGCATGGAACTAGCTCCGAGCTCCTCTAAAGATGAAGGAAAGCGTCTAATAGAATAATCTTAAGAATAGTTTGTTCCTGTATTTCATGTGTACACAATATTTGCATGTAATCATCCTTAATATAAATGAAATGCAATTTATTAACTTATCTCGTTAATTTCGGGATGCCTGAATGACTTTGTTGTTTCATTAGTTCTACTGATACACTTAGGCATTTGTATAAATTTAGTATCAGTTACTAATGATATTATCATAGGTTCTACTAATATACTTATATTTCTAAGTTTAATACCAGTTGCCATTGATGTGGCCATAGGTTACTCTAGTGTACCTAGATTAAAATCCAAGTTTAGCACTAGTCACCCGTGGTATTGCCATAGGATCTAATCATGAACCTAAATTTTTAGGTTTAGCATTAGTTAATAGTGGTGACCAAGCGTATGTGTAATATGTGTCTACATTCCTATTTAGGAATCTTCACAACGTACTTCCACCATTTTTCTTAGTTTGGATAAAACTTGTTGATTTTTTTACAAAGTTTTATCCTTGATTTGTCTTGACCAAGTGCTGAGGATTTGAAAGTCTGTTTTAACTTGGGTTTGTGTTTTGCCGATCAAGTATCGCTTTTTTCGAAGTGGGTCGACCAATTACTGAATTTGTCGACCAAGTATTGAGGGAATGTAGGATACATATCACCAATATTCCCCCCAAAAAATAAAAAAATGGAAACAACGAAATTTTTATTAATACTGAAGCAAATTGATTATAGAAGATGTTTTTTCTACATTACTAGTAGTACTTTCGTAGATGCTCGACATTCCACGAATTTTTGAATTAGCCCTTCCAAAGCTTCAATTCGATAAGTACCTGGTCGAATAATTGCTGAGACATAGTAAGGCCCATGCCAATTGGCTTCAAGCTTGTTGGTCTTCCAAGTTACCTTTTTATGTACATAATCCCCCTATTTTAAGTTGGTCAAATTCACCCTCTTATTATAGAAGCGTGTTGTTTGTTATTGATAGGAAGCATTCCTCACGGTTGCATCTTCTCACACCTCTTCTAACATCTTAAGGTCTATCCTTCGCATCAAATCACTGACGGGAGAATTAAAATTTAATACTCTATGAGTTGGCAAACCTATCTCAGCTGGTATCACTGTTTCAGTCCTGGATGCCAGCATATATGGTGTTTTCTCTGTTGCAGCCCTAGGAGTTGTTCGGTAGGCCCATAAGATTGAATTGAATTCATTTATACAGTTTCCATTTGCCTCATAAAGTCTATTCTTCAACCCATTGAGAAAGGTACTATTTGTCACCTCAGTCTGCCCATTGCTTTGAGGATGACCTGGAGCAGAATGTAACTTCTGGATCTTGGATTGGGCACAATACGCTGCGAACTCCTCATTGTCAAACTAGGTACCATGGTCAGTAATGAAGGCATATGACAAACCATATCTACAAATGATGTTTTTCTAGATGAACTGGTGCACCTTCTCATAGGGCATATCCACTAATGGTTCTACTTCAACCTATTTGGTGAAATAATCAACAGCTATGACCAAGTATTTGAATCTTCCTCGGGTAGTCGATAATGGCCCGACCAATTATATCCCCCAAATAGTAAATGTCCAGGGTGAATTAATGGGAGTTAAAGTTGTATGTGGAGTTTTATGAATGTTAGAGAACTTCTTGAACTTTTCACACTTCGTTGCAAAAGTTATACAATCTGCTCTCATGGTCGGCCAGTAGTATCCTTGAGTGCTTCTTCGTTCTAGTAATGATCTTCCTGCCACATGAGCTCCACAAGATCCTTTATGAACTTCTTTTATTAGATCTTTAACCTTCGCTGGGTGAGCACAGTGCTGTAAAGTAACTGTTAACCCCCTTCGGTATAGAACTCCTTTGTCTAACACGTACCTTGCTGCCTTATACATAAGCCTTTTGGCCTCCACTGCATCTGGTGGTAGAATTCCTTCTTCGATGTAAGCTCTGATGGGATCCACCCAAGAAGGTCCCATATCTAATGTAATGAAATTAATCATCAAATCGTCATCAATACTCCGACCAACTAGAATCTCAATGGGGATTATTCTTAGAAGTTCTATCCTGGTTGCTGATGCAAGCATGGCAAGCGCATCCGCTCGGGCATTATCCAATCTTAGAATTTTGCTCATCCGAACAACGGGAAATTTAGATATTACTTCCATAGCTTTGGCGAGTTACCTTGTTATCAATTCACTTTTGTCTCTATACAAACTTAAGATCTGATTGACCACCAAATGAGAATCACTGTGTGCCACAACTTGCTCGGCGTTTAATGTTTGTGCCAAACTTAAGCCCACAACTAATGCTTCATTATTTGACGCCTGAAACTGGAATCTAAACGCATACTCAATATCAATACCATTTGGGGTATTGAGTATAATGCCTACTCCACTACTCGTTACAGATGAAGATCCATCCACATTTAAATTCCATACTGGGATATTATTGTCAAACCCTTGGTTTGATAATGTCCCATAATGGAATACCTTTTTTCTTGTCTCAACCTTTAATTGAACCATCTCATATATCTTGGTTGATTATTCGGGTAGGTCTGCGGAAACTTCTTCTGACATTTCCCCTGCTGGGGTTTGCTTGGACTTGGTCATCGATGACTCTAGTTGAGCTCTCCCTTATTAGGATTTGCTCTGTATGAATTCTTTATTGCTCGGGGACCTCCGGATAAGTGAATTTTGCAATGAAGTCTGCCACAACTTGGCCCTTTAATGATGACCTGGGCTCATATACAATATCGTAAACCCCAATTCTACTTCCTAATACATCAATCTCCCAAAATTCTCTGGTTTATATAGAGCTTATCAAAGAGGCATATCAGTGTACACCACTATAATATATGCTTGGAAATAAGGCTTCTTACATTGGGATGCCTCTATAAGCGCCAAAGAAAGTTTCTCCAGTCATGGATACCTGATTTTTTCTCCTCAAAACGCTTTGCTAGTGTAATAGACTCATTTTTGCACTCCATTGTCTTCTCATATCAAATCATAACTTACATCTAACTCAAAAATAGCTAAGTAAAAATATAATTTTTCTCCCAAAACTGATCGGGAGAGCAGTGAGGGTGATCCGAGATACTTCTTCAACTCTTGAAAGGATTTCTAGCATTTGTTGTTCCATTCAAAGGTCTTCCGTAGCACCTTAAAGAATGTCAAACATCTGTCAGTTGCTCAGGACATAAATATGTTCAAAGCGGTTACCCGCCGAGTGAGCCTTTGGACATCCTTCTAGAAAGTTATGGATTGCATTTCAATCAACGCCTTTATTTTGTCAGGATTAGCTTCAATTCCCCTATAATTTATTATATACCTGATGAACATTCCTTCCTACACACCAGGCACGCATTTGGTCGAATTCAGCTTCATTTGGTCCTTTTTTAACCGATCAAAATTTTAGCTGAGGTCAACAATGTGATTTGTGGATTTTTTACTCTTTGTCAGCATATCATCCACATAAACCTCTTGCCTATTTGATCTTTAAAGACCTTATTTGCCAATCTCTGGTAGGTAGCACATGCATTTTTAAACCAAATGGCATGAAATTATAATAGTAAGTTTCTCGGGGAGTAATGAAAGAGGTACTTTCCCTATCTTCAGGTTTTATTTTAATCTGGTTATAACAAGAATAGGCATCCATAAAACTCAATAGCTCATGTCTCGACGTAACATCCATAAGCTGATCAATCCTGGGAAAAGGAAAATGATCCTTTGGATAGGTTTTATTCAAATTAGTGAAGTCCATGAACATTCCCCACTTATTATTTTTCTTCTTGACTATAACAACATTAGCTAACCAATTTGTCCATTTCTCATCTTTTAATAAATGAAGCTTTTTGAAGCTTCTCTATCTCCTCCTGAATAGCCTGATTCTTCTCAGGGTTGAACACCCTGCGCCATTGTTTCACTGGATTGATGTCCTTGTTGATGTTGAGATCATGGAAGAGGAAATTGGGATCAATCCTAGGCATGTGCTCATTACTCCAGGCGAACATGTGCTTTCGCTGTCTCAGGAATGTCACTAGCTTCTATTTTATTACAAGGTCTATTGTTGATCCCATTTGTGTAGTTCGCTATGGCTTGTCATCATATAAGATTATATTCTCCGCTGCCTCCATAATTTGGCCTTTTACTAACTTTGTCTCTTCTCTTGGATCTAAGGTTTCCACCTCAGCTTTGCTATTGGGATCAGTAATGTCCACTTGATAAGTGGTGGTCTTCTTATTTATTTCTTCCAGATCCTCTTGCTCGACAGAGGAGTAATAACATTCTCGGGATTCCTTTTTATCACCCTCCACCACACCTACTCCATTGTTAGTCGGGAACTTCAAACATTGATGGACTGTTGAGGGAACTTCTTCGAACTTTTTCAATCCTACTCTGCCCATAATGACATTGTAGGCTGACTGCACATTCTTATCTATCACAATGAAATAATCTTTCTCTATCTGACTTGTTCGCCATGTGCCGAGCAACACCTCTAGCTTGATTATGCCCAAAGGATAAACTTTCTCATAAAAAAAACCAATCAAAGGCCTATGGTATGGATCTAGGCGACTGAGCTTCAAATCCAGCTTTTGAAAACAAGAATAAAACATAATATTTGCTGAGCTTCCATTGTCAATCAACACCCTGGAAATGACCATGTCCTGGTATCTGAATTTGACCAACAGAGGGTCATTATGGGGGTAAAGAAATCCTGATAAATCATTTTTGGAAAACCTAATTACCAACTTTTCTTTATTCACCTTCCTCGGTCTATCTTCTTCGTCTAGATTGATCATCTGGATGTAAGAACAAGCTAGAGCCTCATTAAGGTAAGCTTTTCTCTCAGCAGTGTGATCTGCACCTCCAACATCTCCACCTATAATCATCTGACAATCAAAGGCACCAAAACTAAGTGTAAATACCTCAAGTTCTGGTTGCTTGGATTTTTTGGGGAAGTCGGGATCATCTTCAGGATCCTCTTCATGATTTCTTTTCTTTTCTTCCCTGGGCTTGTATGGAGATTTTGACCTATGCCGAGCTCCTCTGTCATCCTATCGATTAACAAATTTGTCTAGTTTTCCTCGGAGGATGAGAGTTTCAATCTCATTTTATAGAGCAATACAACGATTTGTTGTGTGCCCGTGGTCCTTGTGAAATTTATAATATTTGGATCTATCCCTCTTCCCAGCAGGTGTTCTTAGTTTCTTTGGCCAACGTACCTCCTTGATATGTTTAATTTCCTCCAGAACATGGTGAAAGTCCATTATTAATAGAGTATAGTTATTGTACTTCCTGAGCCTATCATCACTCTTTCTTTATTTTTAACCTTTTTTATCCTTATGCTCCCTTTGATCTTTCTTCTCAATTTTAACCTCAGGCTTTATGATCGAGCTCTTCTTTGCTACCATTGCTTCCTCGACATTCATTATTGTAATGAACCCACTTATATATATATAGTTTGTTTTGACACTCTTGTGTTACTTATTATCTTATAAATTTTGTATTATTAAATATGTGGCATTATTGGCTACCAATATAACAAACCCCATTTTTAATTACGAAGAATCAACTGTAAATTGGATGAAATCGAAGTCTTATGACATATCTTAAGGTAAATAGTAAGTTTTGGGGTAGAAAATATAATTTTATGAAACTTTAAGGAATAAAATAAAAATATAAAATGGGCTATTTTATAAATAAAATATTTTTAAGGACCTCTAAGAAATATTCAATATATATAGTGTGAAATTACAAAAATACCCTTCATGTGTAAAATGACCCTTATACCCTTATCACCTTTCCACCACGTGCTGGTCACTTCCCCCTTACACATGTCATCTTTAGAGAGAAAGCTAAAACACTTGTCATCAATTGGTGATATTAACACTGCAAGACCACTCCGGATCGTGACACCTCGGTGTTGAATCACCACTCCAAAAAGCCTAGTCATTAGACACATGTAAACACTGTAATACTTTTGAAAACCTATAAATAGGGCCTTAGGGTTCATTTGAAACTCACACCAATTCCTTGAGAATTATAGTAAGAAAGAGTGATAGAAAGCTTGGGAAATATCTTAAGAAGGAGTTCTATAATTTCGAAGAAAGAATTCATTTCGTAGGTATGATTTTATTTAAATGTTATAATGTATTTTTATAGTTTTAATTTTGTGTTTTATAGCTTTACTTAGTAGTTATGCTGGTAAAATACACTAAGGACTTCACTAATCAAAACATAAAGTTGAGAAGAAATCCAAGTTGATTTTATTTTCATGTAAACTTGTTTGAAATTATATATACGCTTTTAAATTTTTTTTAAAAGTAATTTCTCGTTATTATGGAATCCCATTTAAGTAATTCCAAAGTCAGGCCCGGTGAAATTCTGTCTAGATGAGATGGTATTTAAGTGGTGCCCCTGTGGCCCTCCATCTCTACTGGGAATGAATCCGAAAATGTTCTGTCTAGAGGAAATGGTATTTAAGCGGTACCCCTGTGACCCTCCATCTCTACTTGGAACCGACTGATTAGGAAGAACTATGAATTGAATCCTTTAATTACGATCAATGAGTTTTAAAAGTTAAGAAAATGGTTTTTAGTAATCCTTTGAAACAAGTTATTATTAAAATACAATATGTAGACTGGACCTTGTTTAGAATGTATACTTAAACCTTTATCGTATTTATTAGATTAACGTGCGATCGAAGACTCATTATCTATAATTTTGACCTCTATTTTAGGTGAGTACTCTATGAAATTTCTTACGCATTTTGATTTCATTATATTATGCAAACTATGTATATTTTGTGAAATTCTTTTATTCTCAAAATACATCTGATACCGATGATTCCGTCGTTTGTTATATGTTTATATCTCTCCATATAAACATCTGATTTGAATTATGAAATTATTGATTCGGCCTATGGAAACTCTCTTACTATATTGGCCTTGACTACCAGGTGCAAATATTTGGGTGGTACCTTCCCAGCTGGTTTATCGCTGGTGTGCCCTAAACAAGGCATTGTTCCAGAAATCATGATTATTAGTCTGTGATGTTACCGGGTGGAAACATTTGATAACACTATCGGTCTGGGTATTAGAGCGTACATGGCCACTAAAACTGAATAATTGACATATGCTCAATTATTTTATCTGCTATGTTCTGAACTGTTTATTCTGAATATATATATTTTCATTTACATTATATATATTACTTGAAATTCCTATCTCTATGTATATACCCTATGCTCTAGATTGAATAGGTATCAATTTTCTAAAAAACCTTGGAATATTTGGAGATTGAATCTCATTTGGCTTTTAGCTGATGTTTTATAAATAACCATTTTTTTCAGGAAATAATTAGGCAAGCGGATGGAACATAAGAGGACTATGTTGAAGATTTAGCTTTTAGAGTTCTTTTTGTTATATTAAGTAGAATTTTGTTTTATTAGATAGAGGATGTTTGTCTCTTTAATTAAAAGGCTTCGAAATTTGTGTCAAGTTGTAACTCTTGGATATTTTAATATAAATAAAGTTTCCTTTAGAAAGCTCTGATGATGTAATTCCTTCACTTTCAGTATTTTACGATTTATAGCCATGTGATTTTATTTCCGCTACATATATTTTAAGAGAAAAATTTTAAGGCCAGAATATTGAATGCCTTGGTGGCATGTCAAGACATTCGTTCCTTACTATTTTTGGGTCGGGGTCGTGACAATTATCATGGATGCTTTAACCATTAACTCAATAATAGTTTTAGGATGATCTTTATCAAGAGTGTAATAAAGCTTCTCTGGAAGTAGCCCACTCATGAGAGATGTAATAGCAGTTTTCTTTTCATAATCAATAACCTCCAACTTTTCATTATTGAAGTGAGTAATATAATCCCTTATGATTTCTCCTACACGTTCTCTCATGCTTAACAAGTGAAATAATCTCTTCACTGGTTTGGCCCCGAAGAAAAAATTACCAATGAATAGCTCGACAAGTTAGTTAAAATAAAAAATTTATCCCCGAGGAAGGTTGCTATACCATATATGGGTAGGACTTGTTATGGTACCTGAGAATACCCCATATCTCATCTCGTCGGGGACGACATAAATATCTGCTACTGCTTGATAATATTCTATGTGAAGAACAAGGTCAATTTTTTCATCATGTTAGGAGTAACCACAAGTTCTTTGAACTTCGAAGGCGTAGGAAAATCCATAATAGCTTGAACAAAAGGAGACACTTTCACAAAGTTTTATTGCAAAGGGTTCTTCGTCTTCACCATTTCTCCCAACCTATCCTCCAACCTTTAGATTGAGCCTTTCCATGCATTCTTACCCATATCAGATTTATGTGATCCAGCTCGGATGTTCCGACCAACTATTTATGCTGAATTTTTTTCCTGAGAGGTCTACTCGGCATGGATAGATTGTCGGGCGCAAGATCTTGATTGGGTTGAGGCCTCACATTAACGTCTGGCCTTTTAATATGCCTAAACAATGCCCTAAGAACATTTATATTATTTCTGGGTCCCAAGTGATCAAAGGGCAATGATCGGCTCAATATTTCTAAAGCACTTATCCTTTTTGGAGAAAAATACTGCTCATCATATGACTTAGAAGTCCTGAGGGAAGAACTTACTCCTGGACAATAGGACATATCAACGAAAGTCCTAGAATGGCTATGCCTTATGAGGGAAGAACTTACTCCTGGGCAATATGACGCATCTCTAGAAGTTCTAGAGTGGCTATGCGAGCTGGTTCTTGGAGGTGGCGGTTGCAGTGGCATATTTCTATGAATAGACAAGGCAGAAGATCCAACCTGCAGTGTTTGGGCTAATTACCTAATTGTATCTTGCATAACATCCTGTCCCCTAGCGATACTAGCCAATATTCTAGTCAGATCATTATTTGCTGGAGGAGCAGACGAAATAGGTAGATTGCCATCGTGCCTAGTACTGGATTCAGGAATGTCAGTCATTTTTTAATCAATAAATGAGAATGGAAACATTTAGAAATACGTTCCCACAGACGGTGACAATTTGTTAATGTAAAAAACTAGACTAGGTCTAATTATTTAGTCACAGGTAAAAATAAGCAAAAGAGACACAAAAAGTGGTTCGGCTATAAGGGAAAAGCCTACATTCACTGTATGCCTTATTGCCTCTTGTTTTTGAATGATTTCAACTTGACCTTGGAACATAAAAGGATGTAATGACTTTACAAATTAGGCATTTACATCAGTACATGGTGCTCATAATGTACATGACTATTGTCTCTTTGCTGACCCTATTGGTCGGTCTTCTCATTATTGGTCGGCATTTTGCATGTTGATTAAAATTCTACTTCTTACTGACTAGGATTCTTGCCATATTAGATGACATATGTTTGATTCTGATTGGTCCACATAAGTAGGTAATTTTTGGTATCAACAGTCATTTTGTGGTTTTGAAGGTTATCACCAAAGAGTTGAACCATATAAGGCTCTTATAAAACTTGAACAAAGGTACTTTTGTTTGAAGGTAGCTCAAACTAGGGTTTAATGGACTAAATACTTCTACCTTATGTCACTTTATTATTAAAATGGTCTCTTTAGTAATATAAGTGTAGTTTTCCTTTAAAGTTATTAGGAAATTCGCCCATGAGTTCAATCTTAATGATTGGCTGGAATGTGTTGTGCCATGTGGTCATTATAACTTCCCCATCACGATAAGAGAGACAATTTGTTTTAAGACCAATCATATTTTATTTAACACACTATATTCAATCTTTTTCTATCTATAAAACTTCTCGACTCTTCATCTTCCCTAATTCGCAAATCTCCAAGGATGTCGGCCCCCCCTTTTTTTTTCAAATGTGCTTTAAGGTGACAAAACATTTTTTCTTACAAAAATCTTTTTGTGAATTTAACATGCACAAAGTTTGTGAACCAATTTCAATTAAGTCCGATTTTATCTTGTTCAATCCTAAACATGTATCTAGGTCATGCTAACATAGTATTAATGTGCTCAAACATGGATATGGAATGAATGAGCGTGAACTATAAAAGATGAATCACAACATGAACACATCAAAACGATCAAGATACTCTAATTGATAGCTAAATGTAACCAAACTTAGTTTTATCCATATGTGATAATTAATATATCGATCTTAATGAACTAAATGAACAATATGCACACAAATCCGAATTTTTGACAATTTTACAAACAATAGCGTCATGATATGATTTTTTAACATAAGGATTCATGGTGAAAACCTGTTAAAATTTCCAACCAAACTCCCTCATATATAATAATGATCATATATTGATTTTCTTTTGAATTATCATATCAAACTAAACTAGTTTGTCCTTGGCTACATTTTTTAATGCCACACTATTTAGACTTTTATATTCTATGGTTATTGTATACTTTTATCAATGCCACACTTTTTTTACCCTATATAAACGGTAGCTTAATTACAAAGGATATGAGTACCTTTCGTATCCCTTCCCTGTTTTCACTCATCATTTTTTTCAATTAACAAATCCTCATGGGTAAACGGTTCTTACATGCACACCTCCTCCTAAGTTTTATTACGCATAGATGACCAAATTTGGATAGGAACATCTCACCAAACTCAAATACACATGAGAATTCAAACATTCATATAAACTCGTACATGTGTTCAATGATGGAATATATACAAAGTTGAATTCAAATGAAAATCAACTTCGAAACAACCCCATTAGACAATGGTTAAGATCATTCTAATCATCTACAATTATGACCAAATGTCCTAGCCACATGAATAATGATATGATGGGTGCCTAAGCACACTAATATGCCACATCAAACATGAAAACTCACGACACAAAAATAAACCAAAAATCTTTTTGTATTTTTTTAAAAATATTTTTGACTCAAAAAACAAAATCTTTTTGTATTTTCTCAAAAATATATAAACCGAAAATCCTTTTGTATTTTAAAAAATATTATCAAAATAAAATATTTTTGTATTATTTCAAATAAAACTTGAATAAATGAAAAATATAATACAAAGAGATACACAAGTCATAACACTAACGATATATGAATCAAGAAGCAAAGACTAGCATATGACAAACAGGGCAACACAATCATCCTTTATATCCAGCATGGGAATCATCGTGTGCTAGCATATGCGAATCAACCAAAGAAGCATTTACCATCTCCAAAATACATTTCCTAACCCAAACAGGTGTATACCTAACAAAAAGGGTTATGGGAACCGACGGGATACTACGTTTCCTAGGGTCTTGTCTAAAATCATAGCAAAAACTCCTAAGGTGACCTTTCCTACCACAATGTGAACATGTGAAAACACAACAAGGAATGGGACCTTTATGTTGACATTTTCTAACACCCTCGAATGTGGTTGAAGATCTAAAACAAACAATGGTTTTGGCTTTAACATTCGAAACACTAGAACAATATAATCCACTACCATCACTACTTGAATCACTTAAATCATTTTTCAACTTCAAAATTTTGGACTCAAGAAAATAATTAGAATCCTTAATTTTTATGGACACCTCCTTCACATTTTTAATTACCCTTAGAAGGTTATCTCGCTCCCCATCAATATGAGAAAACTTATCCCTAAGAGTCTTCTCACGTGCTACAAGATCATTAATTAAAATATTTTCCTCAGCGGCATAGACCCTAGAATTTTTCAAGTCCTCCAACTCTTTTTTTAAAACAAGGACTCTATTATCACTCCATTACTTAGACAAAATTAAATATTTAAAGTTATCATACAAAGTCGCAAACTTCTCACGAATGAAATCTCTTTGAGTTTGAAATGTTTGTAAATATTCAATCATATATTTTTAAAACGAGGATTTCTTGTTTAAGAATTTCAATTCGTTTTGCAAACTTCAAATTCAAAAGATTTAATTCGTCATAACTTTGAGAATCCATCAAGAGAAAAACACACCAAGAGTGATAAACAAATAATAACCAAACATGCACAAAACAAGGATCTACATAATAAAAAAGTGTTTCTATCTCTAATACCAATTTATAGTCCCCCTTTTTTTTCAAATGTTCTTTAAGGTGACAAAACATTTTTTCTAACAAAAATATTTTTGTTAATTTAACATGCACCAAGTTTGTGAACCAATTTCAATTAAGTCCAATTTTATCTTTTTTAATACTAAACATGCATCTAGGTGATTAAAGAAAGTAAAATAAACTAAAGTTCACGACGTCGGATGTACTAGGAAACCATTAAGGAAAAAAACCTCGGACGACCCAAGCCAGACAATCACTATGATACGGTTTGACAAAAGGAAGATAGATAGACTTAAACAACGACTCGATCCCAACAAGCCTTGATGCTCTTATTCTCTTTAACCACTCCTCTACATTGCCCACATAGAAATCCTTTCCATGATACTCATCCACAGCACACGCGTCCACGAGTGCCTCGGTGTCCACCAATGTACCTTTTGTAACCGTATACGATTAGGAACTTGGACTCCTCCGCTTCTTCACCGAAAAACCCAAATAACAACTTCTTAAATATGGATGAACAAACCAAGATTGTGCAAACAAGATATCTATAAAAATAGAATATGAAAGCCCGGATCTTTAAAACTCTAAGGATGGTTTTTAACATTGAAAACCTTCGAAAACTTATGCACAAAATGTATAAGTTCTTTTTCTGGAATATGGTTCTACACACACCCTAAAATTATGAGAGAAAAATTCTTTAAATAAAAAATCTAAGTCATCATATCATTCTATCTTTAGAGGGGGCTTGAAGGTAATATGAGTTTAGAGATAATTTCCCCATCAGCAACAATGTTTAGGATTAAGGCAATGTTGCAGCTCAAAGCGATGTAGCTCAATAAGGTAGCGTTGCATCTCAGATTGGCAGCGTTGTAGCTCAAGTGAGGTAGGCCAGTGTGGCAGCCCAGAGGGATTTCCAACGAAGAAGTCGGTTGAGATAACTGAACCGTTAGTCGTATTATTTTACTTTGCCTTATTGATTCTCTTTATTTGCATATACCATGAGTTATAATGATTATAATGTTTTTTTAGTATGAGGTCGAACGGTACTCACGAGAGACCAGGCTTAGTAGGGCCTGGGAAAGCTTCCATGCTCTATCGAACGACCTCACCATGGGAACTTCAGAAGGACTTAGTTTAGAGGATTGAGAATTGAAGCACCGTTGGGGCTTTTCCTGACCATATTAGATACACCTAGTAAAACACTAGAGGACCTTGACCATGGAACCTTGAGCAGAGGAACCTTAAGTTCCACCAGGCATTGAGTTATAAACAAAACAACCCTCTATTGAATATCACATCTACTTTATGTGATGTCACTAACCTGCTAGGCAATGTCAAATCTACACTTGAATAAACCACCGTAGTATTTGGGGCTGTCAGACAGCTGGTGAGCCACCTCTGTGACGACAGCCCCCTGACACACAGTGGTTAGGCCACAGGCATGCCTTGGCATTTAATGTTTATGATGTGGAGCTAACTAGTGCATCAGGAATTTAATGTTTATGATATAAAGTATGAGGGATGTATTTCATAATCATTAATGACTAAGTTACCTCGGGAGTGGCGTGGGGGGCTATTTAAGAGCCCCAACCACCTCTGAGGAAGGGACGTTCTTTTTGAGAGTTCAAAAGTTATTACCAGAAAAATATACGTCAGAGAGAGATTTATTACAAACCAGAATGTTTAATCACCCACCATTGTCATTTATTACGAAGCTCTAATACTTGACAGAGATTCTTGAGGGTGGTTGGGGGTGTTTGGCTGCATGCCAAGGTGTATCTAGGGTGCTTACTTCCCTCCTCCTCTAAATGAGTTACTTATGAGTTCGTTATTATCCTTTGAGTTATACACGAGAGATTTGGGAGTTCAAACTGAGTTTATCTTCACTAAGTTGTGATTGCGTGTCTTGTAATTAATCAATAGTGTTGTTGGGTTAACTTATCATTACTGTACTAAAAAAGGGGTTACGCCTCCGTATAATCTAAACTACCCTCTTACATTTGGCGACTCTATTTGGGAGGCATTCTTCTAAGCAAGGAGTATGGCACAAGATAACGTTAATCGAAGACTTAACTTTGATGACATTCAACACAATGACGAACAGGTGGCGAGAGAGATGGAGGCCTCAAGGGAGGGAGCCCCTCGACGGGAGGTACCATCAGTTCAAATGGCGATAGGCATTCCAGGGGTCACAGAGGCTTCCACGAGCACTAGGTTGGGACCAGCCCAAGTGACACTCCTCATGAACAAATTTTACGAGTGTTTACAAACCCCTATAGCTACAAAGGTGTTGGGGGGATTTGAGACCAACTCCTTCGTAACACCAGGGGCGGCTCCAGTAGCCTCACCAAGTGAAGTTTTAACGGGAAAGGTCGTAGAAAGTATACCCCCTATTGTGAATCCAACAGTGGGAACTCCAGGAGTATCAACCGTTCCAACCGTGATGATTGCTCTGGGCACAACGGGCCCCCCGCCTATGGTCTCTCTGGATGTTCCTTCAACGGTATCAGCTATGGAAGAGATGAGAAAATAAATGAAGAAGGAGATGCTAAAGTTCATGCAAGCTTCCTCGCAATATGCTGGCGAGGTAGCTTCAGTGTATGGCGATTTTTGGATGCCATACCCTCAGGAGTATAACGATGAGCCTTATCGGAAAGATTATATTCCTCTTATCTTTGAAAAGTATACAGGAAAGGGTGGGAACCCAAAGGAGCACATTAAATGCTTCGTTAAACATTTGATGGAGTTTTCAAATCCTTAACTGATAAAGCGTATACATGGTATTCTCACTTAGCACCTAAGAGTGTTTCCACGTGGGACGATATGCACGTTTTGTTTGTCTAGAAGTTCTTTCTGGCGGAAGATGAGTTCACCTTGACCCAACTAGGGAGAGAGAAGCAACGACCCGAGGAAGATGTGGTGGCATACGTTCATAGGTTTAGGGAAAGGTCCCTCGATGTGAGGGAGGAGGCCATAGAATACAAACTCTTACAAATCTGTGCAAAAGGACTACTTCCTGAGTACATCTTCCATCTTATTAATGAGACGCGCGAGGGGACTTTTCTGGCGTTCCTTAAGGTAGCAAGGAACATCTCGCTGGTGGTACGACCGAACCTTGTGGTGCTGCCCATGATGTTCATACAGTCGATACAACCCGTAGGAGGAAGATCCCAGCCCCCACGGGTGGTATATGCTGAAGAAATGGGTGAGGGAAAGCAAGTAAAGAAGGACAACAAGAGGAAGTTCGGATGAGACCGAGAAGACCCAAAGCCACTGCCTTGCACGGTCGAAGAAGCTGTGAGTTGCTATAACGAAATGTTGTTGGGGGAATGGTGTATGAACCTAAAGGTGTCCCCACCGAGGAACCAGATGTGGCAACAAGGATGGATCCCAAGTATTTCCAGATCCATCGAAAGATCCAACGTCCAACCGAAAGTTGCTTCACACTGAGAAAGATCATTGACAAACATGTGAAAGCTGGGACTTTACAAATCCCATCGCAGAATATCAACAAAAACCCACTTCCAGCACACGGGGCCAATATGTTGGTGGATTATGATGAGGAAGAAGATGAAGGAGCAAGAAGACGGGAGAGGGAGCAGGAAGTGTTTGAGGAAGCATTGGAAGGTTGTGCCAAAGGGATGGAAAACGTGGTATTAGCCTACGATGAGGCAAGTGCTAGGGATGTCGAGGAAACCTACAACGTTGAGAGTGAAGAGGTTGATCTGGCCTTGGAGTATCGTGCCATTTCAAGATCCCCAAAGTTTACCTGGTTCTTCGACCAGGTGGGGATGCCCAAAGAAAGCAGATTGGAAATAAATCAAGCGATTCTGGATATCGCGAGGAAGAACGCAGTCCCCTCGCTGAAATGGAGGGGACTAATGGCAAGGATGGTGAGAAAGTTTTGTTCGAAATCACATTTTGTGATGTAGACACAACTGTGAGATTTCCTCACAATAGACCGTTATACGTAACAACCAATATTAACAGAGTGAGCTTTGCAAGGGAGATTATGGATGGGGGTGCCTCGATAAACATCATGCCAATCAGCTCCTTCCACGCAACCAATATTCCTGAAGAGAGGTTGGTGCCAACGCCTTTAGTAATCTCTGGTTATGATAACCAGTCTTCCAAATATATAGGATATGTGAATGTGGGGATCGTAATGGGAAATTTGAGTTCTCATATTAAATTCCATGTAATAGTAAGTACAACTTCCTACCACTTGTTAATAGGAAGAGTGTGGATGCATAACCTGGGTTTAGTTCCTTCGACGTATCATCAATGCGCCAAGGCCAATATCAAGGGAACTGAGATTACTATTAGAGCGACGAAGAGGCCCTTCGCTGTTGAGGAGGCCCACCTAGTGGACGCAACATTCTACACAGAGTTGGAGGAGGACGTCAAAGTCTTAACTAGGCGAATGGAGGGAGAATGGGTTCCCTCAATTAGGGAAATAATGGGACCTATGAATGGTCAAGAGGGAGAGATGATGGAAAACAAAGGAGCAACGGAGGAGGCCCACCATGTGGTTCCTAGACCCTTAAAGCTCTCGAAGCATCAAAAAGACAAGGCAAGGCCCTTAATGGATCCAAAGGAGCATGAGGTCCAACGACAAAGTGTAATGAGTTGATTTTTAGGAGAAAGAGTTGATGGGGCTTCTAGAGAAAGGAATAGGAAGGCAGTTGCAACTACCAGCAGATAGTGCAAGAAGGTTGTTGATAAAGAGGGAAATATGGTGTATCGTTTATAATGGTGTGAACGGGTGACTGAAGAAGATGATAATGAGACTGACCCGATATATGAGTGTTTTCTGGTGGATCAACGGGGGCAATGTATGGTAATAGAAAACTCCAACATACAGGAGTTCATAAAAGATGTCCCCGAAGAACCAGACTACATGGCAGATCAACCAAAATAATAGGCACAAGAGTTGGAAAAGTTGAACCTAGCAAAAGGAGGGGAGGATCCAAGTCCCATCTTCATCTCGAAGGATCTCAACAAGGAGAAACGAGAGGCATTGGTTGAGTTGATTCGGGAGTTCATAGATATTTTTGCATGGAATTACACAGAGATGGAAGGGATGGATGAGGAAGTGAGATACCACAAGTTGAACGTGATGCCTTCAGCCATTCCAGTGAAGCAAACAACGAGGATGTACAAGCCTGAGATGGACTTAAAGATCAAGGAAGATGTCCAACGCTTATTGACGATAGGGTTCATCAAACCGATATAGAACTCGCTCTGGCTGTCTAACATTATCCCAGTGGGAAAGAAAGACAAGAATCAAATAAGGATCTGTGTGGATTTTAAAGACTTGAATATGGCTTGCCCTAAGGATGAGTTCCTTATACCCTCCATCGATAGCTTAATAGATGCAACGGTTGGTCATGAGATATACATCTTCATGGATGGGTATGTAGGGTACAACCAGATTAAGATGGACCTCATAGACGCAGAGAAAATGGCGTTTAGAACCTCACTAGGAAATTTCATGTACAAAGTAATGCCGTTTGGGCTCAAGAATGCTGGGGCCACCTATCACAGAATAATGATGGCCATTTTCCATGACTTCTTTCACAAGTTTGTGGAATTTTATGTGGATGATTTGGTCATCAAATCAAAGAAGGATGTGTCCCATCTAAGCGATTTGAGGAAGGTGTTTGCTCGATGCAAAAAATATAAACTCAAGATGAATCCACTAAAATGCATCTTTGGAGTAACTAGTGGAAAGTTTTTAGGCTTTGTGGTTGATCGTCATGGGGTGCAGATGGACCAAGACAAACAACGAGCGATCTTCGAAATGCCAACTCCAAGAACGGCGAAGGAGCTGAAGAGTTTCCTCGATAAAGTTTCCTACCTTAGGAGATTTATGCCTGGATTAGCCCAAATAACGCACCCGTTGATGCAGTTTTTACAGAAGAACACAAAATTCAAATGGGAGGAGGTTCACGAGGAGCCTCTCATTGGGCTAAAGAAGCTGCTCATTTCACTACAAACTATGGTTCCCCCTAAAGTAGGAATACCATTGCAGCTATACCTCACATCCACCACGAGGTTCGTTGGAGCTTTGTTGGCACAGGAGATTGACGAGCAAAAATGGCCAGTCTACTATCTGAGCAGAATCATACATGGGCCAGAGGTCAGGTATAGTAGTTTGTAAAGACATTGTTTAGCCCTAGTCTTTTTAGCACAAAAACTTAGAGATTATATTCTATCTTTTACAATTCATATTGTAACGAGATATGATCCCATTAAGTTTTTGTTGGTAAGAACTATATTGATCGGTAGGGCACCTAGGTGGTTCCCCATCCCCTTAGAGTATGATTTGAAGTGCATGGTCCCTTGCGCAATCAAGAGCCAAGCATACGCAGACCTCTTGGAAATCTTACCCTCTAGGACATTTGAGATACCTAGAGAAAGCATTCCAGGGGACGATTTACAGGCCAACCATCTAGACACGAACGAGGAAGAATGGACGATGCAATTTGATGGATCTTCGACAAAAAGAAAGGAGGACTAGGGTTTATTCTTTTAAAAGGAGCTGAAGAAATTTGTCTCTCCTACAAGCTAGATTTCCCTTGCTCCAACAATGAAGCAAAGTATGAAGTATTGGTACTGGGGTTGCTGTAGGCCCTTTAAAGGGGAATTCGTTCACTTTGCATCAAGGGTGATTCGAATTTGGTGATTCAGCAAGTGAATGGAGAATATGCGTTAAAACACTTGAGTTTGGTACCTTATAGAACGATTATTCAAAGGCTTCTTAACCAGTTCCATTGAACAAAGATCAAGAGGCATCCTAGAACGATGAATATTCATCCAGATGCCTATGCCACTATTTCCCAAAAGATGATTATGAAGGAAGATTCAACTAAGGTAGTCATCCAACGAAGAACAACTCCCTCTATGATACAGTCAATCCTACCGATGGAAGATGATTCTGACTGGAGGGGAGTGATTAGGAGGCAGCTGGAATCTGGATAAGGAAAGATGGAGCTGAGGGAGGTGGCCCAATATTTTACAAATCAGGGAAACTTCTACTATAAGAACGCAGGAGGTTGGTTGTCAAGATGCATCGGTCCAGAAAAAGCAGGATGAAGATTAAAGAAGACACACAAACATCACTACGAAATAAATGAAATCCCTCTTTATAGAAGAATTCAAAGAGAGGGATACTTCTAGCCCAGGATGAAGCAGGACGCAACAGAGCTACAACAAAAATGTGATAAATGTCAACTTTTCTTCGAGGCAACTGAATGCCATTTTGTTGAAGCTCAACCAGATTGGAGGCAACCCTATATTGATTTCATAAACGATGGAGTTATCCAAATAGAAAAGATTAACGCGATGGGACTCAAGAGAAGGGACCCAAGGTTCTATATTCAGAGGGGACAGTTATATTGAAGAGGGTACTTAAATAGGCCATTACATTGCATCACAAAGGAGAAGGCAGTCGAAGTCCTAAAATAAGCTTATGACCTAACTCACATAGGAGGGGCAAAGTTGTACGATCAGTTGATGACGTTGGGTTATTATTGGCCAACGATGGAGAAAGATTCCACAGAGTTTGTTCAAAAGTGTAAAGCTTGCCAGCTGCATGGAAATATCACCCATGCCCCATCTATGGACTTGCATTCCCTAGAAACTGTGTCTCCTTTCCACACTTGGACGTTTGACCTGGTAGGGGCAATACACCCTTCTTCAAGATGGAAAATTTGGATACTAGTGGCAACAGAGTGCTTTATAAAATTGGTTGAGGCGATGTCACTGAGAAGAGAAACTGCGAGAGTAGTGGATAACTTTATCAGGGAATATATCATTTGTCATTTCAGAATTTAAAAAGTTATTCTCTATGATAATGGAACTCCATTCGTTAACTCAGAAGTAATAATGTTGATGGAAAAATATTCTATCATGCATCATACCTCAATGGTGGCATACCTGAAGGTAAACGGTCAGGTCGAAGCAACTAACAAAACATTGGTTAACATTTTAACCAAAACGGTGGAGGATTTCCCTGGATCGTGGGATGACAAGATACTAGATGCATTATGGGCCTATCGAAAAACCAAGAGGAAGCCCACAGGGCATACTTTGTTCTCCTTTATTTATGGAGCTGAAGCAATTCTCCCGATGGAGTTGGAAGTTCCCTCTGCCCGACATGCCTTGCAAAGTAGCATGCTCCTTTAGAACAGACATGTGCAGTTATAAGCATTGGACGAACACAGAGATGATGCGATGCAACACTTTCAAATGTACACGAAGCAGCTCTCTAGGGCATATGAAAACTTGGTAAGACCAATGAAGTTTGTGGAGGGAGACCTCATTTTAAAGGCAGCAGTAAAGAACATCAGGGGGCTTCCTCTACCTAAGTTTACAACAAATTGGGAGGGACCTTTCATTGTAAAGGAGGATCACAATTCAGGTTATTACTTAATTTTTAAGATGGAAAAAGATAAACCGTTTAAGATTAATAATAAATGGTTGAAGGTCTATCATGTATGAGTAATTAACTTGGGATCACCGTTGTATTTAGTGGTTTGGTTATGAATATACAAGCCGTTGTTCCTAAAAAGGATATCTTTTATTACAATCTGAATGAAAATAAAAAATGGCAAAGTTTTGTAACTTATATAAAGTAGTCACAGCACAACGAAAGGGCATGGAAAAAATATACACAACTTTATTTTTCTCTTCTCATTCATAAACGTTGGGACATTACAAAATTAGGAGCTATTGCCCAAGAATTACATAAGGGAAAACCTACGCAAATGAAAAAACTATTTTCACTTGCCCAAGAGGAACCACAGGTATGGAGCAGCGAAAAAGTCTCCAGGTAACCCCGAAGAAGCTGCCAGGCATGACCATTCGGCATTAATAGAAACATACAACCTAGTTTGAACTTGTGCTCGCTCGATAAGGAGATCCTCCCGTTCTATCTTTGATATGCAAAGAGTTTCTTTGAGGTCTTCTATCTTTTTATCAGCACCTCTAGTAGGGATGCTAGCTCGCCCAGTCTAGCTTCCTCAGTTCGTTGGGACTCTCGATGCTGTAACAACAGTTCCCTCTTACCTTCCAACTGTTAGCTCTTTAGAGTTTTCAAATGTCCAATCAACCATTTGAATTGAAAGCCATTTCTACCCAAATCCTTTAAATAGCCTAAAAATTCATTGAGCAGGGGCCTAATAACATTGAAAGTAGGGGTGATAACTTAATCCACGATAACCATGGACATTCCATGAAGTTGGAGACTGATCACTGGAATGTTTGAACGAAGGCAGTCAACGGTAAAAGTCTCAGGATGATGGATGGCAATTTGTTCGATAACTAAACGGTGGCTGGCAGACATCTGAGGATAACATTGAAGGACTATGAGGCAGAACTCATGGGAAGCTAAGGCAGGTGGAGAAAGCTCACAACCATACTTTCTATCAACCGCATTACCCATTATGGAACCTTGGTCATTAGGACTAGAATCTTCTGCAATAGCTGGTTCCCAATGGGGCAATGCAGTAGGCAAAGGAACTGGGGGAGACCTCTCTCCAGCATGAAGAGACTCACTAGCAACCTGAGAACGATTAAAATAGGTAATGAGTACATAAAGATCTTAACAAGCATTTATCATTATTAAGTCACCATTATTAGTGGAGTTTGACGAAAATCTTAACAAGTGGTTGTCATTGTTAAGTCACCATTACGGGTGTCACCGTTAGAGGTCGATGTTACAAAAAAAATCTTAACAGGTGTTTATCACTGTTAAGTCACCGTTATGGGTGGAGTTTTGACAAAAATATTAACAAGTGTTTATCATTGTTAAGTCACCGTTATCGATGGAGTTTAACAAAAATCTTAACAAGTGGTTGTCATTGTTAAGTCGCCGTTATGGGTGTCACCGTTAGAAGTAGATGTTGTGGAAAAAAAATCTAAACAAGTGTTTATCATTATTAAGTCATCGTTATTGGTGGATTTTTGATAAAAATCTTAACAGGTGTTTATCATTGTTAAGTCACCATTATTGGTGGAGTTTTGAAAAAAATCTTAACAAGTGGTTTTCATTATTAAGTCACCGTTACTGGTGGAGTTTGAATGTTTAAAAACGAGATACTTATAGATTGTACAGTGCCAAGTAAAGGGAAAACAATGATAAAGGAAGATAAAGTAGAGAAATACCTCAGCAATAGCTGGAGACATAACGAAAGCCCCCATAGAACCCCTAATGGTGGGAAGCTCAACATGTGCTGAAGCTCCTACGCTAATAAAAGGTACCAGGGCCAACATGGGAGTAGTCTCTCTTGGAGAAGGTGTTTGACCTCCAAAGGATGCTACAACTGTAGCGGATGCAGAAGAACCACCACGCTGGGCAAAAAAGTCATTGATGGCGTTGGAATAGGCAGACCACCAAGAGAAGTTAGTGGGACAAGATCTAGAGAAAACTGCGAAAATGATGCTAAGTGTTAGAAATGGGGAATAGATACAGATCTAAGAAAGAAGAAATATCTCTGATTATTACTTACCTTAGTTATGGTACTGAAGAGGAGAACTGCAGTTATGGGTTTCGTCAACGCAACAGGAAGAAGAATATCAGCTAATAAAGACGCCATTTTGACCTAAGACATTCCAACAGATTAAAATTCAGCATGGTAAATAGAAAAAAGGGGTCGAATAAAGAAAACATGTCAGTCCTAATAGTGATTGAGAATGTGTTACCTCGGGGAAAATTTATACAGTTGGAACAAGGGACAGAAGAACCTCGGGCTAAGGTGTTAATTCACAAGAAGCTGGGGGAGTTATCTCGGGTTGAGAAGAGATTCCCATAGATTCAACGGTCTCACCCCCCGTAGCAGCACCTTTAGCTCGTTGGGAGGAAAAACGTCGAGAATAGGTAAGACCTATCATGGGAGAATAAGGAGGAGATGATTTGGTTGTAGATACACAAAAGCGTCCTCCCACGAAAGGACTAATCGAAGGAGAAGACCTTTCTTCACCAGAGTCCTGATGAAAACAAGAAAGAAAGAACAAGTGTTTGAAAAGAGAAAAAAATGCACTACGATATAAACAACTAAGTGTGGAAAGACCAACCTCATGACCAGAAGAAGAATGTGAGGGTACGATAACGGGCGAAGCTGGGGAAGATGAGTGAGGAGAATCCCTCTCGGTGAAATGAGCCGCAGTTTCGGGACTATCATCAACTGGTATAACTTCATCAAAAGAAGGATAAAGAGAAGTAGAATGCCTAAGAGTAGAGGCAACCATTGTAGGTTGAACTGTAGAGGCTCTTATTTTACTTGCCTTGGTTCCCAAAGTCTTATTCCTTTTACCAGAGGCACCAGCACCTGAAGGCCCCCTTTTCTTCGTAAAGCCCCTTCGGTGGGATCCACGACGATAGTGGGAAATGACTTAGCAGGAGGAACTAAGGGTGCAGTTTGGCAAAAATATCCGTTGAAGATGTCCAACCTCCTTTCTAACTAGTTCTCGTATTTCCTCAGGCACATCAGTATTTAGAGGAATGAAGTCAATGGGAAAAGAATCTATAGGGGCTTGGAATTTGTGTGGGGACTTGGTCTTTGAAGAGGCCCCACTTCTGGTCTTCTTTAATTTTTGGGAAAGGGGTTGCGAGGGACCTTCACCAGAAGTTGTAGTGGCAGAAGTACCGCCAGTTGGAGGTTTAGGCGTTGAAGCTTTTTTAGCTTTAGGTGTAACAATAGGGATTGCTGGGCAGTATGGAGGTGACTCGCTGGGGGATCCTTTGGCATTTGGCTAAGTGGGAACTCAATTCCCAGAAAGGAATTCCCCTTCATCCCCAACTCCAAGGAGGGAAAACTCTAAACAATGGGGTAGATTGGGGGACTTTGGACGAACTCACAAATTTTGGCTATCTGCATTGGCTAATACTTCATCGCAAAATCACTAGTTACATCCCCCTTCTTAGAAAGTGTAGGAATGGTAACACGACCACTTATGTCTGAGCAGATCGTGGAAGCAGCTGACACGGTGTAAAAGGCACAGGCCTTAGAGAAAGATGCCTTAGGGTGAGAATCTTAAAATACTGGCCGAGGAACCCCTTGGTCGTACCCAAACTGACGGCTGTAACAGTTGGGGTTGTAATATTCAGATATATACCCCTAGTCAGTGTAAGAGGGAAGATAACTAGGAGTCAAAGCCAAAACCACAGCAAACGAAGGGTCCTCCATTATAAGATCCTCTGAGGTAGGCCCCACAACCTTAGATACGGCACCAAAAAAATCCTAAGTATGGGCAAAAGAATCCTCATTATAAGGCCTCATCACGAAGCAACTTGTTTTATCAAAAATGCCGAGAGGCTCATTCCTACTCTATTTCTTATGGAAGAAAAAAAGGTGACGAGGCTTGATGATTTCCCCATCACGAAGGGGAGTGCGGTTATTAGATATCTTGGGAAAGCGAAAGTAAAGAAAACCAGTCAGAACGATGGAATTGGTAAAATTGGCCAAGTTGTATCAGCCCAAGGATCGTTCCATGTCTAGATGGGTTCTGTCCAATCATGTATAAAGTGACCCTAGGGCCATGACTGCCAGAGGAAGCTTATACCCCCTGGCCAAATGGACAGACAGATTAATCAAGTCTCTACGTGGTTGATCATTGGTTTTGCCAGGCAAGATAACACGTGACAGAATCATAAATATGTAGGCTGCCAACTCAAGAGATGTACCTTTGCCGAGGCCAAATTCAGCTATGGGGATGGTACGGTAGAAGTAGTTTATGAGGGGAGTAAAGGTTTACTTGTTGGAATTATCGATATATCTCCTAGAGATTTTATCCAAGTCTGCTCGGGCCTTTGTCTCCTCGACATCCAAAGCCTCATTGTGATAAGACAAAGTTCCTATGGGCTCAAGCCCAAGTAGCTCGAAAATATCCTCAAGTGTAACGGTGAACTCTCCCCATGAAGCAATGAACATGTGCATTGTAATGTTCCAACTGGAGATTAAGATTTGAAGGGAAGCATTGTGTTTAGAAAGAGTAAATTCCCCAAACCAAGCAGCTCGATAGAGACCAACCTTAGAAAGAACATCAAAGTAAGTGACCTTCATAAACGAGTTCCAAGAAGCAAAGTGGGAAGGGGAGCCACCAGTCCTTCAAAATCAATACGGGACCAAGGGAAGTCACCTTTGTCAAAACGAAACTGCATTGTCCTCTCGAGAGGAAAATAGCCCTAAGAAGTGGAATCTTAGTCTTCATCACCCAGCAACAACGCGTCATGCTTGGCTGAAAAATGACAAGTCCTGCACCCCTCAGAGAACTCGTCATCTTTTCCAAAGATAGGCGATTGACGGTAAAAACGTAGTTGCTCTTGACGTGCTGCCACCAACGCGGTGGCTTTCAAGGTGGTTACAGGCGGAGCACTTGTGGTGAGTGTGCTATAAATGCTGGAAGAGGCTATAACAGTGAATGGTGGAAGAAGAAAAGATTAAAAAGTGGAGAGGGGCACAAAAATGGAGGAACACAACCGCAAGTGGTGATAAAAGAGGTGATGAAAGGCGAAGAACTCAACAAAACCTTGTTAACAATGGCGAGTTGAGTCTCTCTATTTCTAAAAAAGGCTCTGGGAGTTTGAAGAAGAAAAATGGCTTAGTGTGTTTGAAAATAGACATTTCCAAATCCCTTAAAACCCGTCTTTTGAGTTTTCCCACTAACACACGTGCAAAGACACCTTTAATCATTTCAAATGGACATGTGGAACTTCGAGAAGTATCCTGACAATTGAAAAGACAACACCACGTCATTAATGAAGTGACACATGGGGAATAGAAAGTTTTTTTTTCTCTCTTCCTAGGCAAGTTTGAAGTTTTGGCGCCAAAATTTTTTGTCAGACATATCCAATAACTCCCAACGAAGAAGCTATCCTAACGATTCAAAAAGCTACGATGCCCCCTCGCCACAAGTCCAAACAATGTTAAAATCAGACTCAGCTACATCGGGGATAATTATCCTGCCTTTTCGAATGTGACAAAATGACGACACGACAGAGCCCAAATGAAGTAGTAGCTTCCAATAACGAGAATTTCCTAGCAAGAAGTTTACAAGGGAGAATTTTACAAGTCCCAATGAATAGGGGCAGTCCTTACGACAAAATTCACTACCTCCAGCTATACCACACAAATATCACAAACGGGAGAATTCCATCTCCCCAAAGCCAAAACAGATATTTAAGAAAGTCAGCAGGTCTGTCGGGAGAATTTCAATTAGTCAAGGCCGAACGATTGAGGCTCAATAACAGAAAAAAGTCACGATATCCCTTCGCCAAAGTGCCAATAAGTCGCAACGATTCGACTCAGGTACATCGGGGAGAATTTTTACTTTTTCCTAAAGGTGCTAACCACAGTAGTTATAATGAAAGAAAAGATGCCAAAAAAATTTCAAGCAGAGAAGGTTCATCGGATTGAGAAGTTTTTCGTGCAGACATTTCTTATCCCCACAATAAATCTCTACACGAAGGGGTAAATATAGAGGGGGCTTGAAGGTAATCTTAGTTTAGAGATAATTTCCCCATCAGCAACAGTGTTTGGAATTAAGGCAGTGTTGCAGCTCAAAGCGATACAGCTCAGTAAGGTAGTGTTGCAGCTCAAAGTAATGCAACTCAGTAAGGCAGCGTTGTAGCTCAAGTGAGGTAGGTCAGTGTGGCATCCCTGAGGGATCTCCAACGAAGAAGCTGGTCGAAAGAACTGGTCCTTTAGTCATATTATTTTACTTAGCCTTGTTGTGTCTCTTTATTTACATTTACCATGAGTTGTAACGATTATAATGTTTTATTTAGTGTGAGGTCGAACGATACTCACGAGAGACCAGGCTTAGTAGGGTCTGGGAGAGGTTCCATGATCTATCGAACGACCTCACCATGGAAACTTCAGAGGGACTTGGTTTGGAGGATTGAGAAGTGAGGCACTGTTGGGGCTTGTCCTGACCATCTTAGATACACCTGGTAAAACATCAAAGGACCTTGACCATGGAACTTTGAGAAGATGAACCTTAAGTTCCATCGAGCGTTGAGTTGTGAACTAAACAACCCTCTACTTAATGCCACATCTACTTTATGTGATGTAACTAACCATCTAAGCAATGTCAAATCTGCACTTAAATAAACCACCGTGGTATTTGGGGATATTAGATAGTTGGTGAGTCACCTCTGTGACGACAGCCCCATGACACACAGTGGTTAGGCAAAAGGCATGCCTTGGAATTTATTGTTTATGATGTGGAGCTAACTAGTGCATCAGGCATTTAATATTTGTGACATAAAGTATGAGGGATGTCTTTCACAATCATTAATGACTGAGTTACCTCGGGAGTGGCATGGGGGATATTTAAGAACCCCAACCGCCTCTGAGGAAGGGACGTTATTTTTTAAAGTTCAGAAGTTATTACCAGAAAAAATATACGTCAAAGAGAGATTTATGACAAACCAGAGAGTTTATTCACCCACCATTGTCATTTATTACGAATACTTGACAGAGATTCTTAAGGGTGGTTAGGGGTGTTTGGCTACCTGCCTAGGTGTATCTAGGGTGCTTACTTCTCTCTCCCTCTAAATGAGTTACTTATGAGTTCGTTATTATCCTTTGAGTTATACACGAGAGATTTGGGAGTTCAAACTGAGTTTATCTTCACTAAGTTGTGATTGCGTGTCTTGTAATTAATCGATAGTGTTGTTGGGTTAACTTATCATTACTGTACTCAAAAAGGGGTTACGCCTCAATCTAATCTAAACTACCCTCTTACACTATTGAAATCCACAAGTCATTCTAACGACTGTGAGATGTCGTTCGAACGACATCACATGTTGGTTTTTCCACTAAAGATAAAGTTGTAGTTTCATACTACTCTAAAATGTAATTGTCTCAGAATAAAAGAAGAGAAAACTATTTAAAATCATTTCAAACATTTATAACCAAATTTCTATCCTTTAAAACTCTTTCCTAACTCCATAAACATAATGCATGCATACCTCAGAGTATCTCAGAATGCAATCTAAATGAATAAGTGAAACATACACCAATAAAACTCAGCAAGATATATCTTTGAATCTTGGCCTCTACGACTTCTAAACAAACACGTTATAGACTATGTGGAGATTGTGATAATATAAAAATCTATATATCAATCAAACACATTTTGTTCCAAAAATAAGTCAAATACATACAAAAGGACTCAATTGAAAATTTTTCCCTTACAACGGAGTCCATCTATTCCCCTCCATCATCTTTATTTGAAGAATTTGAAAATATGATCGTTGAATCTACTCACACCTATATTACTAGGAAATCGTCATTGCTTATTGGCAAAAGCACTGTACATTTTAATTCCCCAATTGGGGGTGCTCATTATTGTAGGTACCATTTTTAGCGATATTCCTCTTAGATACTCTGGTGACCAAAACTTCTAATCTCATGGATCCATTAAAGTTACTCGTTCATTTAAATTTAGGGTTTGGCCATAAACCCTTGACACCAACTTATCGGCGTGTATAAATAAAATGTGTGTAAAACTAATTTCATATATGGTTATTGTAGGTATCTTACCTGCAGTCCGCTTTCTTTGTTAAAAAATTATATATGATCCCCATGTTATATTAAGCATAATTTCTTTTCGGAATCCTGACTACAATTGTTTTAAGTTTAAATTTGGTATGGTGGGGATCATAGTGCTTGATATTTGTCAACTAGTGGGAGTTTTTACAGTGGGGGAGGATGTTCACCAATTTATGCCTGAGAGTGACCCTATTCCTTCTTTCAAGATGGATATCTCTCAACTTTATTTTCCAGTTTCATGAAAAAATACCAAAAAATTTATGGTATAGTTATTAACCAAGAACATTACTATTAACTTCTCTTTTGGCTTCTGAGACACAGTTTCTATGCTAAATACCAACGAGTTGTGTTGGAGGCTTATTTCATTTCTAAATTATAGTTACGTCACAAATTAATTTTAGACCCTTTCTTAATGGTTATTTGTATAAGAGTTTTTACTAATTGAGTGAATGTACATTTAGCACCAATCAGAGTGTCCCCCTCTAGGCCTTAAAAATGTGGATTCGTGCATACTTTCTTGTGGTTTACCATATTTTACCAGATATCAATGTTCATTTTACACTCAAAGGTGTTACAAATGCTTTCCATCTAATAACTCTTTCGAATAGAATTTGTCCATGTTCAAGAAATTGTAAAAAATTCGAACTCCTGGATTTCTTAAGCCCATGATGGATATTCTCCTGCTCATATTCCTAATTCGATAGTTTTTGTTTTGAATTAGACTGGTCATAAGAAGACCATCAATTATCAATGGGGAAGTTTTTTTCTTACTAAAGATCTATTTTATGTAACTAATCCCCCCCTAAAAGCATTTTTGGCAAGGACATAGGTGAGCTTTATCTCATATCTTAGTTCTCTAAGTAGTTTGTCATGGTCCAAGCCATTCCTATGCTTATAAAGAGTTTGTCTAACCCTTAAATATTTAGATATCATTCTTTATGAGCCAACAAACTATCTTGAATAGTGGACGACCAAGAAATAGTTTGAACTTTTACTTGTAGGTACACAAATGCCTTTGACAATTCGTGGTTCAACCACGTAAATATCACAATGAAGCCCTTTACTATGCTAACTTTAAAAGATCCTCTTCCCATTCTTAGTAAGTTTTACTCTTAAGGATTTTATTTTCTTATGTTGAAATGATATTGTTGCGTGTGTAACACTTGTTTATTTTGTTTATAAGGTGGTGTAGAAGATATAAGGAAGCCAAAAAGAGTGGTTAAAGCCTCTGGTTCAGAGAAATTGGTTAAAAACCCACTGGCTTAGTTAAATTTCCTTTTTCAAATATAAGGAGACTTGTGTTAATAGAGGAAAATGATGATGAAGGAGAAGGAGACTTGCAACATGGTTTAAACTCTCCTATGATGAGAACAAAGGCTGGGGAAACTTTTTAAGAGGAAGAGGAACGGGAATAGGAAACTTATCTTACATGAAAGGTAAGGTAAACCTTTACCTCTTCTTCCTTTACTTCTATGGATCCTAATTCTCATCCAAAGGTTATTGAAAGTACTCTAATCTTTGTTTATTATTCATGTTACCATTGCATCTTTTGATTCTTTGATGAATTATTAAACATGGATAAGCTGGACTAGTCCCCAAGTCTCTAGTTATCCGAGAAACCACTAGTATGGGTAGTTATTCACCTCAAATTAATTCTTTATATGTCATGGAACATTTTGAAGAGATATTGCTCTCGGTTGGTGATGCAGGTGATGGTACTCTTTTAATGGAGGCAACTGGTGATTGAGTCAAGCCTTTACCTTCAAATCTTAATAAGGTTGAACTTATGGGGAAAATTAATTCTCAAGCTAATTCTCTCAATGTCAAAGCCTCAATTATCCTTCTCCCACTACTGATGATTTCATTCTGTGAGAGGAATTGGTTCTTTTGCAAGAGTTATTGCAATAATTTCTTTTTCAGAATTGTTATTCCTTGACTCCAGCTACTTCTCCTATTAGCACTATACTTGGTAATAAATCTTATAAGAAAATTATGAAATTGGATCCTTCCAAATATTTGAAACTCCTTCAAAGATTTTCTATGGTTACTTTTGAGGCGCTGACTGGTTAAACCTTTTCTTTTAGATTTTGACTATCCAACTAAAAAATTTCTGGTGTTGGAAGTATTGATGCACATATGAGCCAAAAAGTAATGAAGTTTATGTCCTCACTCCCTATTTACTTGTCTTTATCGATCGAGGTTGATAAAGAAGAATCTAGCTTAGCTAAGGACCAAGATTTGGTCTTTTTCCAACAGTCTAAATATTCTGCTTTTCTCGAGTCATTCAAATTTAATAAGAGTAAATGGACTGCTTTTTTAGAGGAAAAAGAAGATTGGAAGAGAAAATGACCGAGATCAATGTTAAATTAGTCAATATTAAGTAGGAATTTATTGGCCCATCTTCCAATATGGACTTATAGTTTGAGAACTACATGTTTCGACACCCAAATTTCTAATGTTTGAAGATATGAAGCTTCAAATTACGGACCCGATATTTACGTATTCGTATTTCCAGAACAATTTATGTCTTTTTAACCCAACATTATATAGTGAATGAATGGAAGTTTTGATTCACTGTATTTATTTTAATATCTTGTCTATCATATTATAAGATAATATGGTTTTTGGATCCTGCCATTGGTTTTTCTCATATAGATATTGTCATTTAAATGCTTGAGATGGTATGATCCACTTTTAAACACCTTGTAGATTTAAAATGGCCCTTCCCATTTAGGAGACCACTTCTTAAAGGCTAGGCCTTTTAAACCAAGTGGAAGAACTTTTTACTATATTAGGCCCCCATATCAAAAGTTACCTTTCTTATCCTCTCGTAACAGATTTCAACATATACGGGTTATGCAATTATTATTCAAATACTATCTTACTTACTTCCTTATTAAGTAAGTAGGACCATGTGATTAATGTTCTCAGATTAGCACCTGACTATAGTCTAGGTCCCCAAATTACATCCCACGTTCCCTTTTCATTTGACTAGGAAAACTATCAAATTTTCTTTGGTGGTGCGTACGACAACAAAATACATCCGTTAGCATGACCCGCACTCACATACTATACTTTTTTCCATTCGCATGGCTAAATGATGAAACCCTACAGCATTTTATTTTTGTTCAACCTATAGTCATTGTCACGATTGACATGTGTAAAAATGCCATTTTCTATGTATCCTAATGTCACAACACCTCCAATATACCCCAACTTGTCATTCTAACTCTACAAAGTTCAATTATCTACTAACCTTATCAATTTTAGTCGATTTAGATAGTAATTAGAGTTTATACATCAGATCTAAAGTCTTTAAACACTTAAATTCCATTTCATTCTTAAATCCCCGATTTCCCAACATTTCGTGAAATATCAAAGGGCTTTTCTTAAATTATGTAAATCCAACATTAATTGAACACCAATTTTTCCATATAAATAACTTCATATTAAGTGTCATCAATTACTCTAAAAAATGGGATTTCATATAAATTTCCTAATTTAATAATTCTCGAAATTATAAATTTAATATCTAACTCAAGTTATACAAAATTTAGATTTAGAATCCAATGAGTAAGGACACAATAACATAAAATTAATTATATTTCTATACAAAGTAAATGCTCCTTTCATAAATATGTGAGTAACTAATCCACTTAGCCCAATTCCTGCTTTTCTAAGTCCCCTTGCCCCCAATTTCTTCTTTTCCGTGTAGTCTTTTCTCTCTGAACTCTACTTAGACTTAAAGGTTTCTCTCTAAATTGCTAGTAATGAACTAAGATAACCCTAATCCACCTTTTATCTTGTTGGCCATGAAATTAGGGTTGGGACCCTTATTAATAATGACTCATTAAGATTTAAATCATCTCCAATTAGTCTGAAGTCTTACCCAATACCATATATTAGCCTGTAAGACTTAAAACCTAACTTTTTAAGTCATAACCAAACATTTTATATGTCTCAAAAATCAACCTAAAGTATCAAACTAATTTCATAATATTCTAATTTGTACGATTCCTAAAAATCATTATTCATTATTAAATTATTTATTTATGAAATAATTATTAATTCATCCCATGTATTAAGTCATATTTCAATTTTGATCAAAATACACACAACACAATGCAACAAATATGGAATTATAATTAGTTAGTGATGTCACATGTCACTACAGGGACATATAAATATTCATTATTTAATTAATGCATTAAAATTATGAGACATTACACTATGACATATTTTATGTGAACCATCACAAAGTTCTGAATTAGATAATTTCTTCTCCCACTAAAATCTTTACATTTGATTCTCTTCAAATCACATATATGTTGATGATGTGTGGGTTAAAAGGTCTATCGATGGTGATTGAGTCAATTGTGAATATGCTTTTGTATTCTTTGTGAAGAAGCATTATAAAAAAACACACTACACCAAAAAGGCCAAATTGTCACCTTTGAGATGACCAGCATTGTCACAGTCATTGATCATGATAAAAAACACGCATTTTTTTATCACGATCATTGATTGTGACAAAGCCATGATAGCAAGTTGTCACGGTCAATAACCATGACAAGTCTGTGACATGAGCAGTTGTCACGAAGTTGTCACGGTCAATGACCTACCGATAGTGAAGGGTTTGAGGGATTCGAACTTCTTCCCAAGTCTTCCAGTTCATGGACGTCCCCTTTAAGACATTGAGTCAAGAGTGCGCATCACGCATGTGGTGGAGGAAAAGGAGAACTCACTTGTGTGGTTACGCGAACAATGCGACGTTCAACATATTAGGGGTATGTGAATTCATATATTGTGTGGCTTTCCTTCCTCCTCCGACCTGCTCAAGATTGAAATTATTTCTATCTCTTTTGATTTTGAAAATTGGATTGTATCTATATTCATTTGATTTTGGTACAATTTGGTTTAGATATGATGGATATTTTCATTTCTATTTTATTTGGATATGGATTATAAATGCCTTGATTTGGTATATGATTTGTATTTTATTTGGATATATATGTTGTTTGAACAGGTACAATTTTGTTATAACAAGTACAAATGTACTGCTGGGCAGTGGTAGTGGCCATACTGCCCAACAGTTTGTTTTTAAATTCTGCCCACAATTATCACGATCTTTAACCATGACAATTTTTTGGCCTTGTCACGGGTTTCTCACTTTGACAAAAACTTTTTAAGGTCAAAGATCGTGATAGGACCGTGACAAATATAATGAACTTGTCACCGTCATTGACTGTGATAAGTCCGTGACAACAAAAGTTGTTACCCTCATACTTGTCACGATGATTGAGCTTGACAAGTTGGACTTGTCACAGTCAATGACCATGACAAGTCGACAGTTTTGGTGTAGTGACACCTTAGATGTCTTCGTGATATAAGAGATATGGTTTTAATTTTCAATGGATAGTTGATAGTTTTTAGCACTAGAAAAATTCATATAGTTCACGATCGATCTCAATATTTTAAGAACATAAAATATCTATAGATTTTTTAGAAAGATATTGGGGTGTTTTACCCTAGATCAATAAAGCTACCAAGGTAGTTCAATATATTGAGGAAGCTTTGGAAAAAGCAAAGGAAAATTATGAAGATAAGTTAAAGAAGGAAGTAATAGTTAGATCAAATACAACTGTTATTTCTTAAATCTAAAGAGATGTAGTTGTCAATGTTTTTTCAACTATAAGAGTAGGGTTTTGTATACTCTTAACTTGTAGTTCCGTTTAGGCTAGTCTTTTCTTTGTTTTCCATAGTTGGTCAAAGTCCATTCACAAAAGTAACTTGTATTTTTTTTCCTTTTACATGAAATATAAAGAAGATTTTGTGCTATATGTCTTATGCCATTATTTATTTGTTCCATCTTTTCTCTTTTCTATTAATGGTTGATTGAATAATCCTTAAATGTGTATCGAAAAATTTGCAAAAGAAAACAATTGACAATGTAAAACGTATGACTGTGTGATAATTGATTAAATTTTCAAATTTCTACTTTGGCACACTTATTTAATTAGAGTCTATTTTTAAACTAAATCAATTCATCCTCTAAACATGCAACTACGTGTGTGCGTGTGTCAACCCATAAATAAATAAAGCATGCGACACAAATTTCAGGAAAAATCTTGGTAGGGCAAAGCCTTTTATTTCTAGAACTTTGAAAAGCTTACAACACCATTGACTTACATACCATCTTGCTTTCGCTCACAAGAGTAACGCACGGTGTCTTCGTCAAACCTTCAAAGCATTGGCTAGAAATCTGCAGTGGTTCACGCGCAACTATGCCACAAGGACGCGCAGTCCAGACACGCAATCTAAAGTCTTCATAAGGACTCCCTCCACAATAGCACGCAGCTCTCCGGTTGTAGAGTTCTCGTCACAAATAATGATCAAAAGCAAAGTGTATACTTGAACACCAAAGCAATTCACCAAAGCATATGGGATTTTTGTGAATTGAAAACAAAAGAGATTAAACACTAAAAGAAGAAGTCAAAAGGATTATGTAGTTTCACAGTTTTTTGTCTTTCAAAATGCTAGGACTTCTTAATGAAAACGAAACCATTTAATGAGTATTTATAGAAAAATGTGCCGCCTCAGTCGCTCGAACGGAATAGGGATCTCGCTCGAACGACGTACACATGTCGTTTGAACGACATCGCGCGACATCTACATGTCTCTCGAACGAGATGACATCTCGCTTGAACGACCTGGCATAAAAAATGAGGTACGCTACAGGACTTAGAAAAAAATACTCATTCTTGAATTTTGACGAAAAAGTCTGCTCCAACACTTAGAAAATATTTTGTAAAAATATCCCAAAATCTCTAAGTGAAAAGTTAAGGTATTTAAAACATAACCTTACCAAAGTAAACTTTGCAGAGTCTTTTTGATGAAGAACCTTGATATATTCGTATCCGTCTTGATGCTGATTGCTCTTGAACTTTTTTGACGGTTGTAACGGTATACGATATAATTAATTGATAATGGACTTATAAAATAATGTCCTTACAAATCTCCCCCCATGTCTATGCCGTTAGATACATAAAAACATTCGAATTATCAAATAACAAATTGCCTATACAAATATACCCTCCCATGAATAAATTTGCAAGATCTCAAACTATTTTTCGAAAATATTCATCAAATCTCAGAGCTTTTCTCATCAGGATGCGTAACATAATGATCATCGATCTTTGTACCTACACACATGAGATAAAGAAAATACATTCGTGACGCATCGAGTCGGAAATGATATAAGAATAAATCATTAATAAATCAAATATCCCCCATAATGCAAAAACTCCCCCATTTTAGGATGTCCAAAATAGATAGATAAGAGAAACAATCAAAACATGGAGTGTCACGATAAAATGCATAGAAAACATGAATCAAACTATGCACATGCAAAGGTATATCTAAAAAACATTCACAAACTATTTTTGATTTTTCAAAATTTTCGTACAAATATAAGACACCAAAAAAATCACACACCATGGATTTAAACTCAAACAACTAAGTCATGAAATGGAATGAATGGGTGTGAACACATTCGATAGGTAAATAAACTCAATCAATCATATGTGCACGATGAATACGTGTACTCCTAATGAATGAACATAAAAAGTATTCTTAGGTGTAAAAATTGTTGAATTTAGATGACATCGTCTCATGCAAATCAACAAATCAAAGTCAAAGTGATTTCCACACCAATAACGTCCAAAACTATGTAACGCTTTTTCAAGGCTTTCAAGTACGTGCAAACCCATTTTAAATTCCATCCAAACTCCCTCATGCATATTTTCTTTTAGAGGTAATCTAAATTCTCAAACATTGGAGAATTGGTGCAAAAACCTAATTGGCCCATAATTGGCATGGATTTCTTTTTATTGCCTTTAAATTTTTTTTGGCTCTTTTAAACCTATTTGGACCTCGAATAATAAAATTCCTCAATTTTTTAGGTCCAATTAAATGGCGGCTCAATCGCAAAGGATAAATGATAATGTTTCGCAGCCCTTCACCATTTTAAAACAAAACACACAAATCTTCACAAACATGGTTCAAAGGTGCACACTTTTTATTGTCTTGTTTTATCACACTTGGTTCATTTTAAGGATTGGATTGAAGTGAATACAACCAACCAACATGGGATAAGACAAGAACAATAATCAAATAAACCCGTGCACGTGTGCAATAAAGGAAATTATGAGTCAAACGTATAGGAAGTAACACCTAATTACATCTTAATGACTCCACACATTATAAAGCACAAAGATGACATGATATATTTTCTCAAAACACTATCAAATATTCACATAAAAAATGGAATGATGTTGTGACTCGGTCATCCTAAGTGTGTATCCATAAACGGTGTAAACAAAATACAAAAATCTTTTTGAATTTTTCAAAAATTTTATCAAAATAAAACCTTTTTGTATTTTTCAAAACCAAAAATCTAATACAAAAAGTACATGTCATTACACTAGAAAATATATATCATGAAGCCACAACTTGTGTATGGCAAACATGCAAACATAATCATCTATATGATATGGCAAGAGAAGAATCATGTGCAAGCAAACGGGAATCAACTTGTCTAAAATCTAGTGCCTCCAAAAGTGATTTCCTAATCCAAATAGATGTGAAACGTCGTGTGGGGGATTTAGGAACCAAGGAAACACTAGACATAAATTTTCTAGGATTTTTTCCAAGATCAAAACAAAAACGCCTGATAAGCACCAAAAACTATACATTTTATACCCCAAATAGATGTACTATAATTGCTAATTCTCGGCAATTTGGGTCTTATGCGCTTTATTGTCTATTTTGTAGGTCGAATGCACGTTGCGGTGTTCAAACACATATTTCAAGGCAATTGTGCGCAATATGGAGCTAATTACCCTTGTCCCGTATCCTAGCCTACCCTAAACCTACATAAATCTATCCCGAACCATGTGTGTTTAGGTTGTCCCATTTTATTTTATTTGTATCATTTTATTTTTAGGGTTTATTTTATTATTTTATTTTATTGAGTCATGTATATATTTTTAGGATTTTTATATTTTTTTAGCGCTTCGTGTATTAGTATTTATATTTTCTTTTATTTTCGTAGCTTTTAGTTAGTTTATTATTATTTCATTTTTTATTTTATTTTATTTTTATTTTATTTTATTAGTTTTTATTTTTATAGTTTTTATTTTAGTTGTGTTTAATTTTTTTTAGAGTTTGTTTAGTGTGTCATGTTGTGTCATTTTATTTTAGTTATTTTTTTTTAGTTCAGTGTTATTTCACCTCACCTCCCCTAATTATTTTAATATTTGAAAAAGCTAAAAAAAATAGAAAAAGCAAAAGCCCAAAAATAAAATAAAAATTGAATTACAATTGAGTTTGTCTCTAGCTTACCCCCTAGATGTGGATTGACATCCTTACTTACCGCTCTACACTTTAGATTGTTATATTTTGTAGGTAATTTTGAGAATTTTGATTAGAAGAGCTTTTCAAGCAACGACGAAATATACACGCAAAAGTTCTTTTCTATCAAATGGCACCGTTGCCATTCTTGGGAGCGTGAAGCATTCGGAGCGGATTCAATTTTGTAGTCCATTTATTTCTTATCTTTTGTTGCATTTTAGTACCATTTTTCTTTATTTTAGAAGACTTCTATTAGGTTTATTTTATCATTGCTTGTATTGCGGTGCATCGAGACACCTTTATTTTATTTTTCTTTTTAAAAAATTGTAATAATCGAAGAAAGCGTGATTGGGAAACCGGACAAAGTAGAGAGAGGGCGTCCATTGGAGAGAATTTAGAAGCCTCTCTACCTTGGGTCGGTAGGACTCCCGGGGCCGACTGAGATAGGCGTGATCTCCCCCCGATCGACTCAAATTTTTCGGCACCCCACGGCCTCAAAATCGTGGGAGGTACATTTCTAAACTCTCGCGCCTATCCTGTTAGCGAGTCAATTCTTGTGTGTGATTACGTGCTCTTATTTGATTTTATTCTCGCATTTATTTTCGAATGGTGTGATGAATTAATTGACTAAGACCTACAACCGGTTACTTACGAGAAGGGATTTCATCACCCGACTCACTCGCTTACCACTGTGAGCTACCCTAGCTATCATTAAATTTAAAATTCATCAATTAGGTAGCCCAATAAGAGAATATTTTTCCAAAGGCAATCACTAAGATATATTTCGTGATTTTTATCGCCCGCGGACTTAATTAAAATTCAACTACCCCTTTCACTAAATTTAACGATAATAATTGGCTATGTGCTAGTTAGGATTTCTCCTTGACTTGCGTGTGTCCAATTCAATTTTCGATAGTCGAATTTTAGTTAGTTTGTCCAAATTCAACGAGTCCATATTTTTCCCCGTCTTTTCTTCCAAAGAAACAAATCAAAAAAATAATTTTTTCCTTTATTTTTCTAAAAAACAAAAAAAAATCTAAAAAATTTTCTTTCCTTATTTTTCTCCATAAAAAATAAAAATAAAATTCTTCCTTTTATTTTTTAAAAAATCCAAAAATATTTTTCCCCTCCTTTAAAAAAAAAAATCAAAAAATATTTTCTTCCTTTATTTTTATAAAAAATCCTATTTTTTTCCCACTATTTTCTTCCAAAAAAATCCTAAAACATTTTCTTCCTTTATTTTTCTAAAAAAAAATCTAAAAGCATTTTCTTTCCTTATCTTTCTCCATAAAAATCCAGAAAAAATAAAAATAAAATTCTTCCTTTTACTTTATAAAAAATCCAAAAATATTTTTCCCCACATTTAAAAAAAATATATTTTCTTCCTTTATTTTTATAAAAAAATCCAAAAATATTTTTTTCCCACTATTTTCTTCCAAAAAAATCCCAAAACATTTTCTTCCTTTGTTTTTTTAAAAAAATCCAAAAATATATATCTATTTTTTTCCTTCTTGTTCTCCACAAAAATTCAAAAATATCTTCTTCCTTTATTTTTATAAAAATTGAAAAATATTTTCTTCCTTTCATTCTCTAAAAATCCCAAAAATGTTTCCTTTCCTTTTCAAATTATTCAAAAACCACAAAAAAAGAGAACATCTTGAAAATAAAAAAATAAGTCCTTGATTGGTGTTTCTTCACCGTCATCTTTGTCAAATTATCCAACAAGATTGACGCTTCAGTCTTGTTTTGGGGTGATTCTCATCACCTAATTTTTCTGCCGCCCCGTGCTTTCATAGATCTTATATTTAGGGTGAGATTAAATCGGTCTGGTTGAAGACATTAAACTTAGCACTACAGGGAGGCAGCCCGTTGTTTCTTGTACTAGTCTCATCCTGTTTGGGGATGGTGTTTCACATCACCTAGTGCTTTACCATGTTTATAGACTTGTACACATTTTTTTTCTACTCATTTATTCAGGTTTTATCTTAGCTTCACATGTCCCCTTCATTAGCGGTTGATTCTGGTAATATCTTTCCTACCTTATGCTCTCAATTTTAAAAATCATTTTACGTAACATCGAGGATGATGTTCCTTTTTGTTTGGGGGTGGAAAAATTTATCAAAATCGTACCTCTTTTGAATTTTTTTGATTTTTGAACCTAATTTTTAAAATTTCGTGCAGTTTCTTTCATCTCATTCATTGACGTGAATTTTTATCATCCATCTTTTTAAGTCTAGGAATCGAGCTAGAGGATTTATCTTTTTATAAATAGCTTATATAATACGTCCCAAGGCATATTGCACCATGAATTTCTAGACTCAATAAAATTTACGCACTTATCACGTCACTACGGTTTAGAGTTGAAGGGTATTACAATTCTCAAGAGAACCTTAAGGATCACTAGTGGAGACTTTAGCTTGTGAGATTTGTGCCTTTCACCTTTTAGAGTGTTTTACGCAATCTCCGAGTCACGAGTTGATTCAACTTCATTTGGGTTCGCACTTTAAATCGTTGTATGATCTCATTATTATTCACTAAAATTTTGGCTTGATCACTGAGAACGACATCACTTTCGAGTTTTAAGAAACACGTGTCTTGAAGTTTGTCCCGATCACCAGACTTGCACCCATACACAAACCAAAATCCATTTTATCATACATCCATACACCTTCGATGTTCCATATTATCACCATATACGATACCACCCATTTCCATATCCACTTACATTTTTCACCCACAGAGAAGAGTGTTGAAGGTAAAAAGGAGAAGATCCGTCAAAGAGAGTGTTTGCATTTTTAGCGAATATCTCTCCCAAAGTCGATTCAGATGGAGAAAAATTAAATACATATCTATATTGAGGTTATTTGCATTTTTAGCAGATTTATCTCATACATTGATGCGTATTTGGAAAAGAAAAGAAAAAATAGAAAAAAAAAAAATAGAAAAAACGAGAAGATCCGTCATAGAGAGTGTTTGCATTTTTAGCGAATATCTCTCCCAAAGCCGATTCAGATGGAAAAAAATTAAATACAAATCTATGTTGGGGTTATTTGTATTTTTAGCAGATTTATCTCATACATTGACGCATATTTGGAAAAGAATAAAAAAAGAAAGTTACAGTCAAGAAATAAAGACATTTGTTCATCTATAAGTGATACACTCTTCTCAAATATCCACCATCCATCCATCATATCATCATCCCATCCTATCCTACCTCATCTCATCCCACATATCCCATTTCTTTTTCCCCTCACCCATATGCATACATATTCTTCCCTAAGGTGTTAGGGCAAATGAAAGTCGACGTGGTGAATAACTCAACGTTCTCATTATAGTGGTTAGCATTCTTTCATGAGATCACGTTTCTTTCTAATTGTTCGTTCTTTCTATACGTGTGTGAGACGTTTGAACTTGCTTACATTTACTCACCTCCTCACACACAAGAGCGATACACTTACCCTAAATCTCGAGAGTTCGTTTGAGAGAGATATATCCAGTGAGATTTGAAGTTGAAGCGTTGATTTTGAAAAGACAATCTAGGAATTACTCTTGTGATGCTCGACTCGTTTTTGACTGATTCACACTACACACGTTGAGTTTATAGGAAGAATGTGCCTTGCGTATTTACTTAGCTAAACTTTTTACGCTTCTAGCTTGTATTTCTAAAATCATTTATCTCATGATGGATTGTGCGATTATTCTACGTCTAATAAGAGATTGACTGCCTTTCAATAAATCATTTTGCAAAATAAAGAATTTTGTGGGTATATTCCCTGCAAACCCTCACGAGACACAACTCGTCTTGTAGGGCAACCTATAGGTTTAAAGTCTTGTTGCACATGCTAAATGCAATCGCAAGTGCCCGCAAAAGTGGTACACTTTTGGTTTCTTATCCTTCTCTTTCTCTCTATCTTATTGATTGAGGACTAGCAACGCTATGGTTGGGGGTGGTGTGAAAACACCCAAAACTGTACATTTTATACCCCAAATAGATGTACTTTAGTTGCTAATTCTCGACAATTTGGGTCTTATGCGATTTATTGTCGATTTTGTAGGTCGAATGCACGTTGCGATGTTCAAACGCGTATTTCAAGGCAATTGTGTGTAATATGGAGCTAATTACCCTTGTTTCGTATCCTAGCGTACCCTAAACCTACCTAAACCTTTCCCGAACCGTGTGTGTTTAGGTTGTCCCATTTTATTTTATTTGTGTCATTTTATTTTTAGGGTTTATTTTATTATTTTATTTTATTGAGTCATGCATATATTTTTAGGATTTTTATATTTTTTTAGCGCTTCGTGTATTAGTATTTATATTTTCTTTTATTTTCGTAGCTTTTTGTTAGTTTATTATTATTTCATTTTTTATTTTATTTTATTAGTTTTTATTTTTATTTTAGTTGTGTTTAATTTTTTTAGAGTTTGTTTAGTTTAGGGGCGGAAGCGGTACGGGTTTTTACCGTACCATACCGTTTTGGTCCGAAAAAAAAAGTTTTGGTTTCATATATTAAAATACCAGAAACCGATCTTACCGAAACCGAAATTACCGCAAAAAAGTGTGTTGATTTTGGTTTTAATATTTAAAAAACCAATTTACCGAAATTACCATACCGAATTTACCGAAACCAGGAAAAATCGTACCGAAATTATTGTACCGTATCGAATTTATCAAAACCGGGAAAAACCGTACCAAAATTACCATACCATACCATACCGAATTTACCAAAACTACCGTACCAAATTTATCGAAACAAAAAAAAAGTTGGTTTTGGTTTTGGTTTTAATATTTAAAAAAGTTGGTTGGTTTTGTTTTTGTTTTTTGGGGCTTTTAGTGTTGTTTACCGAAACTACAAAAAACCGAAACCAAAAACTAAAAAACCAGAATTTACCAAAAACAGAAAAAACCAGAATTTATCGAAACCCGAAAAAGCCGAAATTATCGAAAAAATCGAAATACCAGCCGATTTGCTTTTGGTGTACCGGGCGATAATATGGTACGGTTTGGTTTTACCATCTAGAGTTTGGTTTTGGTATTGGTATCTACTATTTACCGACCAAACCGTACCGCTTACACCCCTAGTTTAGTGTGTCATGTTGAGTCATTTTTATTTTAGTTTAGTTAATTTTTTTTTTTTTTTAGTTTTAGGGTCATGAGTTAAACACACACATAACCCCTCACATCCTAAATACCTTATGCCATACATACACCCAAATACTCCCTAACCTACACACTAGTTCCATGTTCCTCACTCACACCAAACCAAACCAACTTCATCTTCCCCAACAACTCATCCTCTCTCCTCTCACGACTAACAAACAACCAAGCACCACCCAACAAACCCTAGCCTCTCTCTCATTACCCCTCACCACGACATACCCGCTGCAAACCCGAACCCTCCTACCGGCAGCGCTCTCCCTAACCTGCTCCCCTGCTGGAGCCAGCAAACCAAGCTCCAACCTCATCCCAGCCTTACCCCTCCTCGCCTACCCGCTGTCCAAAACCCAAAGACCCATACCCGATCGTAAGCCCACTCGCCGGAGCTCCTTCCACCACTGCCAGCTTCGGCCAGATCCTCCAGCCACCCCAAACCGTGAGCTACTCGAACCAAAGCCCCGGACCTCATCTCCGTTCCCAACCCTTGCCCGCCTTCAAGACCCATTTACCTCTTTTAAAGCCCCTTTTCCTACTTTACCCAATAAACCCTTAAACCCACTTAAAATCCATTTAACCTTGACCCATTTTCCAAAGTCCATCTTCATTTATCTCAAAGACAAAATCGTGCACCTGTTAAAATTCCCAAGACCAATAACCAAATTAACGCACATGCCTTCTATGCCTCTTATCCCTTTACCCAAAATGCCCCCAACTACCTATTTTAACCAAATCTGATTTTATCCTCATTCAACCCACTTCCCACATGACCTCACACAACCCATGCACATGTGTACATAATTCCCTAGATACCCTCACCCAAATACCTTCCATATCCCATACACCATTTTCTTCTCATTTTTACCCCCATGCTCCATACCTATTAGTTAAGGATGATGAAGACCATTTTGAAAAGAGATCTCCAAATTTGTTTTTAAGCTTTGTGTGATAAAATTCTCTCCATCCCTCTATGTTGAGTATTTGCATTTTTAGCAAATACCTCAATATAGAGGTGTGTAGTGAAATTTATCTCTAGGATAAATTCAACCCCACCCTCTATAATGAATTTTTGCATTTTTAGCAATTATATCAAAATAGATTGATGTAGTTGAATTCATCCCTTATGGGAGGTAAATTCTAACCCATTCCTTTATGTTGATATTTTGCATTTTTAGCAATTATCTCAATATAAAGTAATGATCTAGAATTGATTTCTTTGGATGAATTCTAAGGAATAATTTTATAATGTTAGGATTTGGATTTTTAGCAAATCTCTTTTATTATTTAATTATCCATTATGAATTTATCCACTATCCTTATTATTATTATTATTATTATTATTATTATTATTATTATTATTATTATTATTATTATTATTATTATTATTATTATTATTATTATTATTATTATTATTATTATTATTATTATTATTATTATTATTATTATTATTATTATTATCATTATTATTATTATTATTATTATTATTATTATTATTATTATTACTATTATTATTATTATTATTTTTTATTTTGGATTCAATAAATACATTAAAAGCTTTAGAAATGAATTTGTAAAGAGAATTCTAGAGAGAGATAGTTAGGGTAGAAAATAAATTAGGTAGAAATAATATTTGTAAATAGTTTTTTTTTTATTTTTTTATTAGAGATTATTGAGTGATAAATTGTGAGTAATTCAATTCAGTATTATATTGAATAGATTATTGTTGGATGCTCATATTGGATGGATTGTGCTTGATTTCAAGGAACTAAGAGTTCAATTTCACTTCAAGAGATTGGTGTAACAACCCTCGCTTTTGAGATTCTATTTTTATTTAATCTGCTAATTATAGTGATTAGATAAAGATGTTGAATTGTGGAGTAGGTATTAATTTAAGAAAGATAAATTAATATCTACTATGAGGTTGCATATTTACCGTATGTAGAGGTGAATTTTGCTATGTTATGTTGTATTATGTCATAAGAATTTAAAATGACATTGGGCTTAAAATGAAATCGGAACCTAAACTGAATTATAAAATCTCCAAATGATAATTTGGAGGGTGCCATTAGTTCCAGGAGGTTTGAGATAGTCAAATTGTGTGCCATATTGTATTTTTAGTTTCCGGGCACTTTTGACTAGTTGTAGTTTATATGAGTAGATGCGTATTATTTTACCGCACATTAATCACTTAAGCTGGAATTTTAAGCCTAAGCCACGATTTATGTCTTCAACTAAGTTACTATTCCTTTAATTAAGTTGGTAAACCTAGAGAGAAGAAGAAGAAACCAAAGGAGAGAAAGAGAGAGTGAAGCTTGGGTGTTGATTTTGCCTACAATCGTCACCAAATCTGAAGTTACAACCTTGAGGCAAGTTATCTACTTGCTATTTTATGATTTAAGTAGAGAAATTTGCATTGATAGTTATGGTTATGTAGGGTTTATGGATATTAGGGCTTGTTAGTGGATTCATGGGTTTTAACTCCTTGGAGGTTGCTTTGAATTGTTATTGGTATAGATTTTGGGTGTTGGATACATTTAAAATCTTTTGGTAACAATAAATGAGGTGGTGACTTGTTGTTGAAAGAGGAAGGGTTTTTGGGTCTGCTATGACCGGTCGACCGCGTGTCCAGGACCGGTCGACCGAGCCTTCAGGGGAGGGCACACTTCTTTCTCACTAAGGCCTGATTTTTGCGTGCGGTCGACCGCGGTCCGTGACCGGTCGACCGGCCCCCTTTTTCCTGGACTTTCTGCTTTCCTACATAGACAAAATATTTGAGACGTGGTCGACCGCGGTCCGTGACCGGTCGACCGGTCCCCTGTTTTTCACTCTTAGACTTATTTTTGTGTTTCCTAGCTTTCTCCTTTTAAATAGTAATTAGGAACCTTCTTGTATGAAGTAAAATTAGGATTTTAGAGTCCTACTTGAGTTTGGTCGTTACCCTATAGTTGAGTGGGATCACTTGGGGTTAGTTCTGGGGTACTTAAAGTGATACTTAGGTATCACTTCTCTTTCGGGAAAGTAGTTAAAGTTAGAGTTCTAAGCCCACATGTGGAGATGTTAGAAGAATTTGGTGGTATGTAAAATTTTGGGTCTTATGAGAATTCGGGAAATGGTTTAGAGAATACTTTGGGACCTAATGATATGATGAAATTGAATAAGAAATGTTCAAAGATAAATGTTTCGAGTAAAATTAAACACATGAGATTCATGATAATGAAAATGGGATAAATTGGTAATTGTTAAATTACTTAAACACACCTCTCTAAATGCTATCATAAGGGAAGCTCGCGCATGAGGTGATGTCCCCTGACTATTGAATGCAGGTTGACTATAGTCCTCGGCCATATGCGGGTTATGTATATGTTTTCTGCGCTAGTGAGGTAATTCCGGGTGTGGTTATGGCTCACTCGCAGGTATATGGCCACTTTTCGACGTGCGTTAGGTGCCCAGGTTGCCTTGTATAGATAGGCCCTGGAAGATGATAGTCATTTAGTGGCGCGCCCAGTGGAGAAACTCGGAGGGGCGGTCTTAGAAACGTTATATGTATATGAATATAACCTTTCTAAATCAAGTGGGACTTGAGGTATGTAAATTTCCATAAGATATGTGATGGTAATTATATTCCTGTTAATGAATGGAAATTTATAAGGTATGGGAAGAAATGGGAATTAATTTAATTTCTCTTGCCAAATTTTATAATTGTTAGAAACATATATAATCGCATTATCACATTTTATGATTAGGTTGCTAGATTCTCATTTCATATCATTTACGATTTATTGTCCACGTCTATCATGCTTCTTTCTCTTCTGGGAATCATATACAAATCGGGCCCTGACCCGTTCATTTTTCTATGTTGTGCATATTGTTGTATCCGCTCAGGTGCTCCTCCGCAAGGGAGCCCGTTATGAGTTTTCCCTTCTTATGCTTTTGACAAGCTGTATGACCTTGCGGATTATTACAGGATGTTGTTAGACGCCCTCCTCTTTGGAAATCTAGTTATGATCAGGTCTTACATTCGGGCTAATGGCCCATATTTTGTAATTGTTAATGGATGTGGTATGTAGCATATATTAAATTGTGAAACATTGTGATGTAACTGTGGACCGACAGATTATTCGGTTCTTTTACTGTATATCGTTTTGGTTAACTATCTATATGTTCCATGGAAATTCCACTTTTGTGAGATTTGGGTTGTTTAATTTATTTCTTAAATCTTTTTAAAAATCAAAATTTTGACAACCTGCTTTCTGATTTATGGAGTGGCTTACCTATATACCTAATTATTGTTATGATGCTGAGGATGATATCCATTCATGATTCCATTATGTCGAGGTATCGGGCTGACCACCCCTTATTTCGGAGAGCGGGTTGTCACAGATGGTATCAGAGCATCAGGTTCTTGAGTCTTTTGGATCTTGTGGACTTGTCACGTTCTACCGTAGCATTCTTTGACATAGAGCCTAATGTTAGGACTACTTGTTGTTTATGCTTACGACCTTCTGCAAATATAGATTGTTTTGAGTGAAATTCTAACTCTGTTGTTCTCTATCTCAGATGCCACCTAAAAGAGGTCGCCCAGCGAGATGCAATAGGATTTTAGATGAGGATGTTGGTCCTCCTCCACCGCCACAAGGGACATTTAATGCCGCGAATGTGGCGAATATAGCGTCTTAAGCCGTTAATGCGGCCATGACAGCAGTGGCCCAACAAGCGCCATAGGCTCAACAGAGAGCTCCAGATGCCCAAGTTCCTACTGGACCTTCTCCGTGGGAGAGAGCTAGGGAATTTTTTCTGAAGGGTCAGCCCCCGGAATTTGACGGGAGCTCGGATGTTATAAAGGCGAATCAATAGAAGATGGATATTCAACGCCATCTACGTATGATGGAGTGTGGTGAGGATAACAAACAAGTCCTTGCTACCTTTAAATTGGTTGGTGCCGCATTACACTGGTGGGAGTCGGTGACTACGCCAAAACAAAGGGATACAATGTCCATCTCTGAATTCTAGGTTTTATTTGATCGTAAGTACTTTCCTCCCGCAATTTAAGGGGAGATGATAAGGAGGTTGCAGGACCTTGTACAAGGGGAGAGGTCAGTAGCGGAATATGAGGAGGAATTCACCCGGTTAGCAAGCCTCGTACCGGATGAAGTGACTCCCGAAGAAAAGAAAGTTTCAAAGTTTTTGAGAGGGCTGAACTGGAGGATTCGGCAACACTTGCTGGGTAATCCTGCTTTACAGACTTTTGGGGAAGTGATGAATGCAGCTCTATTACATTGCCAAGAGCATAGACTCTTTTTGCAAAGTGGTAAGAAGACCTCCGTAGTAGGGCAAGGTGGAAGGCCGGGAGGTGGTGGGATTGGAGGAGGAGTCTTTCCCTCGTCCCAACCTTCGGGCAGAAAACAAAGAGAAAGGGATCCCCAACAGCGGGACTTGTCTAAGAGGCAGTGTCCTGGTGGGTTTAATTCGGGGAACCAAAATAATAGGCAAGGTCAGGGTTCCCCACAACAGCAAGCTGGCCGTGGTGGTAAGGGAGGCAGAGGCCAGCAGGGCCAGGGTGTAAATCAGTTTAGAAACAATCGTGGTCGAAATGCCGAGAATATGATAGGTCGGTGTTTCCAATGTGGGGAAGCGGGTCACTATAAGAAGGAATGTCCTCAGTTGATCGGGGGACAGTTTCCTCGAGCTCCACATCAGTCGTACGTTTAATTCCCTCCACAGGTGCCTAACCCAGTTGCTCCTCCACAACAGGGTCAGTTACAATATGGTAGGGTCTACCATATTCAAGATGCTATGCTTCCTCCACCTCCGCCTGCACCGCCAACCATTGAGGGTAAGTTCCTTATCCAGGGACATATGGGTCGTGTTTTATTTGATACCGATGCAACACATTCGTTTATTTCTAGGAGCTTTGCTCAGACTACTGAGTTGATTAAATCTGTCGAAAGCACTTTTACTAGTGTGGAGTCCTCTATGGGTGACGGTTCACTCATCTTTTTTGTTTGTAAAAATATAGAAATCTCTCTCGGAAATTTATGTTTTGAGGTCGATTTACTCGTCCTGGATATGGTCGGGTATGACGTGATTTTGGGTATGGATTGGATGATGAAATATCATGCTATTGTAAATTTCTACGGGAAGAGTATAGTCTTCGCCGTGCCGGGACAAGAAATGTTCCTGGTAGTTTTACCTTGTTTGGAGGGGAGTAATTGTACTTATTTGTATTGCATTGCCGAGGAGACTTCTAAGGATGTAGTCGTTCCCTTGGATTCCATTCCAGTTGTGAAAGACTTTGAGAATGTTTTTCGAGAGATACCGGGTTTACCTCCTAGCCGGGAGATTGAATTTGTGATTGATTTAGCGCCTGGAACGAGGCCTATCGCGAGGGCTCCATATCGAATGGCTCCTATTGAAATGAGGGAGCTAAGAGATCAAATTCAAAAGTTATTGGAGTAGGGATTTATACGGCGTAGCACATCGCTATGGGGTGCTCCAGTGTTGTTTGTTAAGAAAAGAGATGGTTCTCTCCGGTTATGTGTGGACTATAGAGAATCGAATAAGGTCACCATCCGAAATAAATACCCTTTACCTCATATCGATGAATTATTTGATCAACTTCGAGGAGCGATGTACTTCTCTAAAATCGATTTGAGGATGGGGTATCATCAATTGAGGATACGAGAGGAGGACGTATCCAAGACTGCTTTTCTTACGAGGTACGGGTCCTATGAATTTTTCGTTATGCCCTTTGGGCTAACCAATGCCCCTGCTGTATTTATGGATCTCATGAATAGGGTCTTTCGGGATTTCCTGGACCAATATGTCATTGTGTTCATCGATGACATTTTAGTCTATTCTCGAACAGAGTCTGATCATGTTATGCATTTGAGGTTGGTCCTACAGAGACTACGGGACCATCAACTGTATGCCAAGTTCGAGAAGTGTGGCTTTTGGTTATAGGAAGTAAAGTTTTTGGGTCATGTGGTGATGTCTCGGGGTGTATCAGTGGATCCAAGCAAGGTAGGTGCGGTGAGGGAGTGGGGTCAACCCACGATGCCTACCGAAGTTAGTAGCTTTCTGGGATTGGCGGGTTATTACCGTAGGTTCATAAAGGGTTTCTCTAAAATAGCAAGCCCTTTGACAAACTTGACCCGGAAAGGGGTGATCTTTATTTGGGATGATCTCTGCCAAGCTACATTTGATGAACTTAAAGATAGATTGACTTTGGCTCCGGTCCTTGCTTTGCCAAAACTAGGATTGGAATATCTAGTCTTCACCGACGCATCTCTTTAAGGATTAGGAGCTGCACTTCAGCAAGAGAGACGGGCTAGCGCTTATGCTTCCCGTAAGTTGAAGCCCCATGAAAGAAACTATCCGGTGCATGACTTAGAACTAGCCGCAGTTATTTTTACCTTGAAGATATGGAGGCATTATCTCTTGGGAGAGAAGTTTAGTCTTTTCACGGACCACAAATCGCTGCAATATTTATTTTCCCAGAAGGACTTGAATATGAGACAACGCCGATGGTTAGAGTTCATGAAAGATGATCAATTTGATATTCATTATCATCCGGGTAAGGCCAATGTGGTAGCGGATGCCTTGAGCAGGAAGCCTAATGGAGAATTAGTTGAAGTTTGGAAAGCTAAATGGAAGGAACTCAGTCAGGAGGATGCGATGGTGAGAGCATTCATGTCGGTAATGACTGTTACTCCTACCATTGTGTCAAGAGTGGTAGAAGCTTAAGGAGTGTCAAGACTATATTCGTCTATTGCTATCCGAGGGAGCAGAGTCCTACTCGATTGGTTCCGAGGGTGGGTTACGCTTCCATGGAAGACTCATCGTTCCGAAAGAAGGAGACTTGAGGCGGGCAGTGATGGCCGAATCTCATGGGTCTAGGTTTACGGTTCATCCTAGTGGGGATAAAATGTATCAAGATATGCCCCGTCAATATTGGTCGTCGGGTATGAAGAGGGATATGTTGGAATTTGTGTCCCAATGCACTACGTGTCAACTGGTCAAGATTGATCATCAGAAATCGACAGGCTTGTTGCAACCGTTAGAGATCCCCGTGTGGAAATGGGAAAGTATATCGATGGATTTTATCACGGGCTTGCCGAGATCACAAAGCGGGTGTGATTATATTTGGGTAATTGTCGACCGATTGATAAAGTCGGCACACTTCCTACCTGTGCGGACAGATTATGACACGGCTCGGTATGCTCGCTTATTCATCGAGGAGGTGGTGAGACTCCATGGGGTGCCTTTGAATATAGTCTCCGACAGAGACAAAATTTTCGTTTCCCACTTTTGGAGGAGTTTCTTAGAAGCGATGGGGACCGAATTGAGGTTAATCACTTCATACCATCCTCAAACAGACGGCCAAACTGAAAGGGTAAATCAAATGTTGGAGGATATGCTTCGCATGTGTATGCTTGACTTCAAAGGTGGTTGGGAACAATATCTCCCATTGGTTGAGTTTGCTTATAACAACTCTTACCAATTCACAATTGGAATGGAACCTTATGAGGCTTTGTATGGAAGGCCATGTAGATCACCCGCTTGTTGGTTGGAAGTGGGTGATAATAAATTTCTTGGGCCTGAAATGATCCAAGATACTTCCTCGAAGATTGAGTTGATTCGGAATCGCATTCGGATAGCCCAAGATCGTCAAAAAAGCTATGCCGATGCGGGTCGTCGACACATGGAATTGGAAATTGGGGACCAAGTTTTGGTTAGAGTGTCACACATGAAAGGGATAAAGCGTTTCGGTAAAAGGAGAAACTTGCGCCTCGTTTTGTTGGACCATTTCCAGTTATTGCAAGGGTGGGTCCCGTGGCATATCAACTTGCTTTACCGGAACCATTGCAACAAATTCATGATATATTCCATGTTTCCTCCCTAAAGAAGTATAGGAGATGTGAAGGTGCGCTTTGGCACATTCCTTTCGAGGATATTGATTTACAACGCGATGTTTCATATGAAAAACAACCGGTTGCTATATTAGAGCATGGGGAGCGTAGATTGAGGTCTCGTATCTTGCCCTTGGTGCGGGTTCAATGGAGTCACCATAATGCCAAGGAATCTACGTGGGAGTGCGAGAATGACATGCGGGAGAAATATCCGCATCTCTTTATACGAGGTACGATTGAATTTTGGGGACAAAATTCTCATAAGGGGGGAAGTATGTAACAACCCTCGCTTTTGAGATTCTATTTTTATTTAATCTGCTAATTATAGTGATTAGATAAAGATGTTGAATTGTGGAGTAGGTATTAATTTAAGAAAGATAAATTAATATCTACTATGAGGTTGCATATTTACCGTATGTAGAGGTGGATTTTGCTATGTTATGTTGTATTATGTCATAAGAATTTAAAATGACATTGGGCTTAAAATGAAATCGGAACCTAAACTGAATTATAAAATCTCTTTGGAGGGTGCCATTAGTTCCAGGAGGTTTGAGATAGTCAAATTATGTGCCATATTGTATTTTTAGTTTCCGGGCAACTTTTGACTAGTTGTAGTTTATATGAGTAGATGCGTATTATTTTACCGCACATTAATCACTTAAGCTGGAATTTTAAGCCTAAGCCACGATTTATGTCTTCAACTAAGTTATTATTCCTTTAATTAAGTTGGTAAACCTAGAGAGAAGAAGAAGAAACCTAAGGAGAGAAAGAGAGAGTGAAGCTTGGGTGTTGATTTTGCCTACAATCCTCACCAAATCTGAAGTTACAACCTTGAGGCAAGTTATCTACTTGCTATTTTATGATTTAAGTAGAGAAATTTGCATTGATAGTTATGGTTATGTAGGGTTTATGGATATTAGGGCTTGTTAGTGGATTCATGGGTTTTAATTCCTTGGAGGTTGCTTTGAATTGTTATTGGTATAGATTTTGGGTGTTGGATACATTTAAAATCTTTTGGTAGCAATAAATGAGGTGGTGACTTGTTGTTGAAAGAGGAGGGGTTTTTGGGTTTGCTATGACCGGTCGAACGCGTGTTCAGGACCGATCGACCGGGCCTTCGGGGGAGGGCACACTGCTTTCTCACTAAGGCCTGATTTTTGCATGCGGTCGACCGCGGTCCGTGACAGGTCGACCGGCCCCCTTTTTCCTGGACTTTCTGCTTTCCTACGTAGACAAAAGATTTGAGACGCGGTCGACCGCGGTCCGTGGCCGGTCCCCTGTTTTTCACTCTTAGACTTATTTTTGTGTTTCCTAGCTTTCTTCTTTTAAATAGCAATTAGGAACCTTCTTGTATGAAGTAAAATTAGGATTTTAGAGTCCTACTTGAGTTTGGTCGTTACCCTATAGTTGAGGGGGATCACTTGGGGTTAGTTCTGGGGTACTTAAAGTGATACTTAGGTATCACTTCTCTTTTTGGAAAGTAGTTAAAGTTAGAGTTCTAAACCCACATGTGGAGATGTTAGAAGCCTTTGGTGGTATGTAAAATCTTGGGTCTTATGAGAATTCGGGAAATGGTTTAGAGAATACTTTGGGACCTAATGATATGATGAAATTGAATAAGAAATGTTCAAAGATAAATGTTTCCAGTAAAATGAAACACATGAGATTCATGATAATGAAAATGGGATAAATTGGTAATTGTTAAATTACTTAAACACACCTCTCTAAATGCTATCATAAGGGAAGCTCGCGCATGAGGTGATGTCCCCTGACTATTGAATGCAGGCTGACTATAGTCCTCGGCCATATGCGGGTTATGTATATGTTTTCTATGCTAGTGAGGTAATTCCGGGTGTGGTTATGACTCACTCGCTGATATATGGCCACTTCCCGACGTGCGGTAGGTGCCCAGGTTGCCTTGTATAGATAGGCCCTGGAAGATGATAGTCATTTAGTGGCGCGCCCAGTGGGGAAACTCGGAGGGGCGGTCTTAGAAATGTTATATGTATATGAATATAACCTTTCTAAATCAAGTGGGACTTGAGGTATGTAAATTGCCATAAGATATGTGATGGTAATTATATTCCTGTTAAGGAATGGAAATTTATAAGGTATGGGAAGAAATGGGAATTAATTTAATTTCTCTTGCCAAATTTTATAATTGTTAGAAACATATATAATCGCATTATCACATTTTATGATTAGATTTCTAGATTCTCATTTCATATCATTTACGATTTATTGTCCACATCTATCATGTTTCTTTCTCTTCTGGGAATCATATACAAATCGGGCCCTGACCCGTTCATTTTTCTATGTTGTGCATATTGTTGTATCCGCTCAGGTGCTCCTCCGCAAGGGCGCCCGTTATGAATTTTCCCTTCTTATGCTTTTGACGAGCTGTATGACCTTGCAGATTATTACATGATGTTGTTAGACGCCCTCCTCTTTGGAAATCTAGTTATGATCAGGTCTTACATTCGGGCTAGTGGCCCATATTTTGTAATTGTTAATGGATGTGGTATGTAGCATATATTAAATTGTGAAACATTGTGATGTAACTGTGGACCGACAGATTATTCGGTTCTTTTATTGTATATCGTTTTGGTTAACTATCTATATGTTCCATGGAAATTCCACTTTTGTGAGATTTGGGTTGTTTAATTTATTTCTTAAATCTTTTTAAAAATCAAAATTTTGACAACCTGCTTTCTGATTTATGGAGTGGCTTACCTATATACCTAATTATTGTTATGATGCTGAGGATGATATCCATTCATGATTCCGTTATGTCGAGGTATTGGGCTGGCCACCCCTTATTTCGGAGAGCAGGTTGTCACAATTGGGTTTGATTGTTCTCTTCTCTTCTCATTTATTTTATGCCTTTGATTATTAATTTGTCAAATTTCATACCATGTTAGGCTAAATACCCTTTCAAGGGTTAGGGGAAAATCCTTATTTGCTGTTATTTTAATTTAATTCGTTTGGTTACTTAAAAATTCCATTTGAATATTAATTTTCATCCCTCACACTTAAATTTACGCCTCGAGAGTGGGTAAATGATTTTCGAGAGAAAATCGAAATTCTAGTTATAATACCCATTTTAGATTCGAACTAGAGATAGAAGTTTCTTAAGTGGGGTATTATTACTTAAGTTTCAACTCTATTTTTATTTTCTAAGATTTACATAAATTTTAATTGATCGATCCTACCGTGTGATTAATTAAAAAGAGTGTAGATCTATTTTCTATAGTTGTGGGGGGGTTAAACTTAATTTTCTAAAAGGTTACTATTAAAATTACATTTGCAACGAGAGTTGATTTGTAATTTTGATATTAATTTGGGAGAATTCAATTAATTAAATTAATTTGTTAGAATAGCTAACACTTGTGGTGTAATCCCACTCCTTGATTATTCTCACATTTATTTACCTCATTTATCTCATATTTTAGTGTTAGACTTTATTTTCCTTTTTAGTTACTTTTTTAGTTTGGAATTTGATATTTCATTTCAGTTTAGTGTTATTTCACCGTACCTCACCTAATTATTTTAATATTTGAAAAAGCTAAAAAAAAAATAGAAAAAGCAATAGCCCAAAAAGAAAGTAAAAATTGAATTACAATTGAGTTTGTCTCTAGCTTACCCCCTAGATGTGGATTGACATCCTTACTTACCGCTATACACTTTAGATTGTTATATTTTGTAGGTAATTTTGAGGATTTTGATTAGAAGAGATTTTCAAGCAATGACGAAATATACATGCAAAAGTTATTTTCTATTAACATCTAAGGTGACCTTTCCTACCACAATATGAACATGTGTAAACGGTTGGAAAGTTACCTAAAGTGTGATCTTTTCTAACGTCCTTGGGATTAATTGACCCTCTAAAATAAATAATGGTTTTGTCTTTAGCACTAGAAGCATGAGAACAAGATGAGCCATTACCATCACTATCAAACCTACTTGAATCGTTTAAATCATTTTTCAACTTCAAAATATTTGATCCAAGCAACAAATTAGACTCTTCCAAAGACAGGGATTTATTTTTCAAATTTTCAACAATTTTTAAAAGGGTATCTCTCTCCCCCTCAATTAAAATAAATTTTTCCCTAAGAGTCTCTTCACGTGCCAAAAACTCATTGATTAAAATATTTTTGTCCTCTTTGGCACAAACACAAACCATCGAATTATTAAGGTCCTCAAATTCTTTTTCTAAAAATAGGACCCTATCATCACTCTCCTTATTGAAAAGTTTTAAGGTAACAAATTCATGGTCCAAAGAAACAAATTTTTTATGAGAAAAATCTCTTTGATTTTGAACCGTTTGCAAACGATCCATCGCGGATTTAAAACGATAATTTTCTTTTTTCAAAAAATCAATTCTTTTAGCAAACGTCAAATTCAAATGATTTATATCATCAAAACTCTTACTTGTGTCATCAAAGGGGGGCATCCGATTACATAAGTGCTCCATCGAAAAAATTGCAATTTTTCACAAAAGTGATTTTAAAAATAAAAAATCAATATCACACAAATTTTGCGAAAAATAGGAATACACAATAAAATAGTGTAACCTAATCTGATATCAATTTGTAAAACGTATGACTGTATGATAATTGATTAAATTCGCAAATTTCTACTTTGGCACACTTATTTAATTAGAGTCTATTTTTAAACTAAATCAATTCAGCCCCTAAACATGCAACTACGTGTGTGCGTGTGTCAACCCATAAATAAATAAAGCACGCGACACAAATTTCAAGAAAAATCCCCGCTGGGAAAAACCTTTTATTTCTAGAACTTTAAAAATCTTACAAGACCATTGACTTACATACCATCTTGCTTTCGCCCACAAGAGTAACGCACGGTGTCTTTGTCAAACCTACAAAGCATCGGCTAGAAATCTGCAGTGGTTCACGCGCAGCTATACCACAAGGACGCGCAGTCTAGACACGCAATCTAAAGTCTTCACAAGGACTCCCTCCACAATAGCACGCAACTCTCTGGTTGTAGAGTTCTCTCCACAAATAATGATCAAAAGCAAAGTGTATACTTGAACACCAAAACAATTCACCAAAGCATATGGGATTTTTGTGAATTGAAAACAAAAGGGATTAAACCGTAAAAGAAGAAGTCAAAAGGATTCTGTAGTTTCGCAGTTTTCTGTCTTTCAAAACGCTGGGACTTCTAATGAAAATGATACCATTTAATGAATATTTATAGAAAAATGCGCCGCCTCAGTCGCTCGAACGAAATAGGGATCTCGCTCGAACGACGTACACATGTCGTTTGAACGACATCGCGCGACATCTACATGTCTCTCGAACGAGATGACATCTCGCTTGAACGACCTGGCATAAAAAATGAGGTACGCTACAGGACTTAGAAAAAAATACTCATTCTGGAATTTTGACGAAAAAGTCCGCTCCAACACTTAGAAAATATTTTGTAAAAATATCCCAAAATCTCTAAGTGAAAAGTTAAGGTATTTAAAACATAACCTTACCAAAGTAAACTTTGCAGAGTCTTTTTGATGAAGAACCTTGATATATTCGTATCCGTCTTGATGCTGATTGCTCTTGAACTTTTTTGACGGTTGTAACGGTATACGATATAATTAATTGATAATGGACTTATAAAATAATGTCCTTACTGACAAATCACCATTTGACTTGTTCTTCAAACATGATAATGTGTAAGCCAATTTTTCTACTTTAAATGGCATTCTTCCTATAATCTTGGAGATGGGCAATATCTTAAATCATGTATTTCTTTTAATAAAAAAAGGTTCTTCCTAATTCGTCGCAAACATGGTAAGGGTAAACCTCTTTTATGGTTTGCAACTTCTTTCAATATTCTCTACTTCCATGAATTTTCCTTTCTTGAATTTATTTTCATAAGCTCTTTATAGATATTTTGTGAAAATTTGGAAATGGTTTTGTGCACTGTTGCAGTACTCATCTAATGCTTCAAGCTAATCATGTTCGGATTCTCGTAACATGCTACATCAAATGGATTATATTACTAGTGGTAGCACTTTAAACCAATTGGGAGGATAATTTCAACAGCATATACAAAGGAAATGGTTTGCATCTTATTGGCTTTCACTTGGTTATTCTATATGCTCAAAGCAAATTCGATAATTTTTTAACCTAAGCCCAGTGAAATCTTCAATTACTTATACCAAAATATTGATCAAAGTTTTGTTCATGGATTCATATTGATCATTGTCCTTTGGACTTTTCACTCTTGAGGTATAATGGATGATGGAATATTATTAGTTAACATTTCCACATTCTTATTGATGAAGGATGTGAGATGTCTGACATAATGATATGGGGAATGCGAAATAGATGAATGGTGTATTCATTGATAAAATAAGACATAACCTTAATGTTTCTATTTTAAAAGGTAAGACGTTTACCCATTTATGAAGAACTCTATTTCCACTAGAATCCAAATTTTTCCATTTGAGTAAGGATTAATATTTCTTTCGAAGTCAAAAGCCTTAGTGTGAAAAGGGTATGGAGTGGATAATAAGTGTAGCTCAACCAATGAATCATGAATGAGGTTCAAATGTATCTTACAGGTCTTACATTTTCAAAAAAACTAAGTTTAATCCTTGTCCATTATTTGACCACAGGCTTATCAGATGGTAATACAATTTTTTTCCTAACTATGAGATGGATCATGAGACTTCTTAATAACTTCTTTAAATTCCTCCTTTGTGATGAACCTTAGAGGTTTGTTGAAATACCCTCATCGATAAAGATCAAATAAAGTAAAAAGAAGTAGCGAGCCTCCTTACAGCTTCCATGGCATCAACTTTGTCACTTAGTATAGCTTCATAATTCAACAAATCAATGTATGGTCAGGCTTAAGAGATGAACAATATTTTATTTGGAACAAGTTTACAATGTTATAATTACGTGGGACATATATTTATATCATATGTTATTTTAGTTATAATTTTCCAAAATTTAATGACATCTTAATTTGTTTGGTTTTATTTCATATTTATTAAATGCTTAGGTTGGGTGAATTTTCTTGAATTATAAACTAAGTGTTCTTGTATACAATATGACCTTCGTTTCAACCTATTTATGTAGTTGACTTTAATTTTAAAGACTATTTAATGGGTTTACCCTAATACAAAGAGTGGATGGGAGAGAGTAATCGAGTCTTTGTTATTCATGTAAAGGGAATTCGCGAATTTGTTATTTATTCTGATAAAAATCGTAATAGTGACAAGATTCCATGAAACCATTGTGTTAATGAAAAATTGAAGTCTTTGGAAGTCAATTAATTGAATTTACTAATGCGGGGTATGTCACAAGACAATAAGATATGGACATTTGATGGGGAAGAGAATGTACCAAATGTTTCGAAAGAATTAACGGTACCTAACCGCGTAATAGAACATCACTGGTGGAAGTGGTGAATGGTTTGTTAGCACATCCTCCTTTGAATGGCCTAATTAATGATGCTTATGGAGTACACCACCATCAAAATCACCAGCCTATGGATATGGATAACGTCCATTATTACTAAGTCAATGAACAAGTTGATGCTGAATCAGTCGATAAGATCGAGAATACATACATTTGAAAGCCGATGCAGTTAGACATTTGCATAAAAATTACGAATCAGATCACTTGATTGTAATTAATGATCGATTTGTATAATTTGAAGAGTCAATTTGGTTTATCGGGAAATAATGTAACCAAAATTCTTAATCGAAAAAAAAAATTCTCTTGAAAGATAACACATTATTAGATCGTTATCCGAGCATGAACAAGAGGTTGAAGGATTTGGGTTTGAAGTAAAAATCTATTCACGCATGGAAGTATGATTTCATATTGTATCGTAATGAACACGTTTCATATTGCATCGCAATGAACACGAACTTAAGGATGATTGTTTTGTATGTAGTGAACCATGCTATATGGTTTGTGAGAGTGGAAAAGACAAACCTGAAAAATTTCGCAAGTGCTAACAAGTTACACATAAAGTATTGAAGAAATTTCCCTCGAGCCGTGGTTAAAAATATTTTTTACTATATCATGGATAGCAAAGGCTATGACATGGCATGATCAAGCCAAGGTGAGTGGGAATATCATGCGTCATCGGGTTTATTCACTCATCTAGAAAATTTCAAATGTATGGCACCCTAAATTTGCAAAGGGATCGTGCAATGTACATCTTACATCATCAACTGACGAATTTAAACAATTTAAGAATTAAATAAATAAGCATAATTATTGTGTAGCTCTCATCATGCCTTTAAGTCTCCCCCTAACACCGTGCATGAGAAAAGAGTTCACATTATTTTCTTGATTGATATCGAGGTCAAAGTCTCTCAGCAACGATATTGATTTTTTTTAGCCCCGCTAGTAAAAGAACTTAAAGAGTTGTTTGTTGAAGGCATGTAAGCATTTGATGGTTGTATGGGTTAAGAGTTAACACTTAAAGCAATGATGTTGTGGGAGATCCACGACTTTCTTGCCAATGAGAAATTGTCCAATTTCAATGTTCATGGTTATTATGGATGTCCCATATTTGAGGAGGAAATTAAATCCACTTGCCTACATGATAGTTTAAGATGAGTTATGATAGTCATCTTATATTTTTACTAAACAGTAACCCATTTAGGAATGCCAAGTCTAAATTTTTACCTGTTATTCACGAGTGTAGGATGGAACCTTCTCGTCTTGGATATTAAATCGAGGAGAAGGCAAAGGCTTCAAGTTTGGGGAATAAGTCTATAGGTAAACACCCTCAGTTTACAGGACCAAAGCTTAAAGATAGGGAAGATCTGAAAGATCCTAATAAAATGAAGTCATGGTCCAGATATTTAATCTTATTTGACGTTTTGTATTGAAAAGAGCACCGTGTAATGTATGTAATTGATGCAATTCACACGGAGAAGAACTTTGTAGGACATTTGATAGGAACATGTCTGGGTGGTTCTCATTATAAAGATGGAGAAAGGGAGCTACGAGATCTAAAGAAGATGTAAATACAAAAATATTATGTTTAAAAATTGATCTTACAACAGGAAGAAATTCGATTTCTACGAGTGAAAATCGATCCTCCTAGACAAGTTGTTTAAATTGAAGACTCCTACTGGCTATTCTTATAATTTTCACTCGGTTGTAAGCTGCCAAAAAAATTATGTGAAATAGTGAAAGTCTCACGACTGACAAATCACCATCTAATTAATCTCGTTATAGTATAGGCATTACGTTTTTGAGAAAAATGATCTCCATGGGGTAATTATGCAAATTAGTTTGTGCTTTACCTTAGTGTGAGCAAACGTGATAAATAAGAAGCACATTAAGGTTGTGAAAGATATTTTAGCCGAGGCGACTTGTGTCTTGGAAAAATATTTACCTCAGTCATTCTTTGACATCAACCTCCACCTGCTTGTGAATCTAGGAAACGAGGCTTTTTTATGTGGACCCGCTAGGTATCGTTGGTTCTATTTGTAATACCCGTATTTATCAGAATTATTACATTGAATAAAAATTAATTACATGTTCTTATTATTAGTTTTGTGCATGCGTTGATTGGAGATGCCACTCTTTATATTTTTATGTGTTATTTAAATTGGATTTAAGACGCGGTGAGTAATTAATTAAGTTAATTAATATTTGTACTCGTACTGGGTAATTATTAAATAACTAACTTTGTAGTTATTTGTTTTTTATATATCTGGTAATTGTCCTTTGGGACGCGTGGAATATTCATTTTTAATTTAAAGTGATGATTTAAAAGCCTATTGGGTTAGTATAAGGCTCGAGCAAGGTAAAAAGTCATTTGGAGTTGTTTTGGGGCTTTTTTAGGTGAGGCCCATTAGGGTTCCAAACCCAATTTCGGGATTAAAGGCATTTGAGAGGTTATTAGGTATCCCATTTTATTACAAAACACATTTAGGAAGTAGCAGGAGGGACTAGGGAGAAGGAGCATGGAGAAAAAAGAATAAATTCGGAAATTTAGCTCGGTTTTCTCTACAAATCATGAGGCAAGTTTATATAGAATATGGTTATGATTGTCTGTGTGAAAAATTGAATCTATTCATTGTAAATAAAAATCCAACTATGTTATAAATCTGATTTTAGATAATTAAATAATTAATTTTTGTAACTAAATTAACGTAGATAGTAATTAGGTTTATTTCCCCTTTATTTTAGTTAATTCCTTCACTAACATGGATTTAAACTAATAGAGAATAATTTGGATTTGTTTAATAGTTTAAATAATCTAAAAGCCCTAAGTTTAATTGAATGAATTCATGAAAATACTATGTTTTGTGTTGAATTTGATAGACATAGAATTTTTGAGTGAGTTTTGAGAGTTTACTCTGAAACTTGATGTCCATTTGAAATTAAATGTTAGAAATAGTTACTCATTGGTTATATGATGTGGTTTTATTGATTTGTTTTCTGTTGGGGGCTTTGATGGATGTTTATGGTTCACTAATGGAGTATGGAGAGAGAAAAATGGGGTTTGAGGATGGTGAATCCCGTAACCAAGGGAAATATAGTTGGTTTTGTGTTGACCGATCGATCGGTGATAAGCTACCGATCAACTCCTGGTATCAGATATGGCCTAGTTTGGGCTTTTGTGTAATTGGTTGGGAATTTTGGTTTTGAGGCCTATGGTTAGAATTTATTGGCCTATAGTTTTCACATACGCATATAATAGAGATATATTGTTATGATTTGAAATGTTAAGGATTGATATTTAGGGTAGTTGGAGATTAGGTAAATTCGTTGATTTAACGATGTTAAAATTAGGACTTGGCATTTGATGGTTAATCCGAGTATATAATGGGTTTGTTGATTGGGAATTTGTAAGATTTGAGGATTGGACTTGTTGGATGGGATTAATTTGAGTAATTGTTTTATTAATGGGGTGAACATCCTTTGGGTGAGATTAGGTTTAGATTATAACTTCCTAGAGTGAGGTAGTTAATTTGTCTCGTGATTTCATTTAAATCAGGGGTGGGATTATACCTAGATGCGAAGCCTTGGGAGATTATGTAAACACCTCATTCTGTTACCCCCTAACTCTCCTTAGGTCCCTAGTACCTCCACTCATCACCGCAAACCCAGGTCATGTCCCGAGCACTGACCTGGAAGCCATCGGGCACTCCCCGACTTGGTTTGACCAAAAGTCAAACTCTTCATCTCAACCGAGACTCAATGAATCTTCGAAGGTCACTAAATACCCTTTCCAACGGTCCATCCCGTGAGCGATTCTGACTTACCATGAGGACAAACAATTCGTTTGCGTCCGAAAATCGACCTAGAGGCCACCGGGCACTCCCGGGCTCTGTTTGACCTAAGTCAACTCTTCAGCTCGACTGAGGCCGAATGAATCTTCGAAGGGCACTAAAAACCCTTACCAACGGTCCATCCCGTGCGCGATTCTAACTTTCCATGAGGACGAATGATCCGTTTGACTCCGAGAGGTCACCGAAGGCTTCTCGGGCCCGGTTGACCAAAGTCAGCTCCCCGAATCGGGAAAAACTCCTTATAATGTCGAAGTACATCTCCTAACCTTTCTAACGGTATGCCCCATGCGCGATTCGGACTTACCATACGGACGAACGATCCATTTGCGTTTGAATGATTCCCCGTCCAACGGACTAACAAACGCTTACGAGCCACATTTTACCCAAAGTCAACTCCCGAACTCGGGAGTGGTCCAAAGGACTTTCGAAGTTCTTTGAAATACCTTTCCAATGGTATGCCCCATGTGCGATTCTGACCAACGGTTTGCCCTCGGCGGCCAATTTTCCGAAAAAGCCTAAAGCGCACTACCAAATGGCAGGTCCCAGACCCTGCCTATCGGCACCTGCCGATAGGTAGTGCCATGGAAATGCCGATCGGCGGGCCCCTGGGCCTATAAAAGGAGGCCTTGGCCCCATTTGCAAGAGGTGCTCAGATTAGAAGCAAAATCACTCTCAGAAAAACCCCAGAAACCTCTCTCGAAGGCAGCGTGATTTCAACTTCCAAATCCCTTTTTCACTTCCACTTTTCATCATCCCTTCCATCAAACTTGATGAATTAACCACCCTCCATCATCACCCAAGTGCAAGGGCTGCTTTTCAACATTCAAGATCAAGCTCAAAGTCTCCAAGAAGGTCCATCTTTCTCACCTTTCTCTTCAAATCTTCTTAAATTTGCAATAACTTGTTTTCCTACTTAGCACTTTTATCATCTCATCTCACACATACTAATATACTTTTTATTTAGTATTATTGCACATCTCTTATTTTCATATAAATAAAAACCCAAAACTAAACAAAAAAAGAGGTTTTGCTCATAAATTCCAAATAGGGATTCTGACACTTTTTCCACACTCTTCTCATAACTAAAACACTTTTTCTACACACACACACGTACACACACACTCACAAATAAGATATTCCCATTTGGATTTATGGGATAAACCCCACCCCTCATTTTGTATGCGAACTACGTGGACTTTGATGCCTTTATAGGCTACGTAGGCGTTTCGGGGTAAAATCCGAGATTCGAGTCCTTTTCTCACGTTTTCTCTTATTTTTTTTATCTTCTCTTTGTCTCATTTTCTATTATATTCTATATATTCGTTATTAGTGGCGTATTATTCCACAAGCGCTATCGTTCCCTCATAATGATCAACGCAAGGGTAATCGCGCAAATCCTATTTTCTACATTAATTTCACATTCCTACGGATGACTCACTTTATCTTTCCCATGATACAAGTCGAGGACTCCTACCTCCATTCTATATATACACATGCACACATATCACAGGGGGAAATATAAAGGAAAATAGCAAATATTCATGAGAGACCAAAGGGCGGAATGGGTGCCTAACACCTTCCCATTTCGTAACTAAGCCTCCGAACCCTTCTTGAATCATTTAGGTTTCGCACGCACCAGTATGTCTTTGGATGCCATCCTTCGGGGTGGCTTCCCCTTTTCTTTTGTCTGTTTTGAGTAAAATAGACTGGCGACTCTGAATCTCTCTACATTTTCACACCTCACAAATCGACGCCGGCCGAAGCGCTCTACCGAGAGGGGACGCGCGGGACTCGAAGGATCCTTGTTCCATTCGCGGCGGGGATCGGGGATGACCACAGTGGCGACTCTACTGGGGGCATTATCATTTTGAGGGCTTGACTCTATTTACATGGATGCTCTATTTGTTTATATTTCCCCCATATCTGCATGTTCCCCTTTCTCACATGTGTATCCCATTTTATGCTTATATTCACACACTTGTAGAAAATTCTCCATGTACACTTCACACCACGTGCACCTAGAATCACATGTATATCCCCATGTTGCACGCATCACCCATCCATACTTGGTGTACCTTTTGGGGTACTTGTACTTGGCTCACTGTTTGGCATAATCAAGAAAGGCATTCTCATCATAAGATACTCATAAATGAATCATGCATAATTAACACAACATCACCAAAAGAGCATTGATATTGACCCGAATTTTACCCAGTAACTGGAGGGTCACTTCGTGATGGGCGTTGGTCCTACAGGTCGCAGTTAGCCTAAGCGATATGACTCTCACCTTCCATTGGCCAAGTACCTTCAATGTATATCGAACGGTTCCCCCGCATCGTACCGCTTGACCGAAGTCATAACGGGAGGTATATCGCAGGGAATTCGTTCACGTACGCCGAGTATATCGAATTCGCTCTCACATGTACCTTCCCCATGAGGTATATGGTGAGGCAATTCACATACACTCAGGTATATCAAATGGCTTGTCCACATGTACCGATTGCCCGCAAAAGCAAGACATATATCGTGGAAGTCATGCCAAAAGGGGGAACCCATGCCGATTCACCCAACAAACTGCATACCCGCATGTAGGTGTCAAACCTAGGACACGCACTTTAGATTGCCGGTTTCGACTCAAAACTCTGCCGAAATTTCGGGTCGGCCTGCCGCCCAATTTTGGTGCATTTTTAAACTGGGACCCTATCCGCGAGCCTAGTTACAAGTCCAAACGTAGCTTTGCATGTATTAAGACCCCCACTTTTCCAGGCTCGGGTCCCGTCCGGCATTGCATTTAGGAGAATTAAATACACGTGAGAACATAATAATTATAATAATCATGCTGAGTTCCGTCTCCAAAAACATTTCTCCCTTCTTTATTAAAAAAAAATCCAAAAACATTTCTCATTTCTTTATTAAAAAAAATCCAAAAACATTTCTCCCTTTTTATCAAAAATCCAAAAACATTTCTCCTTTTTTATCAAAAATCCAAAAACATTTCTCCATTCTTTATCAAAAATTTCAAAAACATTTCTCCCTTTTTATCAAAAATCCAAAAATTGTTTCTTCCCTTTTTCTCTAAAAATAAATCTCATCCTACGCCTTCTCAGGTTGATCGCACGCCCTTGGCCTGGCTCCTTATTGGCTTCGATCTTCAGTCAAATCACCCCGAAGTTTCATCCTCTCCTCTACTACTTCTTCCAATTCCGGAATCCATCCATCTTCCATAGAGAATGCAGATCAAGCACCAGTCATACAACCAGATCTGTCGACAGTCCTAGCTCAGCTCGTGGCCAAGATTGACAACCTCCAAGCTGAGGTTCGAAAAATGAAACGAAACCAAGTTCATATCCCTCAAGAGCCAGAGGCCCTGTTCCTTCGTGCTATGGGTCCACCCAAGCCTATTTGGGTCTCATAAGAGTATCAGCACGCTCCACGTGCCCCTCCTGCCAATGGGTCGCTGCCTGCCTAGCTTCCAATGCCAAACATTGCCTAGCCTATGGCTAAACTGCCCGTGGTCGTTGATCCAAAGGAGGAGGAGTTAAACAAAGTCAAAGAAGATCTTAATATGCTCACCAAGAAGTTTGACCAAGTCAGGATCTCTGGGAATTACATGGACTACACCAACATGTCTCCTTATCCTAAAGCGAGGTTACCCGAGAAGTTCAAGATGCTAAATATTGAGAAGTTCGGGGGGAGTGGTCCCCCAATTGTTCATCTTCGCAGTTATCACCATTCCATGACTCTCCTAGGGGCTTCCGAAGAAGTAATGGCCCAACTGTTTCAACAAACTTTGAAGGATAGCACCCTCCGATGGTTTTTATCTCTCGAGGAATCCTGAATCCGTAGCTGGGAGGATGTATTCCGAGAATTCATGTCGCAATACAAATACAATGAGGAGCTCGAGGTCACCCACCGTGATTTAGAGCTGCTCAAACAAAACTCTGGAGAATCAATCAGTAACTTTATAGCTCGGTGGAGGGAAAAAGCAGCAACCATGACCAATCGGCCATCTGAGGAAGAACAAGTCAACATAGTGAAGAAGAATTTCTTGCCCCATGTCCGAGCAACCATGGGAGGACAGTACTATCCCCATTTTCGAGCTCTCAGAGAAGCAGGAGTAGAAATCGAGGAAGGTCTTGCCAAAACAGAAGTTGAACCGAAGAAGGTGTCCGGACAGTTCACCCCTAGAAAGTATAACAAGCCTACCAATGCTACAGTCTCAACCATCAACAACATCTCTCAACAAACCACATCATGGGCACTAGAAAGTCGCCCTGCCCCCGTCCGAAGGGAATACACTGAACTTCATGCTCCCCTCTCCAAAGTTTACCAAGCCCCGTTAAGCCAAAACCTCATTAAGCCCCTGGATCCACGTCCATTACCAAATCCACTCCCAAGAAACTTCAAGACCGATGCTCATTGCGCCTTTCACCAAACTGCCGACCATACCACCGACCAATGCTTTCACCTTGGAAACATAATCCAAGATCTCATCGATCGGGGTACCATCTCCCCACTAGCCAATCCTAAGCCAAACACTACTCATAACCCACTCCCAAATCACACCAATGCCATCTTCTTGGAAGAAAACCCGAATTTCGATTCATCAACTCAAATCACACCCCTATACCCTCCTAAACCTCTTCAAATTTGCCTATATTTCCTCCTACACCCTACTAGACCCGCTGATCAGGCACTGTCACTCCTTATCAGAGCATGCATCACTGTACGACCCGTTCTGAAAATGGAAGTATGGAATTTTCAGAAGTCTTAAATCAACTCCTAGAGTTCGGGTTGAAATTTCCCTCACAGATGAATATCGACTGTCAGAGGTTCAGTGCGCTATTTTTGAAAGCACGAAAATGGGCCGAAGAATCATATAGTTGGGTGGTACCAACCGATGAAGTCAGCTTAGATGATGTTGTCCAGATCATGGCGGAAGTATTCAGGCAAACCATCAATATTTGCAGTATCATCGAGTTATTTGGTGCTTTAAAGCTACAAGGGCACCTAGTCCCTTCACCCTTACACATCCCCACAGAATGGGAAGACCTATATAAGGAAGCCATTGAAGTTGTGGAATGCATTCACTTCATAGGGGAAAATAGAATTGTTGCCATCGTATGGGGGAAAGAATTCGAAGATTCAAACGAAGAGCAAGCTTCAGGAAGAACTGGCCCAGTAGCCGACTTATGTGGGATGATATCATTTGAATAACTCCTCGGAGAAATAAATAGGGTGGCAGAACAACCTGAAATTGATGAGGAAACTGGATTTAAGTTTTTCCCTTCTTCAGTAAATCACATGACCAGATCTGGGAGACATTACCAAGTTCCAAACTTGCTACCAACAAATGACAAGGGGAAGGGTGTTGAAGACCTTCCTATGCTAGAAATGACCATCGAAGAGAGCAAGATCCTTGATCAACTGAAGAAAACTCAAGCTAACATCACTCTATTAGGGCTTTTCATGTCTTCCCAGCAGAACATAAATGCTTTAATCAAGTTGCTCACAGGACCCATAGTTCCTCCTTCTACCACACCAGAAGAAGCGATAAATTTGGTCAGATCCTTGACCTCCACCCGAATGCTGTCCTTTTTTGAAGAAGAAATCCCCAAAATTGGGCCAAATCACAATCATGCACTCAATATCTCCATCGAAGTTATGGGGAAGGTTGTACCTCTTTCTCTCGTTGATAACGGATCCGCTTTGAATGTCTGCCCACTGAGAACTTTCAAATGTCTAAGCCTGAAAGAAAGCGACCTCGCTCCAACCTCCGCTGCCGTGCGTGCCTACGATAATACCTGTCGAGAGGTGATGGGATCCATAAAACTTACAATAGGGCTGGCCCTATAAACCCTGTCGTCGAATTCCAAGTCATCGATATCCCGGCCTATTTCAACCTTTTGCTCGGACGACCCTAGCTCCACAGTATAAAGGGTGTGTCTTCCTCACTCCATCAGAAATTGAAATTCTTCATCGATGGGTGAATCATCACCATTTTGGGTGATGACGGAAATGTCGAGGGTGCAAGAACTAGCAGTCCAATTCTCGACATACAGCATGGGTCAAATGTTATGTTCCTATCAGGATTTCGAGTTGAGCCATCCCTAATCTTGGAAAGGGAAGGTTTCAAAGAAAGGGTTTGTCTAGAATATGATCCTCATGGCAATGTCAATGTCAATGTAATTCAGATGTTCAGAAACATGCACTTCATGCCCGGACTGGGGCTAGGACAAAGGCAGCAAGGGATACTTGAGCCCATCGAACTGAAGAAAGCTTTCCCTCCTTGTGGCTTGGGGTATCAGCCACTAGAACAAGAGCACAGAATGATCTGCCAGACTCGATCAAAGAGAGGGTTGGAATGAGCCCGAACTATCTCAGGAGATTCCTTAAATGAATAATTTATCAAAGAGGGCGAAGACTTCCCCTTTTGCGGCTTTCCAGAACCGTGGTATGACCATACAGACAAGAAAATAAAGCTTGGAATGGAAATCTTTTTCCAAGATAGATACCCTTGGGCTAAAAATTTCCCACACCGCGTACAACCACTCATCAAAGATACTAAAGAAACTGAGGAAAGTGACTCCGAAGATTCCTTCAACTTACATACACTGGGGCTGGCACTCTACATGGTTCACTCAGGCACGACATCACTGGACCCCTCTCATCTGATCAAAGCTACTGATACACCTCTCCTTAACTGGCATGATGCGCCAGTTCTACCTCTTGAAATCTCCCCTAACCCCAATGTTCACCCTATTTCTTCTACTGACGTCTATCCTTGCTCAAATGTAATCGAGACCTCTTCGATGAGGTTCTCAATGTTTTTTTTCCTAGCAATGAAATAAACGAAGATTTTGAGTATCTTGCTATGCCTTACATTAATTGTTTAGATTCTAATCGAACTTTTGATGATGATGATGATTTTGCAAATGAACAATTCTTAACTGATTTAAATAAGGTTAATAACAAACAACATAACCGAGTTCAAGTTAATGGAGAGGAGACTGTTGTTATTAATATCGATTCTAGTAGCCAACTGCGCGAGATTAGGCTAGGTCCCACCCTTGATGAGCATGAGCGTGCACAACTCGAAGAATTACTGAAGGAGTTTGTGGATGTCTTCGCATGGTCCTACGACGATATGCCCGGTATTGATCCTGAAATAGCTCAGCATGAGATCCCCACTCTCCCAGATTACAAGCCGATTAAACAAAAGTTGAGAAAGCTCTGCACCAAATGGTCGCTCAAGGTCAAAGATGAGGTGGTCAAATAGTTGAGCGTGGGTTTCATTCGAGTGATCGAATATCCCACAAGGCTAGCCAACATAGTACCTGTGCCAAAATAAGTAGGAAAGGTTCGAATGTGTGTGGATTATCGAGATTTAAACAAAGCATCCCCAAAGGATGATTATCCGTTACCCAACATCGACATGATCATGGACAACATAGCCAGTCATGCTCTCAAGTCATTCATCGATGGGTTTATCGGATACAACCAAATCAAGATGCACCCCGACCATCAAGAGAAAACCGCATTCATCACCCCATGGGGGACCTTTGCTACACCGTTATGCCATTCGGTCTCAAGAATGCTGGGGCTACCTACCAAAGGGCTGCTACAACCATCCTGCACGACCTGATTCACAAGGAGGTCGAGGTTTATGTGGATGATATGATTGTCAAGTCCAAAACTAAAGAAGGTCATGCTCCTGCTCTTCGAAAGTTCTTCGAACGACTACGGCAGTATCAGATGCGACTTAATCCACATAAGTGTGTCTTCGGCATTAAAAAGGGAAAACTCTTAGGATTCATGGTTAGTGAGAAGGGGATAGAAGTAGATCCCGCTAAGCTGAAGGCCATACTCGAGATGTAACCACCCCGAACAGAGAAAGAAGTTCGAGGTTTTCTTCAGAAATTATAATATATCAGCCGATTCATCAGCCAGCTAACCTCCACTTGCAAACCTATCTTCAAGCTCCTCCAAAAAGATTCAACCAAGGTTTGGAACGAGGCCCGCCAAGAAGATTTTGACCGAATCAAATAATATCTAACCCAACCTCCGGTACTCATGCCACTACAGCCTGGTCTCCCTTTGCTCCTATACCTAACCATAACCGACACTGCAGCTGGGGCTTTGCTATCCCAATACCTCGAACACTCCCGCAAAGAAGGAACCATCTATTATACCAGTTGCAAACTGGCTGGGTACGAGGTTAACTACACTACTTTAGAAAAGGCATGTGTCGCACTCGTCTGGGTTACCCAAAGGTTGCGACACTACATGCTCGCCTTCCCCGTCAAACTTGTATCCCGAATGGATCCCATCAAATACCTTCTTGAAAAACTCGCCTTATCCAGCCGAATGGGCCGATGGTTGATGCTCCTAACCGAGTTCAATATCGTGTACGTCACATAAAAAGCCATTAAAGGAAGAGACATCTCTGACTACCTCGCTGACTACCCTGTAGAAGAAACAGATGTCTGGATCTCCGAATTCCCAGATGAAAATGTCCTCTGCACCACTCAAAACTGCCTCCGATGGAAAATGTTCTTCGATGGCGCTGCCAACAAAAAGGGATATGGCATTGGGATACTTCTAGTTTCCCCATATGACTCTCATACTCCTATCTCCATCAAGATGGATTTCCCTTGCACCAACAACATGACAGAATACGAAGCATGCACAGTGGGCTTAAAGGTCACTCTCAAGAAAAGTATTCAATACCTTGATGTATATGGGGATTATTCCCTCATCATCGGTCAAGTGCTCAGAAAGTGGAAAGTCAAGGACGAAAAGCTCCAACCATTTCATGCCTAATTAGAAGAGTTAGCCTCCTAATTCCGAGATATCACCTTCCATTACCTACCCCGAGCAAGGAATAACCTAGACGATGCTCTCGCTACCTTGGCCTCCATGGTCGACATGCCCGAGGGAATAATAATGACCCCCTTCCTAGTTCAAAAGCAAGACAAACCAACCCATTGCTACCATATTGATCTTGTCTCCACAGAAGAGCCTGAGCTAGTCAACGACTTGTACTATGATATTTGGTGCCTCCCTAGGTACGGTAGGTATCCCGAGGGTTCCAATAAGAACGATCGTGCTACCCTCAGAAGGCTGGCCGCCCAGTACATCATCTGTCATAAAGCACTACTCAAAAGAAATTTTGATCGAACTCATTTGCACTGTATCGCAGGGACTGACATTGAAAAGATAATGAGAGAATCCACAATGGGGAATGCGGGCCCCATATGAACGGTCACATGCTTGCTAAGAAGATCATCCGACAGGGCTACTACTGGACCACCATGGCCCAGGATTACACAACCTATGTTTGGAGATGCCCTAAATGCCAACAGTTCTCTAATCTCCAACATCTACCTCCACAGGAATTATACAACATGACGTCTCCCTGGCCGTTCTCCACTTGGGGTATCAACATCATAGGGAAGGTTACGCCAAAGGCATCAAATGGGCATGAGTTCATCCTAGTTGCCATTGATTACTTCACCAAATGGGTCGAAGCTGAGTCATACGCAGTATTAAATGCCAAGCAGGTGGCCAAATTCATCAAGAAAAATATCATCTGCCGATATGGGGTCCGCACGAGCTAGTGCCAGATAACAGCTTACACTTCGAGGCAGAAATCACAGAAGTTATCAACGAGTATGGGATTCAGAGACACAAATCTTCTCCCTACCGACCTCTAACCAATGGTGCAGTTGAAGTCGCCAACAAAAACCTCAAAGCCATCATCAACAAGATGATCGAAAGTTGTAGGGATTGGGCCGACCGGATCCCGTACGCCCTCTGGGACTATCGAACCTCAATTCGAACCTCTACTGGGGCTACCCCTTACTCCCTGGTCTACGACATGGAAGCAGTCCTCCCTGTGGAGATGGAAATACCCTCGCTACGCGTCATGCTTGAAAGCAAGTTAGTGAAGAAGACTGGTGCCAAAGTCGTCTTGATGAGCTAGCTCTCCTAGATGAGAGAAGATTAAAAGCTCTTTATCATATACAGGGATACCATCACCAAATCGCCCGATCATTCAAAAATAGAGTCAAGGACCGCGGAGTCCAGGGGGGGGGGGGGGGAATTTAGCCCTCAAAGAGATGATCGAACCCATCTGAGACCCCAGAGGAAAATTCAAGCCCAATTGGAGCGGCCCTTACATTGTGAAGAAAATCTTGTCTGGCGGTGCCGCCATGCTCACTGACCTGGATGGGGAAGAGATGGCTCGTCCAGTTAATCTGGACCGTCTCAAGAAATTCTACCCTTAGTCCGAAATCTCGGCGCACTACGACTCTTCTCATCCCCCTTATATTCTAAAAAAAAAAACTCTTCATTTCCCTCTACCCAGAACTACGTGGGCCTGATCTTCTACAAAAAACCAATTTGAAACAAAAAAAAAAAATTCAAAAAAAAAAAACCCCCAGAGGTACGTAGGCAGCTCATACACCTTACATGAGCACGATCCTTTCTTTTTCATAAAAATATATTCTTTTCTTATCCCCGACAACGACAGTTCATTCTAAATCTACTTGAACAAAAGTATTATATATGCCTTAGCAATCGATATAGATAATTCAAAATATAAAATTCATCGAAAGTCACAGCTGGATGATCAGAAACTTGTTTATTTTATTAATAAGAAATTATAGTACGAATTACATAAGAAAAAGGAACGGATAACTCCCTTCCCCCTATTACCATAAAAGCCAGATAAAATCCTCCATATTTGTTACACAAATAAACTCCCTAGGAGTCCTACCCACAGCTACCCGAAGAGCCTGCACCCTCATCATCTACATCCTGAGGACCCCAAGTTTCCCCTACCTGAATGGAGTGTCGCAAAAATTCCATGGATCGATGAGCCTTAACCATCTTTGAAAAGACCACAACACCCCTGTTAACGCAAAAATTCTCCATCTACGAGGACCAATCAGAAAAGGACACATGTCATCCTACATGGCAATATTCGACACCCGAGGAGAGTTGGTCGGCATCCGAGGAGAGTTGGTCGGCACCCGAGGAGTGTTAGTCGGCACCCGAGGAGAGTTGGTCAGTACCCGAGGAGAATTATTCGGCACCCGAGGAGAGTTGGTCGGCACCCGAGGAGTGATAGTCGGCACCCGAGGAGAGTTGGTCGGCATATCAACCAGGAATATCAAAGGATAACTACGCATTTAATGTGCATTAATGAAGATGGCAGCGCATTTAATAAGCCTTAATGTACATTTATACTGTATTAATAGATGACAACACATAGCATACCAAGCAATTCAACAATTAGATTCGTTGAATGTAGACATAAATGTCTACATACAATGAATCTCTTTATCTCCCATCACTATAAATACATGTATCCCCTTAGCCAAAAGGGGGAGATCCAAGAGAACCTAGAACCCCATACACAAGACACACATCCTTTCTCTCTCTACACCCTATGGTGCTATTGTAAACCCCTGGGAATAAAATAACAGTGGACGTAGGCTTTTTCTTATAGCCGAAACACTTTAAAAATATTTGTCTCTCATGTGCTTGATTGGATTGCTTTCATCTATTTATCTGTGATCATAAAAATGGGATTCAGTCCAGTTTTTTGCATCAGCAGATTGACGCCGTCTGTGGGAACGTGTTACAAGCATTGTTCTCTATCAAAAGCTAAGTTTTTTATTTTCTCTATGTATAATCAATTATATATTATACGTACATCTTTTGACTCCATCATGATTTTTATGTTTATATACATATATTAATTGCCCAATTTTTATCTGCAAAATATTACATATCATGATTTTAAAATCATAACTGTTAGATTAATTCTTATTTGGAAATCTGAAAAATAGTGGATTTCATAAATCATAACTTTTTGCTTGATTCTCAAGTTTCAATTTTATATCATGGAATAAATATTTTAAATGATTACATATACCAATATATACGACGATGATAAGATTTTATAATTTTCATTGTTGATTTTGAAATAATTTTTGAAAGATCTTTGATGAATATTCAAATTCCCATTATATTTTTAATCAGAGAATGGGAAAAGGTTAAAGACAATAAAAGTTTTCTCATGGAAATCATGACCCAGATCTACTTTCTCTCTCTGTAAGTTTGAGTCTCTTTGTATTCATTTTTATGAACTATATACTTAATGTGGTTCATCTTCCATACATGTCAATAAAGTCTCATTGATTGATTTTTGAGATAAATTTGGTAATAACTTCGATCATTCAGCATATTTTTATCTTTCCAAATAGGGAATAGGAAGGGATCAATATAAAAAATAATTTTCTCTCACCTGAAAAATCATTACCCACTTCGTGTAAAAAAGGATCAGTAAAACAATCATGATCATATCAATATTCTTTGACACAAATTTGATATGTTGGCCCCTCGTTCATCACATCACATGGTTTCTTTATCGGAATCACACGATATAGTGGATTAGATAATTATTCATTTAATTAACATTCTTAATGCTTAAATTTTACATCGAATGTTATTTTTTTGATCTAAAGATTCGAGATATTCTGGTCAGCCATCTATATTGTTGGTCGGCATCATCTTGGGCCATCTTTTATTAAAGGGAAGCTTAACCAAACAATTTTTGTTTGTCGTAGATAAGATGTGAAGATCCATCAGCAACGTTGAAATAATTTTATCCAACTACGAAGTATCTTATTATTGGTCGGAGTCCCATATTGTAGCTCGGTGGAACCAATTGCAGGTCGACGATCATCTACTTCTTGATCGGTGACACCTCAGTCTTGTTCGGAGGGTTCAATTTACTGGTCGGCAACTATCCAACCATCCACTTTTTGGTCAGTGACATCTAATGTTGTTCGGTGCTGTCAATGCATCATTTTTGTTGATCGACGAAATTGCCTAGCTGGTCGGGACCATTTGTTTCTTGGTCGGCACCGTATATTCTATAACTTGAGATATCCTTAAATGTTGGTCGGAAACATCCATGCCATTTGTCGGAAGCAGTAGAATCTTGGGGTATTAAAAAATGTGAAGCACCCCAGATATTTCTTTAAACACGAGTTCAGCTCGGGGACAAACAGGGGGCTTAAGTCTTTTTTAACTTGTGATCACCCCAAAAATATTTTTAAAACCAAGTGATAAATAATTTTCAAACAGCAACTTATACCGGATTAGTTGTTGGAGATAAGTAACTTTACAGAAAACTCTACGTCTTATTTATGGCGCATATCTAATAATAATTTGTCCATCTCACACACATTTGGCATAAAACATATTATTTCATATTTTGAAATATTTATTGCCGTATGCTGATACACATCACATATTGTTTGGCTGAATAATTATTCTCATGACAATAATTATTTGATCTAGTCTCAACAGGTGCTCGGGCAGCTTATTAAAATTTCATAGGGACGAGATTCAATCCCGACAAAAGCTCATCCACAATCTTAAACCTCTGGAAACTATTATTGCTCGACATCAGACAATTTTGCCTCGACATATCAGCCAACATATATTATTTCATTTTTTGAAATTAATATTTTTATTTCTCAAGCATATACATATTATATATTGATTGGATGAGTAAATTATTCTCATGATAACTGATCAATTCAACCTACACAAATGGTAGATCAAGATATTAATTTTTACAGGTACAAGACTCAACGCCGACGAATGCTTGAAAATAATCTTACTCTTCTGAAAAATATTATCATAGCTCGGTAGTATGAAATTTCACCTCAGCGAGGAACTATTGATTTTATTATTGCTATGATATCTGCTCCAGCACAAATGATTCTATATATCCATTGGGATTCATATTCTATATTCATCTCAACATGGAGCTCGTCGAGATACTCATTATATATTCAGCTCCGAGGAAAAGCTACAACAGTTATTATATTTCACCCCCAACGGATAGTTAGTCGGGGCAATTCTTATTTATATTCAGGCCCAGATATCGGCTCAAGAACAAATTATTCTATATATCCCTTGGGATTCATATTCTATATTCATCTCAACATGGAACTCGGCGAGATACTTATTATCATATTCAGCTCCGAGGAGAACTATAACATTTATTATATGTCACCCCCAATGGATAGTTGGTCGGGGTAATTCTTATTTATATGCAGGCCCAGCAAAGTTCTCGGCCATATTCTTATGTTCTGAAAAATATTATTCTTATTCGGCATTATGCACTTGTGCCTCGACAAGATACTTATTCAGCTTTAAAGAGAATTACAACATTCGTTGTATTTCACCCCCAACGGATAGTTGGTCGGGGTAATTCTTATTTATATGCAGGAATAGCAAAGTTCTCGGCCATATTCTTATGTTCTGGAAAATATTATTCTTATTCGGAATTATGCAATTGTGCCTCGACAAGATACTTATTCAGCTTTAAGGAGAATTACAACATTCGTTGTATTTCACCCCCAACGGATAGTTGGTCGGATAATTCTAATTTATATTCAGGCCTGACAACGTTCTCGACCATATTCTTATGTTCTGGAAGATCTTATTCTTGTTCGGCATTATATTATTCTACCTCGACAGATCAACGAGGCACTTTATTATTATTATTCTTTATATCTATTTGGATTCATATTCTATTCTTATTTCAGCATGGAGCTTGACAAATATTTATAATCATATATTCAGCTCCAAGGAGGTCTCCAACATATATTATCTTATTCCCAACAATCTGTTGGTTAGCGCCGAGGAGGTCTCCAGCATTTATATTATCTTATTCCCAACAATCTGTTGGTCAGCTCCGAGGAGGTCTACAACATTTATTATATCTTATTCCCAACAATCTGTTGGTCAGCTCCAAGGATGTCTCCAGCATTTATTATATCTTATTCCCAACAATCTGTTGGTCAGCTCCAAGGATGTCTCCAGCATTTATTATATCTTATTCCCAACAATCCGTTCTCCAAGGAAGTAAATGTATTTCTACGGGAAGTAAAACTATGTATTCCTAAAAATGCCAACTTATGTTGGTTAGGAAGTAAATGTATTCCTACGGGAAGTAAAACTATGTATTCCTAAAAATGCCAACTTATGTTGGTTAGGAAGTAAATGTATTCCTACGGGAAGTAAAACTATATATTCCTAAAAATGCCAACTTATGTTGGTTAGGAAGTAAATCTATTCCCAAAACTGTCAACTCAGGTTGGTCGGAAATAAGAAGCTGTCAACTACAGTTGGTCAGAAACATTTTATGAGTATGTGAAAGCGATCAAGCAAAAATCATTCAAAGTTCACATTCCACACTTGGGGGCTTCTATTACAGATATATTTGTTCATTTGGTGGCACATTCTTATAACATCATGCAGTCGAGCATCAAATTCAACTCCACAAACTCACACGGTCGGGGCCCCGACCAATCATCATTCAGGAGTTGTTTTTCTTGCTCAGGAATTATTTTTGATATTGAAGTTCAGGAGGTATATTGAAGTTCAGGAGGCGCATTCAGAAGTTCAAGAGGCATATTCAGGAGTTATTATGCACATACTATTGAAGTTCAGAAGTCAAATTCAGCATCTACAACACTGAGATCTTTAATACTACTATCTCGACCAACATTGAATAAGAAGTTGTATGAAAATGTTTCGAAGTCCACCACTAGCTTGGTACTAATCAGATTGAAGAGTTGGGTTCAAAAGCTAGTATGTTACTCGACAAAGTATTCAGAGGATCATAAATCAGAAGAATCAAGCACGTGAAGTTAGCACTCAGTTGCTCGGCACAGGAGGCAGTTGGTCGGCTAGCAAAACAATCAACATACTTGAAGATTATGACAAGCTACAAGCTGCATACTATGGCATGGCTACATCCAAATTCCCAGGGGTGATACATAGCACACAGAGTTCCTCAAAAGAAATATTAACAACCATCTATCAGCCTGCATCATATTTCGTCCAGGAGATAATGCACTTTATGTTGAACAAATCAAGAAGGTAGATCAAGAAATTCACGAGCACCAATCAACACTGGAGAATAAATACTCCATCCTTTCAAGTAAACCATCAAGATGGAGCATTGGGGGCTTCTGTTAACGCAAAAATTCTCCATCTACGAGGACCAATCAGAAAAGGACACATATCATCCTACGTGGAAATATTCAACACCCGAGGAGAGTTGGTCGGCACCCGAGGAGAGTTGGTCAGTACCCAAGGAGAATTATTCGGCACCCGAGGAGAGTTAGTCAGCACCCGAGGAGTGATAGTCGGCACCCGAGGAGAGTTGGTCGGCATATCAACCAGGAATATCAAAGGATAACTACTCATTTAATGTGCATTAATGAAGATGGCAGCGCATTTAATGAGCCTTAATGTACATTTATACTGCATTAATAGATGACAACACATAGCATACCAAGCAATTCAACAATTAGATTCGTTGAATGTAGACATAAATGTCTACATACAATGAATCTCTTTATCTCCCATCACTATAAATACATGTATCCCCTTAGCCAAAAGGGGGAGATCCAAGAGAACCTAGAAACCCCATACACAAGACACACATCCTTTCTATCTCTACACCCTATGGTGCTATTGTAAACCCCTGGGAATAAAATAACAGTGGACGTAGGCTTTTTCTTATAGCTGAACAACTTTAAAAATCTTTGCCTCTCATGTGCTTGATTGGATTGCTTTCATCTATTTATTTGTGATCATAAAAATGGGATTCGGTCCAGTTTTTTGCATCAAAAACCCCCTTCCATGGAGTCAGATAAAATAAACCACCTTTGACCAGTCTCCACTACCAACATCTTTCTCACCACTTTCCTCCACAACCACCTCATATAATCTTTGGGGACATGCCAAACCTTCTCGACAGACTGAGAGGGACGGGTCGACGGACACCGATTTTCCCACAGAGATCCAAGCAACAGACGTAGGCGCTCAGTCAAATCTTCTACCAAAAAGAAATTTGAGGTCCGAGGGTGCACGACCTGCGCCTAACCAAATTGGCGCAGAAACCGCCAAGGGAAATAAAAAGAGGTCTGCCTGAGACCAACCAGCCTCACATATGAATACTCTCCTATATCTAGAACTGGTTGCAACTGTCCCCACCAAGGCACTGACCAATACAGCGCACGAGCCCCATATTCCACAAACCAATTCTCCCAGTTCTCAATATACAGGCCAACGCGGATGAAGTAACGTGAAAAGAAGTTGGGTACAGCCGAAAAAGGATATTCTGGAGGAGTCAACAAGTGGAATCTTTCAGACAACCACATGAACATCATCACAGGGCTACCCCTCAAAAAGTCAGAAAGACCTTCTCTCCAGGCATCCAGGCCATTTAGAGTCTCCGCCAATATCACCGCCACAGGATTGTGACGGTATGACATCCATGAAGTAATGGCTGCAAGTTGTGGGTCCACTTGAACCACCCCGGTAACCAACAACAATTTTGAAACAAGGCCCAGAACAACGGCTCCAGCATAGCCGGCATCACCTACTTCCCGTAAATGTACGGATTGCAGCACCATCGGGAGGGAGATTAATCCTCCGGCAACCAATTACCTGGCCACCAAAGGCGAGATATGAAGAAGCCCGGCCAACAAAACCCTAGGAGAGAGGGAAAATTCGGGCAAAGCCACAGTAACATTGGGATTCACACCCAGCATGGCAAAAAATTCCTCGTAGGTAGGAGCAACTTCTTCCAACCCAAAGCGGAATACATGGTCTTCGGGGTACCAGAATTGTACCGCCGCTGTCAGCATATTCCACTCAAAAGGCCGATTGTGCCACAAGGAGACTCGACTCATGTTGAAAGCATCATAGTCGACATTATAAGAGCATATAGCTTCCAAGGCTTCTAGGTAGTTGACAAACTTGGTGCTACCAGGGAGAGCCATCTTGTAGGGCAAATAAATAGTGGGCAAGTAGATGAGGATGCAAAGGTGTGATGAAAACACTCCACCCTTACCCCTTTTTTATACTTGAGAACTCTCACAAAAGACATAATCCCTGCAGAAATCGGAAGGAATCCTACCCCACAAGGTACCAAAAGCTGAAGAGGGTACCATTCAAAGCTTTCAATTGATAGGACTGGACTGAACAACCGATAGGTAGGTCAGGGTGCTTGTCGATTGGCAACCCCCCATTTTTGGAAATTTTCTCCTTTCCTCTTTTGTCAAATCAGAAAACTCAATAAAAATAAATTTATATTCTCAAAAGAATTTCAAGAATCCTGTTTTCTCCTTATGGGATTCCCCTTTTTAAATAAAACAGCTTTCGTCTGAAAAATTCCAAAAATACTCCTATTTTACGGTCTCAGTAGCAAATTAAAAAGTGCATGTGCATGCATTCATTCACCATTAAAATAAAAAATAGTAAAAAAACTACATTGCATTGCATATATCTGTTTTCTGTGTTACATCATCTTGCAGGAAATAGAAAGAAAAGCCAAAAACAACGGGACTCCGCCCGAATCCACATTCTCTCTCTCTCTCTCTCTCTCTCTCTCAAGAGCTTCCACCCCTGCGATACGCTCTTTTCCCCCTATGGCGAGATGATGCGCCCCCACTACCCGAGCCAGAGTCTTCCCCGAACGAGGCTGACGGCACCAAGCAAGAAGGAACAGGGACAACATCCCAAATGTGGGCAGTCGCCGATGATATCCGATCTCTGATGTCTCTCAGCCAAGTGGTCGACACCTGGATTTGCTGCAAGGAAAAGGCAGAATCAGTATCAAGCAAAAGAAATAAAAAAGAGGAAAAGGACCGAAAGGTTTATCGCAGGACGAAGGACCTCCTCTGTCAAATACAGCTCCTCCGGATCCATCGCAAGAGGACGGTGCAGCATCGGCACTACCCCTCCATCAGCCCGCCGGATGTTGTACGAAGGAGTGTGCAGCCGAACAAAAGGAACTTCCGAGGTCGCCACCGCCACAGGTGCCGATGGACCACCACCACTGTGGGAAGACCCCACCGCCCGACTCGAACCCGCAGGAGGGAAAGGCAAGGCATCTTGTATGTTGGGCGCCATCAACCAGCTCGTCACAAAGTCCATATAGTCATACGGTGCAGCCGTATCAGTGTACAACTCATAAGACGCACCGATCATCACCGCGATCCTCCCATCCTCCAACAGCTGTTGCTCTCGCCTTATAGACGTAGGAGGCTGCACGGGTGGCACCACCACCTCCTCCTCGGTGATCTAACGAACTACCCTCTCCCCGAGATACTAGGAATGGCCGAACTCATGCGCCAACAAATGCCTCATCTGCGCATTCACCCCAGTCATCCCCGTATCCTGAATAGTTGTCCCCCAAGGCTAAAAGGTCACCTGAAAATCCCCAAGCAGGCATGAGTCAATACAAGATCAGAAAGTGCAAAAACTAAGACTGAAAAGGAAAGGATCTTACCCGACCACTAGTCAGGTCATTTTAGACCTGACGTACCGCCTCCAGGGAGAGAGATCCCTTAGACTGTCGGTTGGCCTTACGCTATCGATACAATCGGCAGAAGTCCCCAACATTGTCATCCTTCAGAGCAATCAGCGGGGTGTTGCACCCAATCACCTCATAGAACCACGTCTGAATTCAAAAGGAAAAAGAGACACAAAAGGAAAATGCGAATACATGAAAGGAGAATGCGAATGCATGAAATAAAGATGCGCAAAGTAAAGAATACCTCAAGGAGATACGTGGCTCCAGTAAAAGTCTGTTGGCAGCACCGACTGAATGCATCCAAAGAAGAGTAAAGGGTCGCCAAGGTCACACTCCCCCAATCATAGAAAGGGATGTTCGAAAACATCCTCAAGTACGGCAGAAACCACAAATGAACGACGTCACCGCTCGACGACACCATGAAACCTCCCAGCACCAACAAGATGAACAACCGGGCCATCTGCCTCACTTGCAGCCCATCCTCCACATCAACCACCCTGCTCAGCAAAACATCCTTCAGCAAGGACAGCCGAATAGAATCTGCAAAAACTATCCTCCTCACATCACCAAGTGCCGAATGCACCACCTCCGGCTTCACCCGCAAGGAGCGATCCCCCTCTATCTGCTCTGCTCCCCGTCGTAATTCAGTCGTCGTAATTCAGTCCCAGCAGTTGCTACACATCTATGGGAGTCACCGTCATCTCCTCGAAGCCAAAATGGAAAGTGTGGGTAGTGTCCCACCACCTCTCCTCCAAAGCGCACAAGACCACTGCCGAACGAGGCGTCTCATCCAGCGCAGCTGCCAACCTCGCTGATGATACCATCCAGCACACCACGGGTGGAAGATGCTCCCAAACATCCTTAAGCCCCGTCGTCCCCTGAGCATGCATGTTCCTCAAGGAAATATCAGACTAGAAAAAGGAAAAATCTCATCAAAGGTTAAGAAAGAAAGTAAAATCACCCAAAAATAAAAGAATGCCAAAGTTTAGGTTACTTACATAACCATCGAGAATCACTCTTGAAGAGCGATGATGCAATGGCTCCCGCAGCAAGGTCCACTCATCCATAACCGACTCGAATGCATCGAAGGCATTCTCATTCCCCAAAGCAAGGGGCACCCTGTCCCTCCAATCCACATTCGCCCAGTCATCAATGGTTAACCACTCTTGATGGACAGCGGTGATCACAAAGGCGGCCATTTCTTGAAGATCAGAACGTTAGAACAATTCGTAAAGAGAAATCGCAGAAAGAGAGAAGGCAAGAAGTTGTGAAAAATAAAGGGGATTCGCCCCCTTTATATAGGATGCCAAGCGCCATGTTGATCGACACCTCCCCCTTCCATACCGATCGGCACTGACTCCTCACCTTCTCGAGGCAGTCCAAAAGTCTGTGCCATTGTCGAATGGCACCCCTCAGTCTATGTCGGTCGGCACCCCCCTTAAAATTTCGTACAGAAATTCCTGGAAAATGTTAGAAAACCCTGAAAAATCCTCAGAAAATTCCTAAAAATCCTAAGAGGGATTTAGAACGTTTTCGTTTAGAAAATTTCGCACTCTTTTTCCCCAACGGAACCTTCAAAATCCAAGTGAATGACCTCTCGAGCAATGCACCCAGACTACCTAATCACCTCCCGAGCAGAGTTTACAACCTCAAACCGATTATCTCCCCAACAAATCAGCTCCTCCGCTGAAATTAAAGACATAAAGACTCCCCAGCCATCGGCTACCCAGTGCAAAACAATATCGCATGGTATTTTTTCCCAGCGGAATTCAGAAGAATCACTCGCCCCAGGCGATCTCTCCCAAAGGACAATCCAAATCTTCCCCAGCTCATTCATCGTTCCCCAGCGGAACCTCAAATCCAAATTCCTATCCCCAGCGGAACCTCAAATCCAATTCGTACCCCCAATAGAACTCTTTTCTTTTCCCAAAGAAATGCAATCACTCTTGGGTCAGAATTAACCCCGGTCTTGGATCGTCACCTGAGTTAGGTCAGAATTGACCTCGGTCCTCGGTCGTTACCACTCTTGGGTCAGAATTGACCCCGGTCTTGGATCGTCACCTGAGTTAGGTCAAAATTGGCCTCCGTCCTCGATCGTCACCACTCTTGGGTTAGAATTGACCCCAGTCTTAGATCGTCACCTGAGTTAGGTTAGAATTGGCCTCGGTCCTCGGTCGTCACCATTCTTGGGTCAGAATTGACCCCAGTCTTGGATCGTTACCTGAGTTAGGTCAGAATTGACCTCGTTCCTCGGTCGTCACCACTCTTGGGTCAGAATTAACCCCGATCTTAGATCATCACCTGAGTTAGGTCAGAATTGACCTCGGTCCTCGGTCGTCACCACTCTTGGGTCAGAGTTGACCCCGGTCTTGGATCGTCACCTGAGTTAGGTTAGAATTGGCCTCGGTCCTTGATCGTCACCACTCTTGGGTTAGAATTGACCCCGTCTTAGATCGTTACCTGAGTTAGGTTAGAATTGGCCTCGGTCCTCGGTCGTCACCACTCTTGGGTCAGAATTGACCCCGGTCTTGGATCGTTACCTGAGTTAGGTCAGAATTGACCTCGGTCCTCGATCGTCACCACTCTTGGGTCAGAATTGATCTCGGTCTTGGATCGTCACCTGAGTTAGGTCAGAATTGACCTCGGTCCTCGATCGTCACCACTCGTGGGTCAGAATTGACCCCGATCTTAGATCATCACCCGAGTTAGGTCAGAATTGACCTTGGTCCTCGGTCGTCACCACTCTTGGGTCAGAATTGACCCCTCATTTTGGATTGTCACCTAAATTAGGTCAGAATTGACCTCAATCCTCGGTCGTCACCATTCTTGGGTCAGAATTGATCTCGGTCCTCGGTCATCACCACTCTTAGGTCAGGATTAACCTCGGTCTTTGATCGTCACCTGAGTTAGGTCAGAATTGACCCCGATCCTCGGTCGTCACCACTCTTAGGTCCTCAGAACTGACCTCGACCCTCTAAATTGGTCACCCTCGTTCCTTAGGTCCTCATAACTGACCTCGACCCTCTGAATTGGTCACCCTCGCTCCTTAAGTCCTCGGAATTGACCTCGACCCTCTGATTTGGTCATCCCTGACACGCTCCTTAGGTCCTTAGAATCGACCACGACCCCCTGAATCGGTTATACTCGCTTCCTTAGATCCTCATAATCGACCTCGATCTTATAAATTTGTCATACTCTCTCGAAAGCATCATGCGGTGTTTAATCGACAGCTATCATTTGTTCCAAACTCACTCGTTGAGGGGCTCTGTAGGCACCTCATTCTGTTACCCCCTAACTCTCCTTAGGTCCCTAGTACCTCCACTCATCACCGCAAACCCAGGTCATGTCCCGAGCACTGACCTGGAAGCCATCGGGCACTCCCCGGCTCAGTTTGACCAAAAGTCAAACTCTTCATCTCGATCGAGACTCAATGAATCTTTGAAGGCAACTGAATACCCTTTCCAACGGTCCATCCCGTGCGTGATTCTGACTTACCATGCGGACGAGCGATCTGTTTGCATCCAAAACCTGACCTAGAGGCCACCGGGCTCTCCCGGGCTCTATTTGACCTAAGATAACTCTTCAGATCAACTGAGGCTGATTGAATCTTTGAAGGGAACTAAAAACCCTTTCCAACGGTCCATCCCGTGCGTGATTCTGACTTTCCATGTGGACGAACGATCCGTTTGACTCCGAGAGGTCACCGAAGGCTTCTCGGGCCCGATTGACCAAAGTCAACTCCCTGAACCGGGTCAAAATCTTTATAATGTCGAAGTACATCTCCTAACCTTTCTAACGGTCTGCCCCATGCATGATTCAGACGATCCATTTGCGTCCGAACGATCCATTTGCGTCCAAACGATTCCCCGTCCAACGGACTAACAAAGGCTTCCGAGCCACATTTGACCCAAAGTCAGCTCCCGAACTCAGAAGCGGTCCAAAGGACTTTCGAAGGTTTCTTAAATACCTCTCCAATGGTATTCCCCGTGCACAATTCTGACCAACGGTTTGCCCTCGGCGGCCAATTTTCCAAAAAATCCTAAAGCGCACTGCCAAATGGCAGTTCCCAGACCTTGCCTATCGGCACCTACCGATAGCTAGTGCCATGGAAATGCCGATTGGTAGGCCCCTGGGCCTATAAAAGAGGCCTTGGCCTCATTTGCAAGAGCATCTGAGATCAGAAGCAAAATCACTCTCAGAAAAACCCCAGAAACCTCTCTCGAAGGCAGTGTGATTTCAACTTCCAAATCCCTTTTCACTTCCACTTTTCATCATCCCTTCCATCAAACTTGATTAATTAACCACCCTCCATCACCACCCAAGTGCAAGGGCTTCTTCTCAACATTCAAGATCAAGCTCAAAGTCTCCAAGAAGGTCCATCTTTCTCACCTTTCTCTTCAAATCTTCTTAAATTTGCAATAACTTGTTTTCCTACTTAGCACTTTTATCATCTCATCTCACACATCCTAATATATTTTTTATTTAGTATTATTGCACATCTCTTATTTTCATATAAATAAAAGCCCAAAAATAAACAAAAAAAGAGGGTTTGCTCATAAATTCCAAATAGGGATTCTCACACTTTTTCCACACTCTTCTCATAACTAAAACCTTTTTTCTACACACACGCACACACACACTCACAAATAAGAGATTCCAATTTGGATTTATGGTATAAACCCCACCCCTCGTTTTGTATGCGAACTACGTGGACTTTGATGCCTTTATAGGATACGTAGGTGTCTCGGGGTAAAACCCGAGATTCGAGTCCTTTTCTCACTTTTTCTCTTATTTTTTTTATCTTCTCTTTATCTCATTTTCTATTATATTCTATATATTCGTTCTTAGTGGCGTATTATTCCACACGCGCTATCGTTCCCTCATAACGATCAACGCAAGGGTAATCGCGCAAATCCTATTTTCTACATTAATCTCACATTCCTACGGATGACTCGCTTTGTCTTTCCCATGATACAAGTCGAGGATTCCAACCTCCATTCTATATATACACATGAACACATATCACGGGGGGAAATATAAAGGAAAATAGCAAATATTCATGAGAGACCAAAAGGGCGGAATGGGTGCATAACACCTTCCTATTTCGTAACTAAGCCTCCGAACCCTTCTCGAATCATTTTGGTTTCGCACGCACCAGTATATCTTTGGATGCCGTCCTTCGGGGTGGCTTCCCCTTTTATTTTGTCTGTTTTGAGTAAAATAGACTGGCGACTCTGAATCTCTCTACATTTTCACACCTCACAAATCGACGCCAGCTGAAGCGCTCTCCCGAGAGGGGACGCGCGGAACCTGAAGGATCCTTTTTCCCTCCGCGGTGGGGATCGGGGATGGCCACATATTAGATTAGGGATAATTGAGATTTAATATAGTTAATGTATGTAAGGGTTAATATGTCTTAAAATGAGTAAAGGTTAAATATGTGTTATACCACTTTTATGAATGGAGATCCATAGTGTGACCCCGTAGAATTGTGTCAGAATATTTACGAATTTATCTTAATTCGTTAGTGAGGGTTGTGTACGTTATTGTTAGGGTCAAATTATTCATGACACGTGGACTAATGAGATAGGGACGCATGTACTCATAAGTATACATATCATGGTGCATTTATACTTGGTCAGCTCCAGAAATACTTGGTCGGCATACTAGCTGACCGATGTAAGAAGATGAACCGTCAAGAAGAAGAAAGTTCACTCATATGGGGATTATCAATAGTTAATCCACACCCGTCCTAGAAGATAAGTAATCTCATTTATTGTATATCGGTACAAATTATTGAATATATAAAAGGCATTCCGTCCCTTGGTTTCCAAACCACTAGAAATATATCATTTCCCTTAGCTCAAGGGACAAGATAATTGTGCACAAGTAAGACTGCACAAAGTTCTATGTAACCACCGTCAATAGTAATACTATAACCGTGGACGGAGACTTTTCCTTAGTTGAACCACGTTAAAAATCTTTATTGTTTTGTTTATTTTCTTCCTTATTACTTACATAATTATCTGGGATTACAAAATTAGTAATTTATAGCTAAGATAATATTTATACCAATTTTGGATGTCAACAGATTGTCATCGTCCATGGGAACGAATGCTTGTCATCGTTCTCTACCAATCCTTTTCACTTGTTTACCTTGAAAGATTTCTAAGGGATGATGGACGTTCCTGAAAGAAGTCTTGTAGCTTTAGGTAATGATTTTAACCCATATGCTCCCCCTAGTATAGAAAATCTTCAAGGAATCTTAATCAATCTTACCATTGGTAAGAAGCAATGCAAGATACAGTGAGGCAATTATCCAAAACATTGCAAGATAAGTCTGCAAACACACCATCCCAGAGGTAGATGACTCCTCTTACTCCCAGAAATGAGAGTAATTATTCCAGGTCTTCACGTGACAAATCTTATCTCCTAAAAGAAACTTCATCCATTTGATCTATTGATTACTATAATGGCTGGTCTTTCACTTCCGATCATCCAAGTGTATTAGAACTATTAAGCAAGGGTTATACTTTTGATTGTTTGGGTCCCAAAAAAATCAAAGGTCATCATAGAGAACCAATTAAGTCTCATGAGCACCAAAAAGGGATCATTCAGGTCTAGAACTAGCATATGGGGATCCGAGCATGTGGAACAGACTTACCAGGAAGAGAGCTTAGCACAAATGCACAGTAAGACCACTAAAGTCGCGTTAGTCCAGTTCAAACCATAAGATCACTCTTAAAAGGGGTCAATACAGTGATTGGAGGATCTTTTAGGGGAAATGTCTAAGACCAAGAATCCTCTGCGAATGAGTTTGGTGAAAATATCTCCCATTCATCCCAGCCATTATGGATTACCCTACACCCTCCAAATTCAAACCACTAATAGTTGCACTTAAGTATGATGGAAAAATTGATCATATCCTTTATGTTGAAAAGTACCAGGTTGTTGCTAATATTTATTCTGTTCCTAGTGTGATGCGGTGCCGAGCTTTCTCAAGTACAATCATTAGTCCAACCCAAATATGATATAATAATCGACTTCAAGGATGAATTTCCAATTTTCATCTGGTTGACTAACTATTCATCAGTAATTTCTCCTTTGGAGCCGATCAAGAGAGTAGCCCATTTATTGAGTGTTCGCTAGCGACCAGGAGAAACTACTCGGGAATATATTACTCGTTTTAATAATGAGAAATTATAAGTGATAGATTAGGAAGAGAAAACTATAATTACTGCCTTGATGAGTGGATTGCTTCCTTAAATGATGTATTATGCATTGGTGAAAGAACCTCCAAAAAACATGACTGAACTGATGGCAAAGGATGGTAAAATCATGAATGCTGAAGAAGATATGGCTGCTAATCAAGCCCTAGGGAGAAAATCTGAAGGCCAGAAGAGCTCGGAGAAGAAGGATTAGAAAGATAAAAAGACCAAGAAACCAAATAATTACGAGGAATATACTCCAGTTACTATAGGTGTGCATTATATCTTAGAGGAGATTAAGGGAACTAAGGACTTGAAGTGTCATAGGAAATTAAAATCACCACCCAACTAGAAGGATATGTCTAAATACTGTGGTTTTCGTAAAGACCATAAGCATACAGCTGATAACTGCCTTGCCCTAAAAAATTAAATTTAATTGCTCATTCATCGAGGAAAATAGACAAAGTTTATTAATCGAACGGAAGGTCAAGACACGAGAGGAAGATCAGAGTCCCCTTTCAAAAAAAAAGATGACAAGAAAAGAGGTCAAGATGACAATTCTGAGGATAACCTTGACTTGCCAAAGAAACTTAGGGAGCCTGACATTAAGGTGGGCGTGATATCACTTGGTTGTCATTTCATTGCAGGAGGAAATGCGGGAGGTGGAGATAAAGTCACTAAGAGAAGGCCTGTTAAAATGAGGCCAAAGCTTGTTCTTATAATAGACGAATCAACTTATCAGACGAGACATATGGTTGGACAAGAAAGAAGAATAAAGGAAACTTAGTCATCAAATGTCCAATAATGACTTATCACGAGTGATATACCCTCACAAGGATCTGCTAGTCGTCACCTTTCGGGTACATGAGGCAAGGGTTTTCATAGTTGTCATGGATAATGGTAATTCAATAGATGTTATGTTATATAATTTCTTTTTTATAGCCTGGGAATACGAGATATCAAACTAGAACCCTATCACATGCCTTTAATCGGGTTCTCCTGAGAAAAGGTTTATCCTTTAAGAACTGTTAACTTAGAAGTTTTGATCGACACTTGTCCAGCAAGCAGAGATGGGAAAATTCGCCTTTTCATTTTGGACAAAAAATTTCCCTCACCCTATAATATGATCCTCTACAGAATCAGACTAAAAACTTTGATGCAGTACTGCCTACAGTTCATCAGTGTCTGAAGTTTTCCACTCACTATGGGATCGACATAGTGAAAGATAAATAAGTGGAGGTTAGAAAGTGCTACTAACACCACCACTTACCGAATCTATACTCTGGACCCCCTAGAGGAAGCCGATTTAGTCAAAGGGCTGGTCGTGGAAGCCATAGAAACCATCATACTAGACAATGAAGTATAGATAGGACAACCGAAATGGGCTCAACCCTAGAAATATCCCTCAAATAGGTATGAATTACATTCCTTAAAGAATGAAAAAGCGTGTTTTCCTAGAGCCACGAGGATATGCCCGAAATTAACCCAAACTTCATATGCTGTGAATTTAACATTAGTAAGGATGCTAAGTTGATCAAGCAGAAGCTCAGGGTATTTAGCCTCAAGAAAAATGTGGCTATCCAAGAAGAGGTAGACAAATTGCAGAAAGCTCAATTCATTGAAGATGTCAAATACCCTGACTGATTAGCCAATGTAATGATGGTCAAGAAGAAGAGCAATAAATGGAGAATGTGCATGGATTTCATTGACCTCAATAAAGCATGCTTAAAAGATCACTTTACTTTGCCAAGGATTGATGAGTTGGTAGATGACACAATAATTCAGGACCTACTAAGCTTTATGGATGTCTATTCTGGATATAATCAAATCAAAATAAAGACCAAGGTTAAAGAAAGTACATCATTTATCACTAGTCGAGGAACTTACTACTGGAATGATATGACTTTCGGGCTTAAAAACGTTGGATCAACATAGCAAAGGCTAGTAAACAAGGTTTATAAAGAGAAGGTTGGGAAGAATATGGAGGTTTATGTTAATGACATGATCAACAAAAGTAAGAAGGCATTCAATCACATCCAAGACCTTAGACATACATTTGACCAACTTGAAAAACATAAAATGAAGCTCAACCTGACCAAATGTGTGTTTGGCATACATGAAGGAATGTTTTGGGGATTTATTGTGAATTAGAGAGGAATCGAAGCTAATCCAAATAAAATAACGACATTGATTGCTAAGAAATTTCCAACATACATGAAGGATGTACAAAAATTAAGTAGAAGAGTGGCCACCCTCAATCAATTCATATCCCGAGCTACTAAAAAATTCTCACCATTCTTCAAAGTTCCTAAGAAAATCTTCAAATGGAATGGGGAATGCGAAATGCCTTTCGAGATTTAAATAAGTATTTGGGATCCCTATAACTTCTTTCCTGACCAACGCTGGGGGAGAAATTGTATTTATATTTGGCTATCTTAGAATCTGCTGTTAACTTGGAATTAGTAAGAATGGAAGGTGGAGTTCAAAAGTCGATGTATTACACTAGTAAATATTCAATGGAGAAGAAATCAAGTATCCACCCCTGGAAAAACTGGCCTTTTCTCTTATTGAAGCTTTAAGGAGGATGAAGCCATACTTTCAAGCGCATACTATCGTGGTTTACACAGATTTACCTCTGCTCCAGGCGCTTCACGAGCCAAAGAAATTATGGAGATTGATGTCCTCAGAAGTAGAGTTAAAAGAATGCAAAAGTATTTATGAGTTCAGAATCACGCTGAAGGGACAAACTATAGAATATTTCATCATTGAATTCACATATCCATAAATGGTCAATAACCCAAGTTTTTCTATCGAGCATAGTTTCTTAAAAAAAAGCTCCATGCCAAAGCAAACTGAAGTTACCACTGTAGACACCCCATTCTGTTACCCCCTAAACTCTCCTTAGGTTCGTAGCACCTCCCTTTATCACTACAGATCTAGGTCATACCCCGAGTACCGACCTAGAAGCCATCGGGCACTCCCAGGCTCCATTTGACCAAAAGTCAAAGTCTTTAGCTCGACCGAGACTGAATGAATATTTGAAGGGCAGTGAAACCCCTTTCCAACGGTCCGTCCCGTGCACGATTCCAACTTACCATGCGGACGAACGACCTGTTTTCCCTCAAAACTCAATCCGGAGGCCAGCGGCCACTCTCGAACTCCCTTTGACCTAGGTCAACTCTTCATCTCGACCGAGACTGAATGAATCTTTGAAGGACACTGAAACCCCTTTTCAACGATCCATCCCGTGCACTATTCTGACTTACCATGCGGAAGAACGATCCGTTTGACTCCAAAAGGTCACCGAATGCTTCCAGGGCTCGGTTGACCAAAGTCAACTCCCCAAACCTGATCAAACTCTTTGAAATGTTGAAGTACATCTCCTAACCTTTCCAACGGTCCGCCCCATGCGCGATTCAAACTTACCATGCGGACGAACGATCTGTTTGCGTCCGACGATTCCCCGTCCAATGGATTGATGAATGCTTCCGAGCCATATTTGACCCAAAGTCATCTCCCAAACCTGGGAGCAGTCCAAAGGACTTTTGAAGGTGTCTGAATTACCTTTCCAACGGTCCACCCCATGGACGATTTTGATCAACATTTTGCGATCTGCTGCCGATTTTCCAAAAAGGCTTGAAAGACACTGCCAAACGGCAGGTCTTAGACCGTGCCTATCGACAGTGTGCCTAAACGCACATGCCGATTGTCAGGAATAGGGCTATGCCAATCGGCAATGCCATGGGCCTATAAAAAGGAGGGCTTGACCTCATTTGCAAGGGGAGCCCAAATCTAAAACATATCACTCTCAGCAGATCCAGAAAATCTCTCTCGAAGTTAGCGTGATTTCCACACCCAAATCCCTTTTCAACCTTCAGTTTTTACCATCCTTTTCATCAAAATTGGTGAATTCAGTACCCTCCATCATCATCTAAGTTTAAGGGATGCTATCTATCATTCAAGATCTAGCTCAAGATCTTCAAGAAGGTCCAATTTTCTCAACTCTCTCCTTGAATTCTCATAAATTCGCAATAACTTATTTTATTACTTAGCACTTTTATTATCTCATCTCACACATCCTAATATGCTTTTTATTTAGTATTATTGCACATCTCTTATTTTCGTATAAATAAAAACCCAAAAAAATAAGAAAAAGAGGGTTTGCTCATAAATTCCAAACGGGAATTCTCACACTTTTCTTATACTTCTCTCACAACTAAAACACTTTCTTCTACACACACACATATACACAAATAAGAGAATTCCCTGATTGGATTTATTGGATAAACCCCACCCCTCGTTTTGTATGCGAACTACGTGGACTTTGATGCCTCTATAGGCTACGTAGGCATCTCGGGGTAAAACCCGAGACTCGAGTCCTATTTTTACTTTTCATCTAATTTTCTATTTTCTCTAATCTCCATTCTCTTATATTATATATATTCATATATTTGTTCTCAGTGGCGTATTATTCTACATACGTTATCGTTCCATCATAACGGTAAATGTACGGATAATCGCGTAAATCCTATTTTCTAATATCATTTTTAAACCTTCCTACGGATGCCTCGCTTTACCTCTTCCATGGTATAAGTCGATGATTCCTATCTCCACTATATATACACATGCACACACTTCACGGGGAAAATAAAAAAAGGAAAATAGCAAAAACCCATAAGAGACCGAAAGGGCGGAATGGGTGCCTAACACCTTCCCATTTCGTAACTTAGCCTCCGGACCCTTCTCGAATCACTTTGGTTTTGTATGCACCAGTATGTCTTTGGATACTGTCCTTCGGGATGGATTCCCCTTTTCTTTTGTCTGTTTTGAGTAAAATAGACTGGCGACTCTAATCTCTCTACATTTTTAACCTCACCTCAAATGACATCGATCTAAGCGCTCCCGAGAGGGACGCGTGGGACCTAAGGATCCTCACTCTCACGCAGCCCTCCCGCCGCGAGGATCAGGTTCCGGGAAGGATGGCCACAGTGGTGACTTTACTAGGGATTTTCTTCTTTTGAGGGCTAGACTCTATTTATGTGGGTGTTATGTTTGCTTATATTCTCCCCCATTTTGCATGTTCCCCTTTATTACTCATGTGTACCCCATGCTTATGCTTCTATTCACACTTGTAGAAAATTCTCCATGTACACTTCGTACCACGTGCACCTAGGGTCACATATATCCACATGATGCACGCATCACCCATCCATACTTGGTATACCATTGCTACTTGTACTTTGCTCCCTGTTTGGCATAATCAAGAAAGATATTCTTATAAGACACTAATAAGAGAATCATGCATGATTCACACGACATCACCAAAGAGCATTGTTATTGAACAAATTTTTACCCAGTAACTGGAGGGTCACTTCGTGATGGGCGCTGGTCCGGTAGGGTGCAGTTAGCCTAAGCAATATGACTCTCACCTTCCATTGGCCAAGTACCTTCGACGTATATCGAACGGTTCCCCCGCATCGTACCGCTTGACCAAAGTCATGACGGGAGGTATATCGCAGGGAATTCATTCATATACGCAGAGTATATCGAATTCGCTCTCACACGTACCGTCCCCACGAGGTATATGGTGAGGCAATTCACGTACACTCAGGTATATCAAATGGCTTGTCCACAAGTACCGATTGCTCGCAAGAGCAAGACGTATATCGTGGAAGTCACGCCAAAGGGAGGAATCCTTTCCAATTCACCCAACCAACTGCATACCCTCATATAGGTGTCAACCCTAGGACACACATGTTAGATTGTCGATTTCAACCCGAAACTCTGTCAAAATTCTGGATTGGCTTGCCGCTCGAATTTTTGCGCATTTTTAAAACGGGACCCTGTCCGTGTGCCGAGTCACCAGTCCAGCCATAGCTTTGCATATATTACAAACCTAATTTTTCCAGGATCGGGTCCCGTCTGGCATTTTATTTTGCATTTAAGAGAATTTAATACAAGTGAGAACATAATAATTATAATAATCATGCTGAGACCGTCTCCCAAAAACATTTCCCTTTTCTTTATCAAAAATCCAAAAACATTTCTCCTCCCTTTATCAAAAATCCAAAAATATTTTGTCTTTCCCTCTCAAAAAGAAAAAAATATTTTCATCCCTGTTTCCTCAGAAAAAATAAAATAAACATGAACCCCATTTTTGCACCTTCTCAGGTCGATCGCAAACCCTTGGCCTGGCTCCTTATTGGCTTTAGTCTTCAGCCCAGTCACCCCGGAGTTCCTTATATTCCCCTATTACTCCTTCCGAGTCCAGAATCCATTTGCCTTCCATGGAGAATACAAATCAAGTACCCGTTGTGCAGCCAAATCTAACGGCAGTTCTAGCTCAGCTTGTGTCCAAGATTGACAACCTCCAAACCGAGGTCCGAGAGATGCAACGAAACTAGGTTCCCATTCCTCAAGAGCCTGAAGCCCTATTTCCTCGCACTGTGGATCCACCCAAGCCTATCTAGGTTCCCGAAGAGTATCATCACGCTCCTCGTGCCCCTCCTGCTAATGGCCCGCCGCCTGCCTAGCTTTCGATGCCAAATCTTGCCCAGCATGGGGTAACTTCCCTATGATCATTAATCCAAAAGAAGAAGAATTGAACAAAGTCAAAAAAGACCTCAAGATACTCACTAAGAAGTTTAACCAAGTCAGAATCTCAGGGAATTACATGGACTACACCTACATGTCTTCTTATCCTAAAGAGAGGTTACCCGAGAAGTTCAAGATGCCAAATATCAAGAAATTCAGAGGAAGTGGACCCCCGATTGTTCATATCTGAAGTTATCACCGGTCCATGACTCTACTAGGGGATTATGAAGAAGTGATGGCCCAATTGTTCAACAAACTTTGAAGGATAGCACCCTCTGATGGTTTTCGTCTCTTGAAGAATCCAAAATTCGTAGCTGGGAGGATGTAGCCCGAGAATTCATGTCATAGTACAAATATAATGAAGATCTTGAGGTCATCCACCATGATTTAGAGCTGCTCAAACAGAACCCTGGTGAATCAGTCAGTAACTTCATCTCCCGATGGAGGGAAAAAGCAGTAACCATGACCAATCGATATTTCGAGGAAGAACAAGTCATCATAGTGAAGAAGAACTTCCTACCCATGTCCGAGAAACGATGGGAGGACAATACTATCCCCACTTTCGAGCTCTCAGGGAAACAGGAGTAGAAATCGAGGAGGGTCTTGCCAAGACAGAAGTTGAACCAAAAAAGGTGTCCGGACAGTTCACCCCTAGAAAATATGATAAGCCTGCCAGTGCTACAGTCTCAGCCATCAACAACATCTGTCAACCAGCCACATCATGGGCACCAGAAAGCTGCCTTGTCCCAGTCTGAAAGGAGTACACCAAGCTCCATGCTCCCCTCTCCAAAGTTTATCAAGCCCTGTTAAGCCGAAACCTCATCAAAACCTTGGATCCCCGTCCATTGCCAAATCCACTCCCACGAAACATCAAGGCAGATGCTCATTGTGCCTTTCACCAAACTGCTGGCCATACCACCGACCAATGCTTTCAACTCCGAAATGTAATCCAAGGTCTAATTGATCGGGGTACCATCGCCCTACAAGCCAATCCTAAGACAAACACTACTCACAGCCCACTTCCAAATCATACCAATGCCATATTTCTAAAAGAGAACTCAAAATTTGATCCCTCAACTCAAATCACACCCATATACTTTCCTAAACCTCTCCAAATTTACCCATATTTCCTCATACATCCTACTAGCCTCGCTGATCAGGCACTGTCACTCCTTACCAGAGCATACATTGTTGTCCGTACCCATTCTAAAAATGAAAACATGGAATTGTCAGAGGTGTTAAACCAACTCCTAGAGTTGCGGCTAAAATTGACCCCACAAATGATCATTGACTGCCAGAGATTTAGTACGCTGTTCTTGGAAGCACGAAAATGGGTCCGAGAGTAAGATAATTGGCTAGTACCGACCGATGAGGTCAGCCTGGATGATGTCGTCCAGATTATGGCAGAATTATTCAAACAAACCAACACATTTATAGTATGACCAAGTTACTTGCTGCTTTGAAGCTACAGGGGCAACTCGTCCCTTCACCCTTACACATCCCCACATAATGGGATGACATGTATGAAGAAGCCGTTGAATTTGTGGAATGCATTGAATTTGCATAGAAAGACATAATTATTTCCACTGGATGGGGGGAAGAATTTGGAGATTCAAATGAAGAACAAGCTTTCAAAAAAACTGGCCCGGTAGTCGACATGTGTGGAATGATATCATTTAAAGAACTCCTCGGAGAAATAAGCAAGGTGGCAGAACAATCCGAGATCGAAGAGGAAACGTGATTCATGTTCTTCCCTTCTTCAGTAAATCACATGACCAGATCAGGGAAGCATTACCAGATCCCAAACTCACTACCAGCCAATAACAAAGGGAAGGGCGTGGAAAACCTTCCTATGTTAGAAATGACCCTCGAGGAGAGCAAGATCCTCAATCAATTGAAGAAAACCCAAGCTAACATCACTCTATGGGGGCTTTTTATGTCTTCTCAGCTACACATAAATGATTTGAACAAGTTGCTCACTGGACCCACAGTCCATCCCTCTACCACACCAGAAGAAGCGGTAAATTTGGTCGGATACCTGACCTCTACCCGAATGCTATCCTTTTTTGAAGAAGAAATCCCCAATATTGGGCCAAACCACAATCATGCACTCAACATCTCCACCGAAGTTATGGGCAAGGTCGTGCCACTCTCTCTTGTCGATAATGGATCCTCCTTGAATGTCTGTCCACTGAGAACCTTCAAATGTTTAGGCCTGAAAGAAAGCGACCTCGCTCCAACCTCCACTGCTGTGCGTGCTTATGATAATACTCGTCGGGAGGTGATGGGATCCATAAAGTTTATAATAGGGGCTGGCCTTATAAATCATGTCATTGAATTCCAAGTTATTGACATCCAAGCTTATTTCAATCTGTTACTCAGATAACCTTGGATCCACAGTATCAAGGGCGTGTCTTCCTCACTCCATTATAAATTAAAGTTCTTCACCGACGGACGTGTCATTACCATCTTGGGCAATGAAGACAATGTAGATGGTGCAAGTAACAACATCCCAATCCTTGAGATATAGCACGGGTCAAATGGTATGCTCCTATCAGGGTTTCGAGTTGAACCACTCCTACTCCCGACAGGGGACGACTTTAAAGAAAGAGTTTGTCCAGAATATGACCCTCATGGTAACGTCAATGTGATTCAAATGTTCAGATACATGCACTTCATGCCCGAACTGGGGCTAGGACAAAGAAAATAAGGAATACTTAAGCCGATTGAACTAAAGAAGGCTTTCCCTCCTGTGGTTTGGGGTATCAACCGTCAGAACAAGAGCTCAGAATGATCCGCCAATCTCGACCAAAGAGAGGATTAGACTGCATCCAGACTATCCCAAGTGACTCCTTGAACGGAAGATTCATCAAAGAGGGTGAGGACTTCCCCTTTTACGGGTTTTCAGAACTATGGTATGACCATACAAACAAGAAGATGAAGCCTGGAATGGAGATATTTTTTAAGACAGCTACCCATGGGCCGAGAGTTCCCAACACCATTTACAATCGCTCATCAAAGATACCGAAGAGACTGAGGAAAGTGACTCTGAAGATTCCTTCAGCTTACAGACACTAGGGCTAACACTCTGCATGGTTCACTCAGGCAATACATCTCCGGATCCATCCCAACTGATTAAAGATGCTGATACACCTCTCCTCAACTGGCATGCTGCGCCAGTTCTACTTGCTGAAATATCCCGTAATCCCAATGTTTACCCCATTTCTTCTGTTGTTTATCCTTGCTAAAATGTAATCGAGTCCTCATTTGACGAGGTTCTCAATGTTGTTTTTCCTTTCAATGAAATAAACGAATATTTTGAGTATCTTGTTGTGCCTTACATTAACTGTTTGGATTCTAATCAAACTTTTGATGATGATGATTTTACGAATGAACAATTCTTAATTGATCTAAATAAGGTTAATAATAAACAACATAACCGCATTCAAGTTAATGAAGAAGACACTATTGTTATTAACCTCGGTTCTAGTAGCCAACTGCACGAGATTAGGATAGGGGCTACCCTCGACGAGTATGAGCATGCACAACTCAAAGAATTACTAAAGGAATTCGTGGATTTCTTCACATGGTCCTACGACTATATGTCTGGCATTGATCTTGAAATAACTCAGCCCGAGATTCCCACTCTCCCAGATTACAAGTCGGTCAGACAAAAGTTGAGAAAACTCCGCACCGAATGGTCGCTCAAAGTCAAAGAAGAGGTGGTCAAGTAGTTGAACGTAGGCTTCATTCGCGTGATAGAATATCCCACGTTGCTAGCCAACATAGTGCCCGTGCTGAAATTAGGAGGAAAAGTTCGGATGTGTGTAGACTACCGGGACTTGAATAAAGCCTCTCCAAAGGATGATTATCCGTTACCCAATATCGACATGATCGTGGACAACACAACCAGTCATGCTCTTAAGTCATTCATCGATGGGTTTACTGGATACAACAAAATCAAAATGCAGCCAGACCACCAAGAGAAAACTGCATTCATCACCCCATGGGGGACCTTTGCTACACCGTCATGCCATTCAGTCTCAAGAATGCTGGGGCTACCTACCAAAGGGCTACTACAACCATCCTGCAAGACCTGATTCACAAGGAGGCCGAGGTTTATGTGGATGATATGATTGTCAAGTCCAAAACTAGAGAAGGTCATGCTCCTGCTCTCCGAAAGTTCTTCGAACGACTACAGCAGTATCAGATGCGACTTAATCCACAAAAGTGTGTCTTCGGCGTTACAAAGGGAAAACTCTTAGGATTCATGATCAGTGAGAAGGGGATAAAAGTAGATCCCGCCAAGTTGAAGGACATACTCGAGATGCCACCACCCCAAACAGAGAAAGAAATCCGAGGTTTTCTTCGAAAATTACAATATATCAGTCGGTTCATCAGCCAGCTAACCTCCACCTGCGAACCTATCTTTAAGCTCCTCCAAAAAGATTCAACCAAGGTTTGGAACGAGGTCTGCCAAGAAGCTTTTGACCAAATCAAACAATATCTAACCCAACCTCCGGTACTCATGCCACCACAGCCTGGTCTCCCTTTGCTCCTATACCTAACCATAACCGACACTACAGCTGGGGCTTTGCTAGCCCAATACCTCGAACACTCTCGCAAAGAAGGAGCCATCTATTATGCTAGTTGTAAATTGGATGGGTACGAGGTCAACTACACTACTTTAGAAATGGCATGTGTCGCACTCGTCTGGGTTACCCAAAGGTTGTGACATTACATGCTCGCCTTCCCCATTAAACTTTTATCCCGAATGGATCCCATCAAATACCTTCTTGAAAAACTCACCTTATCCAGCCGAATGGCTCGATGATTGATGCTCCTAACCGAGTTTGATATCGTGTATGTCATATAAAAAGACTTTAAAGGAAGAGCCATCACTGACTACCTCGCTGACTACCCTGTAGAAGAAACAGATGTTTGGATCTCCGAATTCCCAGATGAAAATGTCCTCTGCACCACTCAAGACTGCCTCCGATGGAAAATGTTCTTCGATGGCGCTGCTAACAAAAAGGGATATGGCATTGGGATACTTCTGGTTTCCCCAGATGACTCTCATACTCCTATCGCCATCAAGATGGATTTCCCTTGCACCAACAACATGACAGAATACGAAGCATGCATAGTGGGATTCAAGGCCGCTCTCAAGAAAAGTATTCAATACCTTGATGTATATGGGGATTCTTCCCTCATCACCGGTCAAGTTCTCAGAAAGTGGAAAGTCAAGGATGAAAAGATCCAACCCTTTCATGCCCAATTAGAAGAGTTAGCCTCCCAAGAACGCTGGGGATACCTACCAGAGGGCTGCCACAACCATCCTGCATGATCTGATTCACAAAGAAGTTGAGGACTATGCGGATGATATGATTATCAAGTCCAAAACTAAAGAAGGTCATGTTCCTTCTCTCTGAAAGTTCTTCGAACGATTCTGACATTATCAGGTGAGACTCAATTCGCAGAAATGCATCTTCGGCGTTATCTTGGGATTCATGGTTAGTAAGAAAGGGATAGAAGCAGATCCCGCCAAGCTGAAAGTGATACTCCAGATGCCACCTCCCCGAATAGGGAAAGAAGTCCGAGGCTTCCTCGGGAAATTGCAGTACATCAGCCGATTCATCAACCAGTTAACCTTCATCTGTAAACCTATCTTCAAAATCCTTCGAAAGGATTCAACTAAGATTTGGAATGAGGCATGCCAAGAAGATTTTGACCGAATCAAATAATATCTGACCCAACCCCCGGTACTCATGCCACCACAACCTGGTCTCCCCTTGCTCCTATACCTAACCATAACCGACACTGTAGATGGGACTCTGCTAACCCAATACCTTGAAGATGCTTGCAAAGAAAGGGCCATATATTATGCCAGTCATAAATTGGCCAGGTACGAGGTCAACTACACTGCTTTGGAAAAGACGTGTATCACACTTGTCCGGGTCACCCAAAAGTTGCGGCACTACATGCTCGCCTTCCCCATCAAACTTGTATCCCGAATGCACCCCATCAAATACCTTATTGAGAAACCCGCTTTGTCCAGCCGAATGGTCTGATGGTTGATGCTCCTAGCCGAGTTCGACATTGTGTATGTCACGCAGAATGCCATGAAAGGAAGAGCCATATTTGACTACCTCGCTGATTACCCCGTAAAAGAAGTCGATGTCTGGGTATCTGAATTCCCAGATGAAAACATCCTTTACACTGCTCAAGATAACCTTCGATGGAAAATTTTCTTTGATGACGCTGCCAACAAAAGGGGATATGGCATTGGGATACTTCTGATCGCCCCAGATGACTCTCACACTCCCATCGCCATCAAATTAGATTTCCCCTGCACCAATAACATGACTGAGTACGAGGTGTGTATGGTAGGCCTCAAAGTTGATCTCAAGAAAGTTATCCAATGCCTAGATGTCTATGAGGATTTCGCCCTCATCATCTGTCAAGTGCTCAAAAAATGGAAAGTCAAGGACGAGAAACTCCAACCCTTCGATTCCGACTTAGAATAACTAGCTTCCTAATTCCAAGATATCACCTTCCATTACCTATCTCGAGCAAAGAATAACCTAGCCAATGCCCTTGCTACCCTGGCCTCCATGGTCGACATGCCCGAAGGAATTACAATGACGCCCTTCCTTATTCAAAAGCAAGACAAACCAACCCACTGCTACCACATTGAGATCGTCAACACAAAAGGTCCTGAGCTAGCCAATTGTTGGTACTATGATATCTGGCACCTCTTCAAGAATGGTAGGTATCCCGAGGGTTCCAACAAGAAAGATCGAGCAACCTTGTGAAGACTGGTTGCCCAGTACATCATCTACCATAAAGCACTGCTCAAAAGAAACTTCGATGGAACCCATCTACACTGCATCGCATGGGCTGACATTGAAAAGATAATGCCAAAGATCCATAGTGGGGAATGGGACCCCACATGAATGGTCACATAATTGCCAAGAAGATAATCTAACAGGGATACTACTGGACCACCATGACCAAAGATTGCACCACCTATGTCCGGAGATGCCTCAAATACCAACAATTCTCCAACCTTCAGCATATACCTTCGCATGAATTATATAACATGACCTCTCCCTGGCCATTCTCCACCTGGGGATCGACATTATAAGGAAGGTTACACCAAAGGCTTCCAATGGGCATGAGTTCATCCTAGTTGCCATTGAGTACTTCACCAAATAGGTCAAAGCTGAGTCATACGCAGTATTGAACGCTAAGAAAGTGGCCAAATTCATAAAGAAAAATATCATCTGTGGATATGGGGTCCCGCACGAGCTACTATCAGATAACGTCTTGCATTTCGAGGCAGAAGTCATAAAGTTGGTCAACGAATATGGGATTTAGAGACACAAATCTTTTCCCTACCGTCCTCAGACCAGTGGTGCGATTGAAGCTGCCAACAAGAACCTCAAATCCATCATCAACAAGATGACCAAAAGTTGTCGGGATTGGGCCGATCGGATCCCGTACGCCCTCTGGGTCTATCTAACCTCAATTCGAACCTCTACTGGGGCTACCCCTTACTCTCTAGTTTACGGTATGCAAGCAGTACTACCCGTGGAGATGGAAATACCCTCGTTGTGCGTCATGCTTGAAAGCGAGGTCAGTAAAGAAGACTGGTGCCAAAGCCGTCTTGAAGAGCTGAACCTCCTAGAAGAAAGGAGATTAAAAGAACTTTACCACATACAAGGGTACCATTGCCGAATAGAAAGATCATTTAACAAGAGAGTCAAGGACCGTGGTGTCCAAGAAGGGGCCCTAGCCCTCAAAGAAATCATAGAACCCATCTGGGACCCTAGAGGGAAATTCAAGCCCAATTGGAGTGGCCCCTACATTATTAAGAAGATCTTATCCGGCGGTGCCGCCATGCTCACCGACTTAGATGGGTAAGAGATGTCTCGTCCAGTCAACCAAGACCGTCTCAAGAAATTCTACCCCTAGTCCGAAATCTCGGTGCGCTGCGACTCTTCTCGTCTCCCATCTATTCTGGAAAAAAAATCTCTTCATTTCCTTCTACCCAGAGCTACGTGGGCTTGATCCTACGCAAAAAACCATTTTCAAACAAATTAAAACTTAACAAAAACCCCAGAGGTACGTAGGCATCTCATACACCTTACGTGAGCACAACCCTTTCTTTTTCACAAAATACTATTCTTTTCTTATCTCCGAGAACGATAATCAATTCCAACATATACTTGAACAAAAGGATTATGTACGCCTTAGCGATCGGTATAGATAATTCAAACAACACAAAACTCATCAAAGGCACAACTGGATGATCAGAAACTTGTTTATTTCCTTAATAAGAAATTTCAGTACAGATTACATAAGAAAAGTAACGGATAACTCCCTTCCCCTACCCTCCTAAAAAAGATAAATAAAATCCCCACATTTATTCCCCACAATAAACTCTCCAAGAGTCCTATCCACAGCTACCAAAAGAGCCTGCTCCGTCATCATCATCTACATCCTGGGGTCCCCAAGTTTCCCCTGCCTGAACAGAGTGTGGCAGACACTCCATGGACCGATAGGCTCGAACCAGCTTCAGAAAAACCACAACACCCCCTTCCATGATGTCAAAAGAAGCAAGACACTTTTGTCCAGTCTCCACTACCAACATCTTGCTAACTACTCTCCTCCACAACCATTTCATATAATCTCCAGGGATATGCCAAACTCTCCCAATAGACTGAGAGGGACGGGTCGACGGACGCCGATTCTCCCACAGAGAGCCAAGCCGCATGCGCAGACGCTCAATCAAACCCTCTATCAGAAATAAATTTAGTGCTTGAGGTGGCACGACTTATGCCCAGCCAAATTGGCGCAGAAGACACCAAGGAAAATAAAAAGGGGTTTGTTAGAGACCAACCAACCGTACATATGAGTATTCTCCTAGCTCTAGAACAGGAAACAATTGTCCCCACCAAGGCACTGACCAGTACAAATTTCGAGCCCCATGCTCCACAAACCAATTCTCCCAGCTCGTAATATCCAGGCCAATGTAGGAGAAGTGGCACGAAAAGAAGTTAAATACAACCGACAAAGGATAATTTGGAAGAGTCACTAGGCGGAGTCTTTCAGACAACCACATGAATAGCATCATGGGGCTACCCCGCAGGAAGTCAGAATGACCTTCTCACCAGGCATCCAGACCGAGCATCACCGCCGTAGGATTGCGACGGTATGACATCCATGAAGTAACGGCTACAAGTTGTGACTCCACCAGTAGTTCCTCAGTCACCAGCTGTAATTTTGAAACTAGGCCCAGAGCAACGGCTCCAGCACAACCAACATCACCTACTTCCTGTAAATGCATGGAGTGCAACACCGCCGAGAGGGAAATCATTCCTCCAACAACCAGTGATCTAGCCGCCGAAGCCAAAATGTGAAGAAGCCCAACCAGCAAATCCCTGGGAGAATGGGAAAATTTAGGTAAAGCCGCAGCAACACTGGGATTTATCCCCAGCATGGAAGAAAAGTCCTCGAAGGTAAGACAAACTTCATCTAAAACAAAACGGAATACATGGTCTTTAGGGTACCAAAATTGTACCGCCGCCATCAGCATGTTCCACTCAATGGACCAGTTGCGCCACAAAGAGACTCGACACATATTGAAAGCATCATAGTTGATGTTATAAGAGAACATCGCTTCCAAGGCTTCGAGGTAATTATAAAACTCAATGCTACCAGGGAGACCCATCTTGCAAGACTAAGAGATAGTAGGTAAGAAGATAAGAATGCGAAGGTGTGATGGAAACACTCCACCCTTACCCATTTTTTATACTTGAGAACCCTCACAAAAGACATAATCCCTGCAGAAATCGGAGGGAGCCCTACCCCACAAAGTACCAAAGGCTGAAGAGGAAACTAATCAAAACCTTTGAATTGATGGGACTGGACTTGACTGCCGATAGGCAGGGCAAGGTGCTTACCGATCGGCAACACCCCATTTTTGAAAATTTTCCTTTTTCCTCTTTTGTCAAAATAAAAAAAACCCAATAAAAATTAATTGATGTTATCAACATAATTTCAAAAGTCTCCCTTCCATCATTATATAATTTCCCATTTTTCTCCAAAATCCTAAAAATATCTCTTTTTACGGTCTCAACAGCAAAGTAAAAAGCGCATGTGCATGCATTCACTCATTCACCATTAACAAAATATAATAAAAAAACTTCATCGCATTGCATATATATTTTTTTGTGTTACATCAAATTTTGCAAGAAAATAAAGAAAAGAAAAAAACAACAGGACTACGCCCGAACCCACATCCTCACTCTCTCTCTCTCACCTACCTTTCACCCCTCTCTTTAAGAGCTTCCACCCCTGCGACGCGCTCTCTTTTCCCTACGGCGAGATGACGCACCACCACTACCTGAGCTAGAGTCCTACCTAGAAGAAGAAGACAGCACCGAGCAAGAAGGAATCGGGACCGCATCCCGAATGTGGGCAGTTGCAATAGATATCCAGTCTCTGATGTCCCTCAGCCAAGTGGCCAACACCCGAACTTGCTTCAAAGAAAAGGCAAAAATCAGCATCAAAGAGGGATCAAAATAGAAAAAGAACCAAAAAAGAGCAAGAAGGTATACCGCAGGATGAAGGACCTCATCTGTAAACCCCATATCCTCCGGATCCATCGCATGAGGACGGTGAAACATATGCATCATCCCTCCATCAGCTCACCGAATGTTGTACGAAGGAGTGTGCAATCGCATGAAAGGAACCTCTGAAGCCTCCGCCACCGTCGCCGGACCATCGTCGCTGTGGGAAGACCCCACCACCCGACTCGAACCCACCCGAGGAAAAGGAAAGGCATCATATATGCTGGGTGCCATAAACTAGCTCGTCACAAAGTCCATATAGTCATACGACGCAGCCGTATCAGTGTACAACAAGTAGGACTCGTCGATCATCACCGCGATCCTTGCATCCTCCGGCAGCATCCGCTCCCGCCTCATAGACATAGGAGGCTGTGCAGGTGGCACCACCACGTCCTCCTCAGTAACCTGCCGAACCACTAGCTCCCACAGATACCAGGAATGGCCGAACTCATGTTCTAGGAAATTCCTCATCCGTGCGTTCACCCCGATCGCCCCGATATCTTGAATGGTTGTCCCCCAAGGGTAAAAAGTCACCTGAAAATCCCCAGCAAGCATAAGTCAATACAAAATCAGAACATGCAAAACCAGGAATGAAAAGGAAAAAGTCTTACCCTACCACTAGTCAGGCCATTCAAGACCTGACGCACCACCTCCAGAGAGAGGGATCCCTTCGATTTTCGATTAGCCTTCTGGCATCGATATAATCGACATAAGTCCCCAACAGTATCGTCCTTCAGAGTGATCAGCTGGGTATTGCACCCAATCACCTCATAGAACCACATCTGCCAAAGATAGGAATTCACAATAAAAAAGAGACGCATCAGGAAATTGTGAATGCATGAAAGGAAAATGTGCAAAATTAAAGAATACCTCAAGGAGATACATGGCTCCAGTAAAAGTTTGCTGGCAGCACCGATTGAATGTATCCAAAGAAAAATAGAGGGTTTCCAAATTCAGGCTCCCCCAATCATAAAGAGGGATGTTCGAAAACATCCTCAAATACGACACGAAACACTAATGGACGAAGTCGCCACTCGACGCCACCATACAACCTCCCAGCACTAACAAGATGAACAACCGCGCCATCTGCCTCACCTACATCCCATCCTCCACATCAACCACCCTACTCAGCAGAACATCCTTCAGCAAGGACAACTAGATGGAATCCCCAGAAACTATCCTCCCTACGTCACCGAGCGCCGCCCTCACCGCCTCCGGTCTCACCCGCAAAGAGTGATCCACCTCTACCTACTCCCCATAGCAATATAGCCCAGTAGCTGCTGCACGTCTATGCGAGTCACGATCATATCCCCAAAACTGAAATGGAAGGTGTGGGTAGTATCCCACCATCTCTCCCCCAAAGCGCACAAGACTGCTGTCGACCGAGGCATCTCATCCAGCGCAGACGCCAACCTCCCAAAACCTGTCGATGATACCAACCAATGCACCATAGGTGTAAGATGCTCCCAGACATCCTTAAGCCCCATCGTCCCACGGGCACGCATGTTCTTCAAAGAGATATCAGACTGTCAAAAGAAGAAACCTTGTCAAAATTCAAGGAAGAAAGAAAAAATCACCAAAAAGAGGAGAATGCCAAAAGTCAGGTTGCTTACATAACCACCAGGGCTCACCACCTTAGAAGACTGATAACGCGATGGCTCCTGCATCAAAGTCTGCTCATCCATAACCGGCTCAGATGAGTCAAAGGAGTTCTCACTCCCCAAAGCAAGAGGCGCCCCGACTCTCCACTCCACGTTCTCCCAGTCATCAACATCCAACCATTCCTTATGTACTGCAGTGCTCACAAAGGCGGCCATTTCTTAGAGATCGGAATGCTAGAACGATTTGCAGAGGAAAATCATATAAAGAAAGAAAGCAAGAAGTTGTGAAAAATGAGGGGAATTCTCCCCCTTTATATAGGATTCTAAGCGTCATGCCGATCGGCATTGGTCCCCACCCACCGATCGGTACTGTCTCCTTACCTTCCCGAGGTAGTCCAAAAGTCCGTGCCACTGCCAAATGGCACCCTCTGAACCATGCTGACCGGCACCCCCTTGAAATTTTGTACAAAAATTCCCTAAAAATACCAGAAAATCCTGAAAAATCCTCAGAAAATTCCTAAAAGTCCCGGAAAGGATTTAGAACATTTTCACCAAGAAAATTTCCCACTCCCTAAAGCGAAACCCCCATTTTCCCAGCGGAACTCTCAAAAACCAAGTGAAACTCCTCCCGACAACGTCCCCGGAGGATCTCTAAGGATCACCTCCTATCCCTCAAAGGTCTCAAACCTCCTCGAGCGATACGTCCAATATCTGGACCACCTAATCACTTCCCTAGTGAAGTTTATGGCATCAAACTTGCCTTTCCCCCCGTGAAATCCCTAAGATCACAAACGCTTCCCCAGCAATCAGCTCCCCGGCTCAACACAACATCACGAGGTAATATCCCCAGCGGAACTAAAGAAAGTCAGTTTTAAAGTCTTCAAAGGACACTCTACTTTTTTCCCTGTTCATTCCCCAACAAACCCGAAATCCAATCTTTATCCACTCTTAGGTCGGAATTGATCTCGGTCTTGGATCATAATCCTAGTTAGGTCAGAATTGACCTCGGTCCTCGGTTGTCACCACTCTTAGGTAAGAATTGACCTCGGTCTTGGATCATCACCTTAGTTAGGTCAAAGTTGTCCTCCATCCTCGGTCGTCACCATGCTTAGGTCATAATTGACCTCGGTCTTGGATCGTCACCCTAGTTAGGTCAAAATTTATCTCGGTCCTCGGTCGTCACCACTCTTAGGTCAGAATTGACCTCGATCTTGGATCATCACCTTAGTTAGGTTAGAATTGACCTCGGTCCTCGCTCGTCACCACTCTTAGGTCAGAATTGACCTTGGTCTTGAATCGTCATCCTAGTTAGGTCATAATTGACCTCGGTCCTCGGTCGTCACCACTCTTAGGTCAGAATTGACCTTGGTCTTGGATCGTCACCCTAGTTAGGTTAGAATTGACATTGGTCCTCGGCCGTCACCACTCTTAGGTTAGAATTGACCTCGGTCTTGGATTGTCAACTTAGTTAGGTCAGAATTGACCCCGATCCTCGGTCATCACCACTCTTAGGTCATAATTAACCTCGATCTTGGATCATCACCTTAGTTAGGTCAGAATTGACCTCGATCTTTGGTCATCACCACTCTTAGGTCACAATTGACCTCAGTCTTGTATCATCACCTTATTTAGGTCAGAATTGACCTCGGTCCTCGGTCGTCATCACTCTTAGGTCAGAATTGATCTCGGTCCTAGATCGTCACTTAAGCCCTCAGAATTAGTTTTGACCCGCAGAATTGGTCATCTCTACTCAAGCCTTTATAATTGGCTTCAACCCACATAATTGGTCATCTATACTTAAGCCCGCAGAATCGGCTTCGACCCACAGAATTGGTCATCTCTACTTAAGCCCTCATAATTAGCTTCGACCCACAGAATTGGTCACCCTCACCTTCAAGCCATTAGAATTGGCTTCGACCCGCAGAATTGGTCATCTCAACTTAAGCCCTTAGAATCGTCTTCGACCCACAAAATCGGTCATCTCAACTTAAGCCCGCAGAATTGGCTTCAACCCGCAGAATCGGTCATCTCAACTTAAGCCTGTAGAATCGGCTTCGACCCGTAGAATTGGTCATCTCAACATAAGCCCGCAGAATTGGCTTCGACCCACAGAATTGGCCACCTCACCTTAAGCCCGCAGAATTGGTCACCCTCATCTTCAAGCCCTCAGAATTGGCTTCGACCCGCAGATTTGGTCATCTAAACTTAAGCCCTCAGAAGCAGCTTCGATCCACAAAATCTACTTCAACCCGCAGAATTGGTCATCTCTACTTAAGACCGCAAAATTGGCTTCAATCCGCAGAATTGGTCATCCTCATCTTCAAGCCCTCAAAATCGGCTTCTACCCACATAATCGGTCATCCCCAGCACACTCCGTAGGTCCTCAAAATTGGCCTCGACCCTCTGAATTGGTCATCCTACATCAAAAGCATCTTGCGGTGTCTATATGACGGCTATCGTCTGTTGTAAACTCACCCGTCGAGGGGATCTATATACACCCCATTCTGTTACCCCCTAAAATCTCCGTAGGTACCTAACACCTCCCTTCATCACTACAGATCCAGGTTATACCCCAAGTATTGACCTAGAAGCCATCGGGCACTCCTAGGCTCCATTTGACCAAAATTTAAAGTCTTCAGCTCGACTAAGACTGAATGAATCTTTGAAGGGCACCGAAACCCCTTTCCAACGGTCTATCCCGTGCGTGATTTTGACTTACCATGCGGACGAACGACCTATTTCCCCCGAAACTCAATCAGGAGGCCGCCGACCGCTCTCGGACTCCGTTTGACCTAGGACAACTCTTTAGCTCGACTGAGACTAAATGAATCTTCTAAGGGAACTGAAACCCCTTTCCAACGATCCATCCCGTGCGCGATTCTGACTTACCATGTGGACGAACGATCTGTTTAACTCTGAAAGGTCACCGAATGCTTCTAGGGGCCGGTTGAATAAAGTTAACTCCTCAAACCTGATCAAAATCTTTGGAATGTCGAAGTACATCTCCTAACCTTTCCAACGGTCCGCCTTATGCACGATTCAAACTTACCATGAGGATGAACGATCCGTTTGCGTCCGATGATTCCCCGTCCAATGGACTAATGAATGCTTCCAAGATATATTTGACCCAAAGTCAACTCCCGAACACGGGAGCAGTACAAAGGACTTTCGAAGGTCTCTGAATTAACTTTCCAACGGCCCACCCCGTGCACTATTCTAATTAACGGTTTGCGATTTGCAGTCAATTTTCCGAAAAGGCCAGAAATACACTGCCAAACGAAAAGTCTCAAACCCTGCCTATCGGTAGTGTGCCTAAATGCACCTGCCGATTGGTCGGAATAGGTCTATGCCGATCGGTAATGCCCTGGGCCTATAAAAAGGAGGGCTTGACCTCATTTACAAGGGGATCCCAGATCGGAAACATATCACTCTCAGCAGATCCCGAAAACCTCTCTCGAAGTCAGCGTGATTTCCACACCCAAATCCCTTTCCAACCTTCACTTTTCACCATCCTTTTCATCAAACTTGGTGAATTCACTACCCTCCATCTTCATCTAAGTCTAAGGTCTGCTCTCTATCATTCAAGATCAAGCTCAAGATCTTCAAGAAGGTCCAATTTTCTCAACTCTCAGCTTAAATTATCATACTTTCGCAATAACTTGTTTTTATTACTTAGCACTTTTATTATCTCATCTCACACATCCTAATATACTTTTTATTTAGAATTATTGCACATCTCTTATTTTCATATAAATAAAAACCCAAAAAAACAAGAAAAAGAGGGTTTGCTCATAAATTCCAAATGGGAATTCTCACACTTTTTTTATACTTCTCTCACAACTAAAACACTTTTTTCTACACAACACATACACACAAATAAGAGAATCCCCCAGTTGGATATATGGGATAAACCCCACCCCTTGTTTTGTATGCAAACTACGTGGACTTTGATCCTCTATAGGCTACGTAGGCATCTTGGGTTAAAACCCGAGACTCGAGTCCTATTTTTACTTTTCCTCTCATTTTATATTTTCTCTAATCTCCATTCTCTTATATTATATATATGCATATATTTGTTCTTAGTGGCGTATTATTCTACATACGTTATCATTCCATCATAACGGTCAACGTAGGGATAATCACGTAAATCCTATTTTCTAATATCATTTTTAAACCTTCCTACGGATGACTCGCTTTACCTCTTCCACGGTATAAGTCGATGATTCCTATCTCCACTAAATATACACATGCGCACACATCATGGGGAAAATAAAAAAGAAAAATATCAAAAACCCATGAGAGACCGAAAGGGCGGAATGGGTGGATAACACCTTCCCATTTCGTAACTTAGGCTCCGGAGCCTACTCGAATCACTTTGGTTTCGTATGCACCAGTATGTCTTTGGATGTTGTCCTTTGGGATGGCTTCCCCTTTTCTTTTGTCCGTTTTGAGTAAAATAGATCGGCGAATCTAATCTCTCTACATTTTTCACCTCACCTCAAATGACGCCAGCCGAATCGCTCTCGAGAGGGATGCACGGGACCTAAGGATCCTCACTCTCACGCAGCCCGCCCACCGCGAGAATTAGGATCTGGGAGGGATGGCCACAACCGCCGACCAACTTGAAATCATCAGCTGCACAAAATATGGCACAACGGTACGATAAGCAGAGCAAGAAATTATTCTAATAAGGATTATTATCCGAGGGTTACTTTAAGAATGATGTCCTAGTTTGAAAGTTATTTATAGACGGATCCTCTGGTAGTGGAGTAAGCATTACTATCAATACTCCAAAAGACATATATGTGGAATATGCACTTCAGTTTCAATTCCAGAACTCCAGCAATAAAGCAGAGTATGTAGCACTAATCACATGACTAGAGTAAACCTTATCATTAGGAGCCGCACAGGTTACAACTCATAGTGATTCTTAACTCATTATTAACCAAGTTCTTCAAATATATGGGGTTAAAGGGGATCTCATAGTCAAGTATATGTCTAAAACTGTGGAAATCCTCTTCATGTTTCCCACAGTCAAAATGATCATGAAACTAAGGATAGAAAATGCCCGAGTAGATACACTTACTCGCCTGGCTTTAATGACCCGGATAAAGCTCAAGAGAACCATCTTGGTGGAAATTATTTCACATTAAAGTATAGACATGGAAGTGTTATTAGTTTCATTACGGTGGATTTAGGACCCTCATGGATGGATACTATGAAAAGCTATATTGACAAAGGTGTATTGCCTACTTATCCAAGAGACGCCAGGAAGTTAAGGTACAAGGGAACTAGTTATGTGCTAGAGCGAGGAGTATTATACTAAAACGGGCAGACTATTTCACTACTTTGGTGGGTACACCCCACCGAGGTACCTGATTTAACCAGAGAGGTGCATGAAGGTTCCTGTGGAGATCATTTAGCTGAACGATCATTGGTGCCAAGGATAGCTATGAGGGAAACTATTAACCAACTATGAAAGCAGAATGTATTTCCTTTAACAAAAGGTGTGATAAGTGTCAGAAGCTTGCTACAATCCATAAAAGACCAAGGGATTCCTTAACTCCAATTACTTCTCCACTGACTTTTAATATCTAGAGAATTGATTTAGTTGGCCCTTTGCTGTGTGAAGCCCCATCTAATTAAACTTCAGTTGATCAGGCCTTTATTAAATTAAAATAAGTTTCTCTTATGGTTCATTCTTAGCAACACTATCGAAAACTTTTTAATTACTAACCACCTCAGTGAAATTAAATCGGTGCTAACTTTTTATCTTTCTTTAAAACAGATTAGTGAACAACGCGGAAAACTAAATTAAACATAGAAAATATACTAGAGTCTACCAATGTCTATATATAAATGAATAAAGTCTTGTTGAATAAACCATCGACTAAAAATCAAAAACCAAATACTCCCTAATAATAAAAGAACTAAAAGACTGAAAAATGCCAACGGACAATATGTCCATACATGGAATGTAAAATGAGATCCAACACTAGATCTGAAAGGAAGAATCATCTAATCAGATCATGTCAGCATCCACAGTGCTACAACTCCGAGTCCCTGGAATGAAGTCATGCCTGGTGTCCCTATGGCTGGACACCTAAAGGGTTTTAAAAATATTTTATAGCAACTGTTAGTACAAAAAATGTTTTGAAAATATTAAACAAGAATTTATTGCATTAAAATTCGATTATTGATTACACATGTTCACATACACTCTCTCTTGACTTTTCCTCGCCTCTCATATATAGTTCATGCCTAACATTCTATACTTAGCCCACTTAGCTATGCTACCCAAGCTAACTAGACTAAAGTATTCAACCGAACTTATCTACGCCTCTAAGTTCCGGTACAACCCATACAGTACATTAATTTATTAACATCTCTCAAGTGTTAATTATCAACATAAGTAACATTCCTCACATGTTATCTTTTAAATCATTACATTAAGTTTCTCTTACATAATTATCATCTCGATGTCGACAATCATACTTAACATTTACATATGTTATTAGTTTCATCACATTTAAGTTTCTAGACTTAATTTATGCTCATTAGATATACCATATATAACTGTCTACTATCACACATACGTAGATAAATCGCACGGTATATATTTTGCACACAATATATACATATAAATATATACTTCACTATAATATCCTCGTATTACACATTAAGAAACCATTGGTTCGGATGTTCCTTGGACCTCAATTTCTCATGTCATTAACATTGGTTCGGAAAGCCTTCGACCCTAATGCAAATGTTATATATATATATATATATATATATATATATATTGGTCCGGATGCTCCATCGACCCCAATATTATTTATGTTTGATATTGGTCCGGATAGCCCTCGACCCCAAATCGAACTTTCATGTATTAGTCTGGATATTACCTTGACCCCAATACATTTAATATATTATGGGTATTCACACCGCCTAAGTATTCATATGATAGGTATTTACACAACCTAGGTATTCACGCTTATATGTAGTATATTTCTCTCATACAATAGCCCTACTAAATTTCGTTACGAATTATCCCACTTATTGCATTCATGAATATTCGCACAAGTCTAAGGTTCCTAGTTACCCCTTTATAAATTTTAGTAGTTAAGCCTAACTCACCCTACTGATCTACTTAATCAATTAAATTCCCAAACTCTCTGTAATTCATTATCTTTCTCTTGGATAATTTACGGCACAAAATTAAGCCAATTTTGTTCTCGTCTTAATCCTCTCACAAAGACCAGATCATACCCCCATCAAAAGCATACAGTAATATTTTACATCTCTTAATATTACATTACCAAAGTCCTCAAAAATCTCATAATAACGATTTAGGGATTTAAGGCAAAAAGGGGAAATTTTCAATTTTTTGGGTAACCAAATCGATTCTCCCTAGGCCGAATCAATCCGCCTTACTGAATCGATTTACCCTTGTCCGAATCGATTCAAAATGGTTCAGATTTGGCTACTTCGTCTTCTTCATCCGTTTTCCGCCATTAATAAACCTCTAAACCTCATGAAACTTCACCAAACTTTAAACTAATCATTCCTAACCATTTCTACGGGAATTAGGATAAATTCTAACGTGACTTTTACACCAAATCCTCACAATAATTAATCAAGAACATATTAAATCATAAATTACTCAAAACCCTAGGTTTCAATGTTCTTCTTTAATTTTTAACAGAAAAACCAGGTTTAATTTGTATTGATAACTACTCATCTATAGATTATCAATCCTGTACATATATGAATCATACTACATGAAATTCCTACCCTTAGCATGCATCAAAATAACTTTTGCTACCAAGAATATGTATTATATCATCAATTCATGAAACGCTCCTAACATTTGTATTATAACTTCAAAATAATTGAAATAAACAAATTGCCTCTAGGTTTGTAGGTTCTGAATTTGTGGTATTGTTTATGGATTGATGTTTCTCTCTTCAAATCCTCACTCCTTAGATGCTTAGGATCCAAGATTAAAGTCCAATTCTTCAAGAACAACTCATAAGCCTTGAAAATTGGTTTCCCTATTCTCTCTAATGGATTACTTTGGGTTTAACTGTTTCTAACCCTAGCCTCAAGTCATTAACATCAGATAGAACACTTAGAATTTCATTGGTCCCTTAGCCTCTATTTGCCAAATGACCAAAACGCCCTAAATAGGTGCCAATTTGGTTTAAAATTGTCCCGGAACCGAAACAATACCCTCGGGTACACATTTTTTTATTATTTCAACCCATTCGGGATCATCCATGATCTCTAAATTATCATCCTAGTCACTAAGAAATTATTTCCTTTCTCAACCTCAAATTACCCTACACGCGACTCTGGGTTGAGATAAAATAAAACACGCACATATCACTCGCTATGCCATATCATAGTAATTAACACTTATTTACTATTTACACTCAATAAATATTATATCATATTATTAATCAGTATCTATCTCTCTATTAATATTTAATAATGACATTTATCATTTAATCCCATTAAATTACTCACTCGAGTAATTTAAATAAAGACATATTTTCTCAATTAACTCCCGAATTAATTAAATTATAAATATGCAGAAATACGTGGTATTACATTCTTTCCCCCTTACAAAGGAATTTCTTCCCGAAATTTAGACATACATGGGATGAATAACTCTGAATACTTCTCTAGCATGTCATCCTACCACTCACATGCCGACTCATCAGTATTATGGTGTCCCCACAAAACTCACACTAGTGGCACCATCTTGGACTGCAACTTACGCGCACTACGATCTAGAATAGCCATGGGGTTCTCCTCATACAAGATGTTTGGCTGTAACGCAATCTCCTTAACCGAAATGTTCCAAAAGGTTCTCTCACTCCTCTTGTACTTTTCAGTGATGACACATGGAACACGTCGTGTGTCCGCTGAAGATGGTCTAGAAGTCCCAGTATGTACATTAACGGTCCTACCCTCTCTATAATAGTAAATGGTACCACATATCTCGGTGTTAACTTCCCTTTCTTGCAAAATATCATAATCCCTTCATAGAAGACACTTGAACCAACACCTGGGCACCAACCTCTAACTCTACATGTATCCTATCGGGATCGGCATAACTCTTCTGCCTATCCTGATCTATACGAATGCAACCTCGAATTAACTCAATCTTGGCAGTAGTCTCCTGAATCATCTCGGCCCCCAAAAACTTTTTTTACCCCACCTCTAACCAGCATGTGGGCGAATGACCAGGCCTCCCATATAATTCCTCAAACGGTGCCATACCGATAGTAAATTGGTAAGAGTTATTGTACACAAACTCTACCAATGGGAGGTATCTCTCCCACCCACCCCCAATATCTAGGATGCACATCCTCAGCATATCCTCAAGAATTAGATTCACCTTCTCAGTCTGCCTGTTTTTCTGCGGGTGGTACGTCGTACTCAACTATAAATCTGTGCCAATAGCCTCCTGAAAGTAGTGGAAGAACTGTGACACAAATTTTTTGTCTCTACCAGAAACAATATTAATCGGGACTCCGTGTAGCTTAATAATCTCTAAAATGAACAATTGCGCATACTGCATCATCTCGTAGTCTGTGTAGACTGGAAAGAAATGAGCCACCTTAGTCAGCCAATCTACTATCGCCCATATGGAATCGTGACCCCGCTGCTACGTAGGTAACCTAGTAATAAATTCCATCGAGATGCTCTACCACTTACACACAGGAATATAAAGTGGCTATAACATCCCTGAAGGCCTCTGATGATCAACTTTCACCAGCTAACAAGTAACACATTTTAAGACAAACTCTGATATGTCTCTCTTCATACCGACCCACCAGTACTATCTCCTCATATCCTAGTACATCTTATCCCCACTAGGATGTACCAAAAATATGGAACCGTGGGACTCAGTCATAACTACATGTCTCAATCCCTCATCCTCAAGCACTACCAATCTTCCATTAAAGAATATGCCTCCCTCTTAGGTGATTGAGTAAGACTCTGCACCCTCAGCTAAGAACTATCGTATCCTACCTTGACAGAACTAATCCTCTGCCTATGCCTTCACTACCCACATAATGATCTCGAGAGTGATAGTCATAACTACCATATACCCTCTAGAAACCTCCACTTTTTGTTGAAGCTCACTCTACTTCGCTTTCCACCCTTTCGCTAAGTCTCCAGTAGGTCGTCGACTCAACGCATCTGCAACTACATTAACCTTACCAGGATGATACTGCATATCAAACTAGTAGTCCTTCATGAATTTTATCCACCGACTTTACCTCATGTTCAGATCCTTCTGTGTGAAGAGATACTGAAGTGACTAATGATCCGTGAACAACATAAACTGCTCCCCCAATAGGTAAAGTCTCCATATCCTCAACGCAAAAATGATCGCTGCTAACTCAAGGTCATGGGTGGGATAATTCTTCTTGTGGGGATTTAGCTATCGAGAAGCATAATTTATCGTCCTCTCCTCCTGCTGCACCACACCCCCAAGTCCTTGTAAGGATGCGTCAGTTTAGACCCGGTACTCCAATCCTCCCCTAGGCAAAGAAAGTACTGGTGATGATGTCAATCCGTCCCTTAGTTCATCAAAATATAACTGACACTCGTCGCTCCACACAAAAGGTACTCCCTTACAAGTCAAGTTCCTCAAAGGCCCAACAATCTTTGAGAATCCCTTGATGAAGCGACAGTAATATCCAGCCAACCCCAAGAAGCTGCGAATCTCGATCGGTATTGTGGGATGCCCCCATTCCCTCATCATCGATACCTTACCCAGATCAATAACTATACCCCTGTCAGACACAATGTGTCTAAGAAACTCTACATCCCGAAGCCAGAATCTACACTTACTAAATTTGGCATATGGCTGATGGTCCCGTAACGTCTCCAGAACCATACGTAAGTGATTAGTGTGATCCTCCTTTGTACGCACGTAAACGAGGATATCATAGATGAATATTATCACAAATCGATCAAGAAACTCCCAAAATACTCTATTCATGAGGTCGATTAACACTACAGTCGCATTGGTGAGAACAAATGGCATCACCCTAAACTCGTAGGATCCATATCGCGATAAGAAAGCGGTCTTAGGAACATCCTCTTCCCGAATATGCAACTGGTGATATCCTAACCTCAAATCGATCTTGAAGAAGTACACAAACCCTCTCAACTGATCAAACAAATCATCAATCCTTGGTAACGGATACTTATTTCGTATCTCCACCTTGTTCAGCTCCCTGTAATCCACGTACAAGCAAAAATAATCATACATCTTCTTCACAAACAACACTAGAGCACCCCAAGGCAATGTACTACACCAAATTAAACCTTTGCCCAAGGGCTACTGAATCTTCTCCCTCATCTTTTGCATCTTTAAAAAATCCATACGATACGGTGCTCTGGCAATTAGTCTCATCTCCGGTGTTAAGTCGATGAAAAACTATATTTTTCGGCTCTATGGCAGCCCGAGTATGTCCTGAAACACGTCATCAAACTCCCCCACCACTAGAATTGAGTCTAAAGGTACTACTATCTCCTGCGAGGTGAGTGCGTGAACCTCCCTCGGGAAAAGGCATCACCACTAGGAACATCTCCGGTCGTGGGATGGAGAACACTATAGTCCTCTCATAGTAATCCACCATTAATCTTTAACCCTTGCCAACCAATCCATGCATAGAATTATGTTGTACCCCTCTATGTCTAACACTAAGAGGTCTACCGCTAGACTCAGTCTCCCAATCAAAACATCGACTCAACGCATGGATCGAATGAATTAGCGAACCACTACCCATCGGTGACTCGTCAAACATAAAAAGACTGTCAAATGTTCCTAATAAACCAGATGCTCGTGAAAAAAAAGTCTTAATAAAAGAATATGATGCTCTAGTATAAAAAAAATCCTACCGTCAAGCCCGTGAATAGGAGACATACCGTCTACTTCAGGTGGCGCCTTTGGTGCTTGAGGCATCGGTATATCTTGGATGTTGTACACACGTCCATAATACATCTGTCCCTACTCCTACTTTGTGGACGGTGCTGGTGCTGGGGCTGGAGCTAAAGGAGCTTGGTGCCCCTATGGAGAACCATGTCGCTAAGGCCTATCTCACTGTGGGCAAGCCCTACTTTTATGACCCTGCTGGCCACATGTGACGCACTAACCCTGGAACTATTTCTGCACCTGGTCCTGCTGGCCCAAACGTTGGCCCTGATGGCCTTGGACCTACTGGACCCCTGCTAATATGAAGGTGGCGAACATCTACCTCCGTATCTCACTGTAATCTAACATGCGCATATGGTGTTGAATGTTCTTCTTCCACAGGCATATCGCCACTATATCTGTACCGCCCTGAAACTCAGGCGGGTGGTCCTTTTAAAAGGTCTCCTTGATGCTATGCCAAGTGGGTTGCCCTTGCTGGGCCTAAATAGCTGGTGCTATGGGCTGTTGTACTTAAGGCTGAGGGAAGTGGGATGCCATGGGCCTTATAGCTGTCTCAACGGCCTATGCCGCTATCACTTCCACCTAAGTAGTATAAATCATCTCTAGTGGTGGTGGTAGTACCTGCTGCTCCTGAGTGTCCTCCCTAACCTCATCTCTGGATGCTACCCCCTTGTCTCGCTCTCTACTCAACAGCATACTTAAAAAAAAATCAATAAGTACACTGTTTATACAAAAACCTAATAGCAGAAGAACGATATCTTAAGCACACAAAGATAAAACAAGAATCCTAACAATAGGGCTCTATATCAAAATAACAATATGTTGAAACCGTAGTAAGTTATACAGATAAATGGACACTGGAACTTGATTCTCTGATACCATCTTTGACACCCCGTCTAATTAAAGATAGGTTGATCAAGCTTTAATTACTAACCACCTAAGTGAAATTAGACTAGTGCCAAATTTTTATATTTTTTTAAAACAGATAAGTGAACAATGCGAAAAACTAAATTAAACATACACAATATTCTAGAGTCCAATCATCACCATATATAAATGAATAAAGTCTTGCCAAATAAACCATTAGCTAAAAATACAAAACTAAATACTCCATAATTATAAAATAACTAAACGACCGAAAAGTGCCAATGGGCAACATGTCCATAAATGGAATGTAAAATGAGATCCTACACTAGATCTGAAAGGAAGAATCGTCTAATCAAACCCTGTCAGCATCCATAGTGCTACAACTCCGAGTTCCGGGAATGAAGTCACGCATGGCGTCCCTGTGGCTAGACACCTAAAAGGTTTTAAAAGTATTTTATAGCAAGTGTTAGTACAAAAAATGTTTTGAAAATATTTAACAATCGTTTATTGCATTAAAATTCGGTTATTCATTACACATATTCACGTACACTCTCTCTTGAGTTCTCCTCACCTATGATATATAGTGCACGCCTAATGTTCTATACTTAGCCCACCTAGCTATGCTACCCAAGCTAACTAGACTAAAGTATTCAAGCGAACTTATCCACACCTCTATGTTCCTGTACTGCCCATATAGTACATTAATTTATTAACATCTGTCATGTGTTAATTATCAACATCAGTAACATTCCTTACATATTTTCTTTTAAATCACCATATTAAGTTTCTATTACATAATTATCATCTCGATTTCTTATATATGTTATTAGTTTAATCACAATTAAGTATCTCGACTTAATTTTTTCTCATTAGATATACTTTATCCAACAGTCTACTGTCACACATAAGTATATAAATCGCACAGTATATATTTCCCACACAATATATACAAACATATATATATTTCACTATAATATCCTCATATTACACCTTAAGGATTCATTGGTTCCGATGTTCTTTAGACCCTAATTTCTCATGCTATTCACATTGGTCCGGATAGCCCTTGACCCCAATGCAAATGTTATATATATATATATTGGTCGGGATGCTTCATCGACCCCAATATTATTTATGTTCGATATAGGTCCGAATATACCTCGATCCCAAATCAAACTTTCATATATTGGTCCGGATATTCTCTCCACCCCAATACATCTAATACACTTTAGGTATTCACACCACCTAAGTATTCATATGATAGGTATTCACATAACCTAGGTATTCACGCTTATATGTAGTATATTTCTCTCGTACACTAGCCGTACTAAATTTCTTTACGAATTATCCCACTTATAGTATTCATGAGTATTCACACAACTCTAAGGTTCCTAGTTACCACTTTATAAATTTCAGTAGTTAAGCCTAACTCACCCTACTGATCTACTTAATCAATTAAATTCCCAAACTCTCCTAATTCATTAACTTTCTCTTGGATAATTTACGGCACAAAATTAAACCAATTTCGTTCTCGTCTTAATCCTCTCACAAAGACCAAATCATACCCCCATCATAAGCCTACTATAATATTTTACATCTCTTAATATTACATTACCAAAGTCCTCAAAAATCTCATAACAACGATTTAGGAATTTAAGGCAAAAAGGGGAAATTTTCAATTTTTTGGGTAACCGAATCGATTCGTCCTAGGCCGAATCGATCTTCCTTTCTGAATCAATCCGCCTTAACGAATCGATTTGCCCTCGTCCGAATGGATTCAAAATTGTTCATATTTGGCTACTAAGAAAATTATCTTTGGAAGGGATTGTAAATAGTATACTCCACAAGTCTATAAACAACACAATTCTTTTGTCTAAACTATTCAATTTACGCTCTCCTTAATAACAAATTACTTCATTTGGAACTCCATTTTCATCATTAATAGCTGTCTCAATTTTTCTATTGACCTTTTTTATTTTCATCTTTTACATTGTACTCTTGTTATACTATATACTATTCCCATTAGATTACGAGACTAGATTACCTATGTTAAAATGGAACCTGAATAGGATTAGATGGAAAAATTATAAATGAATATCTTAATGAGAATTGGAAATCTCTTGACGAATAAGTAGAAATATCATAGATCATAAGTTGAATAATTCCACTCTTTAGAATGTAACAACATCATTTACTGAATCCTATCCCACAACTATAATTTTCCCAAGTTTTATATAGCTTTAGCATTGAATTATGATTAATAAACAACTACCTTATTGTGTCCATCCCCGATCCCCGCGGAGAAGAAATTAGAGAGAGAGGATCTCGGTCCCGCGCATCCCTCTCGGGAGTGCTTCGGCGGTCGTCGACGATGTGTGAGGTGAAAAATGTAGAGAGATGGAGTCGCCGGTCTATTTTACTCAAAATAGATAAAAGAAGGTAGAGCCATCCTGAAGGATAGCATGAAAGACATACTGATTCATACGAAACCAAAAATGATTCGAGGAGGGTTCGGAGGCTAAGTTATGGAATGAGAGGGTGATAGGAACCCATTCCTCCCTTGCGGTCTCTCATGGATTTGTGTTATTTCCTATAATTCTACGTGATATGTGTGCATGTGTATATGTAATGGACATAGGAATCATCGACTTGTATCATGGAAGAGATAAAGCGTGTTATCTGTAGGAATGTTTATAAAGTAATATTAGAAAATGGGATTTACACGATTATCCTTGCGTTGATCGTTATAACCAAACGACAACACGTATGGAATAATACGCTACTAAGAACTAATACATGCATATGTAAATATGTAGATATGAGAATCTAAGATAATTGAGTCAAAGAATTAGGAAAATAGAAGAATAGAAAATTGAAAAAATAGGACTCGAGTCTCGGGTTTTACCCCGAGACGCCTACATAGCCTATAGAGGCATCAAAGTCCACGTAGTTCGTATAAAAAACGAGGGGTGGGGGTTATCCCATAAATCCAACCAGGTATTTTTCTTATGTCTGTGTGTGTGTGTAAAAAGGTGTTTTAGTGTGAGAAAGGTGGGAGGATCCCCGTTTGGAATTTGTAAGCAAACCATCTTTTTCTTTTTCTTTTTGGGTTTTTATATGAAAAATAAAAAATGTACAATAATACTAAATAAAAAATATATTAAGATATGTGAGACGGGGAGAATAAAAGTGCTAAGTAATAAAATTAGTTAGTACGAATTTAAGAGAGTTTAAAGAGAGATTTTAGCAAGTTAGACCTTCTTGAAGATCTTGAGGTTGATCTTGAATCTTGGAGAGCAACCCTTGCACTTGGATGATGATGATGGATAGTTAATTCACCAAGTTTGGTGAAAAGGATGATGAAAAGTGAGGGTTGGAAAGGTGTTTGGATGTAGAAATCAAGCTGACTTCAAAAGAGGTTTTTTGAGTTCACTGAGAGTGATAGATCTCCGATTTTTAGGGTGCTTTACAATGAGCTCAGACCCTCCTTTTTATAGGCCTAGTGAATTACTGATCGACGTAGGTCTGGTCCTGCCAATCCTCAGGTGTCTTTAGACACACTGCCGATAGGTAGGATTTTGAACATGCCGTTTGGGAGTCTCGTTCAGATTCCTTTGGAAAAATGGTCGTAAGACACAATTTGTTGATCCGAATTGTGCATGGGAAATGCTAATATAAAGGTACTTAAGAGACCTTCAAAAGTCCTTTAGATTGCTCTCAAGTTCGGGAGTTGACTTTGGGTTAAATGTGGCTCGAAAGTGCTCATCGGTCCTTTGGATAGGGGATCGTCGGATGACGAAGGGTCACTCATCCGCAATGTAAGTCAGAATCATGCACGGGGTGGACCGTTGAAAAGGTTAGGAGATGTACTTCGACATTTCAAAGAGTTTGACTTGGTTTAGGGAGTTAACTTTGGTCAACTGGGGCCTGGAAGCATTTGGTGACCTTTCAGAGTAAAATGGATCATTCGTTCGTACCTTAAGTCTAATATGGGCCCAGAGTGGACCGTTGGAAAGGGGTTTTATTGCCCTTCAAGGATTCATTCAGTCTCATTTGAGATGAAGAGTTGAATTTGGTCAAATGGATCATAAGAGCATCCGGTGGCCTCCAGATCAAGTTTCGAGGGAAAATGAGTCATTCATCCACACCGTAAGTCAGATTTGTGCACGGGGTAGACCGTTGGAAAGGGGTTTTAGTGACCTTTAAAGATTCATTAAGTCTCGGTTGAGATAAAGAGTTTGACTTTTGGTCAAATGTAGCTTGGGAGCACCCTATGGCCTCTAGGTTAGTACTCGGGGTATGACCTAGGTTCCTAGTGATGCACGGGGGGTGCTAGGGACCTAAAGAGATATTAGGGGGGTTCTATAATGGGGTGTCTACATATCCCCTTGATGGGTGAGTTTGGAACAAACGATAGACGTTGAATAGACACCGCATGATGCCTTTGAGAGAGGTCGATTCTACGGACCTAAGGAGACGAGGATGACCAATTCAGAGGGTTGAGGACGATTCTGAGCACCTAAGGATGAGGATGACCAATTCAGAGGGTCAAGGCAAATTTTGAGGACCTAAAGTGCATACTGGGGATGGTCTAAAGGAAGTGACCACTAAAGATTAAGGTCAATTCTAAGGACCTAAAGTAATGCTGAGGGTGACTAATTCTGCGGGTCGAAGCTAATTCTGAGGGCTTTAAGGAATGAGGATGATCGATTGTGTGGGTCAAAGCCAATTTCGAGGGCTTGATTTGAAATAGCCAATTCTGCGCGTCAAAGCCCATTCTGAGGGCTTAAATTCTGATTACCAATTCTGTGGGTTGAAGTTGTGATTACCGTTTCTGTGGGTCGAAGCCAATTATGAGGGCTTAAATTATGATGACCAATTCTGCGGGTTGAAGCTAATTTCGAGGGATTGAATTGTGATGACCAATTGTGCGGGTCGAAGCCAATTCTGAGGGATTAAATTTTTATGAACAATTCTGTGGGTCGAAGCCAATTCTGAGGGATTAAATTGTGATGACCAATTCTGCAGGTCGAATCCAATTCCGAGTGCTTAAATTGTGATGACCAATTATGCGGGTCAAAGCTAGTTTTTAGGGATTGAATTGTGATGACCAATTCTGCAGGTCGAAGCCAATTCTGAGGGCTTAAATTTTTATGACCAATTCTGCGGGTCGAAGCCAATTCTGAGGGCTTAAATTGTGATGACCAATTCTGCGGGTTGCAGCCAATTCTAAGGGTTTAAATTGTGATGTTCTTGGGGAGCTCTGCTAGGGAAATTACCTCGTGATTTTGATTTGAGCTGGGGAGCTTATTGCTGGGGAAACTTTCGTGTCTTCTGGAGACTTTGTGGGGGAATAGCTAATTTGATGCTGTGAATTCCACTGGGGAAGTGATTAGGTGATCCAGGGTTTGGATGCTTTGCTCGAAGAAATTTAAGACTTTTGTTGTAATGGTTTTTGAGGATTCCACTGGGGAATTGGAGATAACCTGAAGTTTGGGATACTTTAGGGGTCCTCAGCGGACGTTGTCGGGGAGAGATCCACATGGGTTTTTAGTGTTATGGTGGGAAGTAGAGGTTCCTCTTGAGGGAGTGTGAGAGAAAAAAAATAAAATTTCTTGGTGAAAATGTTCTAAATCTTCCCCGGGATATTTTGGAATTTTCTTAGGATTTTTCAGGATTTTCTAATATTTTTTGGGAGTTTTTGTACAAAAATTTAAGGGGACTGCCGATCGACATGGTGTGGAGGGTGCCATTCGACAGTGGAACGAACTTTTGGACTGCCTCGAGAAGGTGGAAGGTCAGTGTCGATCGGTAGGTGGGGGTGAAGTGTGGATCGGCATGATGCTTGGCTTCGTATAAAAAGGGGGTGGGTTCCCCTCATTTTTCATAGCTTCCTGCCTTCTCTCTCTCTGCGATTTCTTTTTGCGAATTGTCTTAACTTTTTGAAACCTAAAAAAATGGCCGCTTTTGTGAGCACTGTAATACACAAGGAGTGGTTAGCTATTGACGACTCGACGAATGTTGAGTGGAGGGCCGGGGCACCTCTTTCTTTAGGGAGTGATAACTCATTTGATGAGTTTGAGGTGGTTGCAGATGAGCAAACTTTACTGCGAGAGCCATCGCATCATCACTCTTCTAGGGTGGTGAACCCTAGCGGTTATGTAAGTACAAAATGACTTTTGGCATTCTCTTTTGGTGATTTCCTTTTTTTCTTGGATTTTGACAAGTTTTGTCTTTGACAGTCTGATGTTTCTTTATCGACTATGCGTGCCCGTGGAATGATGGGGCTTAAGGATGTCTGGGAGAACCTTCCACTTGTGATGCGTTGAGTAGTATCGTTAGCCGGCTTTGGGAGGCTGGCATTTGTGCTGGAGGAGATGCCTCGTTCGATGGCGGTCTTATGTGCTTTGGGTGAGAGGTGGTGGGACACAACCCACACCATCCATTTTGACTTTGGGGAGATGAATATGACTCCCATAGATGTGCAACAACTACTGAGATTGGATTATAATGGAGAGCAGATAGAGGTGGATCTCTCTTTACGGGTGAGGCCAGAGGCGATGCTGGTGGCGCTAAGTGATGTGGGGAGGATAGTATCTGGGGACTCTATTCGTTTGTCACTGCTGAGGTATCTTTTGTTGAGTAGGGTGACTGATGTGGAGGACGGGCTGCAGGTGAGGCAGGTGGCCTGATTGTTTATTTTTCTAGAGTTAGGGGGATTTCTGGTGGCGTCGAGCGACGACGTTGTCCAGTTGTGGTTTTTGCCATACTTGAGGATGTTTTCGAACAAACCTCTCTATGATTGGGGGAGCCTGACTTTGGCGACCCTTTATTTTTCTTTGAATGCATTTAGCTGGTGCTGCCGGCAGAGATTTATCGGAGCCACATATGTTCTTGATGTATTCTTTAGTTTGCGCATTTTCCTTTCATGCATTCGTATTATCCTTATGCATCTCATTTTTATCGCGAATTCTTATCTTTGGTAGGCGTGGTTCTATGAGGTGATTGGGTGTAATACCCAACTGATTGATTTGAAGGACGAGATTAATGGGGACTTTTGTCGGTTGTATCGGTGGTGGAAGGCCAATCGGCAGTCGAGGAAGTCTCTTTTTCTGCAGGAGGCGCGTTAGGTCTTGAATGGCTTGACCAGTGATAGGGTAATACCTTTTTTTTCTTCAGACTTGATCTTTGTGTGTCCTGATTCCATATTGAATTTTATCTGCTGGGGATTTTTCAGGTGACCTTTTACCCTTGGGGGACGACTATTCAGGACGCGGGGTCAACTGGGGGAATGCGCAGATGAGGCGTTTGCTGGCACATGATTTTGGACACTCCTAGTATCTCTGGGAGTGGGTGGTTTGACAGATTGCTGAGGAGGAGGTGGTGGTGCTACCTACGAGACCCCCTATGTCTATGAGGCAATAGAGGATGTTTCCAGAGGACGTGAGGATTTCGGCGATGATGGGTGAGTTCTATTTATTGTATACCGACACGGCTATGTCGTATGATTATATGGACTTTCGTGACGAGTTAGTTGATAGCGCCTAGCATATATGTTGTGTTGCCTCTCCCTCATGTGGGTTTGAGTCGGACAGTGGGGTCTTCCCACAGTGGTGGTCCGTCGACATCCGCGACGACGACGACTTCGGAGATTCCCTTTGCGCGGTTGCATACCCCTTCCTACAACATTCAGCGGGCTGATGGAGGGATGGTGCCTATGTTGCATCGTCCTCATGCGATGGACTCAAAGGAGTTGGGATTAACAGATGAGGTCCTTCGTTCTGTGGTAAACCTTTCTGTTCTTTTTTTTTTTTGGTTTCTTTTAGTCTTCTTTTCTTGATACTGATTTTGCCTTTCTTATAGCAAGTCCGGGTGTCCACCACTTGGCCGAGCTATATTAGGGACTGGGTATCTTTGATGACTGCCCATATTCGGGATGCGGTTCCTATTCCTTCTTGGTTAGTGCCATCTGCCTCATCCGGGGAGGAGTCTGGTTCAGGTAGCGGTGGTGCGTCATCTCGCCGTAGGGGAAATGGAGCGCGTCACAGGGATGGAAGCAATTAGAGAGAAGGGAACGGTAGGTGAGAGTGAGAATGTGGGTTCAGGATGAGTCATATTTTTTTCTTTAATTATTGCAAAATGAATGTCGCACAAAAAATATATATGCAATGTGTATGAAGTTTATTGTCATTATCTTATGTTAATGATGGATGAATGCATATGCGCTTTTTACTTTGCTGCTAAGACTGTAAAAAGGGATTTTTTTAAAAGTGAAGGAAAATTTATTTGAGAAATAACTTAAAGATGAAAAAGGGGTTTGAAATTCTGTGGAGAATATCAATTTATTTTCACTGAGTTTTTTATTTTTTTATTTTTTATTTGGCAAAAGAGATAAAAGGTAAGTTTCCAAAAATAGGTGGTTGCCGATTGACAAGCCCCTTGTCCTGCCTATTGGCAGGTTAGTCAAGTCTAATCAATCAAGGCTTTGATTGGTACTTTCTTCTGCTTTTGGTACCTTGTGGGGAAGGATTCCCTATGATTTCTGAAAAAGGGGTAAGGGTGGATTATTTTCATCACACCTTCACATTCCTACTTTCTTATTCTATGAGTTGGTTCTCCCTGGTAGTGTTGAGTTTTCCAACTACCTCGAGAATTTGGAGGCGATGTGATCCTACAATGTCGACTATGATGCTTTCAACATGCGTCGAGTCTCTTTATGGCGTAATCGGCCCGTAGAGCAGAACATGGTGATGGCGGCGGTACAATTTTGGTACCCTAAAGACCATGTATTCCTCTTTATCTTGGAAGAACTCGGTCCGACCTATGAGGAGTTTTCTACCATGTTGGAGGTAAACCCCAGTGTGGTAGCTGCTATGACTGAGTTTTCTCGGTCTCCTCGGGAGATATTGGCTGGACTTCTCCACGTCTCTCCCTCGATGGGTAGACCTTTGGTTATTAGAGGAATTATTTCCCTTCCGACAGTGCTACGATCTGTGCATTTCCAGGAAGTTGGTGATTCTGGCTATGTCGGAGCTGTCGTTCTGGGCTAGGTTTCAAAATTGCTGCTGGTGACTTGGGAACTATTGGTGGACCCACAACTTTCATCCATTAATTCATGGATGTCATACCGTCTTAATCCTGCGGCGGTGATCCTGGCGGAGACTTTGATTGGCCTGGATGCCTAGCGAGAAGGTCGTTCTGACTTTCTGAGAGGTAGCCCTGTGTTGCTGATCATGTTGTTGTCTAAAATATTTTACTTGATGACTTCTCCGAAATATCCTTTATCGGATGTGCCCATCTTCTTTTTGCACTATTTCATCAGTATTGGCCTGGATACTAAGAGCCGGGAGAACTGGTTTTTGGAGCATGGGGCTCTAAGTCAACACTGGTCAGAGCCTTGGTGGGGACAATTGTTGCCTATTCTGGAACAGGGGGAATACCCGTACGTTTGGTTGGTTGGTTTTAGATAAACCTATTTTTATTTCCCTTGGCGGCTTTTGCGCCAATTTAGCTGGGAGCAGATCATGCCACTTCAGACATTAGATTTCTTTTTTATAGAAGATCTGACAGAGCGTCTGCACATGCAGCTTGGCTCTTTGTGGGAAGGTCGGTGTCCATCGACCCGTCCTTCTTAGTCTGTTGGTAGAGTTTGGCACATCTCTGGGATTATATGAAGTGGTTGTAGAGAAGATTAGTTAGCAAGATGTTGGTAGTGGAGACTGGACAAATGTGGTTTGTTTATTCGATACCATGGAGGGAGGTGTTATGGTTTTTCTGAGGCTGGTTCCAGCTTATAGGTCTATGGAGCACCTGCGACACTCTTTTCAGACAAGGGAAGCTTGGGGACCCCAGGATGCAGATGATGATGGAGAGGGCTCCTCTGGTAGATGTGGGTAGGACTCTTGGGGAGTTTGTTTTGAAATGGGGAATAAATTTGGGAGTTTATTTGGCTTATTAGGAAGGTAGGGGAAGGGAGTTATTCGTCCCTTTTCTTATGTACTTGCACTATAATTTATTATTAGTGAAATAAACAAGTTTTTGATCATCCAGCTGTGCCTTTGATGAATTTTGTATTTTGAATTATCTATACTAATCGCTAAGGCATGCATAATTCTTTTGTTCAAGTATATGTTAGAGTGAACTGTCGTTCTCGGAGATAAGAAAAAAAATAGTTTCAAAGAAAGGTCCGTGCTCATGTAAGATGTATGAGCTACCTATATACCTCTGAAGTTTTTGAAAATCCTATGTACCTATAGGTAGAGGGAAATGAAGATTTAATTTAGAATAGGAGGGAGATGGGAAGAGTCGTAGAGCACCGACGTTTCAGACTAGGAGGTAGAAGTTTTTGAGACGGTCCAGGTTGAATGGATGAGCCATCTCTTCTCCATCAAGGTCGGTGAGCATAGCGACACCTCCTAACAAGATCTACTTTATAATGTAGGGGCCACTCCAATTGGGCTTGAACTTCCCTCTGGGTCCTAGATGGGTTCTATAATTCCTTTAAGGGCTAAGTCCCCTTTTCGTACATCGTACTCATTGAATCTCTTATTGAATGAATGCGTTACTCGTTGATGGTACCCTTGTATATGATACAATGCTTTCAGTCTCCTTTCGTCCAAGAGTGACATCTCGTCAAGACGGCTTTGATGCCAGTCCTCCTCACTGACATGGCTTTCGAGCATGTCACGAAGTGAAGGGATTTCTAGCTCAACGGGTAGGACTTCTTCCATGCCGTAGACCACAGAGTAGGGGGTAGCCCCAGTAGATGTTTGGATTGAGGTTCGATATCCCCAAAGGGTGTAAGGGATTTGGTCGTCCCATTCTTGATAGATTTTGGTCACCTTACTGATTATGGCTTTGAGGTTCTTATTGGCGGCTTTGACTGCACCATTGGTTTTAGGTCAGTAAGGAGAAGATATGTGTCTCTAAATCCCATACTCGTTGACCACTTCTGTGACTTTTACCTTAAAGTGTAACCCGTTATCTAACACTAGTTCGTGTTTCGGTAGATGATGTTCTTCCTATTGAATTTGGCCACTTTCTTAGCATTCAGAACTGCGTATGACTCGACTTTGACCCATTTGGTGAAGTATCAATGGCAAACTAGGATGAATTCATGCCCATTGGAAGTCTTGGGTGTATCCTTCCCTATGATGTTGATGCCCCAGGTGGAGAACGGCAAGGGAGAAGTCATGTTGTATAATTATCGCGGAGGCAGGTGTTGAAGGTTGGAAAACTGTTGGCTTTTTAGGTATTTTTGGACATAGGCGGTGTAATTCTTGACTACAGTAGTCCAGTAGTAGCCTTGTGGGATGATGTTCTTAGCAAGAATGTGACCGTTCATGTGTGTCCACATTCCCCGCTGTGGATCTTCTGCATTATCTCTTCAATGTTAGCCCCTGCGATGCAGTGGAGATGGGTTCCATCGAAGTTTATCTTGAACAGTGCTTTGTGACCGATGATGTACTGGGAGGCCAGTTTTCGGAGGGTTTCTCAGTCTTTCTTGTTGGAACTTTTGGGATACCTACCATGCTTGAGGAGGTTTCAAATATCATAGTACCAATAATTGGCTAGCTCGGGATCTTTTTTAGTGATGAGCTCAATGTGGTAGCAGTGGGTTGGTTTATCTTGCTTCTTAACTAGGAAGGGGGCCATTGTTATTTCTTGGAAAGCATGTCGACCATGGAGGCTAAGGTAGCAAGGGAATCAACTAGGTTATTCTTTGCTCGAGGTAGGTAGTGGAAGGTGATATCTTAGAATTGGGAGGCTAGTCCTTCTAACTGGGCATGGAAGGGTTGGAGTTTCTCGTCCTTGACTTTCCATTTTCTGAGCACTTGATCGATGATGAGGGTAGAATCCTCGTAGATATTTAGGGATTGAATACCTTTCTTGAGAGAAACTTTAAGGCCTACCGTACACGCCTCATATTTAGTCATGTTATTGATGTAGAGAAAATCCAACTTGATAGCGATGGGAGTGTGGGAGTCATCTGGGGCAATCAAAAGTATCCCAATACCATATCCCTTTTTGTTGGCAGCACCATCGAAGAACATCTTCCATCGAAGCTCATCTTGAGCGATGCAAAGGATGTTTTTATCTGGGAATTTAAGGATCCATACATCAGCTTCTTCCATGGGGTAGTCAGCGAGGTAATCAGAGATGGATCTTCCTTTCATGGCTTTCTGTGTGACGTACACTATATAAAACTCTACTAAGAGAATCAATTATCAAGTAATTCAGATGGATAAGGAAGGTTTCTCTAAAAAGTACTTGAAAAGGTCCATTTGGGATATAAGTTTGATGGGGAAGGCGAGCATGTAGTGTCGCAACTTTTGGGTGACCCAAACAAGCGCGACGCATGCTTTTTCCAAAGAAGTGTAGTTGACTTCGTATCCTACCAATTTGCAACTGGCATAATAGATGGCTCTTTCTTTATAGGATTCTTTAAAGTATCGGGTTAACAAAGCGCATCTTCAGTGTCGGTTATGGTTAGGTATAGGAGTAAGGGGAGACCAGGCTACGGTGGCATGAGTACCAGAGGTTGGTTTAGATATTATTTGATTCGGTCAAAGGATTCTTGGGAAGCCTCATTCCAAACCTTGGTTGAGTACTTCTGGAGGAGTTTGAAAATAGGTTCGCAGATGGAGGTTAGCTGGCTGATGAACCGACTGGTGTATTGTAATTTTCCAAGGAATCCTTAGACTTCCTTTTCTGTTTGAGGTGCTGGCATCTCAAGTATGGCCTTTATGTTGATAATATCTTCTTCTATACCTTTCTTACTATCCATGAATCCCAGGAGTTTCCCTCTGGTGATGTCGAAGATGCATTTTTATGGATTGAGTCTCATCTGATACCGTCACATTCGTTCGAAGAACTTTCGGAGAGAGAGAACATGACCTTCTCTATTTTTGGATTTGATAATCATATCATCCACATAGACCTCAACTTCTTTGTGAATCAGATCATGCAGGATGGTTGTGGCAACCCTCTAGTAGGTTGCCCCAGCATTCTGGAGACCAAATGGCATAATGGTGTAGCAAAACGTTCCCCACTGGGTGATGAACGCAGTTTTTCTTGGTGATCTGGGTGCATTTTTATTTGGTTGTATCCAGTAAACTCTTCGATGAATAACTTTATAGCATGAATGGTTGTGTTTTCCACGATCATGTTGATATTGGGTAGTGGGTAATCATCCTTCGAAGAGGCTTTGTTCAACTCCCGGTAGTCTACGAACATCTGAACTTTCCCCCCTAATTTTAGCACATGCACTATGTTGGCTATCCATAAGGGATATTCGATCATGCAAATGAATCTTACGTTCATCTATTTTACCACCTCTTCTTTGACTTTGAGTGACCATTCGGTGTGGAGCTTTCGCAACTTTTGTTTAACCGACTTGTAATCTGGAAGAGTGGTAATCTCATGTTGCGCTATTTCAGGATCAATGTCGGACATATCTCCATAGGACCATGTGAAGACATCCACGAATTCCTTCAGTAATTCTTCGAGTTGTGCACGCTCATATGCTCATCAATGGTAGCCCCTATTCGAATCTCGCACAGTTGGCTACTAGAACCGAGGTTAATAACAACATTTTTTTCTTTATTAACTTGAACGCGGTTATGTTATTTGTTATTAAACTTATTTAGATTAGCTAAGAATTGTTCATTTTCAAAATCATCATCATCAAAAGTTTGATTAGAATATAAACAATTAATGTAAGGCACAATAAGATACTCAAAATCTTGTTTTATTTCATTGATAGGAAAAATGGCATCGAGAACCACATCAAAGGAGGTCTCGATTACATTAGAGCAAGGACAGATAATAGAAGAAGATATGGGATAAACATTGGGGTTAGGTGGGATTTTAACAGGTAGAACTGGTGCAGCATTCCAGTTGAGGAGAGGTGTATCAACAACTTTAATTAGGTGGGATGGATCCAGTGATGTAGTCCTTGAATGAAACACACAGAGTGTCAGCCCCCATATCTGTAAGTTAAATGAATCCTCGGAGTCACTTTCCTCAAAATCATTGGTATCTTTGATGAGCGGTTGTATATGGTGTCGGGAACTTTCGGCCCATGGGTAGCTTTCTTGGAAAAAGATCTCCATTCCATGTTTCATCTTTTTGTCTGTATGGTCATACCACGGTTCTGGAAAACCATAAAAGGGGAAGTCTTCTTCCTCTTTGATGAATCGTCCATTTAAGGAGTCACCTAGGATAGCCTGGATACAGTCTAATCTTCTCTTCGGTCGAGACGGGCGGATCATTCCGAGATCTTGTTGTGATGGTTGATACCACAAAACACAAGGAGGGAAGGCTTTTTTCAGCACAATGGGTTCAAGTATCCCTTGATGTTTTTATCCTAGCCCCAGTTCGGGCATGAAGTGCATGTTTTTTAACATTTGAATAACATTAACATTGCTATGAGGGTTGTGTTCTGGACAAACCCTTTCTCTAAAATCGCCCCGTGTTGGGAGTAGAAGTGGCTCAACTCAAAATCCTGATAGGATCATATCATTTGACCTGTGATGTATCTCAAGGATTAGATTACTGGTACTTGCACTTTTGGCACTGTCGTCATCACCCAAAATTGTGATGACTCGCCCATTAGCGAAGAACTTCAATTTATGATGGAGAGAGGAAGACACACCTTTGATACTGTGAAGCCAAGGTCGTCCAAGCAACAGGTTAAAACAAGTTGGGATTTCAATGACTTAGAATTCAATGACAGGGTTTATAGGGCCAACCCCTATTACAAGTTTTATGGATCCCATCACTTCCCAGTGAGTATTAACATACGCACATACAATAGTGGAGGTTAAAGCGAGGTCACCTTCCTTAAGTCCTAAGCATTTGAAGGTCCTTACTCGGCAGACATTCAAGGCGGATCCATTATCAATAAGAGAGAGTGGTATGATCTTCCCGATAACTTCGACGGAGATGTTGAGTGCATGACTGTGGTTTAGCCCAATTCTGGGGATTTCCTTTTCGAAAAAGGATAGCATTCGGGTAGAGGTCAAGGATCCAACTAAATTTATCGCTTCTTCTGGTGTGGTAGAATGAGTAAGTGTGGGCCCAGTGAGAAACTTAATTAAAGCATTTATGTGAAGCTGGGAAGACATGAAAAGTTCCCATAGAGTGATGTTATCTTTAGTTTTCCTCAGTTGATCAAGGATCTTTCTCTCCTCGAGGGTCATCTCTGTAATAGGAAGGTTTTTAACACCATTCCCTTTGTCATTGGATGGTAGTAATCTTGGGATCAGGTAATGCCTTCCTCACCTGGTCATGTGATTTACTGAAGAAGGGAAGAACATAAACCCTGTTTCTTCGTCAATCTCGAGTAGTTCTGCCACCTTGTTTATTTCTCTAAGGAGTTCTTCAAATGATATCATCCCACACATGTTGGCTATCGGGCCAGTCTTCTATGAAGCTTGCTATTTATTTAAATCTTTAAATCCTTCCCCCCATCCGATGGCAATAATTCTATCTGTCCATGTAAAGTCAATGCATTCCACGACTTCAATGGCTTCTTCGTACAGGTTCTCCCATTCTGCAGGGAGATGTAAGGGTGAAGGGACCAGGTGCCCTTGTAGCTTCAGAGTATCAAGTAACGTTATACTGAAAATATTATTGGTTTGCCTGAATAATTCTACCATGATTTGGAAAATTTCATCTAGGAAGACTTCATCGGTTGGTACCACCCAACTGTCTGACTTTCGAGCCCATTTTCGTGCTTCCAAGAATAGCGTACTGAACCTCTGGAAATCAATGATCATCTACGAGGGAAGTTTCATCCCGAACTCTAGGAGTTGGTTTAATACTTCTGATAATATCATACTTCCATTTTCAGAGAGAGTACGGACAGCGATGCATGCTTTGGTAAGGAGTGACAGTGCCTGATCAATAAGGCTAGCAGGGTATAAGAGGAAATTTGGGCAAGTTTGGAGCGGTTTGGGAGAGTATATGGGTGTAATTTGAGTTGAGGGATAAAAATTTTGTGTTCTCTTCTAATAAGATGGCATTGGCATGATTTGGGAGTGGGTTGTGATTAGTGTTTGGCTTAGGATTGGCTGGTGATGGCAATGGCACCCCGGTCAATTAGACCTTGGACTATGTTTTGAAGGTGAACGCATTGGTTGGTGGTATGGCTAGCAGTTTGGTGAAAGGTGCAATGGGCATCTGCCTTGAAGTTTTTTGGAAGTTGATTTGGCAATGGACAGAGGTCCAAGGGTTTGATAAGGTTTTGGCTTAATAGGGCCTGATAAACTTTGAAGAGGGGGGCATGGAGGTCGGTGTATTCCTTTTAAACTGGGACAGGGCAACGTTCTGGTGCCCACGGGGTGGTTGGTTGAGGGATGTTTTTGATGGTTCAGACTGTAGCATTGATAGGCTTATCATATTTTCTGGGGGTGAACTGTTCGGACACTTTCTTTGGTTCAACTTCTATTTTAGCAAGACCTTCCTCGATTTTTACTCTTGCTTCTTTGAGATATCATAAGTGGAGATAGTATTGTCCTCCCATTATTTCTCAGACATGGGGTAATAAGTTTTTCTTCACTATATTGACTTGTTCTTCTTCGGATGGCCGATTGGTCATGGTGGCTGGTTTTTCCCTCAACCAGGCTATGAAGTTACTGACTGATTCCCCTGAATTCTGTTTGAGAAACTCTAAATCACGATGGGTGACCTCAAGCTCTTCATTGTATTTATACTGAGATATGAATTCTCGAGCTACATTCTCCCAGCTATGAATTTTGGACTCCTTGAGAGACAAAAACCATCGGAGGGCACTATCCTTCAAAGTTTGCTGAAATAAATGGGTCATCACTTCTTCAGAAGACCCTAGGATAGTCATAAATCGGTGATAACTGTGGAGATGAACAATCGGGGGACCACTTCCTCTGAATTTCTCGATATTTGGCATATTGAACATTTCGGGTAACCTTGCCTTAGGATAAGGAGACATATGGGTGTAGTCCATGTAATTTCTAGAGATTTTGACTTAGTCGAACTTCTTAGTTAGCATCTTGAGATCTTATTTGACCTTTTTCAATTCTTCCTCTTTTGGATCCATGATCATAGGTAAGTTAGACCCAGGCTGGGCAAGGTTTGGTATAGGAAGCTGGGCAGGCGGCGGACCATTAATAGGAGAGGCATGCGGAGTGTGCTCATACTCTCTGGGAACCAGATAGGCTCGGGTGGACCCATAGCGCGAGGGAATAGGACCTCGGGCTCTTGAGCAATAGGAACCTAGTTTGGTTGCATCTCGCGGAGTTAAGTCTGGAGGTCGTTAATCTTGGACACGAGCTGAGCTAAGACTACCATTAGATCTGACTGAACAACTAGTACTTGATATGTGTTCTCTATGGAAAGAGGATGGATTTCGGACTCGAAAAAAGTAGCAGGGTAATGGACGGAACTCCGGGGTGATTTGACTGAAGATCGAAGCCAATAAGGAGCCAGGCCAAGGTGTGCAATCGATCTGAGAAGGTATAAAATGGGATTTATTTTTGAAAAAGGAATGAAAATATTTTTGACATTGCTTTTCTTTTTGATATTGGAAGACAAAATATTTTTGGATTTTTGATAAAGAGAGGAAAAATGTTTTTGGATTTTTGATAAAGAAAGGAGAAATATATCTTTTTTTTGGTATTTTTGATAAAGGGAGGAGAGAATGAATGGGAGACGGGTCTCAGCAAGATTATTATAATTATTATGTTATCTCTTGTATTAGGTTTACCTAAATGGAAAAAGGAAATGTCGGAAGGGACCCGAGCTTGGAAAAATTAGGGTTTGAATTAATATATGAAAATTTTGTACTTGTTACCAAGCTCATGGAAAGGATCCCGTTTTGAAAAAGGTGAAATCACCCGAGAATTTAGGCGGCATGTCGACCTGTCATTTCGATAGAGTTTTGGATAGAAACTGGCAAATTAACATGAGTGCCCTAGGTCTGATGCCTATATGCGGGTATGCAATCTTGTTGGGTTAATTGGAAAGGGTTCCTCCCTTTGGCATGACTTCCACGATATACGTCTTGCTTTTGAGGGCAATCGGTACGTGTGGACAAGCCATTTGATATACATGAGTGTACGTGAATTGCCTCACGATATACCTCATGGGGATAGTACGTGTGAGAGAGAATTTGATATACTCGATGCACGTGAACGAATTCCCAGTGATATACCTCCCGTTATGACTTGGGTCAAGCGATACGATGCGGGGGAACCATTCGATATATGTCAAAGGTACTTGGCCAGTGGAAGGTAATAGTCATATCTCTTAGGCTAACTGCGCCCTTCCGGACCAGCGCCCATCACGAAGTGACCCTCCATTTATGGGACAAAATTTGGTCAATAGCAATGCTCTTTGGTGGAGTAGTGTGCAAAATGCATGATCTTTTTATTAGTATATTATGGAGAGATGAATATTTCATTGATGAACATCATGCTAAACAGGGGGCAAGTATGACTATGAGAAGAAAATCGACACTAAGCATGGATATATACAAGGGTGAAGGTGTGTACTAGTGAGCAAAAGAGAGAGGAATATATAGATAAACAAATACTCATGTAAACAGAGTCTATCCCTCCAAACAATAAGTCCCCAGCAGAGTCACCATTGTGGCCATCCCGTATCCTCACGGAGAGAGAGAGATTAGAGAGAGGATCTTGGTCCCGCGCATCCATCTCAGGAGCGCTTTGGCCATCTCCGGTGATGTGTGAGGTGAAAAATTTAGAGAGATGGAGTCGTCAGTCTATTTTACTCAAAACAGACAAAAGAAGGCGGAGCCATCCCGAAGGAAAGCATAAAAGACATACTGATACATACGAAACCAAAAATGATTCGAGGAGGGTGCGGAGGCTAAGTTGAGAAATAGGAAGGTGTTAGGCACCCATTTCGCCCTTGCGATCTCTCATGGATTTGTTGTTGTTTCCTCTAATTCTCCGTGATATGTGTGCATGTGTATATGTAATGGAGAAAGGAATCATCAACTTGTATCATGGAAAAGATAAAGCGAGTCATCCGTAGGAATGTTTATAGATGTAATATTAGAAAATAGGATTTACGCGATTATCCTTGCGTTGATCGTTATAACGAAACGATAACACGTATGGAATAATACGCTACTAAGAACAAATACATGTATATGTAAATATGTAGATATGAGAATCTAAGATAATTAAGTTAAAGAATTCGAAAAATTGAAGAATAAAAAATTGAAAAAATAAGACTCGAGTCTCGACTTTTACCTCGAGATGCCTATGTAGCCTATAGAGGCATCAAAGTCCACGTAGTTCGTAAGCAAAACGAGGGGTGGGTTTTATCACATAAAATCCAACTGGGGATTTCTCTTATGTGTGTGTGTGTGTGTGTGTGTGTAAAAAGGTGTTTTAGTGTGAGAAAAGTGTGAGGATCCCCGTTTGGAATTTATAAGAAAACCTCTTTTGGTTATTTTTTTTTGGGTTTTTATATGAAAAATAGGAAATGTGCAATAATACTAAATGAAAAGTATATTAGGATATGTGAGACGGGGAGAATAAAAGTGCTAAGTAATAAAACAAGTTAATACGAATTTAAGAGAGTTTAAAGAGAGAGTTGAGAAAGTTGGACCTTCTTGAAGATCTTGAGCTTGATCTTGAATGTTGGAGAGAAACCCTTGAACTTGGATGATGATGATGGATAGTTAATTCACCAAGTTTGATGAAAAGGATGATGAGAGGTGAGGGTTGGAAAGGGATTTAGATGTAGAACTCACGCTGACTTCTAAAGAGGTTTTCTGAGTTCGCTGAGAGTGATCGATCTCAGATTTTTGGGGTGCTTTACAATAAGGTCAGGACCTCCTTTTTCTAGGCCCAGGGCATTGCTGATCGGCATAGGTCTAGTCCTGCCAATCAGTAGGTGTCTTTAACGCACTATCGATAGGCAGGATTTTGAACCTGCCATTTGGGAGTCTCGTTCAGATTCCTTTGAATAAACGGTCATAAAAAGCAATCCATTGATTCGAATTGTGCATAGGGCATACTTTTATAAAGGCACTTCAGAGACCTTCGAAAGTCCTTTGGACTGGTTTTGGGTCAGGGAGTTGACTTTGGGTCAAATGTGGCTCGAAAGCGCTCATCGGTCCTTTGGATGGGGGATCGTTGGACGACAAAGGGTCGCTCGTCCGAACCGTAAGTCATAATCATTCATGGGGCAAATCGTTGGAAAGGTTAAGAGATGTAATTTGACATTCCAAAGAGTTTGACTCAGTTGGGAGAGTTGACTTTGGTCAACTGGGTCTGGAAGCGTTCAGTGATCTTTCGGAGTAAAACAGATCATTCGTCCGTACTATAAGTCAGAATTGGGCCCGTAGTGGACCGTTGGAAAGGGGTTTCAGTGCCCTTCGAGGATTCATTCAGTCTCATTGTAGCTAAATATTTGAGTTTGGTCAAATGGATCTCGGGAGCGTCCAGTGGCCTCCAGATCAAGTTTCGAGGGAAAATAGGTCATTTGTCTGCACCGTAAGTCAGAATCACGCATGGGGCAGATTGTTGAAAAGGCATTTTAGTTCTTTTTGAAGATTCATTCAGTCTCAATCGAGCTAAAGAGTTTGACTTTTGGTCAAATGGAGCCTGGTAGCGCCCGATGGCCTCTAGGTCAGTACTCGGGGTATGACTTAGGTTCATAGTGATGCAGGGGGGTGCTAGAATGGGGTGTCTACACATATACCTTATAACCATTGTTAATTATTTTTTTAAAATCATCGTGATTCAAGATATCACTGAATATTTAATATCCCCATAACCAGTACAGAATCCGTAGTGAAACATAATTTCTAATCCATAAACAACTAAAATAGTTTTGATGTGATGAAATCTTATAAAAACTTTCTATATGACCTTAATGCCACAAATTTGGTTCCCTTATAAACCATTTTTTCAAAGAAACTAAACTTTGAAACCCAAATAATTTTGTTAATGAGCAATATGAATTTTCACCCATGGTAGGTGATTCTGATTTAGTATCATTTCACGGAATTATCGTATCATTATATGATAACCCCCGATACTTTATTGTCTCCTTTGTGTAGTTTAGAATATATTATGCTTGATGCAATTTTAAAACCCTGTGTTGATCTTATAATAATGAAATCAAGTTAACCTGATTCCATTGAATGTGTTTTTACATAGCACATAATATAACCAGGAAGTAAACTACTGTTATACCCCCCGATAATATTACTTGCCTGTAGGACTCATATTATTGAGTGCCTAGTTTTATTTACTATATGAATGCCTCTCTTCAGAGTTTTGTCTTAACAATGTTACTTTATCTCCCATTATCTGGATTGAGTATCTCCAATTATTTGGATATATTTATCTCCAAAAGTTTTGGATTTGTTCGTTATTCGTATTTCTATTAACCATAAGCCTCTAAAATAGACAATTAATGATTATCTGATTTTAGAAACCGTCCCCAACCATAACCATGTAAACCTGATATTTTAGACTTCAGTAACATCATCCTACTGACTATCAAATACTGCTTTAGATGGATTATTGTTATTTAGTTCTTAAACTTCTTATACTCATTCGATTTTGCCAAAATCCTTATCCTAAATAAATAATTATTGATCTTAACCAACAAGATCATTATACCATATAGTCTAATATATAAAACCTCTAGAGTATTAATTATTTTCCTTATTTAGTAATAAAAAAAAATACGAAGAAGATATAATAGACTAGTAAGAATACTTAAGACAACCCAAAATACATTGGACTCTTTAATATTATCAAACGTATTATCTATGTGGCCAATCAGTTAGAATAACGCATAAAATTATCTAATATTCATTATGTCTTATATGTGTTTTAGTTGTGCCAATATATTCCAAACCAAATATATGTTAACCCCCTGGCCATTCTGATAACTTACCTCTTATAATTAAACCTCTTTCAAAAATTTAGATCCTCATTACCTCATAACGTTAGCATGCGCCTGATTTTGTATAGTTCATTGTACTTTCAAATTACACAAAATCCCTCAATAAATGTTCTCAGACTCAATAAGGAATGTTTTGGACTCACAACCTTTTTATAAGTATATTTACATTGTCTTTCGATAAACTTCTTCGAAATATAGTACCCTTATGACCCTCTAGAGTTCTAAGCCGTGTACTGTAAACATTCAAGTTAAGAGAAATCGAATAAAGCAAGCATTAGTTAAAAACTCATCACCATTATTTATATTAACCCTAACACAAGTTTTCAGATAACCAGTTAGTACCTATTCAAGAGAAATTCATATTTACTCTTTATGATATCTTATGCATAGATATAGGAAACCCAAAGTGCTTTATTATATGGAAAAAAAATCCCAACGTAAATCCAAGTAATAAGAGTCGAGATACATCTTCATATAAGGAAGCTTGAATTTAAGACAAAAACGTTAAATGTCATTTTAAAGATTATAGATTCAAGATAAACACCAATCTCGAAAAAGGAAATGTTATATCCAACGCCTCAAGGCGTAAACCTGTCGGAAGAATTAATAATATAATTTCCTAAGATATTGTTGCTACCATAGAGAAATAGGATCTTTAGCCAACCTCTCCTTTTTTTCAATATTTATAAATATCATTTATCCAAACCTGAAAAAGAAAATCTTAGAACAACCATTCTAAGATCCCTTTGGGATGAAACCACAAATCGAAAGTAAAACTCAAGAATTATTTGTACACCCCAAGGTTTAATTAATTGACTTTAATTAATTTGGAGTAAAATAAAATTATTGATTTAATGGCCTTTAAGATTTTTACTTGGTTTTACAAATAAATTTTCATTTGGGAATTAATTCGGGTCTTTTATAAAAAGGATATAAGTTTTTTATCATTTAAACTGGCTGGTATACTTTTGAAAATATTTATCAAATTAACAAGTCGGAATTTAAAAGATTTGGATTTTAATACTGGGGTCGTTCAAACGACATGTCTTCTTGTTCGAATGACACCGTACGTCATTCGAATGATAGAGGCGGTGGATCGATGGGAGTCTCCTAATTGTGTTTTAACTCTTAAACCCTTTATATATTAAACTGAAACGGGGTTGGGACTTTAAAAATCACTTTTCTCTCAAACTTTCTCCAAAATGCTTATCCAAAACATAATTCTCTCATCTTCAACCCCTAGCCCCTACTTTTCACAATTTTTGAAGAGTCCATTGGTGTTTTCTCAAAAGGAGTTAAACCTTCTATTCAGATTTTGATCCAACAAGTTTCAGGCATGAATACTCTATTCTCTTCCTTTCATATTATGCGTTTTAAGTGTTTCCTAATCCTAAATTCTACGTTTTCTTAAAATCAATTAGCAATCTAATTAGAGGAAGTGGACAGATAAAACTTGGGGCTATTTTTATGAAATATTTTAATATGATTAATGTTCATGACCCTTGGGTACGTTGGATTTATGAGTGGAATTTGGGATTTATTAGTGTAGGTTGCATGTAGAAAAATCCTAGTTTTGAAATAAATGAATTTGGGGGCGTATAACTCACGTAATTTATGTAGAGATGATGAAATTGGAATTTTGTCGTATTAATGATGAAATCTCAGTATATTAAATATAAAATAATTAAATGAGATTAATTGTGTATTTTGTCTTTGTGATAATTAAGTTAAAATTTAATTGAATTGGACTATAATGCATATTATTTGTAGATTGACTCATTATGAATAATTGTGTGAGTTGTTGGTATTATTATATTGCCATTGTGACGATGGGTTGTTGGGTATTTTTACTCTCCCTATATTTTAGGATGCCTGCAAGGTATGGGAATAGTGAGGGTAGATTATTACGACTTGAGTATGTCGGAGGTGGACTGGTTTTTGTTACTTCATCGTCATTACGCTAGCCTAGGCATGAGACTAGGTTGAGGTTTATGTTATAAATTCATCCTTTAAATAGGGTAGTACGTATTGATAACTTAGGGACCCTTAGGTATGATACTAAGGGGTATTTTGAGGATCTAACATCGATAAAGGATGGGGTAATTTATAAATTGCGAAATTGAGAAATTGTGATTAATTCCTAAGACAAAAACGGGTATTAAAATTTATGGCGACATAATGTGTCGGGGTCGACAGTTTAAATGGGTCAGAGGACGATTGCCAAGGGGAAGTTTGATACTTTGGTCGAAATTACCCCTAAGATGGAAGGACCGTCATAATAAAAAGTGAGAACAATAATAAAATGGATTAATTAAATACAATTAGCATCGTGGGGCTTGGGCACTTAAAATCATATCGGTGTGCCTTTTTAAATGGGGATCTCTACGGGTAGTTAGTGATTATATTTATCGCGTGTAATTATCTCATTTAATTAAAATATTTTATTGTGATATTTATTGCGTATAATGTTACTGTCTGGATTCAAGGATCCTATTTAAGGGGATAGTGTGCATTTATGCTCGGGGCTCTGACCTCGTGCGCTGACTAACTTTTTCAGGATAAATTTTAGAGAAGCTGAATAGGATTATCAAAGTTCATCATTTGGAGGTGCATCTGGAGTTGATTCGTTTATTGCATCGTTTAGTTAGACCTTCCTTTTCAGTTGGATTTAATTATGAGACTTCATTTGAGTTTATTGGGACATTCGGTCCCAAAGTTGTTTAGAGGATTTTAGTTGATTTATTTAGTCCGTTGTTGTTCAGATTTGATTAAATCATTGTTGGAGATTGAATTTAATTGGAGTTTGAGCATGTGATGGATCTTTTATCGCTTAGTTGTTTATGATCATTTGAGATTGATTCAATTATTAATCTTATGGAATGATTTATTTATGTCTAATATCTGTCTCGTGCTAAGAACGGTATTTATTTAGTTCACGCCCGACGTAGTTCGGCACCGGTGGATGGCCACCCCGTCTGTCGGATTTTACGAGTTGTGATAGATTATATTAGAGCATGGTCTTAGGTCTCGTAGTTTATAAGTCCGTTTTAGCTTTCTCCTTGCTTATCTTTGATTACTTTTGATGATTTGTACTCTTAGTCATTGTGAGTCTGATGTTGTTTTATTCCTATCTTTTCAGATGGCGAACATAAGGAGAGATGGGAATAGGAGAGATGAGTCTGTTTCTGGTCCCTGCGACTCAGGAGACGCGACGTCAGAATGTCTTAGAGGCCGAGGAGTTAGCATCTATCATTTGTGAGGCCATGACTGCAGGTTTAGATATGGGAAGACAGAGAAGGATGACCCTAGAGACACAACAGCAGGGTACACCCATCTCAGCTTAGGATAGGGTGAGAACCAGTTTCCTTAAGGGTAATCCTCCCACCTTTGGAGGGGGATCTAACCCAACGGTTTCTCACCAGTGGATGAGAGATATGGAGAGGCATTTGAGGATGGTGGACTGCACAGATATGCAGAAGCAGATGTTAGCAACATTTAAGCTGACAGGGGATTCATTGCAATGGTGGGAGAGTTCCACCCCATCAGAGGAGAGCGATCAGTTGGGTTATGCAGATTTTCTGATAAAGTTCAACAACAATACTTTCCGTATGAAATTAGGAATGCGAAGAAGAGAAAATTTATAGACTTAGAGAAAGGTTCAAAGTCAATTGTTGAGTATGAACAGGAGTTCACCAATTTATCTATGTTTGTACCAGAGGAGGTTATTACTGCGGTAAAGAAAATGGAGTGTTTCATAAAGGGATTGTCATGGTCGATTAGGCAGATGGTGTTGGGGAATTTGGCGTACACTACCTATGCTCAGGTGGTGGATGTCGCAATGTTGTTATGGAAAGAGAAAGCAATTTATCAAAAGAAGTTGGGAAAGAGACAAGAGTCTAATGGACAAGGAAATGAGAATAAGGGTCGCAATGGTCAAGCATGGAAGAGGCGTAGGACCAATCATGAACAACAAGGTCAAGGAAAGGGGCAAGAAAATACTATGCATTTTGGACGTATTAAGGGTGAGCGCTCAGTATGTGGGAAAGTAAGACATCCAGCGGTGAGGTGTTACAAGAGAGAGGGTCAACAAAACGAAGAAGTATAGGCCCAACAAGTCCAAGTTATATAAGGGCAACAAAGCCAAGGAGTTCTGGGGAAGTAAGGACTGAGGCCTCCAGTTATCATAACAGTTAGCGTGCAGGAGACGCCAGCAGCACCAACAACACTAGCAGCGTCAGGTACGTAGGGGGTGGTCACCACACCAACCAATCTTGATTATGGGAGGTTCTATGTGCCTCCTCAGCTTCAGGCATATCAGGATAGATTGCGTGGCTAGTAGAGTATCGCAGTACATAATACTTTCTTAGATACTTATATATATAGGCGTTATATATACTGTATTTTGTTAAGGTTTACATCCAGGTAGATTAGGTGTATGGGCACCTAATTATGATACTTTACGGGTTGGCATATGTGAGCCTTATTTTCTTTCGCGAGATTCATGCGTTGATGTGTATGCTTCGTCTAATTTCGAGGATGAAATTCTTTGCTAGTGGGGAAGTACGTAACACCCCGAGTTTTAATTAATTGACTTTAAGTAATTTGGAGTAAATTAAAATTTTGGACTTAATATCCTTTAAGATTTTTACTTGGTTTTACGAATAAATTTTCAATTTGAAATTAATTCGGGTCTTTTATAAAAGGATATAAGTTTTTTATCATTTAAACTGGCTATTACGCTTTTCAAAATATTTATCAGATTAACAAGTCGGGATTTAAAAGATTTGGATTTTAATAATGGGGTCATTCAAACGACATCGTATGTCGTTCGAACGACATGTCTTCTCGTTCAAACGACACCGTACGTCGTTCGAACGACATCGTCGGTGGATGGATGGAGTCTCCTAATTATGTTTTAACTCTTAAACCCTTTATATACTAAACTAAAATGGGGATGGGACTTCAAAAATCACTTTTCTCTTAAACTTTCACGATAAAGCTTCTCTAAAACATAATTCTCTCATCTTCAACCCCTAGCCCCTACTTTTCATAAGTTTTGAAGAGTCTAGTGGTCTTTTCTCAAAAGAAGTTCAACCTTCTATTCATATTTTGATCCAACAAATTTCAGGCATGAATACTTTATTCTCTTCCTTTAGTATTATGTGTTTTAAGTGTTGCCTAAACCTAAATTCAATGTTTTCTTAAAATTAATTAGCAATCAAATTAGAGGAAGTGGACACATAAAACTAGGGGTTGTCTTTATGAAATCTTTTAATATAATTAATGTTCATAACCCTTGGGTACGTAGGATTTATGAGTGGATTTTGGGTTTTATAAGTGTAGGTTGCATGTAGAAAAATCCTAGTTTTGAAATAAATGAATTTGGGGCCGTATAACTCACGTAATTTGTGTAGAGATGATGAAATTGGAATTTTATCGTATTAATGATGAAATCTTGGTATATTTAATATAAAATAATTAAATGAGATTAATTGGGTATTTTGTCATTATGATAATTAAATTAAGATTTAATTGAATTGGACAATCATGCGTAGTATTTGTACGTTGACTCATTATGAATAATTGTGTGACTTGTTGATATTATTATATTGCCATTGTGACGATGGATTGTTGGGTATTTTTTCTCTACCTATATTTTTGGAGGCCTGATAGGTATGAGACTATTAAGGGTAGATTATTATGACTTGAGTATGTCGGGGGTGAGCAGATTTCTGTTACTTCATCGTTGTTACGTTAGCCTAGTCATGAGACTAGGTTGAGGTTTGTGTTAGAAATTCATCCTTTACATAGGGTAGGACATATTGATAACTTGGGGACCCTTAGGTATTGAACTAAGGGATATTTTGAGGATCTGACATCGATAACGGGTGGGGTAATTGATAAATTGTGAAATTGAAAGATTGTGATTAATGCCTAAGATAAAAACAGATATTAAATTTTGTGGTGCCATAATGTGTCGGCGTCGACAGTTTAAACGGGTTAGAGGAAGATTTATGTCATGTCGTGTGTGGAACCTTGTCATGTGTCGAGGCCGACAGTTTAAAACGGGTCAGATGATGAGTAATGATGGGAAATGTGATACTTTGGTTGAAATTACCAGCCGGGACGGAAGGACCGTCATACTAAAAAGTAAGAAAAATAATAAAATGGGATAATTAAATAAAATTAGCATCATGGGACATGGGAACTTAAAATCAGATTGGTGTGCCTTTTTAAATGGGGATCTCTATGGGAAGTTAGTGATTATATTTATCACGTGTAATTATCTCGTTTAAAAAAATATTTTATTATGATGTTTATTGCGTATAATGCTACTATCTGGATTCAAGGATCCTATTTAAGGGGAGTAGAGTGTATTCATGCTCGGTGTTCTGACCTCGTGTGTTGACTAACTTTTTCAGGATAAATTTTAGAGAAGATACATAAGATTATCGAAGTTCATCATTTGGAGGTGCAGCGGGAGTTGATTCGTTTATTGCATCGTTTAGTTAGACTTTCCTTTTCGGTCTAATTTAATTATGAGACTTCATTTGAGTTTATTGGTCCATTCGGTTCCAAAGTTGTGTAGAGGATTTCAATTGATTTATTTAGTCAGTTGGTATTCAGATTTGATTAAATCATTGTTGGAGATTGAATTTAATTGGAGTTTTAGCATGTGATGGATCTTTTATCGCTTAGGTGTTTATGATCATTTCAGATTGATTCAATTATTTATCTTATGGATTGATTTATTTATGTCTCATATCTGTCTCATGCTAAGAATGGTATTTATTTAGTTCACGCCCGGCATAATTTGCCAGTGGTGGCTAGCTACCCTGTCTTTCGGATTTTATGGGGTGTGACATTATCATATGATATGGAAATGAGTCTTGAATTTAAAGATAGATTACACATATCTAATGAAATTCTCCAACTTTTTTTTTATCCTGGAATGGAAATTGTATCACACCACCATGGATTTTGTTAATAAGGCCCCCACCCCCTTGTACGTCCCAAAGATGCAATTCTATACATGGATGATAGTAGATTGACTCACCAAGTACTAGTTTTTCCAAATGAAAATTGTTACATTTTTCCAAAAGCTCTATATTAGGATTTATGATAAGATCATAAACAAAAACAACCCAGTCGATAGGCCTACAAACTCATATTACATCAAGTATTGTAATAAGGACGTATTATTAGATTGTACAAGCCACTCAAATAGAATTAATTTACATTAAACATCATTATTACCTAACATTATCATGCCTTGAATAAAAAACCATTTCCAAAGAAAGTTCTAACCCTTATACCTATGATTTCATTAATGTCAGTATTTGGATTCAATAAACTTATAATAGTAGTATAATTCTGTTGAACGATATCGATGATAGTAACCTCTTTCACAGAGTTAAGTATAACTATATTTAATTTCCTTTTAGTAAACCCCATCCATATATCTAGATATGTCTATAGTAGCACTAATGTCCTTTAAAGAATCCCGTTACCTTTATATCTCTGTGGTAGAGTCCATGAAATGAATTCTACAATATTAGACACAATACATGTTGTGATCCTACATAGAACCATGCAAACCTTGGAACAAATTGAACAAAAAAGATTATTTGGACCACCCAAGACTATCAGAGGTTATGTTTGATTCAAAATATTGGTTTAATAAAAGTAAAATCCTACATATATATTATTTTGATAATTAGACAGTCAAGTAACCCCATAATTAAGATAACAGATATAGTTTCTTTTTGGATTTGAACATTCTAAAAGAAACACCAATTTGTTTCTAATTCTGGTTACGTAAGTATTCATTATATGGTTGTGCTACAAAACCTGCAAACTACTAAAGAAATGACATAAGTAAAACCATCAAAGTTACATGACATGCCTACAACCTCGATGTGACACCCCGCCAAATAAAATACACAGTGATCAGTCCTATATTAAATTAAACAAGAATCTCATCTGGTTCATTTTTAACATCACTGTCGAAACTTTTTAAAATATTACAAACCACCTAGTATTCAAAAAGTTGGTGTCAAATTTTATCCTTTTAATTAAACAACCACAGCATGCAAATATATAAACTAAACCATTCACACCATCCGAAACTAAAACAACAAAATAATTAATAAAATACTTGTCGAATAAACCATCGGCTAAAAAATCCCAATCTAAATAAATATCCAACAATCAATAAAATAAATTAAAACTGAATCTGAAAGTAATTGGGCAACATGCCTTACATGAACTATGACTGATAATAAATCCCTAATCTTGGAACAAAGTAATGAAGCTTCTAATCCAAACTCCTACTAGCATCCACATGTGTAGTATCTGCGTGAGCCTGGAATAGATATTTGGCGTCCCTGTGGCGGGACACCTAAAAGGTTTTGAAAATATTTTTTATAGCATGGGTTAGAGCCCAAAACATTTTGAAAATATTTAACAAGTTAATTAAAATGTAGCAATTTAAAATTCATGAATGCTCTTCAAATTTAGGTTAGTGTCACACTCACTTGAGATACTTCTCACCCCTCATCTAGAGTACGCACCTGATGTTCTATTTTTAGCCCACCTAGCTGTACTACCCAAGTTAACTAGACTATAGTAATAAACTGAACTTATCTACACGTCTAAATTTCCCATATCGCCCATACAATACATCATTTTATTAATATCTCTCATATGTTAACTAATTTTTCTGTAACATTTGGCATATGTTATCTTTTCATATTTATATTTCAGTCTTAGAACTTAAGTTATACAAAAATTCTCAAACTGTTATCTCTCAACCTTCATAATGAAGTCTCCCACTTAATTTACTTTAGATATTCCCGATCTATCTTTAGTTTGTTAATTAAGTCTCTCTACCTAATTAACCTTATTACATATCCACGATATAATACCTACTATTTCACACAAGTAGGGTTAATTAACTTTATAGTCTACTATCTCACATAAGTAGCTTATCCATATGGTACATTTATATATTTCACACATAATACATATGTACTATAAATGAATGCTTCACTGAACTGTCCCCATATCACACACTAAGGGCTATTAGTTCAGAATATCCCATCGAGAATGGTTAGGAATGTCTCATCGAACATGGTTTGGAATGTCTCATCGAACCAGGCTCAGAATGTCTCATCGAGCTAGTCAATCATATCTCATGCAAGTACAGTATAGGTATTCACGCCACATATTAGCACAAGACATTCTTATATGTCCATCATACCACACAATACAACATATATACACACATATACATATATACGGGCTAGACTCCTTCTCCGGTGGCACCTATCAGAAACAAATCATACCCCGGGACAATGAACACGAGATCTCACTATCACATTCTACGATCTCCCAATCCACCGCTAACTAGTAAAATCTCAAAACCCAGTCTACTCTATTCTCGTAACTCTAGAAATCAGTAAATTAACATGTAATATAAATGTCCTCTTAGTGCACACACGCTCTCTCTCTCTCGTTGACGACACCAAAGAGTTTTTGCTACCCCACATTAATTATATATAAATACATAATAAGGTCATTGCCCCCACTAAATTGTCTGGTCAACGATACTTGAGCCTAAATCTCGTGCCAGGATTGCCCCATGATCTATTGTATATCCAGGATCTTATCTTGTAGTTTCCCCATGTCTCTCTTTGGGAAATTTCTTCCTTTATGATCTACACACCCTTAAGCGAAATATTGAACCAAAAGTATCTCTTCCTTTAATTACGACCCTGCTACCCTCCCCTATTGTTCCCTTGATCCTAAAAACCCTGAAGAACGGGGTGCTACTTCCACTGAGGACCTTTCTGGTCCTGCCCGAATCCACCATTCTAGGTTTGGTAATCTCTGGGCCTAACTCTCTTAGCCCAATTTCTTGCTATAAATATCGCTCTTCCTGCTATCGTGCCCAATTGGAACTGTTCTCATCTACTTACTAGTCTGACTTATCGCACTTTCTCATTGTGGACATGGTCAATACAGGTGGTCTTACTCTCTAAATATAGGATGCCTTTATATGACATCCCACCTGCCTCTGGCCTCACTGGCCATGTTGGGGTGTCCTTCTCTTGGACTTAGTAGCCTTGACCCTGATTTCTACCTTTGTTGTCCCTTTGACTCTGCTAGACTTATGGAACTCATTGCTTGCCTGAACGGCCCTGACTAAATCCATTATAACTTTATTGGAATTTAATTGATCTAAATTACTTAAATGGGTCTCCCATTGGGTACACCCTCCTGTGGTTCTTCACTATCACCATTAAGCCAATTCTTACCCTTCAACTAGATTCTCCAATCCTCTTGGTCCCCTTCTCATAGAAGATTTGATGTAAACTTATAAATGTACGACATTGAGGACATCGACACTAGTCATCCTAATCAAATTTCTCATTTACTCTTGTATATTCTTGTCACCGGTCCATTATCATCTTGCGAACCCCTTTATTATTCTCCACATCCCCTTCGTCGGTTACGAAGTTTTCCAAACAAATCATCTTCTCTCTCACGATCGGTCTCTACTTGGCCTACCATATGAGGTGACAAACTCATACCATCACAATGTTGTTCCTCTGAGAAAGTAAATTTAGCCCTAAATTTAGTCATACGCGTCGTTGCACTCCACCCTACACCATTGCTTTTGGAATATCTTCATCCATTGGTCCATCGTACTACCTCTCTTTCTTAAATTCTTACAGGTGACTCTTTGATAGAGTCCCCCTGACTCTTCCCATACCTTCAACACTGGGTGAGTCTGAAGTAATACCACCATTCTCTACGACGGTGCTTGGGGAAACTATTATCCCCGAGTGGTTACCCTATCGTAATATGCCCGAATAATAATCGTGGTGACTCCTATTGCCATCATCGTTCTCAAAATACTCTCAGTCTTTTGTCTCTCCTCTCCTCCTACACCCCTTTAACGGCCCTCACTGGTCATCCAAAATTATTCGGCGTACAAAGCTCAATCGAACTCATATATGAATCACATCACTATGCTTAATGGTAGGAGAACAGAAGTTGCATATTTAGAGGAATACAACAATTCTATCATAAGGCTTTACATCAAAGAACATTACGGTTAAATGTGAAAACATGCACGGATCCGAAGGACTCTAGAACCTGCAGCTCTAATACCATCTGTGACACCTCGCCTAATAAAATATCGGGTGATCAGTGTTGTGGTGATAAAACTCAACACAAAATAACAAGCAAAGGTAATCACCAGAATAAATAAAGAACTTGAAAGAACTATAATCACACACAACACAAGATATACGTGGTTCGACAAGAAGGCCTACGTCCATGGCTGTCACACCCTAACCCAATTAGGACATAATTAACTAAATGGTTTACAAACCACAATCTATAATTTATTTATTATTTAGGCAATACATATTGAAACAACTTCAAGGTTCAAATGCAGAATATAAAAAAAAAATCCAATCGTTTTAAGGAGACAATTTCAACATAACTCACATATCATTTAACTTAATTACAACTAGTGCAGTTTATAAAACAAACTAACAAGATCCTACTTCTATGTACTCAACCTCCTAGACCTGGCAGTGGCAGCTGGAAAACCTGAAAATGTAAACATATAAAACATTGAGTTTAAAAACTCAGTGAATGTACTACATCTCTATATAGTAAAAGCACTATATTAACATCTCAACATATTAATATATATACATCTATGTGCCAAATTAGGCCATATACATATCCGGAGTTAATAAACCCCACATATCCTGCCCGTAGGAAATAATCATATCCATAGGTTTTAAAAACCTAACATATCCTGAATTGCATAGCAACTCAACATATCTTGACTTTTATAAAGCCATAACATCTCAACATCTCTTGGCTTTTAAATAAGCCATAACATCTCAACATCTCTTGGATTTTAAATAAGCCATAACATATCAACATCTCATGACTTTTAAATAAGACATATAATCTCATCATGTGATACATATATGTCATATCCAAAATCAACTCAGTAAGTACACTCACCTTGTGTTGTCAACTGTGTATTCACGTTTCCCTCGGGTGGAGCTGAACTTGGTTGATTTGACCTTACACCTGTTAATCCAACTAAATCAGTATTGAAACTCAATCATAAGTATTATCTTAATATAATTATGTAACTTTTAATAAGTACACAACCACAATATGATTCTACTCAAGTCATATTCCATGAGACATATGCAAAGGCGAAACGATGGTATATATGTTGATAAGGTCATGAACATTCAACCCTAGAAACTACCTCGTAAGGAATTTATAACTAAACTCAAGTAAACATAAAAGTATACTTCTGAATATATATACACATGAAACATGTACTCAAAATACCCTTGGGAAGGAGTAGATACAAACATTCTTTCATGGGGTATCCAATATGGCGTCAAATCATTGTCATCCATACTTAACCAACCCATATTCATAAATAGTAAACATACAGGTGTTCAAGCTTATCAATCTGAAAACACATCTGAATATACTTTCCGTTACAAGTGACGGCGTAATTTTTCAAGCTTCCTAGGGCAAGTTATGGCCATTTCTTTAAAACACAAGAAATCTGCCCTACAAACTCCTCTATTATTCCTTCGAATTCCAAGAATTTTCATAATTTTTATACAACATAAATTTCCATGATTTTCAACAAACTTTTAGTAGACATACTGAATAGTACATAATTAAAGTTTCATAATATTTGGACTTCGTTTGCTATCTCAAAAGCTTGACCAAACTCAGGGCATACCAAAATGAAATATTCAAACAGCAACTATATACCAACTTGCAACCATCATTAAGACCTAACCATAAGGAGTTAAATTCTGATTTTCGGATATGATATGAATATATAAGTCTATGTTCATATCCAATTGGAGTTTATGAATTCCAGTAAGCACACAAAGAGATATGCAAGTTTGAATACAAAGGGTTTCAATACAAAGTAATATGACCTATAACACCACTTATCTCACATATGAACCAATACATATTATCACAAAGGAGGATGGAATTTGGATCAATAATTCACGATTTATATACTTTGAACTAAGTATAATAGAAGATTAAAACAATATTAACACATAATATTACCTTAGAAACACCTTAAGGATTTTCTTGGAATTGTTTTCCTAGATTTTCCTTGTAACCCTTTCTTCCTTAACTTCTACCTCTCTTTCCTCAAGCTAATAGCACCTAAAACTGAACCTAGGGACTTATTTGATGAAGAAATAAGGTTAAGGGAGAGTTTTAAGTCGGCCAAGGCTTCCTCCCAATCCATCCAATCAAATTAAAACATTTGGTTTAATAAAAGACAATTTACCACTTAAAGGAATTGACAGATTCTCCCCTTCTCGTAATTTCAACCTAACTTCTTACTCGAACATCCGTTTGATGCACCGTTTGTTGTGTTACAACCATAACTCACATATATACAACTATGTAGTTTTCACCTCAAGTCAATTGTAATGTTACAAGGGTCAAAACTAGTCTTAAACAGGAACATTTCTATCGAAAATAACAAAATCTTGTGTTTGTAAATAATTCGACATTTCATGATTTATGAAAGTAAAATTATACTAACCATAATCACTTAACATTAGATATACTAATAACTCATTATTCATATCACATAAGATAAGTATAATTTAAATACAATTTATCATAATTATATACGGGTTGTCACAATGGTGGTGCTCTCAGTATTTTATTTCTCTTTACTTCGGGGAGTGTTTACAAATTGTATGCCCTTTGCCCCGGTCTAGGGGTTTGATATATACATGTTATTTCGGAGAGTGGGGGTGTGGTACTCCTCCACGTTATCCCATAATCCCTAAAGTATCTCTTAAGAGATATTTTTGGAACTGAATGGGTCACAACGGAATTAGTCAAGGTGCAAGGCCTCTGGACTTTGGGCCGTATTTAATTGGGCTACTCGTTTGGACCAAAGTGACAAATCGATGTACCCACAACTGCCCCTAAAATTTTTGGGTTACAATTTCGGCTCAATAATTTTAAATGATTTTCCTTAATCTCATTTTTGTGAATTGTGCAACACTTTGGGATTGAAGCGCTCTTCCCGAATTGATTTAGGCGGCAGATTGCCTCGTTGCTAGATGATTAAAAAGGTTTAAATCATCTTGGAGTGGTCATTCCTTGAACGTCGCTTCAGACTTCTTTATATTCTCTAAATTTCTCCAAGATTTCACGGTAACTCTCTTACTCCCAGGTCTCATCTTCCATCTTCAAGCTTCTTTCTTATCTGTTCACCGTCCCTGCTTACGACTTTGCATCGTCTCAAGCTGACACTTACTTCGTAAGTTCTTCTCACTTCTTATTTTTTCTTTTTCTACTATAATTTCTTCATATTCGATACTAGGGTTTCTCTTTTCTGATGACGAAGATAGGCAATAGGTCTATAACAGAGTTTAGTAAATTCTACCATATCCCAAACTGGGTAGATATCGAATGTAACCATGTTCCTCGTAATGTTAGGGACAATGAGGACGGTCACTGGATACATGTCCTTTTATTGTCCTAGGGGGTCTTACTTTTCCCCTAAATCGTTTGTTTTTTCACTTTTTTAGTTACTTCGATATAGTCCCTGCACAGTGCTCGCCAAGTGTTTAGAAAATTATCAATGGTGTGCATAAAATTAATCAGCTCTATGGCACCAATCTAGGGTTTGCTGAAACCTGCTTCAGTTATTCTTTTTCTCGAACAAGCTATGGTCTAATTTACCTCAAAGATAGGAGTCTTGATAGGGTATTGGTAGTAAACCTACCTGATTCCCATAAGGACTTCTGGCATAAGGGGTTTATTGCCAGAAATAGGCAGTTCCCTCCTCATACTGAAGGGTTGAGGTCTGGGAGATACGTGATTCCCTTTTATGGGGAGGAATATATAGGTAGGCACAGTTCTTGTTCTTCTCATTCATCCTCTGTTAATGTATGGTCTTTCTCATATATTTCTCTTTTTCTTTTTTCAGCAAAGACAAAGAACTCAGAACCAAATCTTTGTGAGATTCGGGCTGCCGAGCTGGTTAAGGCCTGGAAAATCAGGGAACTCTTAGCTGACGGTGAACATCCTCGAGCTGCTCCATTTCTTCTGGAATATAAGAACATTAGGTCCAGTTTCATTGCATGACCTGTGGATGGAATTCCTCAGCTAGACATCATAAAAGAGGTTGCTGCCGACCCAATCCAATTGGACGGGGAGGAAAATAGCTCTAGTGAGGAGAGAGAGGGTGCTAACAGGGGTGGTGTTGAAGGTAATTATAGTGAGGAGAGATCTGGTAGTGAAGAATCTTCCAGATCAAAAGAGGGTTCAGAGGTTCAAGAGTCTTCAGGGGATTCAAGTATCTCCAACGAGGAAGTTATGGCTCCTCCCAAGAAGAATTTGATTCCAGAGGATGATGAAGACAAGGTGTTTCTTTATCGCTGATCGAAGAAGCAGAAATTAGGGAGATGGCATGTTGTGATCAGTTCCCAGTCTGCTTCTCATTAACAGATGAGGAAGAAGAAGGAGGAGGCACATGTGAGAGAAAGACAAAGGAAGAAAGAAGAAGAAAGGAAGAGGGTGGAGGAGAGAAAGAGGATTGAGAAGGAGAAGACGGAAAGGGAAGAGTAAAATAGGAAATAAGAGGTGAGGACGAAGGAAGGGAAGTCTCTGTTGCCCGTATCTGCTCTTCCCGAAGGGGCCTCTGGTTCCCTTTCCCCTCAGCTGGCTCTAGTAGTGCTCGAGAGAGCAGTGTTGCCGGCTGATTGCCAGGGGGGATGGGGGCCGACCAGTTAGCTCTGAAGGAAATTCATAGGATAGCCTTAGTAAGCTTGCTTTTACTTCTCCGTTATTGCAATATTATTTCAATACTTTGTTGGCTAATATTTCCTTTTTCTTTGCAGTTTGTGACCGGTTTTACTGTCCTCTACCGCAGCCGTGACGAGCTGGCGAGGAGAAATGCAGATCTGGATAGGAAGAATGCTGAGCTAGAGGCTAGTCTAAAGGCTGCCAATGCTGCTCAGAAGTCTTCCAATCTCGCCTTGACTGAAGCCAATCAAGCGAAGGAGGCGACGACTAAGGAGCTTCAGGAGCTGAGGCATTGCTATGATTTGGTCTGCTCGAGCAAGCTGGTTGTGGTGAAGGAGAACAAGATGCTCACGGAGAAGGTGAAGAAGGTGCAATATGAGTCTTCCACCCTTAAGGAGAGCTCATACGATGCTGGATGGGTTACTGCGTATGAGGATGCTGATGCTTAGATTGGCTACATTAGCCATCTCAACTTCAAGAAGGGTTGTAACAAGGCTCTTCTGGTAGTTGAGGTACATATTAACTCTCCACTCTTTGACGAGCACAATCCTGGCCCTAAGCCTTTTGTGGATGAGGCGCCTGCTCCTATTATTTGGACCATCGCTACTGATGCTCCCCTTGATTAGTGGGTGGCGATTGCTCCGTCTAGAGGAGGCGCGCCTAGAGGTACTACTGCTGCAAATAAGGGGAAGCAACCAGTGACCTCAGAGCAGACTGAGGTTGCAAGCTAGTATTCTTTAGGGAGATCTTTGTATTTTTTGTTGTTCTTTCCTTTTGATGATGCATTTTAAACTTTTTCTTAATGAAATGAAATTTAGTTCCCTTCCGCGTACTGATTTATTTGTTCTTCAATGCTTATATGGTCTGTAGCTGATTGATGTTGATGAGTATATACCTGCTACTTCTCAACTAGGAAGGATTCTTGGTCCTAATGCGAGAAATTAAGTTATCCAAGCCTTTATAAGGATTTTCAAGTCTCTTAGGTCGAGGAATCATAACTTTAAGGATCAGTCAGAGCTTGTTGCCAAACTGAAAGATAGGATTCAGGAGATGGAAGAGGTTGGCACTTCTGTTTAAGGGGAAGTGAATGCTCCGAGGGCTAAAATTTTGGATGCCTCCGAGATTAATCAAGTTGGAGAAGTACTTGAATAAGAGAATGACGCTCCAAGGAGAGAAGTTTTGTAACTTAGAGAGCATGCGCCGATCTCAGGTTTTACGGGGCTCCTCCTCATTGACTAGGTCGCGAGCTGGTACTGACATCAGTAGCTTAGCTAGGGAGATTGCTGAGCTCCGGGGTGATGTTCATAGGGCGCATGTGATAGATGTCGGCCTCAAAATAGATGTTACCTTACTGAGGCACCTCTTCAATAAAGGTCCTCGGTAGGTGTGGGCTGATGGTTATGATCAGGGTTGGACCGATGCATCGACGAAGTTGAAGGAGTTCGAGGAGTTATTCTTCGTTAGAGGATGGTTGAGTGCTCTTATGGAGTTGTAGGTCCGTAGGAACTCGGTTCTCTGGTATCTCCATGAGATATCCCCCTTAACTCTGTTGCCGAACCCATTTAGGAGGGATGATCAGTGAATCCCTATAGATGCTATCGCAAGGCAGCTGTTGGAGCCAAATTCAAATGTGGTCGAAAAAGAATTATCCCCTCACCCAGATAATGGCTGAAGAGCGTATGTTGCTGACTAACTTGCTCGGAGGCCCAATACTCATTAGGAATTATTTAATTTCTCATATGTAACTTTTTTACATGTAGTGAAGTAATAAAATAATTGTGTTTTAGGCGATTTGCCGACTAAAAATGTGTCGTGTATTTTTCACTTCATTGATTTGTTGTTAGATTATTTTGGGCTCTTCGTAGCCGACTAGATTTAATACAAACAACGTTGTTTTGTTGAGTGAGTATCCCCCTAGTCCAGTATGCTTATAAGATTCCATTCTGCCTCACTTTACCTTTTAGGTTGTGTCATCACACTTCCTTAGGTCTAAGTGTGGCAATGGAGAGGACACATCTAGTGTTGGATGTTCTATCCGAGCAGGTTTTTTAAGCCAAAAATTGTTTGACGACCAACCTGGGTTGGTCGAGCTGCCTAAGGGTCCCCTAGAGGGATTCATATATTACCAGGGTAATGCTATGAGGTTATTCGTGTTTGATGATGAAAACCTGAGGAGGGTAATACCCTGTTTTTATGGTGGGGAGTCAACCAGGGTGGAGCTCATGGTGGGGAGGCTGGCTTCCAAGGGAATGATTGCCTCCATACCATATGTCAGTGCGAAAGGGGTTTCCCCAGTTGCTCGTCGTGGGGTAGTGCGGTAGGCCCATAGGATGTATGGAATCTCGCTCACCCATGTCCCTTTGGCTCGCTCTAATCATTTCTTCAATCCATTAATAACTATTTTGTTGGAAACTTCAGCTTGTCCGTTGCTCTGAGGGTATGCCATCGAGCGGAAATGGTGCCTGATCCCATGGTCGTTACAAAAACCCTGGAAGAGGTCACTTTTGAACTGGGTTTCGTTGTCAGTGATGATGGTACTAGGGATCCCGAAGAGGGTGATAATATTCTTCCATATGAACCTTATCATATCCGTGTCTATGATGTTTTCTAGCGACTCTGCCTCTATCCATTTGGTGAAGTAGTCTATCACGACCAACAAATACTTACGATTACTGGCAGCGGTAGAAAGAGGGCCTACGATGTCCATCCCCCATTAGCCGAAAGGCCATGGGCTAGTAAGTGGCTTTAGGTCGCTGGACGGTTGGTGAACCATAGGTGCGTGGAGTTGATAGTTTTTGCACTTGCGAGCATATATCCCAAAATCCTTCTGCATGTACGGCCACCAGTAGCCTTCCTTCATTGATCGAAAAGCCACCGACCTGCCCCTAATATGACTCCCACAGATTCCCTCCTAAAGCTCGTGTAGAACTTGATCGATGTCCTTCGGGTGAACACATTAGAGGTAAGGACCGGTGAAAGATCTCTTATACAGTTTTCCCTCTGGAGGTAAGTGAAAGAGAGTAGCTTTGACTCTTATCTGATGAGCGTCCTTCTTATCGTCTAACAGGACACCATATTTTAAATAATCCCTTAAAGGTTCTATAAGAGGGTAGTTTAGATAAGATGGATGCGTAACCCCTTTTGAGTACAGTAATCATAAGTTAAATAGCAGCACTATTGATTAACCACATGACATACAAACACGACTCAATGAAGATTGACTCTGGTTGAACTCACAAATCTCTCGTGTATACTCAGAAGGTAGTAATGAACCTAAAATTAACTTAGCTAGAGGGAGAGAGAAGTAAGCACCCTAGATACACCTTAGTAGGAAGCAAAACACAACAACCACCCTCAAGAATCTCTGTCAGATATTGAAAGCTTCGTAATGAATGACAATGGTGGGTGAGTAAACTCTCTGGTTTGTAATAACTCTGTAGTAATACTTCTGAACTCTAAAAAGATCATTCTCTCCTTAGAGGTGGTTGGGGTCCTTAAATAGCCTCCCACGCCACCCCCGAGGCAACTCTGCCATTAATTCCTGTGAAAGACATCCCTCATACTTTATGTCACAAACATTAAATACATGATGCAGTAGTTGTCTCCACATCATAAATATTAAATGCCAAGACATGCCTTTTTCCTAACCACTGTGTGTTAGGGGGTTGTTGTCACAGAGGTGGCTCACCAACTGTCTGAAAACCCCGAATAACACGGTGGTTTACTCAAGTGCAGGTCTGATATTACCTAGCTGGTTAGTTACATCAGATAAAGTGGATGTGACATTATGTAGAGGGTTATTTTTCTCACAACTCAATGCCCGATGCAACTCCAAGTTGCGCCACCCGAGGTTCCACGGTAAGGGTCCTTCGGTGTTTTACCAGGTGTATCTAAGATGGTTAGGACATTCCCCAACGGTGCCTCACTTCTCAATCCTCCAAACCAAGTCCCACTAAGGCTCCCACGGCGAGGTCATTCGATAGAGAATGAAATCTCTCACATACCCTGCCAAGCCTGGTCTCTCGCGAGTACCGTTTGACCTCACACAATCTCATTATTATTCTCGTTACATCATTACAACCGTTATAGCTTATAGTCAATATAAACAAAGATACAATATGACTAAGCAACACAACAAGCTAAAGTATGAGCTGCTACGCCAAGTTGCCTTAATCCCAAACACTGTTGTTAATGGGGGAATTATCCCTAATCTCAGGATTACCTTCAAGTCCCTCTACAAACAAAAATCGAACCATAAAAAAGAGATATGTACAAAAGGTACAAATGCCACTTTCGCGGGTGAACGATTGCATTTAGCAAATGCAATAAGCCGTTAAACTCCTAGGTTACCCTAGTGGACGAGTGTCTCGTGAGGGTTTTTCAGGGATGAAACCCACAAATATCATATAGTTTACTCAAAATATGCCCAACCCAACATGCGAAAAACTCAACAACAACGAAAAAAATTATTAGCATATTGAACGAATTAAAGCAAAAGTATGTTGTTATTAACAGGTTGAATGCACCTCACATAATTGAAACTTTAAAAGTGGGAGGGGAGAGAGAACATGCATAGTATGATATCAAGCATATATTCAATCCTCACCGGCATTACGCTCATCAAATGAATTCACTCGAAACAGGGAGGTAACACACATAATATGCGGGCATAAAGAGTAAATGTAAATGGAAAGTAGGCTACATACATGTCACAAATGAAGAATGCTATATATGAAATGAAAAACTTGTAATCTCAATGAAAGATATCGCACATTAAAAGAGGCAAAACGTATTCTCACAGATTATCAAAACTTATTTGACTTTTAAATTAAATTCACCCTAAGATCACATAGGACTTGTATAGGGTTGTAATGTAGGCTAGGCTTGGGTACAAAATGAAAGGAATGTATATATGGGTTCAAAGTGTTCGGGGATGAAAACTCGGGATAATGGAAAATAGTGGGAAATATCAAAATTAGAATATGATTTCCATAACAAGAATTAAATATGAAAATGGAAGAGTAATCAAAGCTTGTTGAACACTATATACAACATATACAAACTTTCTCTTTGTTTTTTTTCTTCTTTTTCTAACTTTTTTCTAACTTTTTCTTTTTCTTTTTGCTTTTCTTTTTCTCTTTTTTCAAACCTTATTTTCTTTTCTCTCTCTTTTCATGCTCAAGTTGCAACCATACTACACAAACATTATTTAATCCCAAGCAACATTCCAAACAAAGGTATGGAAGCTAATATGTATGGTTAATAACTCCAATGAGGAGTTGGTTATGGTATTTTGGGGTTATGAAACGAAAGGCTAATATTTAGGCTCAAAGGGGTTGACTAGGAAAAAATAAAAGGTGAGGTCAAGGGTAATATGGGTGATAAAACAAAGATTACCTATGATCATTTCATAAAGTTTACACAATTCTCGAGTCAAAATAATATATGAACATCTTGCTCAAGTAACACATTTCAAGATATAAACTCAATGAATGAACGATCAAATGAAAGAATAGTGATATTACCGACGAAAGTAACGTTTTCAATGAGGAAAGAATAATGTATAACACTCATGAATGACGAAAGGTACAAAGCTCACTCGGGGTAAGTATATACAATGCAACAAAGATTATCGAGTTATAAAAATCTTAAACCAAATCAATAGCATAAGAAAAGAGCATGTGCTCATGGGATGAAGTTTAATTCATGAAGTTATTCATAATATCAATTATTTGAGGACTAAAGTCTAATAACTTCTAAAATCGAGAACATGCGTCATTGAGTTGTCAATTGGATCGAGAAATTGTTGAAATTTATCATCGAAAACAAGGCAAAATGCCCAGCAAAAATAAGAATGAAAATATTTTTAAAAGATTTTCAATTTTTTACAAAAAGGCATACTTAGTAACTAACAAGTAAGCAAATCAATGGACTGCACATGAAATGGATATAATATCCTACGCCTCCTAACTTAAATGTTGCATTGTCATCAATACGCATTAACAACACAACACAAAGATAGAAAAAGAATGATATTACCCAAAATTGGAGCGATCTCCATAAGCACAAGTCCAAACAAATCTACAAAACAGGTTAGTACGGAGTATGGTAAAAACAAATAACAAAAAGTTAACTAATTACACTGGACTAAATTAAAAGGAAAGAAAAACTGAAAAGAAACAAAGAATAAAGGCTAAATATTTACAACCTACTATTTAGGCTTCACACTAACTATACACTAGAAGACTAAATAGTTGAGGATCCACCCAAACAAGAATTTGCACTTCACTAAAATGATCAAATTGACACCCTTCAATCGGCCAACCTTGTCAGAGTCATTGACCGTGACAAAAAAACACGCATTTTTGTCATGGTCAATGACCGTGACAAGGCCGCGACAGGTTTGTCACGGTCATTGACCGTGAAAAACTTTATAAACTTGTCATGGTCAAAGACCGTGACTTGTCCGTGATAATTATGTCAGTAAAAAACCCTTCCCTCTTCTTTTTTCCCACCGATTTTCATTCCCTCCATTTCTCTCTCTCTACAATTTTGATACATTTTCTCTCTATTTCTCTTCCATTTGTGTATATGTGCATGTGTGTGTAAATGTACGTGTGTGTGTGTGTGTGGTGTATATATGCATGTGTGAGTGGGTGGGGGAGGGCTGGAGGGAGGGGGTGTATATGTGTGTGTGTGTGTGTGTGTATGCTTGTCTGTGTATATATGTGTGTGTGTGTGTGTGTGGTGGGCAGTGGCAGTGGGGGAGAGGGCAGGGTTGGGAAGTGGGGGCATGGGTGGGGGGCTGTGTGTGTATGTGTGTGTGTGTGTGTGCGTGTGTCTATATGTGCTTGTGTGTGTGGTGGGGGGAAGGGGGTGGGGTGGGGCAGGGGGAAATGGGGCGGGGGGTGGGTCTTTTTAATTTTTTTAATTAAATTTTTATTGGTTTATTAGATATTGCCCCTCATATGCAAGTAGTTCCCCTTGTAAAAGAATTGATTGATTAAATATTGATTGGTTGTTAATTTTTTTTTTGTAAATTAATAATTAGTTTCCCTTTCATATGCATGTAGGATTTCCCCTCATTGTAAATTAATAATTGTATACTTTAATTGTTAGTTTAACTGATGAGAATAATTAATTGAGTAGATGAATTAGAAGGAGTATGGGATATACATTTGTTGTTGCTATTGCGGTTGGATTATAGTGGATCGATGTTCGGTTGGTTAATTTTATAAGTGGCATGACCACTGGATTATTGTCCATATGGGGGTGAAATTTTTCAACTTGTTTTTTAATTACTTTGTATCACGAACAATATATATATATATATATATATATATATATATATATATAGTATGATAATTAAATGAAACATACTTGAAATTACATATAGTGCACATAGATACAAGACTTCTAGTTCTTATGCGTACGTATTCAATAGTCCTTAGACCCATTCGAGATTCATTACGCCTGTAATGAGATCTCTCGAATTGTCCCGTTTGGACTGTTTGGGACTGCATAGTTTCTGTATAATAATATTCTTAGTGGCTTAAAGTTTTTACTTGCAGTCGTATCCTAATGTTCTCTGGGTACATACTAGATTGACAAGTGTGACTGTTATTTCAATTGATCAATTAAAATAACACTCACACTTTCCAATCTACGTCATGTACTTGGAGAACTACAGGGATATGCTGCTGAATTTTTCTCAAATCATAACAATGTACATGAGTTGTTAAGTATATTACAGAAATATGTGGTCTTGAATGGGATAGGACCACTCACCCTATAGAGGAGATGGAGGAAATAGGAATTTCTATTATAAATTGAATTTGAACTTGAAATTTAAAAATAGAATATAAATAAGACATAATTAAATGAAACATACTATAAATTTAAGTTTTGTTTATACTAATCCATGAATATATGCTTCTTACCTTTAGTAGGTGATTAGCTGTGGTAGATGTGATGGGATATCCTAGATACAAAGAGTGGATGGGTGAGACAAATAAAATGGGGGATGTGTTTCGTAGTGATAGCCATTTGTTTGTGTATTTCAAAAGATCAACCAAGTGTTTTACTCGGAGTATATCAACAACGAGCCGTGGTCAATTGTCCTACATACGCCAAAGCGTCTAAATAGTAGTGTGGATGACTTGGTTGTTCCTATCGAATATCAATCCATTTTTTATGATAACCAGATTTGAAAAAAAAATCAATTTGTAATAAATATTCCAAATTGTACTTTATCAATCCATTTTTAATTCTTTTAATTGATGTGCATTTTATCATTTTCACTATTTTTATCTTTCTCTCTTTCCTTTGTATATGTATGTAGGGGGGGGGGGCAATGTGTGTGTAATGTGCGTGTGTGTGAGCAGTAGGGGTGGGGGTGGGGATGTTTCGGATTTTTACTAATTGTACATATTATGAGTTAGATGTTGTTGTTTTGGAATTCAGAATTGAGGTGTAAACAATAATAATTCATTTGGATTTGTAGTAATTGTACATATTTGCATGTCTTCTTCTAATTCATTTGGATTTGTACTAATAACAACATTTTTTTACAGAAAATGTCTCCTTCAGGTATTAAGGCGAGGATGATGATGTTGATTATGTTGATGTTGTCTGGGCTCGGTGGTAGCGGAGGCGACGAGGGCTCCTCGGCCCCTAGGCTCCCCAAATGAGGCAAATTGGGGATGGCCTTCGAGAACAAGACGGGCCTATTAGTGAGATCGCTCGAGATGATAAAGACGATCATCGTCCTGGGGTACATTACTTGGAGGGAGGTGTCAAATGAGCTCAAGTTAGCTATTTGGGCGGCACTACAGGTAATGTATTTATATTTATATTTATATGAATATTTCAATTTCAATTTCAATTGCAATTTCATTTTATATTTATATTTATACTTATATTTATTCATAACTAACATTGTATTTGTTGGACATGAACAATTTAGCCTGGACCCAAAACTAGGCGATTTCGTCTTGGAGCAGTTGAGGGAGAAACACAAGACGTGGAAGAAAAATATGTGGACCTTGTACTTTGGGAAGACCCGAGACTCCGTTATCCAAATGCGTGACTCTGTCTCACCGAAGGAGCTGATCTCATTGGCACAATGGAAAAAGTTCATTGACAATGAGATTGGTGAGCGACAATTGGCATCTCGCCAATCAGGGAGGGAAAATCGGGTGAAAAATACGGAAATGCACTACTCCGACCGGACGTCTGACACCGAGGTGGAGCATAGGATAATGGTAAGATTTAATTTTTCTATAATTACATAAATATGTTATTCTGCATTATTTTACTTTGCGGGGCCGATACTAATTTTGTATTATTTTATTTTAGGGAATGGGGAGTGGCCTTGGGGGTAGGATACATAAGCTCGATACTTATGTGGCTATTCGAACGAAGAAGGGGAAGGATAAGGAGGTGTCCCCAATTATCGCATCCATGATTGTAAGTAATTCGACAGTTAACTTTTTGTTAATTACGTTATAATTTTTTTATTTACTTATTTAACAAATCATGTGCTTTTTGTCATTTCAGGCAAAGCTTAAGGAAGTTCATAAGTCACCGTCTGATGCTGACAAGGCATCTTTATCCACAGACTCACTCAGCCAAGTGCTTGGTGCTGATCGCAAGAGGGTGAGCTCGCGAGTGGCCAAATCTGGGATCATCGAATTAAAGACGAGCAACATCGGGTTGGCTCGAATAGTGGACTCGCATGATGCGAAGCTGTCCCATTTGGAGGCGACGGTCCAAGATATGTTCTCATTCATGAAGCGTTTGTTGGCCAGAAATCCTAAGGGTAAAGGGAAGGAAAAGGTGGTGAAGGAGGTGGAGGAGGATGAGGATGTCGACCTCGCTATTTCATCGCTGAAACGTGCCGACTCGGATGATCCAGTCCCTTATTTAGCTCCCTTCGATAGACTGATGTTGACACTTGGTTGGACGAGCGTGTTTATACAGGACATATTTGATGGCCAGTGGATAGGGCGGGGGTTGAGGGACCTGAATACCGTCCAGGGTATGCTACTTCATGGACGTGCGGGTCAAGACAACGAGGCCAAAGTGCTCGTAACGCATGTGATACCCGGGAAGGAGAACTCCCCATTATGGTTGCACGAATAATGTGGCACGATGAATATACAAGGGTGATGAATTAGTATATCATGTGGCCTATTCACCTCCTCAAACCTACCCCAGACATGTAGTGACATTATTTGAATTGAATTTATTTAAGTTGTTACATTTGAATTATATCGTGATGCATATTGTTTTGAATGTATATTTGCATTATCTATATTTTATTTAGATATATGATGTTTAAACAGGTACAAAGTTGCTATAACAGGTACAAATATACCGTTGGGTAGTGGCAGTGGTCATACTGCCCAGCATATTTTTTTTAATTCTTCCTAGAATTGTCACGGTTATTGACCGTGATAATTTTTTAAACACTGCCACGGCTTTGTCACGGTCTTAGACCATGACAAAGATTGTCAAGGTTACCGACCGTGACAGGACCGTGACAAGTTCATGACAACATAAGTTGTCACCCCCAAAACTATCACGGTCATTGACCTTGACGAGTTGGACTTATCGTGATCAATAATCGTGACAATCCGGAAGACTTGGTGTAGTGTTGACTTTGAAAGATCAATGGTGGACCCTCCAAAGCGAAGATGCCTCCCGAAAAATAGGAATTTTGTTTGAAAAACGGAAGGCGTGTGTAAGGCGTAATAAATGAACCATCACCAATTAAAAAATATAGTGGGGTGATGAGGGATTTGGATTTTAAGGGAGACAAGACTACATTAATCTTGATAAAATTAAAATAACATCCCCAAGGTTCTTCAATTGGAAGGGGAGGTGGGTCTAGTGCAAGTGAATAGCCTATGAGATGAACCATCTCAAAATAACATTCTCGTTCAATAATCGGGACAAAGTCCTCACGACTTTCAACCGATTCTTGTGATAAATTTAATTGTTCGCTAATAGTCAGGAATAAAGGAAGTGAAGGACAATCTAAAGTGCTTGGATCACTCTCAATTATTTCTTCCTAAAAATGGGTGTAGGTGAAACGTAATTTTCAACCTCAATCGAACTTTTTGAAGAAGAAGTGATCTCATTGAGTCAGACATTTTTCTTTGTCCAATCATCATAAATTGCAACCTCATCGTTCCATTCCTTATTCCCACCACACAAAGTTTCCTCCAAAGGCGATGGGGGATTGCTTACAAAGTCTTGAATTTCACGTGCAAGACGCTCATACTCAAGAATTTGTAGGCATTCATGCGTAGTCTTGGGAGTATAGCCTTGAGAACTATTAGCAGAACAATTAAATTTATCTAAAGAGTTATGGTGAGACATTTCGAAATAAGGTAATTCAACAAAAACAACAAGCACCAAAATTTCAATTTCTCGAAATAATCTAGTACAAGTCAAAAAGAAAGGAGAAAATAATGAATACAAATACAAAAGGAAAAAATACTACGAACTAATAAAACAACTACAATCTAAAACACACTCCCCGACGATGGCTCCCATTTGATTAAGTGTGAACCGAGTGTTCGTGTAGGGACATTGTCGTTGATTTTGGCTCCCACTCTACATGCAAACATCTAATCTATTACTACACTTGCGAGGCAAGCACAGCGACAAGTCGGGTGTAATTCATTTACTACTTCAGAAAGAAAAGTGTAAAAGGTGATAGGGTGGAAATGGTGAAAAAGGAAAAAAGGTAAAAGTTAATGCTAAACAATATTAATTAAAACTAGAGTTGGGATCGCGTGCCGCTATGAGATGAACAACTAATAATTAGAATTTTGGTTCGAAAACATTTAATTGAGCATTTTTAATTAATCATAAACATCATGCAAGAAGAAATTTAACTCAAAGTTGCGAGATAAAATATTTAATCAAAAATGGCCACACGCGTCTTAAAATCGAATTATCACTATAAAAACTAACGTTGTGCGACAAAGAAAGTTAAATGAATAATAAAGTCATTTTAATACGCGAGGTTTCAAATAAATGTAATTTTACACAAAACCTAATTTTCGGAGCTCGACGCCCATCAATGGCGGACACACGATCCAAACCCTTAAAACTACTGACTACACATGATTAATCTAATTAAACAACTAATTAATAAATAAAACAAAAAATAAATAAACTAAACTAATTTATCTAGGCAAGAAAGTAAACAAAAACAAAGAAATTAAGCTCAAACAATTAAGTACAAAGCTTGATGACAATGAATAGTAATATTAACTTACAAAGTGGGTAAAACAACCATGGAAATGGAGGAGAGGGAAGCTCTGCAAAAATCCCCAAAAATATGATTTTATAACCTTAGAAGTGTGTAAGAAAAAGAATCCAACTTAATAGAATGGTTACATATATATACCCAACCAAAAACCATCTTAAAAATGAAATTTGCGGACTTTTACCCGAATCGATTCGCAAAGTGCGAATCAATTCACACTTGAGAGTGCTCAATTCTCAACTTTGTCCAACTCTACGAAAAATGTTGTAACTTCTTCGTTATAACTTGGAATTATTTAGGTCCGAGGCTATGCGAAGATACCTCAAAGGACTACAACATCCAAAAAGACATTAGGCCAAAAAACCAAATTATGAAATGACTAAAATGCCCTTGAATGTGACCTTGGGTGTATATTGAAGATAAAACCATTCTAAAAATGCCACACCTTCCTCATTATACATTGAAATCATGCACCGTTGGTGTCAACGCGATTAGAAATCAAAGGGCTTCAACTTCTATGAAGATTTCGGGATCAAAATCTGAATGCTAAAATTAATAAAATTCCCCCGAAGCTACAATATTCAACGAAACTTTTTCGAAAAGAGACCAAACTTCACACCAAGAACCGAAATACCTACAAAAACTCAATTATACCTCATATAGCATGTTAACGTATAAAACGGAGGTTGTCTGGTTAAGGAGCATAAATATAGGAATTAAGGTACCCAAGGGGGCTAAAATGCATAAGTATAAGGAGTAAAACATACAATATTTGTGCCGAATCACTCATAATACCTCCTAATGGTATTTTGACAGTGGTTGCTCGAGGCATATGACTCATGATGTCTCATTTTTTACCAACCTTGAGGATAGAAAGGACGACAAAGTCACGTTCAGAGATAGGAGTAAATCTAGCATTATAGTACGAGGTACAATAGAGATACCCGAATTTCAGAAGCTAGATAATGTTTTGTATGTCAAAGGTTTGAAAGTAAACCTTATTAGCATTAGCCAACTATGCGACGTAGTGTTTACTGTAAATTTTGTTCAGAACGAGTGTAAATTATTTTATCAAGCCGGTAAACTTTTACTATGAGGGGTGAGGATAAAAGATAACTATTAAGGGATTATGCCCAAGTCCTCATTTGTGTGAAACAGTTCCGTGATCTCTTCTATGAATTTGTGGCATTAGTGTCTAGATCATATTAATTTTAAAGAGTTGGAGAGTTTAGCAAAGAAAGACCTAGTATGTATCTTGTCGTCGCTTGGAAAGCCAACTTCCACGGTTTATGGCCCTTGTCAGCAGGGAAATAAGTCTGTAGTCCCCATCGAAAGTTGAATTCCTTTACCACTTTATGTGTGCTTGAGTTCATACACGTGGATATTATGGGTCCCACTCACACTGAGAGTTTGGGTGCTAAGAGGTATAACTTCGTTATGGTAGATGATTTTTTTCGCTATTCGATAATTGGTTTCTTAAGAGAGAAATCTGATGATGTAGACTTACTTACGACCAAGTTTAGTGTCCGATAAAATCAACACAATGTCACCATCAATAGGATGCGTAGTGATAGTGACACAAAATTTAAAGAAGATAAGGTAGATAGTTAGTATGATAGCCTTGGAATTGAACATGAATTTTCGACCATGAAAACTCCTTAGAAAAATGGAATTTTTTAGAGGAAGAATTGGGAAATTTGAGAGATGGATGAATCCATGCTTCTCGATCATAGAGTGCCTATACATTTTTTGGAAGAGGCGGTGTAGACCTCATGCCACATGGTGAATAAGGTATATCTTCATCCATACACACTTTAGACACTATATGAGTTGTAAAAAGCAGGCTCATGGCTTATGATTGTGACTATATTGGTAAGGACAAAGTAGGGGTTAAGACTTTGAGTCGTGACCATTGTGGTGACCATTGTCATATTATTAGAAAGAATGGTGTCTGGGAACTTATCCCCCGACCTAGTGAGACAAATGTGATAGGTAATAAGTGGATATTTAATAATAAGATAGATGATAATGGTACTATTATTTGTAATAAGGCTAGGTTGGTCGTTCGGGGCTACACACAGATTGAGGATGTAGAGTTTGAGGAGATAGTTTCTCCTGTTGCGATTCTTGAGTCCATCTGCTTGATGCTTGCCATTGCATGTCATCTTCTTTAAGTTATATTATATGGATGTCAAGAGTGACTTTATGAATGGAATTCTATAGGAGAAGGTTTACATGGAACAACTAAAAGGGGCTGAAGGCCCTAAGAACCCTGGACACGTCTATTATTTAAGGAAAGCCTTGTATGGTTTGAAGCAAGCACCCCATGCTTGGTACAAGAAAATTACTTCATATCTCTTAGACCGTGGCTTTAAGAGAGGGGAAGTAAATAAGACTTTATTTATGAGGAGGGGAAAAGGTTCTATTTTGGCGGTAAAGTCTATGTGGATAACATAGTCTTTGGATCCACGTGCTCCCGCCATGTTCACTAATTTGAGGAGGAGATGAAGAGTGAGTTCAAGATGAGCATGGTTGGTGAGATTACGTTCTTCCTCGGTGTCCATGTTCATCATCTAGAGGATGGTATGTTCATCTCCCAAGCCAAGTATGCAAGAGACCACGTAAAGAAATTTGTGTTAGACTCCTCTAAGAACTCACTCACCCACATGAGTACCTTGACTACTCTTAGCAAGGAAACTTCAGGCAAGGACGTAGACCAAACATTGTATTGAAGTATGATAGGTGGTCTTCTCTACTTGATTGCTAATCCCCATGACATACCCATTAGTATTAAAGTTTGTGCATGATATCAGGCGTCCCCAAAAGATTCACACTTACCTTTTCTTAAAGGTATTATCAAATATGTGAGTGGGACTCTCTCATACAACATTTTATATTCCTTTGATACCGATGATCATTTATTCGCTTATTTGAATGTCAATTGGTCCGGGGATGTAAATGGATATAGAATCACTTCGAGTGGGTATTTCTATTTTGGGAGTTCTCTTATCTCTTGGTTGAATAAGAAGTTGAACTCCATCTCTTTGTCCACTACAGAGGTTGAGTACATCGCCGTCAAGAGTTATTGCACGAAACTCTTGTTGATGAAGCAAATGTTGGAGGATTACAAGATTTCACAGAGAACCATAACTATTTCTTGTGATAATAGGAGTGCGATCCATATACCCCAAAATCTAGTCCAACATTCGTGCATGAAGTATATTAGGATATGCGAGCATTTTATCCAAGACCTAGTACAGGAGAAGGTCATTTCATTGAGATTTGTGACCACCGACCGCCAGTTAGCCAATATTTTCACTAAACCTTTTGATGCCCTTAGATTCAAGAGTCTTATGAAGTCTTTACATATTTTCACAGTTGACTACGGGTTGGATACTTTATCTAGTAGAGGATGATTTTTCACTTTCATATTCTTTATTCCTATTGCTAGATTGTACTCTTTGTATTATTCTTATATTATATTTTTTTATTTTTCATATTTTAGAAAAATACAAAATGATTTTCGGTCTTTAAAAAAATTGAAAAAATACAAAAAGATTTTTGGTTTTTAAGAAAAGAGAAAAATGCAAACATATTTCCATTTTTCTTTTAAAATTGAAAAGTCAAAAAGATTTTCTTTTTATAAAAATTTTGAAAAACACAAAAAGATTTTTGTAGTTTGTTTATACCGTATATGAATGTACATTTAGGATGGCCAAGTCACAATATCATTCCATTATCCACGGGACTTTTTGATAGTGTTTTGAGAGATAACATCATTTCATCCTTGTGATTTATAATGTATTGAAGTCATTGAGATGTGATTAGTGATTATTTTCTATGTGTTTGATTCATTGCCTCCTTTAATGCACACATGCACGGATTTGTTTTTATCGTTGTATGTCATTCTAATGACCTGATGCCACTTCGATTTTCCTGTTTTCCTATAAAACTTTCATCCTATAAGTATTTTGCAAGACTTTTAAAATTATTGTTTCTGTAGACCTATTGCACAAAAGTCTCTTTTAAAAGAGTCCAAAACACCTTTTGATTTAAACCTCCCATCTATGTTTTGTGAATCACATAGAAACCCTCACACACAATTCCATATTGGAGTTTGTATTGTGGAGAAGGTGTCTCCACTATTGATCTTGTGGTTCTCATGGGAATTATTGTTGAAGGAAGACGAAGGGTTTCCTAGGGGAATTTCATCTCGAAATGTTATATATATTTGTCTATGTATATGTAAGTTGCAATTTGCATATAATAGTGAAATAAGAAAAGGTTTTATCCCTTGGGGGATTTTTCCTTAAATTCATCTTGTTTGTTTGTTTGCTTCTTGATTTACTGCTTTCAATCACATAGTTTCTTAGACTAGTGTTTAACAAGAATTAAAACCTGGGTTAAGTTGATATTTATTTAAATAAGTTTGGGCCTTTGAACCATAACGCACTCTCAAGAGGTTGTAAATTGCATAAATTGAAACAAAATTAAAATACGGAAATTAAAGAAAAGTAAAGGATTGAAAGTAAAGGATTACACCATGGAATGTAAAGTTGAAAAGTAAAAGAAATAGAGTGTAAAGGAAAGAACCTTTAATATACTTTAAAGAAAGTAACAATATACTTAGGATGAAATAAAATCATCAAATAAATGAAAATAAAACAAAAATAATGTAAAGAAAATATAAAATGAGTAAATGTAGTTTGTTTATTGAGGGAGTCCTCTTTTCCTTTATCTTTCGGTTTCTTATTTATAAAGTTTATTTCCATGCAACGTAACTACTTTGGTAACTGTTGGTTGGATATTCATTGAAATTATTCCTGCCTAGGTGAACTAACTTGCCTATGTAGGTTATTTTCCTCTAATTTCTACACCACATCCAAACTATGACACATGTCATGCATGCATGCTGCCAACTGCCTGAATTTTTGTATTAAATTAAGTTATTATTATTAGTTTATAATACCACCAAGTAACTCCTCATCACGTCGTGATAATGTGGTATAAACATCTCTCCTCACTAATTAATTTTTTAGAAAAAAATAATAATGGATTGTTAAGCTTCTCACGCCACACTCCACGTCTGATCATCATTAATTCTGCAACAAACATATGAATTTTATGGGGGTGAGAACATTTACATCTCCAATAAATCAAAATTTTGGTCTTTCAATATGATCCACTCATCTTCTTCTTCTTACTTTTTCTTCATCATAAGAATGGATCCTTTAGAGAACAATAATGGAGATTTCAAAAGAACTTATGAGTTTGGTTCGACATCTAACTCGGTCGACATTATTAAAGTCCCCATGGGACCTAGCTAGCGTTGTTGCCCATTCGTACAATAATTCCCACAAAATTGATGTCGATGTTTGGGTTCTTGTGATACCACCATTCTTGTTGAGTGTGCTTCTGACTAAGAACCTGTTGGACCTCCTTTAACCATATTTACTCGATCCTTACTCTGAATCCATCTTCTAAGGTCCCTTATGAAACTACTACTATTTATGATAAGCCTTCATTTTCAGGCTTGTCGAGGGCTAGGTTGATCGTGTTTATGAGTGTCCTACTTCTTATGGGGAAACTAGATCATTTTATGCAATCAATAAAGCTCAGCTTGATGGGGATACAATATCTGAAGTTGAAGAGTGAGCTACAACGGGATTAGTGCGACTTCTCAAACAAACCAATTTTAATTGTGTATCAAAAAAATCAGATTTAATAAAACCCAAGTTTTAATTCAAATTACAATCAGCCCATGTGCGTGCAAGAGTAAATAAAAAATCGGCAAGCAAGTGACAGAGTAATTCAGGAAAAAATCCCCTCATGGAAAAACCTTTTATATTCTATAACTTCGACAAGGTTACATGACCATTGACTTACATACAACTTTCCTCAAGCTTAATTCATGATGTCTATGTCAAACCTTCAAAGTGTCGGCTAGAAAAAGATACAGAACCCTGACACCTTATTTATAATATCTTTTAAGGCGGTGGAGTGTCAAACTTAAACAACTCGTTCGAACGAGACACGACGTCGTTCAAGAGATAACTGATCTCGTTAGAACAAGATATAATGTCGTTCGAATGACATCGTACACGTGTCATTTGATACTTTAGTCTTTTAAAAAGATTGAAAACCTCAAACTTAAGACTGTTTACGAGATCAGCAAAGTTTATCCAAAGTATTTAGGAGAAAAAGGTTTTGAAGAATAAAAACCATTTAAAATATTTTCAAAAATCATTTTTTCATAAATTGAAAAATATTTTACTCTTCATAAAAATATCCCAACACCTTTTTATGTAAATTGTAAATGAAACAAAAACACAATTTACCCATTTCCTCCTTGTTTGGCATGATTGTTTAAGTTGACTTAAAATTCGGATCGTCGATTATAGATGTGTGCTTTCCAATGCTTCGATGGACTTGTAGTGGTATTACACATACTAAGTGTGACGGACAATGTCCTTACAAATCTCCCCCTATATCTATGCCGGTACACAATAAAAACTATCCGAGTTATCAAACTAAAAAATAACCTATACAAATCTACCCTCCCATAAACTCAAATGTGGAAAGATAAACTGAACAAGTTTTTAATCAAACTTGTCTTCAACAAGAAACTTTTCAAATCTCCAAGCTTTTCTCATCACGGTGTGCAATCCAAAGAATCTTCAATTGTACCTACACACATGAGACAAAGCAAAAACCTCGTGACGTATCTAGTTTGAAATGATTTAAACATAAAACAAGTAAGAAGAATCAAATCTCCCCCTGTAAGGACACAAATTTCCAATTGAGTCCTTTGTCGTTTTGGCTCAATTCTGGACAAAAACATTTGAGTCATACGGTAGACTTATTGACCATCCTTCAAGCCTATGACATACTAAAGTTGAAGACGTAGCGACCAAGTTTAAAGATTCATCAAAATGCCGAGTTTATTGTGCCTCGTTTCTACGTCAACAACATTTGTTCCATTTACTCCTTAGGTATGAATGCATTACATATTTATATAGGAGCCTAGAACAATTTGTATTGGGTGTAAGTTTTGTTTAAACTGGTGTTTATTTTCAGAAAGTTACTTTAAAACTTTAAAATAAAGTTTCTGGGCTAAATTTAAAGGTTGTATATGTTATTTTAGTTTGCAAATTCTAACTTTTTGTGCTTCATTTTATATATCATTGCTAGGTGTATGCATGTTTAATCATGTTCTAGTCTATGCTCCATGCTTAATCACATGCTAGAATAATGATTTTTATTTATCTTTTATATTATACTTCTTTCATTTTAGTTTTCATTAAATGAAAAAATACAAAAATATTTTTTTGTTTATCATTTGTGTTTTATTTTTTTAGTAATTTTGTCTCAATGAAAAATACAAATGAATTTTGTGTGTATTTTGAGTACATATTTTTATTTTTGGTTAAAAATTGTCAAAAACTAAAAAAGATTTTTATTTTGTGTGTATTTTAGTTTGACACACTTTATGTGGCATATACTTGTGTTTGAGTCCCATCTTTTTTTCTCCCATGTGACTAGAACTTTTGGTTTATATTGTCAATCCTTATTATGTTCTTTACCATGCTTACATGGAGTAGTTCTCTTTTGTGTTCATTTAATGAATTCTATTTTATATACCTCAATTCACACATGCACGAGCTGACTTGAAATTTTAACTTCATATGTATATTTGAGCTTTGTGAGGTGTTCTCCTACCAATCTTGTCATCTACATATTTGTGACCTAGGATGACTAGTGCATGTCAAAATCCGTTGCTCGTGAGATATGTGAGATATAAAAAAATAATATGTATAAATGTGCACGGGGAAGGGCTCTGAAAGGAATTATTATCCTTTGTGAATAGTAAGCCACCGTTTGAAATGGACCTAAAATAAATACGTGGTCCAAAGGCCTAAAAACAGAAAAAATGGCATTAACAAGAAAAATTATTTCCTAGGCCTATTTTTATTTGATATATTCATTCAAATATATGTGCTTATTGAGGGATATTGGACGGTATATCAACGGTTTGCACAATGTTCCTTTATCCTAGTTGTACTTTCAATGTCATGACTCTATTGGTTTGTAGAATCATCAATAGTATAGGCTTGTATGCATTGTGTATATTTATTCATTGAGTTAAATCTATATTGTCACATGAGGTTATATTCAAATGTGACGAAGTTTGCAATCAAATGAGAACTCCGGGAACATGTTTTAAGTGATTGGGTCTAAATTTAAGTCATCGGCAAAGATATTGATCCTTGGGTTGTTTGAGTCAAGCTATGTATTTTTATTTTGGGTGGGACATTTTTATCAGTCTAGTAGAGCTTGACGGCCCTTTAGTATTTTTGTTGGTTTTTGTCCCGGAATAGCCAAAGGGGGAGATTTGTAAGGACACAAATTTCTAATTGAGTCCTTTGTAGTTTTGCTCAATTTCGAACAAAAACGTTTTAGTCATAGGATAGAGTTCTTAATCATCCTCCAATCCTATGACATACTAAAGTTGAAGACGTAGCGGCCAAGTTTAAAGCTTCATCAAAATGCCGAGTTTATTGTGCCTCGTTTCTACATCAACAACATTTGTTCCGTTTACTCCTAAGGTATGAATGCATTACATATTTATATAGGAGATTGGAACAATTTGTATTGGGTGTAAGTTTTGTTTAAACTGGTGTTTATTTTCATAAAGTTACTTTAAAACTTGAAAATAAAGTTTCTGGGCTAAAATCGAATTTTTAGGCTTTCTGGATTTTCGTTCGATATTATCGTTTGAACGAGTTTTTTGTTCGAACGAGAATTTCGTTCGAACAAGATTTGCCAACGACCTTCCACTGGAACTTCGTTAGAAGTATCATTCAAATGAGCCTTCCTTCGAATGAAAATCTCGTTCGACCGAGATTTGACGGGAACAGTTTATTTGGTAGTTTTAAGTAGTTTTTCCCACTTTTCCCACTTCTTTCCCCACTAACTTTTGACAGACTTATCAAGTGCGGGAACCAACTATTTTGAGTTAACTTTTTCATATCCTTCCATCTCTAAGAGAGAGTTTGAGAGCAAAAATTCAAAGAAGAAAAAGTTCATGTTTGAGTGTTTATTTTTTCAAAGAAAAAATCTTTAAAACACTTATGTTTTACACCCATAGTTTGTTTATTCCAAGCTTCCATATAAATATCATGCTTGGAGTGTTTGGCACCGGTTTATCTCTACACCTTGAAGAAGAGAAGTTTGGGTTTACTTCTACATCCCTCAAAAGAAGAAGTTCATTGTTTTGCTGCGGCATTCTCACATGGTGATAGGCGCCATGTGTGGTTGACGGTGTTACAATTGTCTCATTAGTGAAGTCCAAGGTTTCGGTGGAGCTCTGGGGTTGTCGACTAGATGGAGGTGTTTACAAGAAGACAAGTCAAGGCTTGAAAGGGGTCGAGTCGAGAAAGTAAGTCATTTGTCTTGTAATTGTAAAACCATACTTAGTGGACTTAAGGCTAGGGTCGTCCGAGATTTTTTCCCGTTGTGGGTTTTTCCTCGTACATCAAGGGGTAGTGGTTCTTTATTTATTTTATCTTTTGCAAAATCACCTAGAACACATGCTTAGGTAAAAAGATAAATTTTGGTTTAAATCACTACTCATGTTTAATTTGGTGCTACATAATAATTTGGGTAAAAGTTAATTTAATTCAAGTCGTCGTTTAATTTGTTAAAATTAGTTTGGCCTAATTTAGTAATATTGAAAATATGACTTAGGCAATTTTTTAGGACTTGGGTTATATTGGTTTAAGTGAAAAATTCATTTGTTAATTAATTTAATTTCACTTTGTTTTTGTTTAATTTTAATTTAAAAAGAAATTAAAATTTGTAATTGTTTAATTGAACTATCTCCGCTTCCGCATCTTTAAAAGGAAATTACTTTTTGATTATAAGATCTAAAAATTGGGGGCCTCGTGTTCCAACACCCCCATACTTAAAACCCTCCATAATATCATAATTCTTTCTCCCCCTTTTTATTTGTCTGAGATAGACAAGGAAAGAATAAACACAATAAAGCACAATAGGGTGTCACGGGAAACAAATCAATCATACTATTTTTGAATTTTTCATTTTTTTATAAAAAAAATAAAGAAAATATCACACACACCATGAATTTTACTAAGACAACCAAATCGGGGATATGGAATGAATGGGTATGAATAAATTCAATAGGTAATCAAACTCAATCAAGCATATGTGCACGATGTATAAGTGTACCCCTATCGAATGAACATCAAAAGCATCCTTAGGTGTAAAGTTGTTGAATTTAGATGATATCGACTAAATCAAATCAACAAATCAAAGCCTAAGTTATTTTCACACCACTAACGTCCAAAACTAATTAGTGTCATTTTGAGAAGTTTTCAAAGGACATGCAAACCCATTGATTACTTTGCAACCAAACTCCCTCGTATAAAATAATGAAATTTCTATATCTAACGAGGTACTAAATTATCAACTTAGAGAAAACCTATTGGCCCAAATTTTGGCATATTTCATCTTTTTATCACCTTAATTTTTTATGCGGGCTGTTTTCAAACGGTGGCTTTCACGACGTGATAGTTATTCACTCGCATCCCTTTCCCGTGTGACTTATCATCTTTTTAAATTTAAACAAATTCCTCACGGGAAATAGTTTTTACATGCACTACTTTTATTACTCTCGTATTATTGCACTTTTTTCATTTTAATGACATGATTGAGATGAAAACACTCAACCAACATGTGATAGACAAGTACAATAATCAGACAAATTCATGCAAGTGTGCAGCAAAGGACATATTGAGTTAAACATGTAGGAAGTATCATCTAATAACATCTCAATGACTTCAAATATTGTAAAACACATGGATGGCATGATATATTATCTCCAAACACTATCAAATTGTCACATGGATAAATGGAATGAAATTGTGACTCTGACACCCTAAGTGTCCATTCATATACGATGTAAAACAAAATATAAAAATCTTTTTATCTTTTTTAAAAATTTTAAAAATTTTAAAATCGAAAATCTTTTTGGTTTTTCATAAAATATATGGTAGAAATGAAAACCATAAATGCAAGCATGGTACATACTAGCAATAGGCATAATATCAGCATATAAATCATCCTATTCAAGCAAGCATAAATCACACAAATGAATCATCAGTCAAAGTAGGTGTGATTAAATTAACAAAGCAGTATTAGCAATTAAAGCATGGAAAACAGGAATGAATGGATATAAACTGTCCCAGAGGCAACCAACAGTACCACTAATGTAACCAATGAACACAGGGTACTGCAAAGAGAGAGAAAAACAATTCTCCAGAGGTCCTTCGAACGAGACAGCCTGTCGTTCAAATGACAAGGCATCTCGCGAGAAGTCTCGTTCGAAAGAGATATCAAATTTTCACACTTTGCCTAAAAATTCATGTAGTGATGCCTGAAAGATGCTGACAAATTCAAAACAGTAGATATCATAAGTAAAAGAAAATTAAACTACAACAAAGTGAGTCATAACACTAGTAAAATTATATCAATAAGCATAAATAGTGTATGACGAATATCAGTACAATCAACCAAAAGATCTCACATGGGGTGAATCACGTGCAAGAAGACAAGAGTCGTGAACAATTAGACCATAAGCCTCTAAATCCGATTTCCTAACCCAAATCGATGTGTAACGAGGTGTAGGAGTTTTAGGAATCGGTATGACTCTCTCGTTAAACTTCCTATGTCCATTCAAAAGTTTGTAACAGAAATGCCTAAGATGACCTTGCGTACCGCAATGAGTGCAAGTGTAAATTGGGTGGTGAGTGTTACCTAAAGGAGGCATTCTCCTAAATTCCTAAGTGGTACTCTCATCAAATTCCTACGTGGTGATCTCTGAATTTGCCGAGGTGGCTCTCCCCTAATGATACTAGGAGGTTCTCTCACAATGTTCCTAGGGGGTCTTTCCTAACAAACTTAGGTGCCTCTTTCTGAACAATCCTAGGAGGCTCTCTTACACGTGTAGGGTTGGCTTTGGGAATGGGTGCAACACTCTCACCGAATCCAATACCACCCCTATCCTCCTTAATTTAAAGAGGCCCTAAAATTTTATTTAACTTTTTGGACCTAGACTCCATATCAAATTTCACTTTACTTGAATCTTTCAATTTCACCTATCCTAGATTCAAGCAAACGCCTAGAGTCTTCAAACTCTAAAAGTTCCTTTTTCATAACTTCCATCACACCTCGAAGATCACCTCTCTCACCCTCGACGAATCCAAGTTTTTCTCTCAAAATTTTCTCTCTTGCCCTAAGTTCTTCAACTAAAACATCATTATCATTTTTTAAGGCAAGCTCTTGCAAATGGGCTTTCAATTTTAAATTTTCCATTTTTATTTTCAAAGATTCAACATAAAGTTCTTTGAAAAGAAGTTTTCAAGTCACGCTCATCCTCACTTGTGTCGTCCTCACTCACCTCACTTTTATCACTAGTCATACGGGTGGGAAACTCTCGCCTAGAAGAAAAAAAAATTCTTCTTCCGAATCACTATCACTAAGTGTAGAAACACGAGATGTCGGTTTATTCAATTTCATCCTCAAATTTTTGGGACACTCATCTATTGTGTGACTTACACCCTCACAATCTGAACATCTCTCAGCATTGTTTTCAACGAAAGATTTAAAACAAGAGTTTGTGTGAATTTTCCAATTAGATTTTTCAAAAAGTTGACACCAAAAATCATCAAAATCACCAAAATTCATTTTTGAGAGAAACAGGATCAAAAAATGATTTTTCAACACAATTTTCGAAAATAGGATCAAATGTAAAAGATTAGCGATACCTGCGCTGATACCAATTTGACAACGTGAGTAGTTAAATTGTATATGGGAAAAACACAGGATCACTCGATAACTTAGAGTAACCCGCTCTGATACCAATTTGAAGAGTGCTCTGCAACGAAATTAATGCTACTTCTCAAATAAACCAATTTTAATTGTGTATCAACAAAATCAGATCTAATAAAATCCAAGTTTTAATTCAAATTAAAATCATCCCATGTGCATGCAAGTGTAAATGAAAAATCGCAAGCAAGTGACAGAGTAATTTAGGAAAAAAATCCCCTCAGGGCAAAACCTTTTATATTCTAGAACTTTGACAAGGTTACATGACCATTGACTTACATACAACTTCCCTCAAGCGTACTGAATGATGTCTATATCAAACCTACAAAGTGTCAACTAGAACTCAGTAGTGGCTCACTCGCAGTCGTACGAATTTGGACGCGCAGTGCAGACACGCAGTCTTGATTCCTTGTAGGATCTCCCTCTACAATAGCTCTCTGCTCTCCAGTTGTAGAATTCTTCTCACAAAGGTTGAAGTTTAAGCAAAGTATGTGATGATGCTAAGATTAAGCACCACCAGGTAAGTGATAGTGAGCTCAAACAGTAGTCGCCATGGCAGTCATAGAGATGTATGTGTATAAGCATGTGCGTGTGTAGAAGGGGATGAGTATAAGAGGAAATAAGACAATGATGTATAGTGGTTCAGCCAATTAGGCCTACATCCACTATGAGTGTGTGATCCACTAAGTATGGGCACTAATGGCCTTGGATACAATGCACATAAGCTCACTCTCTCTCTCTACTGTGTGTACAAGCAGAGTTTTAGCTAGGGTTGCAATAATCTGATCCCCTGTAGGGTTGTAGGTGACAAGTATATATAGGTCTTGGGGGGTGTAGTGTACCCCCCAAGTATGCATGGTGCATGTGAATGATGATCTAGCCAACCCCCTGTTGACACCTGTAGATGCCCAATGATGACATAATATTCCCTCACGTGAGGGTGTGATTTGGTTATAACGGTCTGCCACATGCCATGGGAGCCTCACGCGCACTGTTCCATGCGTCTCCCAAACCTCGCGCTTTGATGATGTCACCCTCGGCCTATGAGACGAGGCCAAGGGCAAAGTCCCTTCCGGTAGTGAGTCTGGCTTTATTTTTGGCCTCGTACTGTCATACCCTCGTAGTGTCGTCCGGAGCCTGGTGGAGGGTCGGCCCCTCGTAGTGTCGTCCGGAGCCTGGTGGAGGGTCATACCCTCGTAGCCTCGTCTGGAGCCTGGGGAAGGGTCGGCCACTCGTAGGGTCGTCTGGGCCTGGTGGAGGCCAGCTGGAGCCTGGTGAAGGGTCGGCCCCTCGTAGGGTCGTCCGTTTTGGAGATAATCTTCAGCCAGGCCAAGGATATAAACGGGTATATCAATCACCCCCCAGCCCTTAGCCATAGGTGTCATTGAGATGGCTGAGGGATAATGCTGAAATTGGGATGCGTGTATGACCAGTTAGGTGAGTGACACATGGGCAGGTACTCATTGCTATTCAAGTTCCCAAGGCAGGGCGGCTGCACACTTGCATGGGGCTCTGTGCCCTGATTATACCCTTCTTGGCAAATGTGCCCATTTATTACCAAGGTATTTAAGAGTTTTTAAACTCTCTCTCTCCACAGCTTCTTCTTCTTCGCGCCTAAGTTTACTCTCTCTCTAGAACCAGACGCCATTTGCAGCCTTCAATCCTTCAGGCCTCACAGCGCTCTTGTTCTCTCCTCATCAGGTAACCTTTTTCTCCTCGCGCCTTCCTTTGTCTTCATTTCTGTGTATTTTTTAGGGTCGTAGGTCGGCACTTTCTTAGAGTTCCCCCATAGCCTTTTCCGGTGTCTTCTCCGGTTGTTAGTTCTTGAACGTTCTTGACAAAAACTTTTTAGTTCTTTGGTTTAATCAAGAAGTCAAACCTGGTCAATCCCCCAAGTGTTTGTAGTTGAATTAGCCAAGTCTAGTGTAATTTCTCCAAGTGTAGGGTCTTCCCTTTAATGCTTAGGAGGCTTTACAACTTAGTGTCTGAATTCCCATCTTTGAGAGAGAAACTATTTACCGAGGTCAGACGAATAGAGGAAGAGGAAGAGAGGAGACGAGGGGCCGACCCCAATTGGGTACGACCCATCTTTCCCGTTCCTCTTGCCACCATAAGACCATCTGAACCCTCTGAGTCTTGTGGGTCGTCATCTCGTCCGGACGAGACACCCAAATCAAGTGAAATGGACGAGAGAGCTTCCTCGCCAACTGGCGCTGGAACGTCCGGTAGAAGGGACACGTCTGACCTTAGCCCTCCCCGAGAGGCCGAAGGTATGATCCCCTCTGAGGCTGTCCCTGTGACAACCCTATTCCCCAATGCCTTCCAAGTGGCTTTTCCCCAGGGTCCTCCTACAGGTGATGAGGGGGAAGGAGATGAGGACGAGGACGATGATACAGATGATGAGGTTGACACCTCCCATGCCTCGTCCTTTATCTCCTCCGTTAGTGATAGAGACCTTCTGATATGGAGGCATATTTACGGAGTTCCCTCTGGGGTAACTATGAGGGTTCCCTCTGATACTGAGAGGGTTTTTGACTGTCAAGAGGGAGAGGTTGCAGTTTATGAGCAAATGTTAAAGGTAGGTGTCAGACTTCCCTTCCACCCTGCCATTGTAGATATTATGTCGGCTCTGGGTGTCTCCCCCTCTCAACTTCCACCCAACTCTTGGAGGACGATCCTGGGCTACATTTCCTTGTGGAAAAATGCTTTCACTGATGAGCCCTCGTTCGACGTATTCTTGGGCTGTTACAACATCACCTCTTCATCTAAACAGCCCGGATACTATCATCTAGGGGCGAGAAGGTCTGAGAAGAAACTTCTCCACGTGGCTCAAACTTCCAATCATGATTGGAAAAAGATATTCTTCTTCATATCTGGGGCGTGGGAGTGATCCACCGAGGCGTCCCCTTCTGCCGATGGTCCGAGGGTCCCTAACAAATGGCCTAATCCATCAATGAAAGCTAGGTCAGACCCCGGACTTAGCCTGGAGGAAAGGGATATTATTGAGTATCTGAGGGGACGAGGGAGAGGGGGTGAGATCCCAAAGTTTGAAGATTTGATGACCCCTCGGTACCTCAAAGAAGCTGGTCTGAGGGTCGGCCCTCTGACGGAACTATGTGAGTTATACAACACGTTTTCCATTTTTTACTTTTTTGAAGTGTTTCCTGTTTATCTCTGTATTTTTCTGATGCATGGTACCCTTTTCAGGTCGTCCTTTAGGTGTGTCATATTACCTCTGGAAAATGACTGCTCCAAGCCTACTCGCTGGTTTGTCAAAGAAGAAGGGGAAGGAGCCTCAGCAAGTTCCAAAGAAGACGAGGGCCTCAGGGCCGACGGTTGTTGAGCCGACAGCCGATAGCTACAAAAGGAAGGAGCCTGAGGCTCCAGTTGAGCATCGACCTGACCCTAAGACAAGGGCCAGGGTCGAGGCCTCTGAGGGGGCAACCTCTTCTTCGAGCATGGGGGCCTTCTGGTCTCAAAATATGGCCCATCTGAGGGCCGACCCCTCGTCGCTGATCACAAACTTGAGGGCATCCAAGGCCTCGATGTTCTCTTCACCGTCGGCCTCTGACTTCGAGTTCTTGGCGAAGATGCCTCCTGCCAAAGTGTACGACTATGGTCTGCACTCCCTTGCTCAGGTATTGGTCTTGACCTTTTAATTTTATTCTTACTAACTGTTACCTCGACCCATCTTGATGCTTGTTCATTTTTTCTTGCAATCTGTTTGTGCCTTGACCTCAGCCACCAAGTGGATGGCCAAGAATCAACAAAAGTTTCACGAAGCTGAGAGGGCCATTCAACAAGAGGCCGTCCACATTCAACAAGAGGCCGACCTACGGACAGAGCTGGACACTGCGAGGGCCGAGCTGGAGAGTACAAGGACTGAGCACGCTAGAGTCCTTAATGAGCTGACGAGGCAGCATGATGCCGATCTGCAGGCTAAGGACTTGCTCATTAAGGAGAGGGACTCGGCTCTGATCAACCTGGAGGCCCAACATAAAACTGATCTTGAAGAGGCTGTCAGGAAAGCCGGGGCTGATGCTGTTGAGGCTTACAAGGTCTCTGATGAATTCCAAGGCTTCGGCCTTGAATATCTTGAGAGGGGAATTAGGACGGCCTGTCGGTGGGTCGTCCTAAAGTTTGCCGACACAGTATCGTCCATCCGCCCTTCTCTTGAGGTGGTTCAGCTGGATGATCCCTTGATTGCTGAGGCCCTGTCGCAAGTGGAGTCCCAAGTTCATGTTGAGGGGGTCGGCACGTCTGAGGATCGGCCAGTCATGATTGCTGAAGAGACCCCATTGGTTGATGTTGAGGCTCTGCCTTCTGATATCGCACCTTAGGGTGGCCGTCTGTGGCCCATACCCTCATTTTTTTATTTTTGTTCTATGTATTGTAAAACACTTGGACGCTTTATATTAATACCATCGTCTCTTCCTTCCACCATTGCTGTCTTCCTTATTTCTTTCTTTTATGGTTTGCTCCTTGTTGATGATGATGCTACTAACCCTTCCCTCGTCTTTTTTGAGGACCAATTTGGGGTCGTCCCCTCATCTGGCCTCATTATAGCCGAGGGTTCAATGAACCAAATTAATGATTTTTATGTAGTCTTCCTTCGTCTTTTTTGAGAACAGGGGAGGGGTCGCCCCCTCCATTGGTCCTCATTATAGCCGAGGGTTCATCTAACCCAATTAATGATTTTTATGAAGTCTACCCCCGTCTTTCTTGAGAACAGTGGAGGGGTCGTCCCCTCCACTGGTCCTCATTATAGCCGAGGGTTCAATGAACCAAATTAATGATTTTTATGTAGTCTACCCTCGTCTTTTTTGAGAACAGTGGAGGGGTCGTCCCCTCCACTGGTCCTCATTATAGCCGAGGGTTGAACTAACCAAATTAATGATTGTTATTAAGTCTACCCCCGTCTTTCTTGAGAACAGTGGAGGGGTCGTCCCCTCCACTGGTCCTCATTATAGCCGAGGGTTCAACTAACCAAACATGATTTTTATGAATTATACCCTCGTCTTTCTTGAGAACAGTGGAGGGGTCGTCCCCTCCACTGGTCCTCATTATAGCCGAGGGTTTAATGAACCAAATTAATGATTTTTATGTAGTCTACTCTCGTCTATTTTTAGAACAGTGGAGGGGTCGTCCCCTCCAATGGTCCTCCTTATAGCCGAGGGTTCAATGAACCAAATTAATGATTTTTATGTAGTCTACCCTCGTCTTTTTTTAGAACAGTGGAGGGGTCGTCCCCTCCACTGGTCCTCATTATAGCCGAGGGTTCAACTAACCAAATTAATGATTTTTATGAAGTCTACCCCCGTCTTTCTTGTGAACAGTGGAGGGGTCGTCCCCTCCACTGGTCCTCATTATAGCCGAGGGTTCAACTAACCAAACATGATTTTTATGAATTCTACCCTCGTCTTTCTTGAGAACAGTGGAGGGGTCGTCCCCTCCACTGGTCCTCATTATAGCCGAGGGTTCAATGAACCAAATTAATGATTTTTATGTAGTCTACCCTCGTCTTTTTTTAGAACAGTGGAGGGGTCGTCCCCTCCACTGGTCCTCATTATAGTCGAGGGTTCAACTAACCAAATTAATGATTTTTATGTAGTCTACCCTCGTCTTTCTTGAGAACAGTGGAGGGGTCGTCCCCTCCACTGGTCCTCATTATAGCCGAGGGATCCACTTACCAAATTAATGGTTTTTTGTAGATGTTTCCACGCATACTGGAACTGACAACTATAGGGTGAGGGGAATCATATTTCTCATTAATTTTCCAAAGTGTCATGTTGGAGCAACTCCTATTACAACTATGGTCTATCAAGACCTTTCAACAATACTGGTAGTATTTCTTCAAATGATATGCCTTCCAGGGGTTGGAAAAAGGTTCCCCTTCTAGGTTTTCTAGTCTATATGTCCCAGGGACAACTTCATCGATGACCCTGTAGGGGCCGTGCCAATTAGGATGGAGTTTGTTGGGCTTTTGCCAAGTCTTCTTGAGAACCAAGTCTCCTACTGCGATAGGTCTATGTTTCACCCTCTGATTGTAAAACCTTGCGGTCCTCTGCTGGTAGGAAGCCTGCCTTATCTCAGCATCCTCCCTTCTTTCCTCAATCAAGTCCAGGTCAAGTCTCCTCTCTTCCGTATTTCCCTGGGGGTCGTACATTTGGACCCTATGAGTGGGAAAATCGACTTCGGTGGGGATGACTGCTTCTGATCCATAAGCTAACATGAATGGGGTCTCCCCAGTAGAGGTCCTTACTGTCGTCTTATACGCCCACAACACTGCATATAACTCCTCGACCCATCTTCCTTTTGCCTCCTCAAGCCTCTTCTTAATCCCATATAGGATTGTCCTGTTCGTAACTTCGGTTTGCCCATTGGCCTGAGGTCGTCCTGGGGTGGAGAAAAATTGTTTGATACTTACCCTCTCACAGTACTTCTGCAGAGAGGCATTCTTGAACTGGGCCCCGTTATCCGATATGAGGAAGTTGGGTAGACCATATCTACATATCACATTCTTCCAGATGAACTGGAAGGTCTTCTGCTCCGTGATCGTGACCATTGGTTCGGCCTCTACCCACTTTGAAAAGTAGTCAATTGCTACGATGAGGAACCGATAGTTATTGACTACCCTCGGTAAGGGTCCTACCAGGTCAATCCCCCACACTGCAAACGGCCATGGGGATGTAATGGAGGTAAGAGGCTGATGAAGTTGGTGAGGGATGGTAGCAAATCTTTGGCATTTATCACACTTTTTAACATATGCGGCAGCATCTTTCCCCAAGGTCGGCCACCAGTAGCCTTGGGTGATCACCCTCTTTGCCAAGGATCTACCCCCAATGTGGCTAGAGCACGACCCTTGATGCACATCTTGAAAAATAGAAGGGACTTCTGAGGGATGCACACACCTAAGTAAGGGGAGCAGAAACCCCTTTTTGTACAGCGTGTCTCCGATGATAGTGAACTTTGCAGCCCTGTATCTCAGCTTCTTCCTCTCTTGGCTTGCTTCTGGCATCTCTCCCCCTTTAATGTATCTGATCAGAGGATCCATCCATGAAGGTTCTTGAGAAACATTCATGCAAATGCCAAGTGTTCCCTCGACGTCTTCGATAGTTGGTCGAAGCAAGATTTCTACCGGGACTGTCCTTTTTATGTCTGTCGTAGTAGCTGAGGCCAACCTTGCAAGGGCGTCAGCACGGCCATTGTCGAGCCTAGGTATCCTCTTGAATTTCACTTCTTTAAAGTTTTTCAGCAATGACCTCACCTTCTCAAGATACCTAGCCATCCTCTCGTCTTTGGCCTCATAGGCTCCTAGTATCTGATTCACCACCAGCCTTGAATCACTGTGAACCAAAATTTGGCCGACACTAAGAGATTTGGCCAAGGAAAGGCCAGCTATCAAGGCCTCATACTCAGCCTCATTGTTGGAGGCTTTGAAATTGAACCTCAGGGCGTACTCGATGTCTGTGCCGTCGGGTGCTGATACTATCAATCCACCTCCGCTCCCGCTTTCGCAAGAGGACCCGTCGACGAAGAGACTCCACACAGCATGTTCCTCCGAGAAATTTCCCTCGATGAGTGACCCTTGTATAAAAAGGTATCTTCCCTCTTCATTTTCATCCACCTTTCTTCTAGCGGTGCTTGTCTCAGCCTTATCTGCAGGAGGGTCGGTGAGCCTACCTTGCTGGGTATCTGTCTGGCTTAGACCCTCACCCTCGGCCTCGTCACTCTCCCAAGTAAATTCAGCCACGAAATCTGCCAATGCCTGCCCCTTAATAGCTGTCTTAGGCTAATACACAATATCGAACTCCCCCAGCTCTATAGCCCAGGTCATTAGCCTCCCTGATTTTTCAGGCTTGTGTAGGACCTGCCTAAGAGGAGAGTCAGTAAGGATGACCATAGTATGGGACTGGAAGTACGGTTTCATCTTCCTTGAGGCATGGATCAAGGCGTAGGCCAACTTTTCCATCCTCGGGTATCTTTGCTCTGCCCCCTGGAGTGACTTGCTGTTAAAATATACAGGCTTCTGTATACCGTCCTCGTCTCTCACAATGGCTACGCTGATGGCAGACTCTGAGATGGCGAGGTACACATAAAGTCGTTCACCCTGCACGGGTCGTGACAGCAGCAAGGGAGACCCTAAGTATGATTTTAGCTCCTTGAAAGCCTCATCACACTCTTCACTCCATTCAAAGGCCTTTTTGAGGATCTTGAAGAATGGTAGACACCTGTCTGTGGCCCTTGACACAAATCTGTTCAAGGCAGCCACTCTCCCTGTGATCCTCTAAACGTCTTTAATGGACTTGGGGGTCTTCATCTCAATAAGGGCCTTTATCTTTTCCGGATTGGCCTCGATGCCTCTTTGATTGATAATGGACCCCAAGAACTTCCCCGCTCCGACCCCGAAGACACACTTGGCCGGATTAAGCTTCATCTGGTACTTGTCCATCGTATTAAAGGTCCTCTCCAGGTCTGCCACATGATCCTCTGCTTTCAAACTCTTGGTCAGCATGTCATCCACGTAGACCTCCTAGACTTCCCAATTTGGTCTTCGAACATTTTATTTACGAGGCGCTGGTACGTTGCCCGCGCATTTTTTAGACCGAAGGGCATGACCCTATAGCAGTATGTACCCTTGTCAGTGATGAAGGCAGTCCTCTCCGAGTCTTCAGGGTTCATGAAGATCTGGTTGTATCCTGAGTAGGCATCCATAAACTCATGAGCTCGTGGCCTGCAGTAGCGTCTACCATCTGGTCAATGCGGGGGAGAGGGAAGCTGTCTTTGGGGCAGTGCTTGTTGAGGTCTATGAAGTCCACACACATCCGCCACTTCCCGTTGGCCTTTGGGACAATGACTGCGTTGGACAGCCACTCAGGGTAGATGACCTCTCTGATAAATTCAGCGTCCTCTAACTTTTTGACCTCATCCCTGATGACCTCGTACTTCTCTCTAGAGTAAATCCTCCTCTTCTGCTTTACCGGCTTCACTCCCTCTACCACATTAAGCTTGTGGCACATGATTTCAGGGTCGATCCCCGGCATATCTACATGACTCCACGTGAAGACGCTTCGTCTTTTCCTCAACAGTTTAATGAGGTCTTCCTTGATGTTGGGCCTCAGAGACTTTCCAACTTGGACGGTTTTTCCTGGGTCATCCTCATCGAGGATGATGGGTTCTACCTCCTCAGCGGCCTCTCCTTTCTTGAGCTTCGTCTCATCCCTGGGGTCTAGGGTATAAATATTGTAAGTGGCTGTAGCCCTCTTGTGTGCCTCCCTTTCTTCGGCGGAGTTGTAGTAGCACTCTCGCGCTGTCGTCTGGTCTCCCTGAACCTCCCCCACCCCGTATGGGGTAGGGAATTTAATCATCTGGTGGACCATAGACGGCACGGCCTCGAACCCTTTGAGGGCCACCCGCCCCAATATGATATTATAGGCTGAAAACACATGCTCATCCATCACAAAGAAACTGACCTTCCTTGTGAGCCATCTCGGCCACTCGTCCCCCATCCTAACGTCAGCCTCATACACTCCAAGGGGGTGAACTTTTTCCCCACTGAATCCAATCAACGGATGATGGTATGGGACGAGTCTAGCACGGCTGAGACCTAAGGCCTTGAAGCATGGCCAAAACATTACATCTGCAGATGAGCCCCCATCCACCAGGATCCTCGGCACCTCACACCCATGCACCCTGGTCGTGATGACGAGTGGGTCATCATGCGGGGCTAAGAGGCCTTTGAAGTCCATTCGTGAGAACCCTACTATCAGTGTGTCCATGACCACCTTCTTCCTCTTTTCTGGCTTGGCCTCCAGAGATGTCGAGAGGACAGTCTTCGTCACTGCCGTGGCTTCTGCCACGTGGGCCTTCCTATCTGCGACTTCTGACCCTCCTCCTGCCAGACCCCCAGAGATCATTCCCACTCCGAGCGAGATCATATTAAGCCTCTTGACGGGGCCCTGATCGTCTCTCGGCGGGAGGTCAGGTTCGTCCTCATCATCAGAAGGGTCGTCCCCTCTTTTTTGAGGACCCTCTCTACATGCATCGACTCGCTTCTTTCTGGGGTCGTCCCCTCGGCCCCTCTTGAAGGCGCCTCTGTCGACGTACTTTCTGAGCTTCCCTTCTTTCAGCATCTTCTCAATCTCATCTTTCAGAGCAAAGCATTTGTCTATCACGTGACCGTGGTCTTGATGAAATTCACACCATAGGTTCTTATTTCTCTTGCCAGGTGCTGCCCTTAGCTTCTCAGGCCACTTCAGGGATCGGTCACTCTTTATCGCATTGAGAATTTGCTCGCAGCTGACCGTCAGAGGGGTGTAACCAGCGAACTTGTCATCCGTGGACCTCTTCTTCCCCTCTTTGTTCTTCTTATGGTACTTACCCCCCACTAGTACCTCCCTTTTCGTCTTCATATTTTGCGGCCATCACCTCTTCGGCGTTCATCACCTTTCCTGCTGTCGACAGCAATTCGGCCATCGTCCTCGGGGGGTCTTCAGCAAGCTTCCATAACAACTTCCCCTTTTGGAGTCCTCCAATCAGGGCTGTCATGGCTATGCTTTCCTCGTAGTCTTCTACTTCCAGCTTCTCTTTATTGAATCTGGCTATGTAGTCCCTCAGACTCTCATTCTTCCCCTGCTTAACATAGAGCAGGTGGGTGGTCTTCTTCTGTGGCCTCACCCCAAAGCAAAAGTTGTGGATGAACCGGTCTGCCAAGAGACGTGTACCAAACATGCGCAGCCCCCGTCAGGGTTCCGGAGAAGGCACGACACCTCATCTCATCTGAGATAGAGTATATGTCTGCTGCTGATTGATACATCTCCACATGGTGGACAGGGTTGGTACTCCCATCGTATCTTGGGGTGACCACAGGTGGCTTGAACCTTGCTGGCGTAGGGAAGTCGACTATCTTTGCCACAAAGGGTGAGCCTATGGTATATCCCTTCTGAAGGGGATCTCGGCTCTTCAATATATCACCTATCTTATCCTCTAGCCTCTGGATTGAGTCATTTCAGGGCCTCACAGGGTCGGCGCGGTCGATGTTATCCCCAGTCGCCTCTTGAAGGTGGACGGAGGGTTCTGCTGCAGCAGGCCTATGTCGGTTGTTCACTTCCCTTTGGCCGTCATCCCGCCCCTGGGGTCGGCCATCTGCTGCCTCCTGCCTGGTCCTCGCAGCACTTCTTGACCTGGACAACTTATCCCGCAGGTCATTTACTGGGCCTAGCCTCTCAAAGGCCGACCCTCTGCTCAAGCGATCAAAAGCAGAGCCTCTCGGGCGATCATCAGGGTTTGGTCTCACGCCCTTTCCTCTACTATCCTGGAGAGGTCGCACAGTGTTGTTGGAGACCTCATACGGTTCCCAGCATTCTATTGGGGCCTCCTCCCCCTCCAGATCGTCATACCTGTCTTCAGGGCAAGGGTTTCCTTGCCTCCCCAGGCGTAAACGCCTGGGGTCAGCAACATCCCTGCGCCGCTGAGGGGGTGGCAGGTCTTTGCTTGGTGCCTGGGGTGGTCCCCTGGCCTCATGCTGTCCTGGGGCTGCTGCCGGAGTAATCATCTCAGGTGAGACCCCTGGTGGTCTCAGTATGTTCTGGCTCAGAGCTGTGAATTGCTCCTGCATCATCCGTTGGCTTGCTGCCAGAGACTTTAGGGCTGCCGCCACATCAGCCATCTCAGACTGAGGCGGCGGCTGACTGGAACTGGGTCTTCCCCCCTCATCCGGTGGGGGAAGTGGTGGTGGTGTCATCTTAGGTTCCATGCGTTTGAGCTAGAACACCTGAAGTATGGTGAGCTTGGGAACCTTAATGGGTCTCTTTCAATGGTGAAACACCTCCTCTCAGGGGGAGTGTTGGTTCACCACCAGAGTACCCAGTGAGGTCAAGCTGTACAAAGGAAGAGATGTCTTCTCGTTCCCACAGACGGCGCCAAACTGATGATGCTAAGATTTAGCACCACCAGGTAAGTGATAGTGAGCTCAAACAGTAGTAGCCATGGCAGTCATAGAGATGTATGTGTATAAGCATGTGCGTGTGTAGAAGGGGATGAGTATAAGAGGAAATAAGACAATGATGTATAGTCGTTCAGCCAATTAGGCCTACATCCACTGTGAGTGTGTGATCCACTAAGTATGGGCACTAATGGCCTTGGATATAATGCACATAAGCTAACTCTCTCTCTCTACTGTGTGTACAAGCAGAGTTTTAGATAGGGTTGCAATAATCTGATCCCCTGTAGGGTTGTAGGTGACAAGTATATATAGGTCTTGGGGGGTGTAGTGTACCCCCCAAGTATGCATGGTGCATGTGAATGATGATCTAGCCAACCCCCTGTTGACACCTGTAGATGCCCAATGATGACATAATATTCCCTCACGTGAGGGTGTGATTTGGTTATAACGGTCTACCACGTGCCATGGGAGCCTCACGCGCACTGTTCCGCGCGTCTACCAAACCACGCGCTGTGATGATGTCACCCTCGGCCTATGAGACGAGGCCGAGGGTAAAGTCCCTTCCGGTAGTGAGTCTGGCATAATTCTGGCCTCTTACTGTCGTACCCTCGTAGTGTCGTCCGGAGCCTGGTGGAGGGTCGGCCCCTCGTAGTGTCGTCCGGAGCCTGTTGGAGGGTCGTACCCTCGTAGCCTCGTCTGGAGCCTGGGGAATGGTCGGCCACTCGTAGGGTCGTCTGGGCCTGGTGGAGGCCAGCTGGAGCCTGGTGAAGGGTCGGCCCCTCGTAGGGTCGTCCGTTTTGGAGATAATCTTCAGCCAGGCCAAGGATATAAACGGGTATATCAGTATGGTTTGGGTTCCATAGAACAACTCACACAAAAATTCTCTCTGGGATTTGTAAATTGTGAAATTAAATTTGAACCCTCAAAATTGTGTTGGAGAAAAGGTAAACTCTCAAAAATGTATTCTGGTCAAAACAAAATTTTGTCCACACGAAATATAGAACCCCTACACCTTATTTATAATGTCTTTTAAGGCGGTGGAGTGTCAAACTTAAATAGCTCATTCGAACGAGACACAACGTCGTTCGAGCGATAACTGATCTCATTCGAACGAGATACGATGTCGTTCGAACGACATCGTAAACGTGTCATTTGATGCTTCAGTCTTTTAAAAAACTTGAAAACCTCAACCTTAAGACTGTTTATGAGATCAACAAAGTTTATCCCAAATATATATGAGAAAATGGTTTTAAAAAATAAAAACCATTTAAAATCATTTCAAAAATCATTTTTTTCATAAATTGAAAAATATTTTACTTTTCATAAAAATATCCCAACACCTTTTTATGTAAATTGTAAATGAAACAAAAACACAATTTACCTATTTCCTCCTTGTTGGGCATGATTGTTGAATTTGACTTGAAATTCGAATCGTCGATTATAGATGTGCGCTTTCCAATGCTTCGACAGACTTGTAGCAGTATAAGACATACTAAGAGTGACGGACAATGTCCTTATAGAAGTAATTGAAGTCGGAGAAACAAAATAGGGTCCTAATAAACTAATTGAAGAGGGCCACCATCCTATTTGGGTAAATTATGACACTTTACCATCTTCCCCTCTTGATGAGCTGAGTGTCTATCATACTATTAAACTCCCTCACTTTCCCCTTGAGTATCTGCCTGAACTAGCATAACCTTCATTCAATCATATGCTTAAATGGGATTACTATTGTACACTGCCAATCGAACCCTTTTATCCCTTCAGGCTTGGTGCTAAATAGTATGTTCACCTCTAAACTCCTTATCATTATTCCACTTTTAGCACTTTAGGTATCTAAAAGTTGGCACCCATTCTCATACCTTTGTTCATCCATTATACTAGTTTGTCTCAGGTGTTATGTTTGATTCTTTTATTTTCTCTTAGGATCGATTTGACCGAGGTGCCTTTGAATCCTTCGTCGATTAAGCCATTTTGTTTGTTGATCCTCTTTATGACCTAATTTTTTTACCCCATAACTTTGAGGATGACCCCTTCAAGAATTTATAGAAATTTATTGATAATGGATTTCTTGTTGGCCCTCCTTATTTAAGGTATCAATCTTCATCTAACGATGTTGGAAATGTTCTGTAGTTCCTTAACTCTTTTTCCCATTTTTATCCTTCCATTCTGGTAAAGGTTCATACAAAGAGCAATTTTGTTTAGGCTTTCATGATCATTGAAACTATTCCCAACAGTCGTCGCACACCCAGGACTCATATTTCATAGTTTCTTCCTACTTATCCTTATTTTTGTGAAAAGGAATAAGAAACTTTATGTTGAATTTAAAGTTTATAAGAGACACGTTAACACTCATGATGAACTTTACTCTTTTTCCAATAGAGTCTTTAAGGAATGGAAAATTTTGAGGGAGTTTATATGAGTGAACTGATGGATATAGCCAGATAAGGATTCAAACATGTAATACCCCGCGATTTTGGGGACAGAGAATTTAAATTTTTGGGAGAAATAAAATTTATTTAAATCAGAGAATTTTAAAATTTGGCAATTGAGTTCAAAATTTGAAGATGATATAAAGTATTTCGGATGACGATTCAGAGTACGCGGTTGATTTCGGATGGATTGAGATAGTCAAAATGATAGTCCTTGGGATTTATTTCGGTTCCGAATTACTTTTAAGTTAGTTTGACTCAAATTGGAGTAAACAAGTCATTTAAAGTATGTATTATCATTTAAGATTGGGATTTAGGATTTAAAGGCTGGAGAGGCCTACGAGATCATCCAATCTCATTTTGTGAGAAAGAGAGAGAAGAAGATAGGAATAAGAGAGAGGAGAAAGCTTGGAGATTTCTGGCCAATACGCGATCTCGAAGACGATTCAACCTCTACAGTTTTGAGGCAAGTGTTTAATCTTGCTAAATAATTCATATGTGTATTTGATTTCATGAATTATGGATACAAGTAGGGATTTTGGGTGTTTATATCAAAACCTAGATTTTGGGTATTAAACCGTGCATTTGATGTTTATACATGGGTTTAAGGGTGTATAACTTGAAGGGATTAGATATAGGATGAGTTTTGATGTTGGAAACATGATTGGGTTAAGGATTATTGGTTGGAAGTTGTATAAATTGGGTTTTGTAAATTTAGGGTTTTGGACAAAATAACCCATTTCGTGCCTTGCTGAACAGGTCGAATCGATTCGCCCCTTGCGAATCGATTCTCCATGTTGTAAAACCTACAGGTTTATAGGGCCGAATCTATTCGCCCATTGCAAATCGATTCGGTATGTAGCAAACTTACAGGTCCCATTGGGACGAATCGATTCGATGTTAGGACCGAATCGATTCAGAGGGGCCGAATCGATTCGGAAATAGGGTAGTTTTAACTAAGTTTTTCTAGGAAGAGTTATACTCCATTTCGATTGGGTTCCTCGATTTGAAAAATTCTTATACGAGGTTAGAGATACGTTTTGATGATTTATTGGGAATTTCTTGCACGATGAGATCGTGGGGACGTATCGAGCTATTTTGGGAACACACACACACACACACACACACACACACACACATATATATATATATATATATATATATATATATAAAAGTATTAGAGAGTGTCGTATCGATATAGTGGGGAATCTCATTAGGGATGGGAGTCCTAATTTGGAGATTAGAAGTGAGTGATATATGATGTAAGGCTGAGGATTCTTCTAGGAAGTTGTGAAGGTATGACGTAAGATTATTAAGCCAACTTGGTGTCGAATCCTTCTAACGATAGAATTTTAATTAGATATGATTAGTAGACCAAATGAGAGAGAGGTCGAATATCCTTAGTAACAGTGAACTTCGGGATAATTATTATTATATATCGGTGTTCACCCGGATATAGATGGTGTGTGTATAGTGATTAATATATACGTTCGATTTGGAGAGAGTATCCTTAATGTTGGATATAATGGGAGGCTATTCATATCATAGGTTAATTGGATTTATATGTTTCAAGTGAGGGACCGTGTAAGGAAAATGCATGGGGTAGGTATGTGATATAAAGATGGTGAGTATTATGAGAGTTGTATACACATTGCCAGATTCTTTTCCTTTATAAATAAGGATCGGAGATAGTACGTATATATATATAAATGTGTGGTTATATGGTGCGAATGTATATTTCTTGTGTGATTATTTACACATATGATGTGATTGCGTGTATATATATATGGAGTAGGAATGATATATATAATTATGGTGTGAGCATACCCAGAACATGCTATCATGGAAGCTTGCGCGATGTGGGTGAGGCACCTGGATTGAGGAGCAGGGTGCGTATAGTCCCCAGGTCATAATCGTCCATTATTGTTTGCGTGAGTTTTATTTGGGTGTGAGAAGTCTTGGGTATGGTTCGTTCTCACTTTTCAGTTAGGAACTATGACTGCTTTCCATACGTTGTGATTTATTTTATTACCATGGCGGTGTGATAATAATCCGATATATGGTAACCTGGGATAAGGTGAGTAATCCCTATAAGATGATAGCATTGTGAAGTATTTTTATGTCCTATAACCATATATGTTATGAGTATTCCAAAGTGCGAATTATGTGTGGTATGTGTACATGGTAATAGGAATGACTGATTGTATTATATATCTAGAGTAATGATATATATTCTATAGGTGAATATTATATGAGTTTTCTAAAATGTACATTTTGTGTGATTAGGTGTACTAGATTATTAGGGTTAAACGATCGTACTTGGTGACCAAGGTTGCTATATGACCCCAAAGCTCTTAGGAGAGGTCTTACTTGTGTACTTAGATATGGTACTCGAAATAAGTAGCTATAGTTATAGGATATGTGTGGAGGGCATAATGGATCCCGACGATCAACATTGTCAAGGAGTAGTGTATCGGGGGGCTTCCTTATTTAGATTTTTCTTTGCGAGATGTACCACGCACGAAACGCAGCGCCATGTTGAGAGTGGGGAGAAGTTTAGTCCATAGTACTCGGGTGTTCATTGATGTGTGATTGAATTTTTTATAAGAATATGAAGTTATTGTGTGCCTATTATGTTGTTAAGGACTTGTTTAAGTTAATAATTAGAGTCGGATGTATTATAGTAAGGTATAGGTGTGTACGCTTATGTTATATTGTAATGTATAAGTTTGAGCATAAACTTAGAGTATGATAGAATGAGAAGATTTTGGGTAGTTCAATTAGGGTTCTTGGGCATACGTTTAGGTGCGCGCTTTGGTTGAGGGGTGAGTTTGGGGGTTCCGCGAGAGTGCGACTCCACTTTATTTATAAAATTGAGCATTTATTAATTATTATGCATATTATACACTTGATTTAAACATTTTTACACCTCGGGCTCTGACCCGTTTATTTTTCTCTCTTGTTATATGTATATATTGTGTACAACATGTGTCCCACCGCAAGGATACTGATGATGCTTTTCCATCCATTGTCTTGGGAGCCGTAGAAGACGTGGACTGTTGTGGAATTTTGCTATAGTCACTTCCTACCATTTGTAAATCTATATAGGATTCATTTTGCGAATCGGGTTTATAACCAAGAGTTACATTTAGTATTTTTATACTTCTCGCCTCTGGTTTATTGTATTATCTGTTACCCGACAACACATTTGGGTATACATTTTTTATTGTACATGTTACGTTTTATATGAGTACATCCTTTTGTTGTTGTACGTGAGTGCATTTTTATCCTGATCAGTAGTTATTTTATTGTTGGCATGATTTTCATTGTATGTTTTTAAATTTTCTTGCATCCGTTGATTATGGTATTGGATTGTTAGCAGCATTTGTTTTAGTATCGACAGTAGATGCTAAGAATGATAAACTTGAGATTCCTGATTTAATTTTAGTATAGGACTGGACACCCGTTATTGTTTTAAGCGGGGTGTCATAGGCGGTATCAGAGCATCAGGTTCTAGTGTCTTAGGATCTGTGCGGTTTTTCTGCGTTCTTTCGTTAGCATTCTTGATGTAGAGCCCTATCAGTAGGATTGTTGTATTCACTACGCCTATATTTTCTTCTGTAATGTGTAGTCACTTGAACGGCGTTCTGATATAGTTTCTTTCATCTTAGACATCGTCGAGAAGAAGTCGTCCAGGAAGGGGAAATAGAGAGGATGAGAACATAGAACCCAATATTCCTCAAGGAACTGTGACTGTAGTTGAGGTTATCGATATGGTGGAATAAGCCATTGATGCTGCCATTGTTGAGATGCAACTTCATCCGGTAGTTTGGATAGCTGAAGACCACCCAGGGCCACTTGCGTGGGAAAGAGTACGAGAAGCCTTTATATAAATGACATCCTCTGGAGATTACGGGGAAGGGGAGCCGATGCAATTATTTAAAGTTATTGGAAGAATGACATGCAAGGAACCTTCGGATGGTGGAATGCAGTGAGGTGAAAAAATAAATTCTTGCTATCTTTAAACTCTTGGGTGAACCTCCCCAACAGTGGTATTCAGTCACCACGTCGGAGCAGATAGAGATGCAATGCTCATATCCGATTTCTAGGCACACTTTAATTAGAGGTATTTTCCTTCTGCAGTTCAGACTAAAATAAGAAATAGATTACTAGAGATGACTCAAGTCGATCGAACGGTGGTTGAGTAAGAAGAAGAATGTATTCGATTAGAGAATTTTGTGCCCGGTGAGGTATATATATGGAGGAGGAATGAATAGTGAAGTTCTTGGGAGGATGAGACTGGTAAATTTGGCAGCATTTGTCAGGGAACCCAACATTTCTGACATTTACCGATGTTATAAATATGGCATTATTAAATTGTCAGGAGTGTCGTCTTCATTTAAAGGGAGTAAGAAATTTGGGGACTCAGTTTCATCAAGTAGGACTGGACGAGATGATTACAACGGAGAAAGATCATCACGGCGATAGGGTTTTAGGCAAGTTTATCGAGGGTCGTAACATCATTTTGTCCCTTAGGATGGTCAGGAAGGAATTTTTGGGAGATGAGAACTAGACCTTAGGAAGAGGGATTATCTTAGAAGAAGTAGATGGAAACTTTTGATGAGGTCTTGGACATGCAATTCCTATAACAGTTCCTAGGACCGTTTGGGTAAGAAAACTTTGAATGGGACCCATTGATGAAGTGAGGTAATTGGAGTATGGAGGTATAAGGTAAATTATTCTCCCTTGTGCTTAGGTCGTGTTTTGAGAGGAATTAGGAGCGCCGCATGTAAAGTATAGTGAGTGGTTAGTTGTCATAACCACATTGTGTATAAATTTTCTTGAAGGGAGGAGTGAGTAAATGTGACATTGGGACAGTATCTTTCGAAAGAATACGTTATTTTGGGATGTGCTAGTGGAGATTTATGATTTCTTTATTTTCGGGAGTGCGAGCTATTGAAACATGTTTAGTGGTAATGATAAGGATATTATTTGGTAGTTAGGATTGATGCAAGTGAGTGTATTGTTCCAATTATGCAAGGGCCCTATCTAATGGCGATGCTTGGACGTGATGTAAAGGATTTTATTTCTGAGAAAATTCAGGATTTAGTAGGATCCTTATTGAGCGAGGAATTCAGCTCATGGTTGTGTTAGTTTTGGGAACTAGGTGTTAGTAAGAGTATTGTATTTGTAGATGTCTTATGTTTTGAACATAAAATGTTTGATCTGGTGCGTCGAAAGACGCAAAATTATTTTATAATTATATCGTTTTAATAGGCCTTCGGGAAATGTTTATGGTTTGAAAATCTTTTATAAAACCTCAGTCCTGATTCAACTGATCTCAATTCCCGACAGACCTACACAGTAGTGTATTGGGAGAGTTCCTTGTTTGGATTTCTCTTATGAGACCTCCCCCGCATGACAGTATCAAATGTTAGGAATTGAGAAGAGTTCAATCATTAGAAATTTCAAAATTTTACAAACTTAGTACGATGTTGTCGAGAAATTTGTTGAAAGTTATATATTGATTTAAGTATAATGGAGTGGGGTAATGTATATACAAGTTAAGCTCGGGTACAGGGTGTATGGGCGCCCTGGTTAGCTAATATGATTTTAAAAAGTTAAAGTAATTTGCCGAGAGAAGTGGGAGAAATAGGTATAGAAATTTTGAGGGTAGGCGACGTGAGAACTAGTTGAAGTTCTGAGTCCTAGGCTTAACTTAATTTCGAGGACGAAATTCTTATAATGGAGGAAGTCTGTAATACCCCGCAATTTCGAGGACTGAGAATTTAAATTTTTGGGAGAAAAATTTTTTATTTAAATCAGAGAATTTTAAAATTTGGCAATTCAGGTCAAAATTTGAAGATGATATAAAGTATTTTGGATGACGATTCGGAGTGCGCGGTTGATTCCGAATGGGTCGAGTAGTCAAAATGATTGTCCTTGGGATTTATTTCGGTTCCGAAATACTTTTAAGTTAGTTTGACTCGAATTGGAGTGAATGAGTAATTTAAAGTGTGTATTATCATTTAAGATTGGGATTTAGGATTTAAAGGCTTAAGAGGCTTACGAGATTATCCAATCTCATTTTGTGAGAAAGAGAGAGAGCTAGTGAAAGAGAGAGAAAAAGATAGGAAGAAGAGAGAGGAGGAAACATGAAGATTTCTGAACAATACACGATCTCAAGGACGATTCAACCTCTACAATTTTGAGGCAAGTGTTTAATCTTTATAAATAATTTATATGTGTATTTGATTTCATGAATTATGGATAAAAGTAGGGATTTTGGGTATTTATATCAAAACCTAGATTTTGGGTATTAAACCTTGAATTTGATGTTTATACATAGGTTTAAGGGTATATAACTTGAAGGGATTAGATATAGGATGCGTTTTGATGTTGGAAACATGATTGGGTTAAGGATTAATGGTTGGAAGTTGTATAAATTGGGTTTAGGAAATTTGGGGTTTTGGAGAAAATAATCCATTTTGTACCTTGCTGAACAAGCCGAATCGATTCGCCATGTTGCAGAACCTAGAGGTCTTTAGGGCCGAAATGATTCACCCCTTGCGAATCGATTCGGTATATAGAAGACTTACAAGTCCCTTTAGGCCGAATCGATTCAAAACAGGGAAGTTTTAACTAAGTTTTTTTTTAGGGAGAGTTTTACTGCATTTTGACTGGGTTCCTTGATTTAGAACATTCTTATATGAGGTTAGAGACAAGTTTTGATGATTAATTGGGAATTTCTCACACGATGAGATCGTGGGGACGTATCGAGCTATTTTGGGAACATACATATATAAGTATTGGAGAGTGTCGTATCGATATAGTGGGGAATCTCATTAGGGATGGGAGTCCGAATTTGGAGATTAGAAGTGAGTGATAAATGATGTAAGGTTGAGGATTCTTCAAGGAAGTTGTGAAGGTATGGCGTAAGATTGTTAAGCCAACTTGGTGTCGAATCCTTCTAACGATAGAATTTAAGTTAGATATAATTAGTAGATCAAATGCGAGAGAGGTCATATATCCTTAGTAACGATGAACTTCGGGATAATTATTATTATATATCAGTGTGCATCCAGATATAGATGGTGTGTGTATAGTGATTAATACATACGTTCGATTTGGAGAGAGTATCCTTAATGTTGGATATAATGGGAGACTATTCATATCATAGGTGAATTGGATGTATATATTTCAAGTGAGGAACCATGTAAGGGAAATGCATGGGGTAGGTATGTGCTATAACAATGGTGAGTATTATGATAGTTATATACGTATGGTCGAATTCTTTTCCTTCATAATTAAGGATCGGAGATAGTACGTATACATATAAATGTGTGGTTATATGGCGCGAATGTATATTTCTTGTGTGAATGATGTGATTGCATGTGTATATAAATATATATATATATATATATATATATATATATATATATATATATATGTAGTGTGAATGATATATATATACTTATGGTGTGAGCATACCCAGCACATGCTTTCATGGGAGGTTGCACGATGTGGGTGAGGCCCCTGGCTTGAGGAGTAGGGTGCGTATAGTCCCCAGGTCATAGTCTTCCATTATTGTTTGTGTGATTTTTATTTTGGGGTGAGAAGTCTTGGGTACGATTCGTTCTGACTTTTCAGTTAGGAACTATGAGTGTTTCCAATACATTATGATTTATTTTGTTACAATGGCAGTGTGATAATAATCCGATATATGGCAGTGGGATAAAGTGAGTAATTCTTGGAATATGATAGCATTGTGAAGTATTTTTATGTCCTATAACTGTATATGTTATGAGTATTTCAAAGTGCGGATTATGTGTGGTATGTGTACATGGTTATAGGAATCATTGATTGTATTATATATCTAGAGTAATGATATATATTCTATAGGTGAATGTGATATGAGTTTTCTAAAATGTACATTTTTGTGTGATTAGGTGTACTTGCTTATTAGGGTTAAACGATCGTACTTGGTGACTAAGGTTGTTATATGACCCCAAAGATCTTAGGAGAGGTCTTACTTGTGTACTTAGAGATGGTACTTGAAATAAGTAGCTGAATTTATAGGATATGTGTGGAGGGCATAATGGATCCCGACGATCAACATTGTCAAGGAGTAGTGTATAGGGGGGGTTCCTTGTTTGGATTTCGCTTTGCGAGACGTCCCATTCACAAAACGCGGCGCGATGTTGGGAGTGGGGAGAAGTTTAGTCCATAGTACTCGGATGTGCGTCGATGTGTGATTGAATGTTTTATAAGAATAGGAAGTTATCATGTTCCTATTCCGTTATGAAGGGCTTGTTTAAGTTAATAATTAGAGTTGGGTGGACTCTAGTAAGGTATAGGTGTGTACGCTTACGTTATATTGTAATGTATAAGTTTGAGAGTAAACTTAGAGTATGATAGAATGAGAAGATTTTAGGTAGTTTAATTAGGGTTCTTGGACATACGTTTAGGTGCGCGCTTTGGTTGAGGGGTGAATTTGGGGGTTCCACGAGAGTGCGACTCCACTTTATTTATGCAATTAAGCATTTATTAATTATTATGCATATTATACACTTGCTTTAAACATTTTTACACCTCGGGCTCTAACCCATTTATTTTTCTCTTTTGCTATATATATATATATATATATATATATATATATATATATTGTGTATAACAGGTGTCCCGCTGCAAGGATACTGATGATGCTTTTCCATCCATTGTCTTGGGAACCGTAGCAGACGTGGACTGTTGCGGGATTTTGTTATAGTCGCTTCCTACCGTTTCTAAATCTAGATAGGATTCATTTTGTGCATCGGGTTTACACCCAAGAGTTACATTTAGAATTTTTCTACTTCTCTCCTACGATTTGTTGTAATATTTGTTACCCGACAGCATAATCGGTTATACTTCGTTTATTGAACATCTTAAGTTTTATATGAGTACATCCTTTGTTGTTGTATAGGAGTGCATTTTTATCTTGCTCATTAGTTATTTTATTATTGGCATGATGTTCATTGTATGTTTTTAAATTTTTTGGCATCCGCTTATTATGGTATTGGGTAGTTAGCAGCATTTATTTTAGTATTGGCAGTAGATGCTAAGAATGATCCAGTTGAGATTCCTGATTTAATTTAGTATAGGGATGGTCACCCGTAATTATTTTAAGCAGGGTGTCACAAAACCTTTTTTATCAGATATAATCCTCTACCTATCTAAGAAGATGAAGCTCAAAGCTGAAGACGTTGTAGTGGATATCGATCTTATGAGCCCTTATATCTAGAAATTGATGAGTCTAAACCATGTCTGAATTTAGCGAAAAAGTATCTTAATTGTCTGTGGAATTATTTTCACCATTTTGTGACATATTTATTTCCTCACTCTTACACATTTAAAAAAAATATGATGTTATATATATCCTTAATTTTTTTAATTCCCATTGTTGGAAATTAATGGAAGAAAAATGTTTTTCCTTGGATAATTGTTGATTGTTTCAGATAAAGCCAATTTTATTATGAATGTTTATTTTCTAGTTTTGTTTGGAGTTTAATTTTCATATTAACTAATATCATTACTTGACCTCTAATTTAATTCAACCATTTGGTAAATGGTTGCATCATAACCAAATTTGGTATGTTAAAATGTACTCATAATAATTTTGCAACTTTTAGCCCTAAAATGTTCAAAATCTAGAACATTATTGCATGTATGCCTTTTGATTGGCAATGGTCCCACAAAATCTCACAGCACGTGTGGAAGGGTCCAAATGATAACTTTTAGTTGTCTATTGAGATTAATTAATTCATACATGGATATTTCTTTGGTAATTTTTTTCAACCAATGCATTTGGCTGACCTGGAAATCTCACCATTTGATTTTTCATTTTTCTGGGTCATTAATACACTGTAAATATAATCATATGGGAGTCTGAAGTATATCCACCAAAAGCGCCACTTACCTTACTTCCCCATGATTTTATCAATTGGATGGAACGTACCCAAACACACGTGTCAACTTTTTTTGGCCTTTTGCATTTAAAACGATTCTCTTTTAATTCTATATGCTCATCTTATTTAATATTCCCCTTTTTTACCGCTTATTTTCTCTCTATAAACACATTCAATCCCTTAAGCATACTAGATTTTTCTCAAAGCTTTCACCATCAATAGATTCCACCTCTTTGAAGGTCAATGAATATCTTTTGTTTGTTAAAATTGTCAATAGGCTTATGACCAATACTTTTTTTTTATTATAGAGGCATTATTTGCCCAATCAAATTTTCATCTGGACTCACCATTATTGGCCCCTATTTCATAATAAAGCTTTTTTCGCCCGTGTCTCCTCACTACCCTAGGTTTTAGGACCATAATATTCTTGCTCAAAATTGTTTTAAATGTAAAACACCTCCCACATTCAAGTTTAAGGTTTCAACGAAAAAGTTAGATGATGACGGTTGATCTAAATGGGTGCATCGAATGCTAGCCCTCAGAGCAGCAGAGATGGAGAAATCTAGCATTTTTTATGCCATTAAACTCAGTTTAAGGGATAATGACCTTAGTCCATTTGTTATCCCAAGTACCATTGATTTTTCAAATATATAATTTAATTGCTTTGAATTCAACTTTGGTATGATAAACCCCTTTTTATTAGATGTTTGTCAATGGAATGGGTTCAAATGTCTAAGGTAGGAAGTTCACCCACATATGTCATCAATTATGATTCCATGAAAGATAAAAAGTGCAAACATCCATTTGAAGTATTCCACATTCAAGCATACACACATGGAAAACATTTCAATTATAACTGATAAAGGGTATTTATGTTTTCTTCTGCTCTAGATGTCAAGGAATGTCCTCTGTTCTAAATCTCAAAGAGTAATGATATAATACTCTTTCTTGGCTGCTAATATTATGAAGAGTAAGGAAGTTGATATTTTCCTTATCTTTTGGGCTCTCTTTACAATATTTTCTCTGATCTTATTGAGGACCCTTTTAATGCCAAACAACATGGATCGTTATGTGTACTTCAAATGTGGCTTCATGCATACTTTCCAGAATTTGGCAATGTAAAACATACTTCTAACTTTATCAATTGTTATGCTTATTTTCTCTCTAAATTTGGGAATAAAATATTCAAATAACTCATCACCGTGTTTAAAAATATCCCTATTGATAGGCCAAGGATTTATTTGCAGTCGCTGTTAGCACCCATTAAAGAACCACTTTGACTAGTCCTAACTTTGAGGGATCCCAGCACTACAACATAGACGGGTCCCTGTTAAGGAAGATTTTTATTCCAAGGGATTTTTATTTTTGGAAAATAGCTCACACTTCCCCGAATTATAATTATTCTAGAGAGATATACTTATTTGCGTAATTTGCAAATCAATTTGTCTTTTATCAATCCATTCCAGTTCCAATGAGGAGCTAAGTTAACCTTTATGTATTCCTTAAGTCTTTTCAACTCTCAAAGGTAGTTATTTTTTAAGAAATCACTAAATATAGTAAGGCGTGAGATACCATTAATATAGTGGTAGCTGATTTTAATATTGGGCTGGCAAAGGTTTCAAGCATCCAAAGAGCCTTCAAAGACCTATTCCTCTAGTATTGATTTAGTTATTTCTTGTTATTTTATTCTCATTTTTACTTTTCTTAACTCAACCATTTGATTTTCTTGTATAATCTCTACCTCTAAAAGATTATGAATCTATAGGAAAGAAGAAATAAACCTCTGAGGAAAATAAGGCCTTAGAGGAGGTGATTTTGAGGGAGGCCATAAAGGAAAAATAAGAGGTTCCTCTTATTCGAGCATTTATGTCAAGGTCTTCCTCTGAAGATCGAACCATCATTTCATTAGGTATTACTGGGCCTGTTACGCCTTTTCTACAATATTCATCATTCACAAGAAGATGTGCATGAAAATAATAACAAGAGAACCTGTGCACTATGTCCAATTGGTAAGTATACTAATGCCTTTTATCTTGAAGTAATTCATCACTTTGGCATTATAACAGCAATAATCTTGACTTCAAATTTCCTTTTTTCCCATTTTATAGGTTCAGCTGGTGCCTCAACTAATTTACATGAGTTAATTTCAATTAGATATCCTAGAACACCTCCTTCATCGTTCATAATCAATGAACCAAGAAATGATCAAATTGATGTTCCTGTTTTACCAATGAATCCTAATTTGAATCCAGTTACTAAGGAAGACACACTCCTAGAGAATGTTCATACTTTGAGCCTCAATTCTACCTCTTAGGATGAGATAGATAATTTTGAATTCAAAGGGAAAAGAAAATATTAAGAATGCTAATCTTATTAGGTTCCAAAGTCATCAGTTTTCTCACCAGTTCCTGAAGATGTTCCCGGTCCAAGGGCTTAATCATTAAGGTAAGCATCCCCTCAGACAAGTATTAATTCTTTAGCTAGGATTATTCCTTGATTGATGATACCAACTGAGTTCATTAACTTCTATAAACAATTTTAGGAGATCATATCTAAGGCCCCAATTTAATCTTGGGAAATTATTGTCAGTCCTGTAGAGCAACGACCGTGTAAGGTTAAATTTTCAAATAGTGTCAATTTGTATGCATTTCCATTATTCTGGATAAAAACCACTTTTTAGTCATAGGATAGATTTTACTTGTCACGATTCCCACTAAGCCTATGACGTTGTGTTGAAGACGTAGCGGTCAAGCTTCAAAGATAAATCATGCCAACTTTTAGTGCACGTTTCATGTCTTCATATTGTTTTTTTTTTAGATTCTCCCGGGTATGAATAAATAATGGTTTATGAATACTTGGTAAATTCTTTTAAGGGTGTTATTTTATTTAAATCTGATTTTAAAATGTTTTTAAAATGATTTTTCTGAGTAATTTCATATTTAGAAGTCGTTTGAACATTCCCTTGATTTTTATGTGGTTCAAACGACATCCTAAGTTATTCAAATGAGATTGTGGAGTTGTTATAATGGTGTGGTCTTCTCGTTCTAGTGAGATGGTCATTTCGCTAAATCAACATCATGGTTTCGTTAAAAGGACGTGCGACTCAAATTTTTTATTTAAGGTGTCTTTTGCACAGAAAAATGTGTGTCCATAACATACAGAATTGCATTTTTTGCAATTATTTACCAAAGGATTCCAAATCATGAAATATCCTTTGTGTTTAAAAGACGAGTTTTACATAACTATATGTCATAGATATCTTATGTTTGCATCATTATTTCATTCTTCATCATTCGAAGAACTTGTTTCATGTAGTGGATTCTGTACTTGTTGATTGGCTGTTGCTGAGGCTGTATCGGTGGATATAGAGATACGCATGGACTCGTGTGCTGTGGACCTTGCATGGGTTGAATCATATGTTTCAATGTGGAGGAGTGGTTGAAGAGAAGAAAAGCGCCAAGACTTATGGGGAACAAGTCGTTGAGTAAGACTGTAATTCTTCCTTTGTAATTGTCGTATCATAGTGGTTGTCTGTCCTGAGTCGTTCGAGGATTTTTTACTTATTGGTTTCCTCGTACATCGACGTATTTGGTGAGCATTCTTTAATTTATGTTTCTTATATCACTAGATGCATGTTTAGGTATTAAAAAGATAAAATTGTCTTAATTATTTTGGTTCACAAAGCTGGTACTAAATAAAATTGGAAATAAAACGTTGAAAAGAAAAATTGTTTTTACCTAAATAGCACACACATAGAGGGTCCCCCATCTTTACAAGAAGCACTTCTTTTATTGTGTGAGTGATCCCGTGTGTCTTTAGTTATGAATTTTGATATATACGATGGCTTTAGAATACCTATATTTTATGGGTCGAATTGTGCTTATTGGAAAATGTGTATGAAGTGTGCACTTAAGGGCATAGATGAGCGTGTTTGGTTAGCAGTAGAAAAAGGGAGGACACAACCATTCACAAGAGAGGGTGATGCCACACGTTTAAAACCTGTTGAGTCATGCATCAATGTCGAACACATATTAGCATAATACAATTCCAAATCTTATATGATATTTCATCGTCTATCACCATGAAAGAATATAATTGTATTTATGTCTAAAGAGGAGTGGTATGTCCTTGCACTTATTCAAGAGGGAACTAGCATAGTTAGGGCATTCAAACTCAAAAATCCCACCACCCAATTTGAGATGATTAAGATGTTAGAGAGTTAGACGTTTGATGATTTTACTCTAGGTTGTCCAATATTTTCAACTCATCCTTTGACTAGAAAGAGAAAATATTCAAAAATCGAGTCATAAAGGAAATCTCAAGGTCATTGTCGTCTAGATTTGATCCAAAGGTGACCATTTTAAACTTTTGGGTTTGCTTGACTTAACGAAACTATAAGATCTTGTAGGTACTCTACAAAGTTATGAGCCTGAAATGTTTACCTCCACACAAGTATCAAAGAAAGAAAAGGGAATTTCTTTGAAATCCTAGAAGGAGAAAACTAAAGTTTCAGAGGATGATGAATCCAACACCGATTTTAAAGACGTGTCTTTGTTGGCAAATAAGTTCAAGAACTCTCTTAAGTTCCAAAAGAAATTGAAAGATTCCAAAATACTTGAGAAATTCAAGAACAACGAGGATGATTACATCCCTAATAATCAAAGTGATAATGATAAGAGGGATGAGTCGGATTGGTGTTCTGGTTGTGAGGTTTATGGCCATAGGGTAGAGGAGTGCCCCACTAGACTTAAGAAGGAGGGAAAGAAAATGATTGCATATAATGCAACCCTTAGTGATAGTGAATTGAAAGAGGGATAAGATACCCGAATTGAGCGCCACTACACTGCATTCATTGTTTGTCATGTGAGCGATGACGATAAATATTCTCACAAAGATACTCATCTAAATGACACTTTTGAGGCCATATTTTGTGAATCCCAAATGAGTGAGGTTGAAGAGAGTGAGGATGAGGATGCATAGGAAAGTGAGTTGCAAGTTGCCTTCTGTGAATTATATGAGGAAATGGTGAAGGTGGAGAAAGCCAACTTGAAGTTTCATGGTAAGTTCAAAGAACACGACGTAGAAAATAATGATTCTTTGATTGAGAATATTAGGGCACGAGAAAAGGCTCTTTGGGAGAGACTAAAGTGCGTTGAGGGTGAGAGAGATAGTCTTCGTGGTTTGATGGAGGCTATAAACAATGAGATTCTAGAGTTTGAGAAGCCTAGGAGTTTGCTCGAGTCTATAACTAGTGAGCTTAAGGAGAGTAAGGTTAAGTTTGATTTGGAGGCTAGGTTAGAAAAGTTGAATAGGATGTTAGGCACCTCCAAATCAAAGATGATAGGTGTGGTATAGGCTTCGATGATCGTATTGATCGCATTCCCAAATCTAATACCATACGTGAGAGAGAGACAATTAGGAACATTAGGAGAGGTCCACATTTAGGTAACATTCTTCATCATGTTTACACTTGCACTCATTGTGGTAGGAAAGGACACCGTAGACATTTTTACTATGACCTTTAAAATTCTCATAGGAAGTTTAAAAATAAAGTCGTTTCGGTTCCCCAACCCCCATTCGTTGTTACACACCTACTTGGATTAGGAAATCGGACTCAAGAGCTTTATTAATTAGACTTCGTGACTCTAGTTTTCTTGCACATGATACTTATCATGATATTTCTTACGGATGATTGTGTCAGCATGTTTGTCAAATGCTAGTTTTGCTTCATGATATATCTTTGCTAGTATTATGCCATGTTTATTTTTTGTGTTATATTTCTCTTTTATTTGAGTCCTATTGAAAAAAATACAAAAATATTTTTGGTTTTATATATTTTTGAAAATACAAAAATATTTTGTTTTTGGTCAAAATATTTTTGAAAAATTCAAACAGATTTTTTATTTTATTTTGTGTCGTGAGTTTACACTTCATATGGCATATTGGTGTGCTTGTACCCCATTCATTCCATATTTTCACATGGCAAATACAATTGGTCACGATTTTGGATACATATATTGATCTTAACCATTTTTTTAATTGGGTTGTTTTGAAAGATTTTTGCATTTTGAATTGACTATGCATATTCCATTGCACACATGCACGTTTGAGTTTGGTGAGACGTTATCCTCTCAATTTTTCCATCTACGCGCATATAAGACTTAGGTGGATTTGTGAACGTAAGAACCGTTGCTCGTGAGGATTTATATTGTATATTAAAAAAATTATGAGTGTGCACGAGAAAGGGCTATGACAAACATGTGAACTCTTCGTGAAAGTCATCCTTTAAAAGAGTCCAAAAAAAAATTAAGGCAATAAAAAGAAAAATATGTCAAAATGGGGCCAATAGGAAATCTCTTAAAAAGAGAAAATAGATCTTCAAAAGATAAAATGCATAGAAAAGAATTATTATTTATATTTGAGGAAGTTTTTCGTTGAAGATCAACGGGATTGAACAACAAGTAGTAGGTTGAAAAACTCGCGTCATGAAGCTATTATTTGTCGAATCGTTAAAATTCTAGAATTGTATGTGCGATGTTTGTTTAGTTCATTAAGTTCAAAGTTTAATTGTCACATATGTCTAAAACTTAGTTTGATGATATTTAGTGGTCAATTATAACTTCTTGAACGTATCTTGGTGTTTGGATTGTGATTCAAGTGTGTTAGTTATACCCATGCGTTCCATTCCATGTTTGAGCACAATGATACTATGTTGATGTGTAACTCATGTTTTTATTTTTGAGTATGTTTTGCTACTATTTTCATTTTGTCAGATGCTTTTATAGATATTCTTTTCACTGTATAGTCAATACATTGATTTTGAGAACAAATGGAGTTTTTAGTAAGTCATTTGAACGACTTCTGGTTGTCGCTTAAACGACATGCCCACGTCGTTAGATGGATGGATCAAACGACCTTCGCGCGAGATGTATTTGACATACAAGTATGGTCATTAGAAAGGACCTTTCGAATGAGGGGATACTATTTCTGGTCGTTAGTAATGTGACTTTGCATGTTTCGAACGACATGCTTATATCGTTTAAACGACCTCTGATATCGTTCGAATGACCTATTTTGACATTTCGAGATTTTTCTCTATTTCAATACCTGCTTGTTATACATTCTGATGTTACACTTATTTGGTAATTCTGGATTATTTTAGGCAGTTTACATGCAGTTTTCTAAGATTATTCATGCTTGACTATTTTATTGCGTTGTTGGATGAGATTTTGTTTAGTCACATCATTTGATAATGATGAATGTTTCATGTGAATGTTTATTATGCCTTTTCATATATTGATCCTTTATTGGATAATTACTCATGTTTATCCAGATATGCTACATGTTATACTCATGCTAGATATGTCTTTCGATATTTATTTTTCTCACTAGCCGTCTATTTGAGACAAAAAGGGGAAGATATATATGTGTGATATAAGAGGAGTCTTGAGGTTTGATATTTATGTGATTTTATTTGATTCATGTTTCTTATATCATATCATTGTTGACATTTGATTTGATTTTATATATCATTTTTTCCTCCATACTTCACATGGTATTTGTTTATTTCATGTGTTTAGTGATTCTTCAGCGATTCAAGATTTTGCGACTACACCACATTCAGATAGTTTATAATCGTCGGTCATCCTACATTTGACAGTCCGTTCCCTGTATTTTCTTCTTAGTTTATGGGATGGGATTTAGGTCATTCGGCTTGACGGCCCGACATAGGCATTTCACTATTTTTTATTTTGTCCCGAAATAGCCTAAGGGGGAGATTTGTAAGGACAAATTTCCAAATAGTGTTAATTTGCATGTGTGTCCATCCCTCCTTTTGGATCTTTCCTCCCATCTCAGGGTTTTTGGTGCTCGCGCGTGCACTCAGAGAGGGAGAGAAGCCTCGCTCCTTTTTTATAGGAGCGCTTCAGCCGTCGTCGATGTGGGGGTGATATAAAGAGATGGAGCCACCAACTTATTTTAGACAAAATAAGCAAAAGAACATGTCAACGCCTCGAGAGAGCGGCATCCAAGACGAACTGATGCTTATGAAACCAATAGTTCAGAGGTTCGGGGGCTAAGTTACGGAATGGGAAGGTGACAGGCACCCATCCCACCCTTTCGGTCTCTCATGGGCTTATGTTACTATTTTTCTTAATTTCTCCATGAAGTGTGTGCACATGTATATATAAATGGATATCAGAATCATTCGACTCATATTATGGAAAATATAGAGTGAGGTCGTCCAAATGAATGTTCACAAAATAATAATTAGAAAATATAATGTATGCGCTTATCGAGATATTGATCGTTATAATAAAATAATAAAAATTTAGATAAGACGTGCAAGTGTGAATCACAAGCATGATATATATGAATAATATATTGATAAGTTAGGAGAAAGATGAAAATAGGAAAATTGGACTCGAGTGTCGGGTTTTAGCTCGAAATGCCTATGTAGCCTATCAAGGCATCAAAGTCCACGTAATTCTCATGCGGCACATGGGTGAGTTTTATCCCATAGATTCAAACGGGAGTTTATTATATGTGTGTATGTAGAAAAGATATTTTATTTTTGAGAAAATGTGGTGAATAATCTCGTTGGAATTTATAGGTGTAACCCTCTTTTTCTTTGTTTTTTTTTATAAAAATAAAGTATGTGAAATATAATTAATCAAGGATGAGATGTTAATGTGTATGGTTTAAAGTAAAAGCTAAATTGAGAATTATATAAGTAAGGCGAAAATAAAAAATTTAAAGAGAGAAAGGGGTATTTCTACCTTCTTTGGAGAATTGAGGCTTGATCTTGATCCTTGATCAGATATCTTTAAAATTTAGATGAATGTTGGATGAGAAAGAAGGAGATTTTACTAAATTGGGTATGAAAATGATTGGGATGAAAGATGAAAAGGAATTTCACACAAGGAAACTTCTATGATTGTAAGAGAATGTTATTGAAATCACTAATATTGATGGATCTAAGGTGTGACTTGGAAGTGAGCTCATGATCTCCTTTTATAGGGTAAGGGGGACGGCCGATCAGCATACCCCTAGCCTTGACATTGACAGATTACCCTAGACACACTGTCGATCAGCAGGAAAATGGACCTGTCAATCGGTAGTCTCGTGAAAATATTTTCAAAAAATAGTCGTAGAACACAGTTCATAAGTCCAAATTGTGCATGGGTCATACCGTCAAAAAGTAATTCAGTAACCTTCAAGATTCATTTCGTCCTCTCCCGGGTTCGGTAGTTGACTTTGGGTCAAATGGGGCTCAGAAGCACTTGTTACTCCTTTGGATGTGAGATCGTCGGACGGTAATGGATCGTTCCTCTAATCGTAAGTTAGAATTACGTATGGGGTAGAACTTTGGAAAGTTTATGTGAAGTATTTAGATGTTCCAAAGAGTTTCGCTCGTTCAGAAAGTTGATTTTGGTCAAACGGGGCCCGAAAGTGCTCGGTAACCTTTCGGAGTAAAATATGTCCCTCGTCCGTACCGTAAGGCTGATTCAGGCACAGGGTGAACTGTTGGAAAGGTTATTCAGTGACCTTCGAAGATTCATTTAGACTCGTTTGAGCTGAAGAGATGACTTTGGTCAAATGAAGTTTGGGAGCGCCCGTGGCCTCCGGATCAGTTTTCGAGGGAAAATGGATCGTTCGTTTAAACAGTTATGTCGTTTTGTGCATGGGGAATACCGATAGAAAGGGGAATCAGTGACCTTCTAATATCCACTGAGCTTTCTCTCTAATAATTGAGTTGATTGGTGTCAAATATAGGCCCGAGGGCGCCCGGTGGCCTCTAGATTTTTTTAGTAGTAAAATGGTATGTTCATTTGAACCGTTATGTCGATTTGTGCACGGGGTGGACCATTGGAAAGGGGATTTAGATCCCTTCGAAGATTCATTGAGCTTTCTCTCTAACGATGGAGTTGACCGTAGCCAAACAGGATCCGAGAGCGCCCGATGGCCTCAAGATCTGTACTCGAAGTATGACCTAGGGTTTATAGTGAAAGGGGGAGTAACTAGGGACCTAAGAACAGAGTTAGGGGGTCTCACAATGTGATGTTTACAGATCCCATCCACGCATGAGCTTAGAATAAGTGAAAGGTGTCAAATAGATACCACGTAATGTTTTGGGAAATAGGTCAATTCTGCGAACCTAAAGGGGCAAGGATGGCCGATTCAATGGTTGAGGTCGATTCTGAGGACCTAAAGGTAATGCTGGGGATGGATAATTTTGATGGCCGAGGTCAATTTTGAGGACCATTACAAGGACTTGTAGGTGTATTGATGCAAGAGGAGAGGCTGATAACTTATACTTCTTAAAATATTAAGACTTGCTAGGGGAGTTACGCCACCCATGATCTGGAGTTGGAAGTAGTGGTTTTTGGTCTTCGGCGACACTATCTTTTGGGGGGTGAGACTCCATCTTTTCAAAGACCATAAGAGTTTACATTACTTGTTCATTCATAGGAAGTTGAACATGAGGAAGCATATATGGGTTGAATTTATGAAGGATTATTAGTTTGATATTCACTATTACCCAGGCAAGGCCAACTTAGTGGCAGATGCCTTGAGCCGTAGGCCAATAGTTACTCTTTAGGTGATTTGGAAGGTGAAGCAAGGTTCGTTTTACACTGCAAATGAGTTATCTCATGATGAAGCATGCAAATATTGCTAATAAATATATGCTTCATTTTAATTTTGATTGAGGAATTAATAAAAATTTAATTAAGCACTAGTTAAAAAAATGTTATGTAAACAAATCACTGATTTGATCTTAACTAAGCATACATCTAGGTGACATGTGTAAGAGTAATATAAAGTAGTAAAGCACAATGCCACGATGTACGAGGAAAACACACAACAGGAAAAACCTTGGATGGCTTATACACACAAGACCAATATGATATAGGTTTCAATAAGGACAAATTAGATTCACCAATAGACTCGACGCATTCAAGCATTGATAAACTACTTTCCTCCTTGTTACCTTGTTCACACAAGTATGTGAGCAAATTAAATTAAGCCAATTTTATATTCATAACCCTAGGCCATGCAACTAAGTGATTGAGGACATTCATCTACAAAGCATATAGGGAACTCACAATTTCAAGGAAAAAAACCTTTCGAGTAAAAACCTTTTATTTCACTAATAGTTTTGAAAATCACAACTTATAAATAAATTAGAGAAATCTTCCCAACAATCCTCCTGTAGGTGACTACCTTCTTTATGAATGAAGCCACGCAAGAACTCACAAAGACCGAAGCCTTGAACCAACAATGACTCCCTCGAGAATCACAATGACCGCAGTTATCAGCAATGATTCCCGCAAGAACCAAATTATCAGCAGTAGAGACTTCTTCTCTACAAGGTCAGAAGAGAACAATTCTTCTTCATAAAATTAAATTCAATATATAAGTGATTTGGGTTGCAAAGATGATTCACAAAAGTAATTAGGATGTGTTTGTGTGAACCAAAAAGGTTTTTAGCCCCACAAAGGAGAAGACTTAAAGCAGCAGGTTGGCAGTTTTCAAATATCAAAAGTCTTAATTTGAAAGCTTCACAAAGCAGGTATTTATATGCTAAGAAAAACCTTTAAGGCGGTGAAGGTCGTTTGAACGACTTCATCATGTCATTCGAACGAAAAATGAGAAGTCCTTTGAACGACTCAAGAAACTACCTTTTAAAAATAATTCCAATACGCTCTGATTTGATCCGAAATCGATCCTAGCATCTTATGACCTATCTAACGACACCTGCATGTTGCTTGAACGACATGAGCGAAAATTTTATTTTTTAAAAAGTCCACCTACACGTGTTTTGGAAAACTTTTTAAGTTTGAAAAATGCCTCAGTTTGATTAAAAAAACATTTTATAAAAGAATCCCAAAACTTAGTAAAAAATCTAAGCAACTCAAAAAAAAACCTGTATTATAGTATAGACTTGCATAGTTAGTATCTTTCCACTTTCAAATATTTAAATCTCTTTTCTTCCCTTTCTCTTCTTTTTGTGTGCTTTTAAAATTCTCATCAAAGTCCTGCACACAATAAACAATGCAAATACTTTCATGATGTATTGAGTTTGAAATGAGATATTTATAAATCAAATCAAGTCTTCCCCAAAATTCAAACTCTCACTCCCCCAAAATTCATTTTTCCCCTTTGTATTTGTCCGAAATAGACAAGCAACAGAATAAAATATAATAAAATGGAGTGGGTCACGACAAGCATATCAAATATATCAAATAATATCATGAAAGGATAAATGAAAAAGGATCCAGAAACTATTTTTGATTTTTTAAATATTTTTCAAGAAAAAACAGTTTCACAAAAATAACACACCATAAATTTACATTAAGATAACCAAAATCGTGGAAACGGAATGAATGGGTGTGAACAAATTCAGTAGAAAAATCAACTTAAGTATTCATAACATATGTGCAGGGTGAATATTGGATACTCCTAACAAATGAACTCGAAGTCGTCCTTAGGTGTAAATTAACAAATCAAAGTCTAAAATGATTTGCACACCAATAACTTCTAAAACGATATAATGCTTTTTCAAGACTTTGTCAGGACGTGGAAACTCATTGATTTCCAACCAAACTTCCTCATAAATAATAATTCTTTTTATTTTTCTATTGAGGTGCTAAATCCTCTTTTTAAGAGATTTTGTATTGGCCCCATTTTTGGCATATTTTTTTTATTACCTTACTTTTTTTCATGGGCTCTTTTCAAACAGTGGCGTTCACGATGAGTTCACTTGCCGCTCGTATCCCCTTCCCGTGTTTACTCAAATTTTTTCAGTTCTAAATAAAGCTTCACGAGCAACAGTTCTTACTTGCACTACTTTCATTATCAAGTTTTATCGCATTTGGTTCGTTCTAAAGACAGGATTGAGATGAAAACATTTCGACCAACATGTGATAAACAAGTACAATAATCAAATAAATCTGTGTAGGAATAACAACAAATAACATCTCAATGACTCCAAACATTGACATAAATGAAATGATTCGTTGTCTCAAAATACTATCAAAAAGTCACATGGATAATGGAATGATATTGTGACTTGGTCATCCTAAATGTCCACCCATAAACGGTGTAAGAAGAAATACAAATATTTTTTATGTGTTTTTCAAAAAATTTATTAAAATGAAATATTTTTGTGTTTTTCAATTTTTTTTTTTTAAAGTAGAAAATCTTTTTTGTATTTTTCCAAAAATTTTCAAAAATAAAAAATCTTTTCGGGGTTTTCAAAAAATATATCAAAATGGGAAAAAGCCAAGTATAAAAGATACACATCGTAACACTCATAAATATGTGTATATATATATATATATATATCATGAAGTACAACTAGTGTATTACAAAATTCTAAAATGATCAACCGAAAGATCTAACATAAGGAGAATGACGTGAAGCAATCGAGAGTCGTGAAGAATAATTCCTAAAGCCATTAAGTCCAATTAATCTGATTTTCTACTCAAATAGTAGTGTAATGACACATGGAGGTTTTGAAAAACGGAGTGACGCTATCATTAAACCTCGTAGGAGCATTCATAAGTTTGTAATAGAAACACCTAAGGTGACCTTTCCTATTAGAATGAGTGCAATTGTAGATAGGGAGGTGAGCGTTACCTAAAGGTGGTCCTCTCCCAACATTTCTAGGTATCTCTATGTTCCTAGGTGACCCTCTCATATGCATGGTCTTGACTTTAAAATGGGAAAAACATGATCATCAAAGTCAATTGCACACCTATCATCTTGGATATGGACGGTGCCTAATATCCTATCCAACTTTTTTGACCTAGCCTCTAAATCAAACTTAACCTTACTCGAATCTCTCAATCTCTCCTCTAGATCACCTATCCTAAACTCAAGGAAACACCTACACTCCTCAAACTTTAGAAGCTTCCTTTTCATAGCCTCCATTAATCCATGAAGAGTATCTCTCTCTCCCTCGACATATTGTAGCTTCTCCTAAAGTGTATACTCACGTCCCCTAAGATCCCTAATCAAAGCATCAATATTGTTATTATCTCTGGCACGTTCTTTCAACTTATCTTCTAACTTTAAGTTTGCCTTCTTTAGCTTCACAGTTTTCGCATACAATTCACTGAAGGCAACTTTCAAGACAATCTCCTACACCTATTCATCCTCACTTACATCACCCTCACTTTCTTGGGCTTTGATGGAATACATAATTTGGGTCTAAATGTGTGAATGATCGTTGTCGTAAATCCTTCCCAATCAAAATCCCTTTGAACCTACAAACATAATATGAAATTGTATAATACTAAGTAAGGATGTCAAACCAACTTTCAAGTGTGAAGAACAAAATATGTGAAGACAAAGGTAGATTCATTTGCATATTTTTTTTTTTTATAATTTTTGAAGGGATTATTAATTAACTAACTATGTTAATTATTAAAGTACTAACTAATATGTAGAAGATAATTAGAGAAAATGAGATAAACAAATTGTGCTCACAAGTAAACTAACTAAATTGGACTCATGAGGGCTTTTAGTTCATCCCTTGAATGGGAAATTTTCCCTCATTAATCATCATCCAATACATAGAATAAACAAATGAAAATATGCAAGGATTAAATCAACATGAATTAAAGAGGAATAAATCAAACCCATTTGTTCTCGAATTGGAGCAACTCTTTAATTACAATCCCTCACTAATATATATATATATATATATATATATTAAATAAAAACTACAATATAAAAAAATAAAAACTAATTACAATATATAATGGATGAATTCATAATGGACTCTTAAATAATGAGAGAGATTTGATAAAAATTACAAATCCTCAAATTATAAAATTGTACAGTAGAATTCATCCAAGGAAATAAATTCTACATCATCACTTTATGTTGAGGCATTTTCTAAAAATGTAAATACTCACCATAAAGAGATAGAGAAGAACTTACTTTCAAAAGGGATGAATTCAACCACATCACTCTATATTAATATATTTGCTAAAAATACAAATACTCATTATAGAGGGGTGGAGTAGAATTCATCCCAAGAGATAAATTCTACCACATCACTCTATATTGAAATATTTTCTAAAAATGCAAATACTCTATATAGAGGGGTGGAGGAGAATTTATCACACAAAGTTAAAAACTAAAATGGATATGTCTTCAAATGCCACTAAGTCTTCAATTTATAGGTGGATTGAGACTAGGGGTATATTTTGAATTGGATGGACATGAGGGGTGTAAGGTGTGAGAGGGTCAAGGTGGGAGATAATCACTAGTGTGCATGTGAGAGAAGTGGTGAGGGGCATATTTGGAAAAAGGGATAAGAGGTTTAAAACATGTGGGTTCTTTGGTTTGTTTGGTTTAGGGTTTATTTGTATTAGATATAAAATATTAGGACAAAACAATGTGGGTTAACTTGGGTCAAGTGGGTTAAGAAGAAATGGAACCGGGTATAGCTTATTCTTGGTTGAAATGGAATCGGGTTGAGGTTAGGGATACGAGTTGGTTATTGACTGAGTTCGGGTTGAACGTGAGTTCGCCGGAGGTGGTAGGGTAGTGGAGGTCTCCGGCTTATGGCCGGACCTTACACCGGCGGGTTTGGATCACGAGTTGGTAGGACTCGGGTATGGATCGATTTGGGCCTGAGAAGGGTAGTGGGTAGAGTTGGGTTTATTGGTTAAGGTGGTATAGAATCATGGCTATGGAGGTTGGGCAGGAGAGAAAAGGTCTTGGGTGGAGAAGATGATGAAGGAAAATGGTGGGGGTGTGGTAGTGTATATGGAATGGTGTGTGTGAGTGTGTAAAGCAGTAAGTGTGTGTGTGCATTTAATGTACACAACTAAAATTGAAAATTAAACTATCTAAATATTTATACTAAACTAAAAATCTAAAATTAATAAAAATAAAAAATAAATTCTAACTAAAAATTAAAATCCTAACCTAATAAAAATTAATATTCACAAATATATTAAAACTAAAATAAAATTAAAGAAAATATTAAATCTATTAAACTTATAAAATTAAATTCCTAATAAAATATATAAAATGAAATAATAATAATAATAATAATATAATATAATAATAATAATAAAATATTAATAAAACTAAACTAAAATAAAAAAACCAAAATCAAAATCAAAATCAAAATCAAAATCAAAATCAAAATCAAAATCAAATGGAAATAAAAATAAAATGCACACCTATATTATCTACAGAGTTAGTAGAATATAAAATGACACACATACTCACGCACAATATTATTTTTACATAAAATGGTAAAACACTAAATAAAATAAAATAAAATGAAATAAAATAGTAAAAATATATCAAAATATATAAAATAACACCAGACACACATAGGGAAATTTTATGACAAGCTAGGGGTGGACTGGGTTTGGTGTGGGACATATTTAGGCTACGAGACTAGGTTTAGGTTCATTTAACCAAATCACTCCCACATTTGATATACTTGACCACTTATTTAAAGCAATTGCCTCGAATTAAGCTTGTTTGACACAACAAATGTCTATTGACCTACAAAACAAACAAATACTAACATAAGTCTAATTTTTAACTCTAATTAGCAATTAAAAACCTTACATTTTGGGTTTTATGTTAACACTTTTGGGTGCTTATCAGGCTTTACTACCTACGGGTGAGGAATAATCATGTAAAGAAATATCTTCATTAAAATATTTATCTTCATCACTCACATGATTAGCCACGAGGGTTGTAAGGTCTCGCTTACTGGCTTAAAAATTTTCTTCTTCCGGGTCACAATCACTAAGGGTAGAAACATGATTTATCGATTTATTAACATCCGTCCTTAAATTAGTGGGGCACTCATCAAACTTATGACCATACTCCTCACAACAAAGACACCTCTCAGAATCATCCTTTTTAACTAAAGTCTTAAGTGCAGACTTCATATGTGTTTTCAAATTAGAGTCATCAGACAAATGTGTTCTAAAATTATCAAACCCTTTGAAAGGCATACTTAAAGACACGTGATCACTCACATAATAAAATAGTGTTTTTAGCTCTGATAACTATTTGAGAAGGCCCTTTTATGTGTGCTTTAGGTAAAGGCAACATTTTTCCAATTTTCTCAATTTTATTTTGCACCAAGTATGTGAACCAATTTAATTTAACCAAATTTATATTCTCAACCCTAAATCATTCAACTAAGTGATTCAAGACATTCATCAACAAAGCATGTAGGGAAATCACAATTTTAGGAAAAAAAACTTTTCGAGTAAAAACTTTTTATTTCACTAATATTTTTTCAAATCACAAATTACAAATACAACTAGAGAAATATGTTCAACAATCCTCCCGTAGGTGACTGTCTTCTTCCGTAATAAATCCCCATAAGAACTCACAAAGACCGTAGCCTTGAACCAACAATGACTCCCTCAAAAATTACAATGACCGAAGTCGCCAACAATGATTCTCGGAAGAACCACAAGATCAGTAATAGATACTCCTTCTCTACAAGGTCCGCAGTGAAAAATCCTTCTTCACAAAAGTAACTTCAATATAAAAGTGCCTTGGATTTCAAAGACGATTCACAAAAGTAATTGGGATGTGTTTGTGTGAATAAAAAAAGGTTTTTATCCCTAAAAAAATGAAGACTTGAAGCAACAGGTTTGTAGTTTTTGATTATCAAAAGTCTTAATTTGAAACCTTCACAAAATAGGTATTTATAGGCGAAGAAAAAATTTGTGGTGGCGAAGGTCGTTTGAACGACCCAAGAAATGACCTGTTAAAAACCATTCCAGTACGCTCTCGTTTGATTCAGAATCGATCATGGCATCTAACAACCTATCTAACGACATCGGCATCTCGTTTCAATGACATTGCCATGTCTTTTGAATGACATGTGCAAAAAATTTATTTTTTAAAAGCTTGTCTACAAGTATTTCAAAAAACTTTTTAAGTTCGTTAAATGCCTCAGTTTGATAAAAAAACATTTTATAAAAGGATCCCAATACTTAGTAAAAAATCTAAGAAACTTAAAATAAAATCTGTATCAAAGTATACCTCATGTCACGTAGATGTTGAAGATGCGTGATATTGGGATCCGTCTTTTTCAACATGTGAACGTGAACTTCCTTGAAGGTTGTAACGGGATACGATATACCAAATGTAAACTAGTGACAATGGAAAATATGTCCTTACATAAACAAGCATATTAAGATAATTCTTGGATCTCAAATATATGGGTGTAAAAAAGAGTTTTGGAGGCTCTAGTTTTGTCTGTGAAAAACATTTTTGCAAACCCTTTTTTAAGAATTATTGTGCCAAACCTTTTATTTATAGTAAAACAGTAAAAAAATGATGGCATGCATACCTAGGAAAGTCATTCGAACGGAAAAAAAACTCGTTTGAATGGCATTATCCATTTTGTTCAAACCAAACAAAGTTATTTGAGCGACCTGACCAACCTCATTTGAATGAGGATCAAACGACCTTTAAATGAGAACATCCTTCTAATAAGTAACTTTTCAGTCTAAGGTCACTTGAAGATCATATGAATGAGATTCCCAAACTCATCAGAACGAGATAAATAACTCCTTGGAATGAAACCAATAAACTCATTTGAACAACAACAAAACAACAAAAGTTCGTTCGAACAAATTTAAAAACCAAAAAATATTTTCTTTGAAATCCTCTGACGAAAAATAGCCTTAATGAATATTTTAAAAACACTAACACCCAAAATAAATCCAGGGATCAAACAAAATATACATTCATACCTTTTCGAGATCCTAGAGATGGTGAGGATGAAACTCGACACGATCTTGATTTTACTTTACATGGCCACAACAGACTTAAAAAAGCATCATAGGCTTGAAGTATAAAATGACTCAAATCCTAACCGATGACTCGGACAATTTTGTCCAAGCAGAATAAAAACAATATTACATATTTGAATTTAAACGTTACAAATTGACACGACGTGAAATTTGTCCTTAGAAATATCCCCCTCCGTCTATTCAAGGATAAATTCAATCCACATGGAAATCATGGAATGAATGGGATTCTAACACACTAAGATGCCACCAAAAACGTGTAAAAACAACTACACAAACAAAACAAAAATATTTTTCAGTTTTTAATCATTTTTCAAAAAATGACTCAAAAGACAATAAAATCTTTTTATATTTTTCTCATAAAGACACTAAAATGAAGAATGAAAATACAAAAGACACAAACATCATACAACTAGTTAAAGCATATAACATGAAGCACAAAATCTAGTTTATGAAAAACATGCAAACGCAATCAATGATAATAATGTGAAGAATCATGTGAAAGTATACGAGAATCAACAATTCCAACATTTAACACCTCCAAATTGGATTTAGTAACCCAAATAGGTGTAACATGACTAACTTCGTTTTTGTGAACCTTGGTGACACTATACTTAAACTTCCTAGTACATATTATGAGATGATAAAAAAAAAATCATAAGGTGATAGTTCCTACCACAATGCGAGTATGTGTAAACATGATGAGGAATGTTACCTTTGGGTTGATCTTTTTTAACATCCTCAATTACGCTCGACTCTCTCAAAACTTTGGTCTTAGATTTAGAGAAGAAGCATTGTAATCATCAAAGACAATTCAAACCTTGTCATTTTTTATTTGGATGGATCCTAAATTCTTATCAAACTTCTCCAACCTATATTAAAAGTCAATTATGACATAACTCGAGTCTCTTAATTTTTCTTCTTATTATATAAATCTAGGCTCGAGTAATCTTCATATTTTCAACCATTCCTAGAAGATTATATCTCTCTCACTCAATGTAAGTGAACTTATCCTTAAGAGTCTTCTCACGCACGCTTAAATCCTCCATCGATTTATCATTATCTTCTAGGACACGTTCTTTCACCCAAGCCTATACGTTCTTAGAATCCTTTAACTCACTCTCTAAAGCATGAAGTCTAGCTTCACTCGCATTCTTGGAAACTTCTAAATTAGGGAAATAACGTTTCGTGTCCTTGAGATTTTCGTGAAGAACATCTTTTTAACTTTCTTATTTTGAAAAAATATTCAATTTCATCTTTTAAGAATAACTTCTATTTACACACATTTTCATGGAAGTTCTGACCCGCACACCTGAGATCATTATTTTGGTTGTGAGGGCATAGGTAGGGGATCCTTTTTTCAAGTAAAAGTTCAGGAAGTCATTGGATGAGGGACTAGAGTCATACTCAATCGGATGTGATGGGGGGTAGTGGTTCCATGCTATAGCAACAACTCCTTAGGATGAGGAGTTACAACACGTAGAGATAATATAGGAACATGGGTCGCATTTGTGGTGCAGACCAGTGGGGATAAGATGTACCAAGATATGAGGTGATATAATTGATGGGCAAGCATAAAAAAGGACATCACAATGTTTATGTCCAAGTGTGCTACTAGCCAGATTGTTAAGGTTGATCATCAAAGACAAACGGTCATTCTACAGCCTCTTAAGATTGCATTTTAAAAATATGAGAAAATTTCCATGGAATTCATTATAGGGTTGAATACATCGCAGAGTTGATAATATTGCACATATGTGATCGTGGACTGTTTGACAAAGGTGGCTCAATTTTTACCTATTTGGACGAATTTCACTTCGAGAAAGTACGCTAGGATTTTCATTACAGAGATTGTGACATTTCATGGTGTACTACTCAACATCTTACCAGATAGGGAAAAGAAGTTTGTGTTGCACTTTTAGAGGAGTTTCCAATAGGCATTGTGGATGGATTTGGGGTTGACTACCTTGTATTACCCATAGATAGATGGACATACTGATGGATAGATGGAGCGGGTGAACTAGATATTGGGGTACATGTTGTGGATGTATATTTTGAACTTCAAAGGAAGTTAGGAACAATACATACCATTGATAGAGTTTGCTTACAAAATAGTAATGAATCGTATATACAAAGTGATGAGTCGTACACGTAACAAATGAACGATTTTATATAAATTCGAAGAAGTGTTTCTTTATTACCCTCCGGTGATCATAAGATGGAACAAAACTGCAGGTATTTAAGTTTCATAAGATGAATCTCACAGACCAAACCACGCGCCTCACACTACATGATAAATAATTTCAAGTGTATCCACAGTCATTAAAGTTCACATGACAGAAGAACTCCCATTTTCCATTCCTAATATGCCATGGAAGAATGACACATGTTAATCATCGTGGTTACAAATCCCCTCGTGATGAAACCATCACAAGTCTAAGACAATTTTGTTAAAAGTTAACCGACTCCACCTAGTTCTATGAAAAAGTTAAGGACGATTATTTTTCCATCTAGTCATATCATAAAACATGTCTTATAATTCATATATGTCCCTAACTAAATTCTCCAACAACTAAATGACTACATCATGTTGTCATGAATAATTGATCAACCTTGAACAAGTCAAGTAGGATCCTTATAACATTTGTGAATGTTTACGAATAAACATCTAGTGAAGGGCCTAGGTTATAAAAGAATCCTAGGAAACAGATGATAGGCACTACTGTGGTAGAACACCATAAAATAACGAAAAGGGAAAACCTGAGAAATACTTAGAGCTATAAAGGATTGTTTATTTATATATAAGATCCCACATTTATAAGGAAAGCATAATGAACATCTAGAATTCTATTACTTGAGTCTTGTATATAATAAGACGATCTCTTATCTCTTTCCCCTTAGATGTAGGCAAGACAAACATGATGAACCGTGTACATTCTTTTCCAAGTTCTTATTTTATTTCATTCACTATTTATATTAATCCTTTATATTGTCTTGCATTTAAGCCTTGTACAATATTTCACTTAGGGTCCATTTGAAAGTCAAGTGAGCAAATATCATGGTTGGAAAATATTTTTATGGTAAATCCTATAATTTTCTAGGTGTCTATGTTTGATAGAATTAATTTTCCAAGTGGAAAATCTTTTTTATAATCTTTTTAGGGATTATGATAAGAGAAGAAAATTATATTTTTATAAAAAATAGTTTTTTAAGAGTTAAAACAATTGTTGTATTAAAGAAAGTTTTTTACATAAACCATTTTTTATTTTTTCAGAGATTCTTTTAAATAACAGTTTTTTATAAAAAAAAATTAAAGTGTTTTAGTGACATCCCGTAAAATTCGTAAATAGATTGATCACTTCTAATATAAAAATCACTAGAGTTAAAAATAGTCAATAACATTCTTAGCATAACGAGATAAATAAAAACAATAAAAGTAAAAACAATACGAGAAAATAAAATGCTTACTAAAATAAAACATCTTTGATACCATCCGACTGATAATAGATTCAACTCCATCTCTAGAATATAATACATCTCAACATCTGAAAGTTCAACTCTAAATAAAACTACATCGCGTATAAATCTGGGAATCGAGAAATCTAAAATACTACAACTCACAGATAACTGAAATATAAATGAAACTCTTTTCGGATCTCAAGCCACCATCTCACCTAAAACAAATTGGTGTTAAGGAGGGTAAACTTTTAATCTTTTACAGGTTCACTCAATTGTGTTGTCCTCCAGAAAAGAATTTCTTGTACTCTTATTACAACACAATTCCCCTGACAAATGACATGAAAAGATTCGAACCCGTAACCATTGTCTCTGATAACACTTCTCGGATCTCACGCCACCATCTAACCTAAAAGCAATTGTTGTTAGTGAGGGTAAACTTTAAATATTTTATAAGCTCATTTAACTTCTTTGTCCTAGGTCAAGGAACTTGTTTTACTCTCATTCTAACATATACAATATGGTAAAGGAACTATAATTCTCGACACCTACATCCTAGGAATTATAACTGGTGCTAGAGAAATTTTTCCAATGATAACATCAAGTTTTCCTCACCAATGACGACCTAAGACCTATAAAATGAGTTCAATAATGAGGATTAAACCTAACAAGTCTATAGTGTTTAAGAATATAACTACACCTAGGCCACAATAATAATAACACATTTTCCTCTTATATTAAGTTGATTTTAAATTTTCTTAAGTTACCCCAACCCAAACAACCTAAACAAGAATGCAATTTTAATCTCAAACCCAAATGAGGCCCATGTGATATGATTTCATCTTTTAAATTAAGTGTTCTTTACTTTAACCATTTTAAGTTTGCAATTGAATTAAGAATCTTATACTCTACGACAATATCTTACATTAGCAATATCTCACTTACTAAATATTATTCTCTTATATTAATGATCCGCAGTTATGAGTTTAAATAAATGTCTTTAGTATAACAGTCTTTTCACTCTCTGGTCACAATTCATCATATAATTTTTTAGTATATTTGATCATAGTATTCCATAATCAAAATCACATGGTTATACATCACTAGTACAAAACATAATCTAATACCATTATCTCAAGATACAGGTCAATGAAAATCACACAATCCAAAATATTTGTGACTATACTCAAATCACACGGGTTATGTTCAAGCCTGAAAATAAGATATCAAGGCCTATCACTAATGCCTTCGAGGATCGCTCATGCATACTATGTATAGTTATAGGCATCCCCACACTATAACTTGAAAGTTTCATCAAAGGTAAATCACTAGGCCATCACATTAAACATATTGGCCCATAGCCAAGGCTATACAAGAAGATTCCTCCATTATCCCACCCAGGAGATGGGCATATTACCATGTAGGATCGAGATACATAGGACCAAGTTAAAGCCCATTTCAATCATTGAGGCACCAACATGGTCATCACCATATGTTCCCCATTAAATCCCTACTAGTACATCACCCATAAGCGCGCACACGCATGCCCTCGATATGATTGTACATAATTCAAGAAAATCAACACAAACCTTACTTAATTGAGTTAAATTGATAATCTCTACAATTACAATTTATCACACACATTAACTATAATTGTTCATAAATAGTACTAACCCAAACTCCTAAGGCTCCAAAGTCTATGTATCATCTCACACTTAATGTTCACTCTAAATTAATGACTACCGTACTCGATGGGTTATAAATGTGCTCTTAACTATCCTAGTAACTACCCAAATGTAAATAATTAATAAGTACTATAAATATCATCCCAAAACATAGGGTTCCTAAACTAGGTATACCCTACGACCTATGGTTTCCACAATCCTCCAAAATCATCCACCACCCTACACATTGGGTCGCAAGTATGTTCTTATTTATTACCTTAGTAATGTTGTCACTAAACGTTACCCGACTTAATAAATTTTGACTTGAATTAGTAAGTCTCTATCTAGGCTTCAAACTCCAAACCAACTTTCATCTGTTTATATAAAAAAGATCTAGAGTCTTCATACCAAACCCCAATAAAAATCCATCCAAAACAGTCTCTAATCCTAAGTTGTTTGAACGAGAATATTAATTCATTCTAACAAAATGCCCTAAGTCATTCGAACAAGAGCCATAAGTTCTTAGAATAAGAAGCCATCTCTCCTTCGATCTAGATGACCATAAAAATCTTCTTCTTCTTCTTCCCTATAAAGTGAAGGCCATAACCAAATCAAAACCAAATTTTAAAGCTTCTAAATATCAAATTACCCATTCTTCTTCTAGTCTACCAATATAAAAAACATTACTAACAAGTAATAATCAGCATTAGAGGAAGGATTTGCTTTCAATTTTCAAGGATTAAAAACTAAGTTCTTAATCTAAGCAAGATTCCACAAATTAGTCTACGAATACAATTCAATAATCAATGTAAAATAATGGATTTTTCAAATTAACATCTAATGTTTATAGGTTTAGATTTCAAGATTTTGTGATTCAATTGGATGAGTTAATGCCAAAACATACTCGTTCTTCTTAAACATAGAATTAACATATGATTAATCTAATTATGAAATTAAGTTATAATATGATTACAAAATCAAATTCACATGAGTTAATTGCATATTCCAACATACTGCCATTATTTTAACACAAACATAATCATATTCTTAATTAAAATATACTTGCCTTTGATTGATTAAAGAATGAATCCTAATTTCCCTCCAATTCTTTATGCCAAAACCTTAATCTTCAAGCTAGTGTTTCCTCCACTTCTTTCTTAGCAGCTAGGGTTCTCCCATAGGTGTGTTATGCTAATTAGCTTAAGTTATTAGAATATATTAAATCGTAAATTCCAAAATTAGGATGTAATACCCCGTAATTTTGAATGACTTTTAAAATGGGTTATATTTTAAATTAATGGATTAATTGGATTTTATTATTAATTAATTCATTCGGGTTTTATCCGGACGGTGGATATTAAAATGGATGATTCTGAATATTACTTAAAGATATTTAGGTAATATATGAATGTGATGTCATTGATATGACTGTATGATATAAATTCGGTAATTTATATTTTTAGTCAGCCGGGACTAGTTTATTAAATTAAAAAGGAAATATATTTTCTATCGACCTTATAGTCATTTCGACTGCTTCGTTGCGTCCGGAAGGTTCGAAATAATCAGAAAAGTCTATTTGGATGTTAATTTTGAGTCTCAGGTCATTTGGAAATGAATAGACAACCCGAAAGGGCATTTTGGTCATTTTTCTAGGGGGGATGAATAGTGATTTCGGATTTTGGCCTATTATAAGTATTGGTAGATTAAGTGTATGTGTGTTATTCATCTCCTCTACACAAAATAGAGAAGTCATCTTCCTAGAGAGAGTGAAAGAGTGCTTGGGAAGGGAAAAGCCTACATGGGAAGGAGAAGAACAAGAACCAAGGTTCACCACCACCAACCACCACCGGAGTTTGACCGGAGAAGGGAAAACCAACTGAGATATACTACACCAAAGGATCAGACCTTCAGTAAAGGCAAGTGTTTGATAATGGCAATTTAAGTTTGTATATTGTCCATGTTAGAATAGTATGAAAAGAGAAGATTATTCATGTTTGGAAGAAATAATGGAGTATTAAATGGATTTCTGGAAAACTGAAATGATATAGGAATTTAACTCATGTTTTAGGATGATAATAATCCACGAAATGATCATGAATATGTTGAAGAAAAATCTGAAAAACCACTGAAGTGTTCTTGAAGTTAATATGTTGATGATTTTCTGGAAATAAGGAGAGAAACATGCTTTTAATCCAATCCCTTGATGATTCTAGGATGTTTAGAGTATTGAAAATCGTTCATATATGTTGATATATCATGTAGAAATAATTATAACTCATTTTGGAGGTTAATATGAAGGATTGAATGAGTAAAAATGGTGAAACCCGTAGTTGCAGAAAATGAAGAAAACCAGGCTTGGACCTGAGGGATCGATCGATCGACCCCTGCCTTCGATCGATCGACCTCCCCAGAATATGTAAACTTGTTTCTTTTTAAATGTTGATTCTTATCCCAAACCTTTTGTGGATCTTTGATGATTATTATTTGGATATTATGGGACTTAGAAAATATCAGTAAACCCTTGATAAGATTCGAATTAATTTGATTTGGATTCAAGTGATTAAAATGATGAAAATTATATTGAATGGAATTTCGGTTGCTAGATTCATTTGTTACATGCTAAATGGAGATGTATGAGGATTAAAGATAGGACCAGTAGGGGTGATTGAATATAACACCTGGGTATCCTTAAGTTTACAAGAGGGTTTAATCCAAAGTGAAAGAAGATGTGTTGATAAGAGATTTGAAACTATCGATTTTAACCTTAATTAAAAGGAGAACTAAACTCGTAGTAATTCGGGAGAAATGATGTTATGGACCAGTAGGATATTAGTGAATTCTTACTGAATATATGTTGAGGAAAAACCTATTTGAATCTTTTTTGTATAGAGTGAGGGTAGCCTTAGGGTTACAATTTGAACATCAAGGACTGAGTTTAAGCTCATTATTGATTTCGCAAAGGTATGAGGTTATCCCGATCACATAGTTAAAGTTGTCGGACCTCCTCGATCGACAAAGTTAAGTAGTAGTGTATTAAAGGGGTTCCTTGTTTGGATTTCGCTTTGCGAGGCGCTCCGCGCATGAACCTTAACGACGTCGGGAGTGGAGAGATGTTATAGGATGCGAGGATAATTAAATTATAAGAGCGTAGTGGTATGGCTCCTGGATAGAGATGGGAGTTTGGAATACATTTGGTTGAAAGAGGGTATGAGGTTATCCCGATCGCGTATTTGAAGTTGTCGGACCTCCTCGATCGACAAAGTTAAGTAGTAGTGTATTGGAGGGGTTCCTTGTTTGGATTTCGCTTTGCGAGATGCTCCGCGCATGAACCTTAACGACGTCGGGAGTGGAGAGATGTTATAGGATGCGAGGATAATTAAATTACGAAGTAAAGATATGATATTTTAATACGTGGAATTTAAAAGAGATATAATTCTACGTATGGGAAATATCTTAGGGTAGTGATAATTACCTTATTGATATTATATTATAGGTATGATAATACCTATTTGATTGATTGATGTGTATGACATACCTAGCTTACTTGCTATTGGTGGGAGGTTTGCGCGTGAGGGCATTCATATCCTGATGAATCCATGGGATCTTTGATTTGTTGCTCGAGAACATAGGTCTATGAAAGACTTATCGGGGAGTTGATAAGTCCGCTGACTGTGGGTACGTAGGTATGTGCGTGACCCATGGATATGAGAACTATGTTCGCCTCCAATTTGTTTGTTGTTGTTTGTGGTTCGTGGAATCTTACGGAAACTTTAGTCCCCTATTCGGCGACCTGCGATGATGGGACATGATAGCAGAGTAATGCATTGCATCGCAGCTGTGGCTTGGGGTGCTTTATTATATATGAATATATATATAATGGATTAAATAATTGAATGGATATATTGTGGTTAAATCTATCTACGGTGATAATTGTAGATAACGGTGAATAGAGAAAGATAATGGAATTAAGTTAATGAATGTTTATGCTTATAGAATTGAAAAGCTTAACTCATGTTAATGAGAAACGATTCATATTAATGAGTAATGATTCATGTTAATGAGAAACTAATCATATAAAGGAGAAATGTAAATGAATAATAATGAGACGTATGGTATGGGACATACGGGGATTATGATATGGGAATGGAATTATAATATGGAGACTAGAAAGATGAACCATTAACTAGGAGGTTAATAGGAAACGTTAAGTGTGCACTCTAGTTGAGAGGTGAGAATAGCAAGTGAGAGTTGGATCTAACATGTACATAATAAATGCTTTATTGCACTTGTTAAATACTTGCTGTTTTAAAAATCATCTACACATTCGGGCTCTGACTCGTTTCCTTGCATATTTTCTCTTCTATTGTATCTCTATATCAGGTGTCCAGCAACAGGGACGCCAACCATAGTTGATTGTGACGAGCTATGGAGCTATGGAAGTTTTGCTTAGACACTTATCATCTTTTTGATTCACAATATTCTTATTTAGGGCATGTCGCCCAAAGGATTCAGTTATCTTTTCTATCAGGGTTAAATACTATTGTATTCATGTCTTTTTAATATAGTTGACATTGTTGGGATTATTGTAAAGGATTTATATTATTTGGGAATGTTTATTCCAATTGCATTTAAATTCTTTTGTGTTATTTATTGTGTTACTAGTTTTGTAGAATAAAATGTGTAGTGTTATTCTTAAACTAAAAATGGTTTTGTTGAAATTTAAAATTTGGAAAGTTTTTAACACCAGCTTAATTGGGTATTGGGTGAGTTGTAAATATTTTCGACAGTGATGCTAAGAATGAGCCAACTGTATATTCTGTTTTAATTTTGTATGGGACTGGCCACCCGGTATTTAATTAGGCGGGGTGTTACATAGGATAGGGCCATAAATTAGCCTCAACTAAAAAGGCCTAAAATAAGATACAAGTGCCCTAAAATTTGACCTAATCCATATAGTAACCCTACATGCCAAAATTCCACTACAATAATCTCAAATCATACTTTCGAAACATCTCACAAACTTACTCAAAGGTTAACATATTTTACAAGTCAATCATCTTATTAAGTAGATTAAATATCATATTAAATTAATTAATTACCTAATACGTGTCGCTTAAGTTAATATCTTAATTATTAGTTAATTAAGGTGCGACTTGATATTACAAGAACCTACCTCACGATCGGTGGAACTCGAGGTAATAATCTAAATAAGGAAACTCCTGGTACATAGTCCCTAACCTTGCCCATAATAACGAGTGATGATGCTGTAAACAACACCACCAGATAAGGTGTTGACAAGCTCAAGCAAGTGATAACAATGGAAGCATAGAAGAATATAAGTATATATGTAGAAGGAGGTGAGGAGAAGAGGATAAACACTTGAATTTAAGTGGTTCAACCAATTAGGCCTACGTCCACTGTGCAAGTGAGTGTAATGTCAGTGAAATAAGGCACTAATGTCCATGGATACAATCTCCCAAGATTTCTCTCTCGACTGTGCAAAATAACAGAGTTTCAGCTAGGGTTATAATTATCAATCCTTTTACAAGGTAGAGGATGACCTCTATATATGAGGCTTAGGGGGTGTAATGTAACCCCCAAGCATGCAATGAGAATGTGCATGAAGATCCAATCGGCCTAAGGATGACACCTGGCTGATTTGAACTAAGTAATGATGACCTCAATATTCCCTCACGTGGAGGGAACGATTCAGTTATAACAGATTAGTCCATGTATTCCAAGCCATTCATATACGTGTAAATGCTCGGATGTCTTCGCTTGGTACCTACCTCTGCCTGGGTGAGTTCGAGGTTGGTGGATTATGACCCTTACTTTGTCTGAGATTAATGTTCCATAAAGACCTCGGCCAGGATGTTCGGCCGAGGTTGGGTATGAGGTGTAACATCGGCCAAGTTCGATGATGACATGATGCTTGTTGATTGAGCCTATGAGGCTTTTGCTGGTCTCAGGTGATACTTATAATGTTGGCCATGGCTGACCTGATGGATAGCTGATCCCATGAGTCATGCAAACCTCGGCTGATGCCCAATTGAGGTGATGCTTGTAACGCCGGCTAGGGCCGACCTGATTAAGGACGATATCGCAAATGGTTAATCCTGCGCTCTTATTACCTTGTCCGTCATACAGGCCGAGGTTAATGTCTCTGAGCTGGTAGGTGCACTTTGGGCATATCAATCACCCCTAGCCCTTAGTTACCTATGTAAATAGGTGACTAAGGGGTATGCATGTCCGAGGTTGTATTTCCTTATGTGCCAATATTTCCTTAACATGTGTCAACTTCTGAAGTGGGTAGCATACCTGAAAATGTGTAATGATGTTGATTGTCTTTTGGGCTCCCAAGGAAATGATGGTCCTTGGGATGCGTGCAAAATGATTTGAGGGTTTAAACCCTTTTTCTTCTCCTTCTTCTTCATTCTTTCCCATTTTTCCCGCCTGTGCTCTTTACGATTTCTCTCTCTTTAAGAGCTCAATTGTTGCTATTGTTTGAGGATTTCTTTGTTCTCAATCCTCTTAATCTTCATTTCGTACTCCATTAGGTATCGTTTTTACCTTGCCTTTCCATTTTTAGCCTTATATTTCCATTTCTATTTTTTTCGGTTAGGAGTTAGGCTTTCCGGTGAGGGTTTTAAGGTTTTTCGGTGATACTTTGCATTTTTTGGCGAGCCTGTTCTTGGTTAAAAAGTCTTTAAAAATCCAAGTTTGATCTTTGATTTGGATTTGAATTGAGTTGTTTGGATATATTTTAGAGTCTCAAGTGTAAGGTCGTATGTCTTACGCTCAGGCCTTTGTATAAGCTCATAGAAGAGTTCCCTTCTTTTAGAGACAAGACCTTTAAAAAAATTAGGCAGATAGAGCTAGCCCAAGGGGAAACTCATAGGGCTGAGTCCTTCCCCCTCAGACCTATCTTCCCTCCACCTCTGAAGGTGATATACCCTGAGCCAGCTGAGCCTACAGAGGATCCATTAGACCCCACTCCCATGTTTGAGTCTGAGTCATCTACCTCAGACCATATGTCTATAGACTCTTTCCAAAAGGCTATGGATTATTCTATTAGGCAAGATCAGGTCCTTGATCAGGATGAGGTCTAAAGTCGTGCCCCGTCCCATAATAGTTCTAGCACCTCACATACTTCTTCTAATGTGGAGATTGTGGGGCCGAGTGTGGCTATTCTCCCACCCATTGATGATATCCCCCTATCGGCCACCAGCGGGGTTGAGTTCGCTTAGAGGTTTACCAATGGTGTCCCTTCATCTGTCCAGGCCGACGTTACCAGGGACGAAGATGATGGTCATGAGAGAGAAATTGATACCTCAGAGGCAGCCGAGAGAGAGAGAGCTCTATCACTGAGTATGACATCTTAGCCTTTAGGCACCTCTATTTAATAGGTCCCTCCATTAAGCTTAGGAGACCTCTGAGAGGTGAGAGGGCCTTTGATGGCCGAGATTGGGAGATATTTGTGTACAAGCAGATATTTAAGTTGGGATTATGTCTCCCCATCCATCCTTCGATTAGAGCCATACTATCCCATATCAACCTAGCCCCTTCAAAATTATCCCCCAATGCCTTGAGGGTGATGATTGGGGCCATTATCCTTTGGAAGGAAGTCCACCACTCAGACCTTCCTGTTAGAGTTTTCACGAGTTACTACATCGCATCCTCAGCCAAAAACCACCCCAGATACTACAGCTTCCTAGCTCCGAAGTCAGAAAAGAAGATGTTGTTGGTACCCAGACTTCAAATCACAAGTGGAAACAACGGTATTTTTTTGCCTTGGGGGCATGGGAATTTGGTCTTTATGCCACCTCTTCCTCGTTGGAGGTGAGGAAACCTCTGAGTTGGGGAAAGGTGTACCTCATTGCTAAATCCGACCCTAGGCTTAGCCAAGATAACCTTCAAAAGTTTAAGAATCTTCAAGAGCAAAGTGAATAGGGTTGGCTGGTAAAATACGAACATCTGATGACCCCCTATTACCTCTCTGAGACTGGCCTGGGGGAAGTCCTCTGATCGAGCTTCATAAGTATTATTTTTCCATAAGTTGTACCTCTGACTTTTTATACCTCTGACTAACTCAGATACTTATTTTTGCAGAACGCCCAAAAGGCATCTCTGACGATTTGTGGGAGATATTTACCCCTAGTCTCGTTAAGCTGGTGAAAAAGGCTGGGTACAATGCAACCCCTACTCCTCCCAAGAAGAACGTCGGCACGTTATAAAGAAGAGGAAGACTACCACTAACTCGGAGGATCAGAGGCCGAGAAAAAACCAAAAGGGAGATCGTGCCATCCCTATCTCAACAGATGATGCTCTGGCTGCTCGTCTAGCCCAGCTGAAGATCAAGGACAGTTTGATAGGCCATGGTCGAAAGGCAATGGATACCATCGGCTCTGTAATGACCAGCACAGACAAGTGTTTCCTACACTCCCTGGATACCCCCTTGCTGGCCGAGTTTAGCCTTCATAGGTCCATTCAGGTACTAACTTCTGCTTTTTTGTTCTTCCTAGTGTAACCTCGGCTTAGATGAAGTTTAAAACTTGAGCTTATGCATATGATTTTTCATTGCAGGGTATTATGTCCATGCACCAATTCGTCGACTGGACCTTGAAGAAGATTCCCTTATTGAGAAGGGAAAAGAAGCTCAGAAGGTCCAAGCCTCTTTAAATGCAGAGGTTAAACGTCTGCAGACAGGGTTGAATGAGTATGATAATTAGGTTAAGCAGAGGGATATGGATATAGCCAAAGTCAATAAGGATCATACAGCAACCCTGAAGTCTAAAGACGATGTCCTTCAAATGAAAGTGGATGCTGCAGTAAAAGATGCCTTGGAGGATGCCTCAGAAAAGATCTTAGCAGACTATAAGGTCTCTGATTAGTTCATCAGCTTCAGCTTTGAATACCTTGAAACATGTATTAAGGAAACTGGTAAATGGGTTGCCTCAAAGGAGAAGGAGTCAAGGAGTCTGACTACCTCAGACTTCATTGGTCAAGACTTTAGTGACCCCCTATTTGCTCAGGCCTTACAAGAGGTTAAGGAGGAAGCTGTTGCTCCAGTCGAGACAACTCCCCTGGAAGTCACTGAGACTGAAGATGTTAATCCTTCGGAAGATGGAGTCGAGGTGACTAACATCGGCTCAGAGGAAACTACTGAGGCTACAAATACTAAGACCTGATTATGTGAAGCTTTTAATTTGTAAATTTTTACTTCTGTCTATAATTTGGTGAATTCTGATGGCCCTATAGAAACTATAGATTTATAAATCTGACTGCTTAATGTAATACAATCTTCTTTAAAGGATTTTGCTTCTTTCAATGAATGTCTCGTGCATGTTGTTTTAAAGTCTTCATAAATTGCCACCAAATTATGATATCTAAGGTCTGAGGTCATCAAATTATGATGTTAACCTCATACTATGCAACCAAATTATGATGTTTAAGGTCCGATGTCACCAAATCACGATGTTTACCTTATAATTTTCACCAAATTAATAATGTTTAATGTCTGAGGTCACCATATTATGATGTTTACCCTCATAAATTGCAACCAAATTATGATGTTTAAGGTCTGAGGTCATCAAATTAAGAATTTAACCTCATACATTGCCACCAAATTATGATGTTTAAGGTCTGAGGTCACCATATCATGATGTTTACCCTCATAAATTGCCACCAAATTATGATGTTTAAGGTCTGAGGTCACCAAATTATGATGTTTAAGGTCTGAGGTCATCAAATTATGATGTTAACATCATACTGTGTCACCAAATTATGATGTTTAAGGTCTAAGGTCATCAACTTACGATGTTTACCTCATACTGTCACCAAATTATGATGTTTAAGGTCTCAGGTGACCAAATTATGATGTTTACCCTCATAAATTGCCACCAAATTATGATGTTTAAGGTCTGAGGTCATCAAATTATGATATTAACCTCATATTGTCACCAAATTATGATGTTTAAGGTCTGTGGTCATCAAATTATGATGTTAACCTCATATTGTGTCACCAAATTATGATGTTTAAGGTCTGAGGTCATCAAATTACGATGTTTACCTCATACTGTCACCAAATTATGATGTTTAAGGTCAGAGGTAACCAAATCATGATGTTTACCCTCATAAATTGCCACCAAATTGTGATGTTTAAGGTCCGAGGTCATCAAATTATGATGTTAACCTCATACTGTGCCACCAAATTATGTTGTTTAAGGTTCGAGGTCACCAAATCATGACGTTTACCTCATAATTTTCACCATATTATGATGTCTAAGGTCCGAGATCATCAAATTATGATGTTAAACTCATACGGTGTCACCAAATTATGATGTTTAAGGTCTGAGCTCACCATAATACGATTTTTACCTCATAATTTTCACCAAATTAATTATGTTTAAGGTTTGAGGTCATCAAATTATGATGTTAACCTCATACTGTGCCATCAAATTATGATGTTTAAGGCCTGAGGTCCCCAAATCATGATGTTTACCTCATAATTTTCACCGAATTAATGATGTTTAAGGTCTGAGGTTACCATATTATGATGTTTACCCTCATAAATTTCTACCAAATTATGATGTTTAAGTTTTGAGGTCATCAAATTATGATGTTAACCTTATATATTGCCACCAAATTATGATGTTTAAGGTATGAGGTCACCATATCATGATGTTTACCCTCATAAATTACCACTAGATTATGATATTTAAGGTCCGCGGTTCCCAAATCATGATGTTTACCCTTATAGATTGCCACCAAATTATGATATTTAAGGTCTAAGGTCATCAAATTATGATGTTAACCTCATACTGTGTCACCAAATTATGATGTTTAAGGTCCGATGTCACCAAATCACGATGTTTACCTCATAATTTTCACCAAATTAATAATGTTTAATGTCTGAGGTCACCATATTATGATGTTTACCCTCATAAATTGCCACCAAATTATGATGTTTAAGGCCTAAGGTCATCAAATTATGATGTTTAAGGTCTGAGGTCACCATATCATGATGTTTACCCTCATAAATTGCCACCAAATTATTATGTTTAAGGTCTGAGGTCACCAAATCATGATGTTTACACCATACATTGCCATAAAATTATGATGTTTAAGGTCTGAGGTCACCATAATATGATGTTTAACCTCATTCCTCTCACCAAATTCATGATGTATACGCATAACTCAACAAAGTATTAACACAGGAATTGCTCTTCTCATTAATATCCTCTTCATAAAATGATACATGTATTATAAAGAAACAACTGCATTATCATATGTAATACTTCTTCAGGTGATCAGCGTTCCATAGATTGGATAAAGGTTCCCCTTTGAGATTTTCTAGCCGGTAGGTACCGGGTACAACCTCATCGACTACTTTGTAAGGACCATGCCAGTTCAGGTGGAGCTTATTTGCCTTATGCAACGTCTTTTTTAGGACTAGGTCTCCCATAGCTATAGGTATTGATTTCACCCTTTGGTTGTAGAATTTTGCAGTTCTCTGCTGGTAGGACACCTGTCTTATCTCCGAATCTTCTATTTTTTCCTTAACTAAATCTAGGTCGAGTCTTCTCTCTTCCCCATTCTTCTCGGGGTCATAGGTCTGAACTCTGTGAGTGGGGAGTCCTAATTCTGTAGGTATGACGACTTCTGAGCCATGGACCAACATAAATGGGGTCTCCCCCATTAGTTTACTTATCATTGTTCTATAGGCCCATAACACTGAATAAACCTCCTTTGTCCATCTACCCTTGGCTTCTTTCCACCTCTTCTTAATCCCAGTAAGGACTGTTCGGTTGGTGACTTCAGTCTGACCATTTGCCTGAGGTCGTCCAGGAGAAGAGAAGAACTGTTTGATCATGACTCTCTCGCAGTATTTATCCAAGAAAGCATTCTTGAACTGCATTTCGTTATCTGAGATGAGGGTGTTTGGGAGACCGTATCTGCATATGATGTTCTTCCAGATGAACTGGAAGGTCTTCTGCTCGATGATACTGATCATGGGCTCAGCCTCTACCTACTTGGAGAAGTAATCAATTGCTACTATCAGAAATCGATAATTATTCGCAGCTCTTGGCAATGGTCCCACCAAGTCAATCCCCCATACTTCAAATGGCCAAGGAGAACTGATTGACGTCATAAGTTGAAGAGGTTGATGAGGGATAGTGGAGAATCTCTGGCACTTATCGCATCTCTTCACGTAAGCATCTGCATCTTTGGCCAAGGTCGGCCACCAGAACCCTTGAGTAATTATCCTTTTGGCTAGAGGCCTCCCTCCAATGTGACTCGAACAAGATGTGACACCCCGACTAATTAAATACCGGGTAGCTACTCCTTTATTAAATTAATAATAAATGCCAAGTTGATTCAGTTAATAGCATCACTATCGAAAACATTTAAATGATTACTAACCACCTAGTATTTAAAAAGTAAGTTGCCAAATTTTAAGTTAAGTCTGATTAACATGCAATAAAAGGATAATGGAAGAACAACATAAATCCATTCACCATAATGAAGTAATGAAATAACCAACAATAGTAATAAGTCCGGAGGAAAACTCCTCACAACAATCCCACAACTGAAAATAATAAGACAAGTCTGAATTCTGAATTTAGTACATGCCCGAAGTCTGAATAACTGAAATAAATGAAATTCCTTTAAAAGAAATGGCCGACATGCGCTACAACTGATAAATACTGAGTATAGAGTCAAGATAGATGAAGCGTCTATAATCAATGCCCTGTAACTTCCACAAACAGCTACAGCTCGTCACCGGAATGAGGATCCTAAGCATGGTGTCCTTGTGACTGGGCACCTAAAATGGTTTTTTACAAAAAGATAGATTTGAAAGAAAACGGGTCAGAGCCCGAATGTGGAGGGTATTTTAAAAAAAACAGCAAGTGCTTTAATAATAATTAAAACAATGAATGCAAGATACATGTTAGGACGTGCTCTCACATGAAATACTCACCTCTCGTCTAACTGTGCACTCCTAACATTCCTGTACCCATTCATGTGTTTTCTCATAACTATCTAGTTCCAAAGAGTTTCTAACACTCTTACTCGGTTCACGTTTAATTCCAACCTTAATTAAATAGACAGTTCTACTTTAATACACGGATTCCCAATTATTAACAAAACCATTTATTGATATCTGTCCCCTTTTATCTTTTCATAATATTACAATTACTATACCCACAATTTAACATAGCAATTTCATTTAACCGTATATTATTCACATCATAAATATACAATACAAGCACCCAAAGGCTAAGCTGCAGTGCACACATACTCTGCTATCCATCCCGGTACATCACGTACATAAGGATCACAAATTCCGAATCTCTCAGGAATTGTTGGAATAAGCACCACACACAAAAATGGAGGCGAACATAATTCAACATATCCATGGTCACGTACATACCTACGCTCCATAGTCAGCTGGCTTATTAACTCACAAATAAGTCGTTCTCTTGAACTATGTCCTCGAGGTACCAATCTAAATCCGGGCAACACAAGGATAAGAAGGCCCTAAGCGAACGTAACCTCCCGTGATAGCAAGTATGGTAGGTATGTCATACATATAAAAATCATATACTAAGCATTCACACATCTTAGATAATTCAATATTAATAAAGGTATACTCTACATCCTTATACCATTATTCCAAATTTGTATATTTTATGTCCTCCGATAATATAAAAGTTAAACTGTCGACACGTCTCACGTCGTAGTTTCTTATACTTAAAACCTATTTAAAATAGATTATTAAGTTCCTATTATTCCCACGTATAACATCTTTAATCCTAAGCTCCTTACTTCTGCCCCAAACCTCATTTCATCAAATTATTCAAATTTACACTATTAACCCAAATATTAACTCACTTATCGAATTTCCTTAGTTTAGAATAATTCCTTAAATTGAATTCTAATTAAGGTCCAAATTTCATAACCATGCCTACTGGTCTTCCTTAAGGTTTAGGGTATTCATAAGGTCTCCAATAATATTTTCCAAGGGTTACTACCATTAAAATTTAAATAGGGAAAAACTTTACTCATTCTGGGAAGGTCGATCGATCGACCTTTTCCTTCGATCGATCGATGGTGGTCGATCGATCGACTGATGAACATCGATCGATCGAATGCACCAGGTATGGCTACGGACTGCTTCGTTTTGCAGTTTTCAAATCATCCCAAAACATACTTTTAATGCATGAATCTCTAATATAACGTTATAGTATCATCATACAACCATCCTACAACATTAATAACATTCTAAAACCAATAATTCATCAACCAAGGGCTATATATGGATCAATCTTCATCAAGAACCCTAGTTTTCTAATTCTTTCAAGAACATTCATAAACCTCTTCTTAAATCCGTTTTTAAATCATCAAGGGTCATAATTTTGAATTCATAATTCGTCCAGATTGTTACTACATGCAGTCCCTAACATAATTCATAGTTTTTAACTTCCAATTCATGGGTTTATATCATCTTCCAAGATCAATTTCGATAATTCCTAAACATGGAAAAGCATAGCATTAAATCAATTGTAATTAAACCACTTGCCTCTAATCTTTTTCTGGATTTGAGGACGAATCTTGAACGCTGAATTGCCTTCTCTCTCTCTCTGCAGAATTCTCCTCTTTCTCTCCCTCTCTAAGCTTTCTTCTCCAATGGCTATGGTGGCTACGGTTTGTTTTGGGAAAAATTAGAAACCTAATTCTAATAACCTACGTAGCCTATTAGGTTAAAATGAGTTGGTTAGTGGTTTAGTGGTTCAAATCCACATCAGATATAATTTACTAATTTTCGTCACTTTTAATTCTCAAAAATGCAAAATTACCAAACTACCCCTATATGTTGCCGGTATGGCCTAAAAATACTCCGGGACCCAAACTAAACCCCCGGCTAGTGTTTTCTGACTATCTCGACCCTTTCGGATGCGTTGATGCACTCAAAATGACCATACGGTTAATATAATTTAATTTCACTTTTATAATTAAAATAATTATAACCTGACGCGACTGTCTCACGCGTCCCAATAAAATGTCCAAATTGCCGTATATCAATCTCATGACAAATTTCATAATTCAATATTCATATATCATCATATATACTCAATATAGTCAAATACCAACTCACATCTCGCTAGTATTTTATCCGGATTAATTCCCAATTAATTCTCATTTAATTAATTAATCCCAAAAATAAATATCGCCAAAAATACGGGGTATTACATACTTCCCCCCTAATAACAGAATTTCGTCCCGAAATTCGGAAAAGTAAGGTACACCTGGAAAAATTAGGTATCCTCCAGTATTCAAAACAATTATTAAGAAAAGCCCAAATCAGTAAAACCCTTGTTTCACAATAAGCTTGTTTAACATACTTGATACCTTATCAGAATAATCTTCGATAAATGCACCTCGCATTGTGCTCTTATTAAACAACGTTCGAATAAAAATACCTTATACTTCATTGGTTATTTTATCTCAATATCATTATGAGTCCGCACCTCACTACGCATTAACTCCCGCGTTTATCAAAACATAAAACACCCATTCTGGAAGGAATCAATAACACATCTGACTACTCTTGTCCACTCTTTGAATCTCTATTCCCGACGTTGTGACCTTTACATAAGGAAAACTACTACAGTCGGTTGGTGTTGCACAAAATAATTGTAAGCACCTTGTTCACTATAAAATAGATATGGGTGCTTTTCCCCCAACTCTACCATTAGGTAATATCTGCTCCTCATGACTACAATATACCGCACTAGTTATACTCGATTTGGAATTGAAAATATCGCAATGAATCCAAAATTTCTTTCATACAATCCATCAGTCGTTAGTCACTTTTCACCTGTACCTCGGGTTATAGGTGATTCAACCCTCAGTTTGAATCGTTATTTACCACTACTTATTGTCACCCCACCGGAATTTGGGTTTCGGGGATTTCATCCCAGTTCTAAATAATACTACGTCGAACCACGTACCGGCGTGTTCACTATCTAATAGTGTAAATCACCCCAAGTATGTAACAATTTCTCTCCTTCTGGACAACATGTCCCACATAATCGAAAGAACTCATTACTTATCAATAAGTTGGCTACCTCTCAAGAAAATTCTCCAACTTGACCCTCCCATTCTTGGAATCGTCGTCTTGATACAAAATTATCTGGTTGATCATCTAACCCTAACTGTTCTACTACTTACTATACCTCCTTCAATGCCGATATTCACATAAAATTTTCCCGTTAAATGATACTTAATGATCTTATCCTCCCGACGAATACCAAAAGTTTGGACCTTTACCCTTTTCACTACTTTGTGCATATCTGGACTTATACCTGATTGACATCCTCATTCTATTTACTCTTGAGTTACCCTCAACCTTCGATTGATCGGAACTCTACTCCAAATTTCTCATAATAATTTATTCGCCTTCTCAAGAGATATCCCTTTATTAAATGGCTTTCTACTGCCTTTTATCCAAATTTGAATGTGTTACACTGACATATGATATCCACTTACACCTTTTCTTATGATGTTTAATCTCATAAGTAATAATCTCACTCATCCATGTTCCCTCTTCCTTTGATTTACACTTTAGTAATCAAGATGTCTATGCCCCTTATAACCCAACCATACGGTTTTTAAACATTATATACGCTTCATACAAATCCTAAACTCTTTATTGTCACTGTAAATACAACGGTGCTATACCACTTGGGCGTTCTCAATCGCTTCTGAATTAGAAATTCTAAATCCTCCTTATCCTCAATGCGTCCTTCAAGATGCCGTGACAAAACCAACATTATTAGTGCTTATATCGTAATTTACTAACAACTGGCTCTAATGGCCTTACCACATAATTTCTTCCTTGTAACTTCCCGTTATAACTACGTACTCCCATATCGATAGAGGTATCCAATTCATGAATGAAGGGACACACTTCTCCTTACTACCAATCTTACGCTAAGTTTCATGCGTGGGGTGTCTCGCAATGCGAAATCCAAACTAGGAACCCCCCCGATACACTACTACCTAACATTGTTAGTCATCGGAATTCGTTAAGCCCTGTCCATAATATGTACCCCTACGCTCTCATTTCTCAATAAAGTTACATTCTGTCGCAATGACACTTAAACAAGGAACTCCTTTCGAATGACATTTTCTCTTGACACTGATGGTAATCACATTCCATATACACCATGTAACTAAAATCGGGGTTCTCAAAATCCCGTCCCCAGACACACAACTATGAGTATAAACTCCCAAATCACTAACGGGGAATAAAACAATGCACTCTTTTTGTTACTACTTCTCTATCGTTAATTATAAAACCAACTAACTCTTTGTTGACTAGTAAATCAATTACATACGACTCATAATAATGAAATTCCTACGCATCATGCGATTAAATATCCGAGACCAGTATACCATTTAGAAATCACAACATATTCATAAATATGTATATATACCTATATACAAAAGTACAATTGCGAGTCCGGCCCTCTCACAGATGAGGCCTCGCCAGAACAAAACATGCTACCCCAAGGTGGCAATCCCAATAAACTCGTAATACCAGCACACTATCGGTATAATCATATATATAAAACCATAAATAATATCATATCCTACTCGTATAATACAACACTAAAATGGGAAATTTCATTAAAGTATAAACCGCTATTAATATACCCATTCATCCTCCTTGGATGACAATAAAAGTAACCCCCACACAAGCAGGGAAAAATGTTCTTATATATAATACAATTACTGATATACTCACCAAACTCGACTCTCAAGTGAAAATAATAATTATGACAAAGGTAACAACTCATTCATGCCACAATTGACATGCATCATAATCTGAAGATGTAACTCATACTTCTATCTTATCAATCGTCCCGACTGCTCAAATGATTTCTGGACTTACCACACATGTTGTCCCAAACCGAATATTTCAATAACTGTTGCCCGCGCCAGGCATAATACCTTGATCCCTACTCTCGCATCGAAAAAATTCTATAACGCACGGGTTTCACTCCCCACAGAAATACCTCTACACATACTCCACTTATCTTTTGTTTCACAAATCATGTTAAGGTGGTCCATCTCTCGGACGTTGGTAGTCTCGACTCAGACGACTATCTCTGTTGTTCCCTTAGTTTTGACGGCCCTAAGGAACATGCTACTAATTTTCCACCTCTCTTACTGGAATTACCATCGCTCGGTAGTAATTCCGCTATCGAATTATTTTAACGGTTTCTCCATTGGGTCTTCCCATTGTGGTGCTTCTCCAACACCAGTTTTCCCCAGTCTTACTTTATATAAAGTTCTCGATTCTGGTATATCCCCACCCGGGGTTGTTTACCTCCAAATTAACACTGCGACAATACCATTTGCTTTAACCGTCCAAAAAGAATTTTTCCAGAAGGACTAGCAATTCTTCTATGCAAATTCTCCCTTTAATATCCCCTTCCCCGTTTCACCTACTTCACCTGGTGTAGGGTTCACTAAATAATTTTATTTCTTCTCACAGAGTGACCTCTTTCCGGACCTCTCGTGTGAGTTCAGAACGACATTCGGTTTTCATCCTAAACATTTGATCAGGGAACTTATGGTCTTTCCATTCGTGTACGCCTTCTCTCGACATCACATTCCACTTATAAGTGTGGGGATTGTTTCTCCCCATTGGAACTCCGTTCTCACGAGACAAGAAAAAAAAAATTCCTCAAATTTTTCACTCTCAATTGGCCATACTCCGACACAAGTCCAAGCCTTTGGATGCATTGCGTTCGTTTGGCTAGCACCTGCCATCTTCGCCTTTCGAGTATTGCTACTGCTGGTTCTCTTCAATGTTACATTTAATTCTTTCTCTCCCATTCCAACCTTGTTGGATGTGTCTAATTTGACCACATTCCTACTATATCCGTATCCGGAAGTCTCAAGTCGCGCCTTAGCCTTCTATATCTTCCAGGACTTTCGTGCCATAATATCGGTGACTTCAACTACGGTCGTCCTTCTTTAAATAAATCAATTAACCTCAATATATGTTTACCTCCTGCTGTTCACCCAACTATCTTCGCCAGACGTACTGCATTGTTCGGCACACGAATACACCCGATCGCAAATAAGATTCACTACCATATGTATTAAAGCAGGAGAACGAAATCTCACCAAAGATATCAACAATACTAAACATAGGGCTCTACATCAAAGAAAGCTCAGCGGAAACATAATAAGCCGTACAGATCCTAAAGGACACTAGAACCTGATGCTCTGATACCACCTGTGACACCCCGACTAATTAAATACCGGGTAGCTACTCGTTTATTAAATTAATACAAAATGCCAAGTTGATTCAGTTAATAGCATCACTGTCGAAAACATTTAAATGATTACTAACCACCTAGTATTTAAAAAGTAAGTTGCCAAATTTTAAGTTAAGTCTGATTAACATGCAATAAAAGGATAATGGAAGAACAACATAAATCCATTCACCATAACGAAGTAATGAAATAACCAACAATAGTAATAAGTCCGGAGGAAAACTCCTCACAACAATCCCACAACTGAAAATAATAAGACAAGTTTGAATTCTGAATTAAGTACATGCCCGAAGTCTGAATAACTGAAATAAATGAAATGCATTTAAAAGAAATGGCCGACATGCCCTACAACTGATAAATACTGAGTATAGAGTCAAGATAGATGAAGCGTCTATAATCAATGTCCTGTAACTTCCACAAACAGCTACAGCTCGTCACCGAAATGAGGATCCTAAGCATGGTGTCCTTGTGGCTGGGCACCTAAAATGGTTTTTTACAAAAAGATAGATTTGAAAGCAAACGGGTCAGAGCCCGAATGTGGAGAGTATTTTAAAAAAACAGCAAGTGCTTTAATAATAATTAAAACAATGAATGCAAGATACATGTTAGGACGTGCTCTCACATGAAATACTCATCTCTCGTCTAACTGTGCACTCCTAACGTTCCTGTACCCATTCATGTGTTTTCTCATAACTATCTAGTTCCAAGGAGTTTCTAACACTCTTACTCGGTTCACGTTTAATTCCAACCTTAATTAAATAGACAGTTCTACTTTCATACACGGATTCCAAATTATTAACAAAACCATTTATTGATATCTGTCCCCTTTTATCTTTTCATAATATTACAATTACTATACCCACAATTTAACATAGCAATTTCATTTAACCGTATATTATTCACATCATAAATATACAATACAAGCACCCAAAGGCTAAGATGCGGTGCACACATACTCTGCTATCCATCCCGGTACATCACGTACATAAGGATCACAAATTCCGAATCTCTGAGGAATTGTTGGAATAAGCACCACACACAAAAATGGAGGCGAACATAATTCAACATATCCACGGTCAACTACATACCTACTCTCCATAGTCAGCTGGCTTATTAACTCACAAATAAGTCGTTCTCTTGAACTATGTCCTCGAGGTACCAATCTAAATCCGGGCAACACAAGGATAAGAAGGCCCTAAGCGAACGTAACCTCCCGTGATAGCAAGTATGATAGGTATGTCATACATATAAAAATCATATACTAAGCATTCACACATCTTAGATAATTCAATATTAATAAAGGTATACTCTACATCCTTATACCATTATTCCAAATTTGTATATTTGTATATTTTACGTCCTCCGATAATATAAAAGTTAAACTGTCGACACGTCTCACGTCGTAGTTTCTTATACTTAAAACCTATCTAAAATAGATTATTAAGTTCCTATTATTCCCACGTATAACATCTTTAATCCTAAGCTCCTTACTTCTGCCCCAAACCTCATTTCATCAAATTATTCAAATTTACACTATTAACCCAAATATCAACTCACTTATCGAATTTCCTTAGTTTAGAATAATTCCTTAAATTGAATTCTAATTAAGGTCCAAATTTCATAACCATGCCTACTTGTCTTCCTTAAGGTTAAGGATATTCATAAGGTCTCCAATAATATTTTCCAAGGGTTACTACCATTAAAATTTAAATAGGGAAAAACTTTACTCATTCTGGGAAGGTCGATCGATCGACCTTTTCCTTCGATCGATCGATGGTGGTCGATCGATCGACTGATGAACATCGATCGATCGAATGCACCAGGTATGGCTACGGACTGCTTCGTTTTGCAGTTTTCAAATCATGCCAAAACATACTTTTAATGCATGAATCTCTAATATAACGTTATAGTATCATCATACAACCATCCTACAACATTAATAACATTCTAAAACCAATAATTCATCAACCAAAGGCTATATATGGATCAATCTTCATCAAGAACCCTAGTTTTCTAATTCTTTCAAGAACATTCATAAACCTCTTCTTAAATCCATTTTTAAATCATCAAGGGTCATAATTTTGAATTCATAATTCGTCCAGATTGTTACTACATGCAGTCCCTAACATAATTCATAGTTTTTAACTTCCAATTCATGGGTCTATATCATCTTCCAAGATCAATTTCGATAATTCCTAAACATGGAAAAGCATAGCATTAAATCAGTTGTAATTAAACCACTTGCCTCTAATCTTTCTCTGGATTTGAGGACGAATCTTGAACGCTGAATTGCCTTCTCTCTCTCTCTGTAGAATTCTCCTCTTTCTCTCCCTCTCTAAGCTTTCTTCTCCAATGGCTATGGTGGCTAGGGTTTCTTTTGGGAAAAATTAGAAACCTAATTCTAATAACCTACGTAGCCTATTAGGTTAAAATGAGTTGGTTAATGGTTTAGTGGGTCAAATCCACATCAGATATAATTTACTAATTTTCGTCACTTTTAATTCTCAAAAATGCAAAATTACCAAACTACCCCTATATGTTGTCAGTATGGCCTAAAAATACCCCGGGACCCAAACTAAACCCCCGGCTAGTGTTTTCTGACTATCTCGACCCTTCCGGACGCGTTGACGCACTCAAAACGACCATACGGTTAATAGAATTTAATTTCACTTTTATAATTAAAATAATTAAAACCTGACGCGACTGTCTCACGCGTCCCAATAAAATGTCCAAATTGCCGTATATCAATCTCACGACAAATTTCATAATTCAATATTCATATATCATCATATATACTCAATATAGTCAAATACCAACTCACATCTCGCTAGTATTTTATCCGGATTAATTCCCAATTAATTCTCATTTAATTAATTAATCCCAAAAATAAATATCGCCAAAAATACGGGGTATTACACAAGAGCCCACATGTATATCTTTCAATACCTGAGGAACCTCTGATGGGTGCACACATCTAAGGAGAGGGAGTAGAAACCCCTTCTTATACAAGATGTCTCCTATAATTGAGAACTTATCGAACCTGAACCTCATCTTTCTCCTTTTCAATTTTGATTCTAGCATCTCTCCCTGTCTGATGTATCTGATGAGTGGGTCCATACATGAGGCTCCTATATTAAGATTGAGGCAAATTCTGGCAACCTCTTCTTTTTCGATGGTTGGTTGGGGCAGGATTTCAACCGGTACCGTTCTTCTCATCTTTATCCTCGTTGCTGAGGCCAACCTAGCGAGTGCATCGGCTCGACTGTTGTCTTGCCGAGGTATCCTCTTCATCTTCACCTCTTCGAAGCCTTCTAGCCTCATTCTTACCCTTTTCAGGTATTTGGCCATCCTTTCATCCTTCACCTCATACACCCCAAGAACTTGGTTGACAACTAACCTCGAGTCACTATGGACTAGGAGTCGATCAATTCTAAAGTCTTTTGCCAAGGATGACTTATTGTTTTAAGCCTTGAAGTTGAACCTCAGCACGTATTCAACGTTAGTACCATCCAGAGCTGACAGTATCAGCCCTGCTGCGCTATCACTTTCATAAGAAAACCCTTCAATGAAGAGTCTCCAAAAATTTTCATTTGAAGTGAAGTTCCCCTCTGACAGGGTCCCTTTCTTGAAGAGGTGCCTGTCTTCCTCATTCTCAGCTACACTTCTTCTGGACTTGCTTGACCCAACCTCATCCGGATCACGAAAGATGTTACTATCTGGTTCTCCTATAATCTCTTGACTATTCTCAATCTCAACCTCTTCCCAGGTGAACTCTGCTACAAAGTCTACAATAGCATGCCCTTTGATGGCAATTCTTGGTTGAAAAAATAATGTCATATTCCCCCAACTCGATGGCCCAAGTATCAACTTGCCCGACTTCTCAGGCTTGTGGAGGACCTGTCTTAGTGGGGAATCAGTGAGGACAATAATAGAGTGGGCTTTAAAGTATGTCTTTATCTTCCTAAAAGCGTGAATCAGGTCATAGGCCAACTTTTCCATTTGAGAATAATTATGTTCAGACCCTTGAACAACCTTACTATTGAAATATATCATCCTCTGCACTCCATCATCTTCTCTTACTATGGTCGCACTAATGGTTGATTCTGAAATGGCTAGATACACATATAACTTCTCCCCCCAAGATGGGCCGAGATAGGAGCAGAGGAGACCCGAGCTAGAATTTTAGATCTCTAAAATATTTATCGCATTCATTATCCCATTCGAAGGCCTTTCTAAGCACTTTGAAAAAAGGAAGACACTTGTCCGTAGCTCTCGAGACAAACATTTTAAGTGATGTAACTCTTTCGGTCAGCCTCTGAACGTCTTTGATAGTTTTAGGTGTCTTCATTTCAAGTAATGAATCCTATGAACTTTCCCTCTGATTGATAATGAATCCTATGAACTTTCCTGCTCCTACTCCGAAGACACACTTGGCAGGGTTGAGCTTCATTTTGTATACATCCATGGTGTCAAAAGTTCTTTACAGGTCAGCCACGTGGGTGTCGGCCTTCAATCTCTTCGTCAGCATGTCATCCACATACACCTTCATAGTCTTGTCGATCTGATATTCAAACATCTTATTTACAAGACGCTGATAAGTGGCCCCTACATTTTTCAGGCCGAAGGGCATAACCTCATAGCAATAGGTCCCCTTGTCTGTGATGAACGTTGTCTTCTCTGAGTCTTCAGCATCCATAAAGATATGATTATACCCTGAATACGCATCCATGAAGCTCATAAGTTCATTCCCTACTGTGGCATCTACCATCTAATCAATTCGAGGCAAGGGGAAACTGTCTTTTAGGCAAGACTTGTTCAAATCATTGAAATCTACGCACATCATCCATTTCCCATTATCCTTTGGCACGATGACGGCGTTAGATAACCACTTAGGGTATATAACCTCTCTAATGAACTTGGCCTCTTCCAGCTTTCGGACCGCTTCCCTCATGACATCGTACTTTTTCCTGGAGTAAACTCTTCGTCTTTACTTGATTGGCTTGACATCTTCTACCACATTGAGTTTGTGACACATAATCTCAGGGTCAATTCTGGGCATATCTGCATGTCTCCAAGCAAAGACACTCTGCCTCTTCTTTAAAAGCTTTACCAGCACTTCCTTGATTTCGGGTCTTAGGGCTTTGCCGATTTGGATGATTTTTTTGGTTCATCCTCATTGAGGACGATGTATTCTACCTCTTCCACGGCCTCTCCCTTCTTTAATTTTGTTTCATCCATTGGATCAAATGTATCAATGTTATATGTGGTTGTTGCCCTCTTATGGGCCTCTCTTTATTTCGCCTAGCTGAAATAGCATTCTCGTGTCGAGGTCTAGTCACCTTTCACTTCCCCTACCCCATAAGGGGTCGGGAATTTTAGCATTTGGTGGACCGTTGATGACACGATCTCAAATTCCTTTAGGGCTACTCGTCCCATGATGAGGTTATAGGCTGAGAAGATATTTTCATCCATTACGAAAAAATTGATCTTTCAGGTCAACCTCTAAGGCCATTCGTCTCCCATTCATACATCCATCTCATACATGTCCAACGGATGGACCTTTTCACCGCTAAAGCCAATTAATGGATGATGATACGATACAAGCCTAGCTTTACTGAGGCCTAGGCTCTTGAAACATCGCCAAAACATTACGTCAGCTGAACTTACCCCATCGACTAGGATTCTCTGCACCTCACATCCATGCACCCTTATTGTAATTACTAACGGGTCATCGTGTGGAGCTAGGATCCCTTTGAAGTCAAGTCAAGAGAATCCAACTATAAGAGTATCCATATATATATTCGTTCTCTTCTGTTTAGCCTCTGAAGACGCTCGATTCATAACCTCTACTTTGGTTACTGACTTATCCTCTGCCACATGAGCTTTACGGTCGGCTACTTCGGAGCCACCCCCTGCTAGTCCTCCACAGATGGTGTTAACACCAAAGGAGATCATACCAACCCTCTTCACAGGGGCATTGTCATCTTTTGGTGGGAGGTCAGGATCATCCTCATCATCATCATCTGAGTCCTTATCTCTTCTTGCTGGGGGGGTCTTCTCGACATCTGTCGTTTCTCTTCTTTTTAGGGTCTTCTCTTCCCTTCTTAGAAGCTTTATCATCGACATACTTCTTGATCTTTCCGGACTTCAACATCTTCTAAATCTCATCCTTCAAGGTGAAGCACTTGTCAGTTATATGACCTTGGTCTTGGTGGAACTCGCACCACAGATTCTTGTTCCTCTTATGTGGAAGAGCTTTCAGCTTCTCCGACCATCTTAGGGACCGTACATTTTTTATTTCATTGAGGATGTGTTCGCAGCTCACATTTAGAGGAATATAGTGTGCAAACTTGTCGTCTGCGGACCTCTTTTTTCCGTCTTTCTTCCTTTGGAATTTCCCGCTGCTACTTTCGTTCTCATCCTCATACTTTGCATCCATTTCTCTTCAGCATTCATGACCCTTCCTGCAGTTGCTAGCAGCTCTACCATGGACTTGGGTGGGTCTTTAGCAAGCTTCCACAGTAACGTCCCCTTCCGGAGTCCTCCGATGAGGGATGGCATAGCTATATTCTTTTCATAATCTTCAACCTGTAATTTTTCTCTGTTGAATCTAGCAATGTAGTATCTTAGGCTTTCATTCTTGCCTTGATTGACGTACAGCTGATGAGTGGTCTTCTTCTGAGGTCTTACCCTAAAACAAAAATTGTGAATAAACTGTTCATCCAATCCCTTAAAGTTCTTAACAGAGTTCTTTAGAAGAGAGGTAAACAAAAAATGTGCAGCTCCCATTAAAGTCCTAGAGAAGGCCCGGAACCTCATCTCATCTGGGATCAAATAAATGTCTGCCGCAGACTGGTACATCTCAATGTGATGAACAGGGTTGGTACTACCATCATACTTGGGAGACATTGTAGGTGGTTTGAACTTGGCAAGGGTTGGGAAGTTTATTATCCTTGCCACAAATGGGGAGCCCTCTGAGAACCCTCTTTGTAGTGGGTCTTAGATTTTTATGAGGTCCCCTATCTTCTCTTCAAGACGTTGAATAGAATCATTTCATGGCTTTGCAACGTCAGCCTGGACGAGGTTGTCCCTAGCCACCTCCAAGGGGTGAACTGAGGGTTCCCTAGCCGTAGCACAACGTCGGCTATTTACCTCCTCTTGATCCCTGTCTCGGCCATGTTAGGGTCGGCCCTGATGAGGCCGATGTTCCTCATATTCCCTTTATGAGTCTGCTACACTTCTAGACCTGGATAACCTCTGCCTTAGGTCATTAACTGGGTTGAGCCAATCAAAGGATGACCCTCTGCTCAAGCGATCAAAAGTTGATCCTCTTTGTTGGGCACCCCTATCTCTTCTGTCCCCACAACCTCTGCTCTGTTGGATAGGACGTACCGTGTTATTCGAAACCTCATACGGCTCCCAGCAGTCTTCTGAAGCATCCTCTGCCTCCCCAAACGTAAACGCCTAGGGTTAGAAACATCCTGCCTCCATCGAGGGGTACGTTGGTCTTTTCGTGGTGCCTAGGGTGGTCCCCTAGCTTCAGGATGGGGTTGAGCATCTACCGGAGTAATCATCTCCGGTGAGACCCCAGGAAGCCTCATCATATTTTGACTGAGCTGTGCAAATTGCTCCTTCATTCCTTGCTGTGTTGCAGCCAAGGACCTCAAGGCTACCGCCGCCTCAGCCATTTTTTACTGGAGTGGTGCTTGGCTGGAACTGGGTCCTCCTGCACCAGATGGTAGAGGAGGTGGTGGTAACTCCAGTGCCATATGTTAAAGCTAAAGAGCTTGTGAAGAAGATGAACTTAATACCTTAAAGGACCTCTTTCAATAGTGAAACAACTTCACACAAAGGGTGATGTCTGGTTCACCACCAGAGTCTTCGGTGAGGTTAAGCTCGGAAAGGAAGAGATATATCTTCTCGTTACCACAGACGGTGCCAAAATGATGATGCTGTAAATAACACCACCAGATAAGGTGTTGACAATTAGGAGGTGAGGATAAGAGGATGAACACTTGAATATAAGTGGTTCAGCCAATTAGGCCTACGTCCACTGTGCAAGTGAGTGTAATGTCACTGAAATAAGGCAGTAACAACCATGGATACAATCTCTCAAGCTTTCTCTCTCTACTGTGAAATATAACAGAGCTTCAGGTAGGGTTGCAATTATCGATCCTTTTATAAGGTAGAAGATGACCTCTATATATGAGGCTTAGGGGGGTGTAATGTACCCCCCAAGCATGAAATGAGCATGTGCATGAAGATCCAATCGAAGTAAAGATGACACCTGGCTGATCTTAACTAAGTAATGATGACCTCAATATTCCCTCACGTGGAGGGAACGATTCAGTTATAACAGGTTAATCCACGTGTTCCAAGTCGTTCATATGCATGTAAATGCGCGATTGTCTTCGCTTGGTACCTACCTCAGCCTGGGTGAGTGCGAGGTTACTAGAGTACGACCCTTGCCTTGTCTGAGATCAATGTTCCATGAAGACCTCGGCCAAGATGTCCAGTCGAGGTTGGGTATAAGGTGTAACTTCGACCAAGGATGATGATGACATGATTCTTGTTGATTGAGCCCATGAGGCTTTTACTGGTCTCAGGTGATACCTATAACGTTGGCCGTGGTTGACCTGATGGATAGTTGATCCCATGAGTCATGCAGACCTCAGCTGATGCCCAATCGAGGTGATGCTTATAACGTCGGCTGTGGCTGAACTGATTAAGGACGATAGCGCAAATAGTTAATCCTGAGCTTTTGTTAACCCGGCCGTCATACATGCCAAGGTTAATGTCTCTGAGCTAGCAGTGCACTTTGTGCTTATCAATGAGTCACTTAATTATTTATCTTAGTGGATTCTTTTGAGTTTGTTAACATCTATGTTGATGTAAAAAATTAGATTATTTCTAATTATTCAATCACAGATAAAATAAATAAGACAGAAGAATTTTTAAAGTGGCTCAGCCTTAAAAGAATGGCCTACGTCCACTATTTTTGTTATTGCTGACTGTTTAGGAATTCTCGATAACAGGTTTTTTACCAAGAAATTCCGAGTCCCCCTACAATGAGGATGAGACAATGTATTTAAATCCCTGGGGCTGTACATGTGAAAGGATAATACATAGTTGTCCAATAGGTGTTTACATCTGTATGATAATAATCAGCATTTAATGCGCATTTAATCCTCTTAATTATCTGGTAATAAATGCTCTGATCGAGGCGCAGCTCGGACCGCCTAAGTAGCTCGGTATGTACAAGTTGCTCGGAGTATACTTGTTGCTCGGAGAGTCATAGTTGGTCGGAGAGATTGAGTTCCTCGAAGTCATGGTGTTGTTCAAAAAATATTTGTAGCTGCCATGTAGAGTGACACGCGTCTCCACATAATTGATCCTCATTAGCGGACTAATTTTGGTATCAACAGAAGCCCCCAATGTTTCACAGTTCGAGGTTGAGGGGTGTGGACCATTCTTCTCGAAATATGGTGGGATTAAATGGTCATCCTGAATTTTAGGAGTGTTTTCTTTATATTTATTTTTCTTTTCGAATTCATAGAATCAGACTTTTTGAATTTTTCTAACTGCTTCGGTCTCCTCGCTCTTTTTGTCCTTTTAGCCGCCGGTAGCGTAAACGTCTCTCTTTGTAATCATTATTTTTACCCTTTCCCAAGGCAAGATATTTAAGCATTGCAAAAAATCCTATCGTCTCTTCACTTTTTCAAATATGTATCTTTGAGTTCTCCATTTCTTCTCTATCTTGTGCGTTCATTCCTTCCATCGTTCGTTGTCAACTGATCCATCCTTCTTCTGTAAGATCTTCTTCCTTCTTTTTATTTCCTTTATTCATCATGGTTTACCTTATTGAGTCGCTTGCTAACTTTCGTTCTGATTTCTCTATTCCTTCAGGGGTCGTTTTGGAGGAACTTTCTGAACCTTCAGATTATTTTCATTTGGCTGAGGGACATTGGTTCCCCAGTCTCTTTGTAGCTGAATGTGGCTTTTCTTTTCCCCCAAACCCCTTGTGTTTGGAATTCTATCAATATTTTGACGTGGTTCCTGCAAAAATACCCCCAATACATGGAGAACAGTTAATGGAGTCCATAGGTTAGATCAGATTCATGGAACTCGTATAGGAATTCCAGAAATTATGTTTTGCTATAGATGGGATGTCAGCGACAATACTTTTTACTTGAAAACTAGGTTTTTAAATAGGGCTTTAGTCGTCAATCTCCCAGATGCCAACAGGTATTACTTTGAGCATGGTGTTGTTATGAAAAATTGACAACATGCTCCGCTAATTGGAAATGATGTGTATCAGGGTCCTAGATGCCCTCCCTATGGCAATGGGATAGGTTGTTTTTATTTTAATTTATTTTTGAAATTCTGCTTTCTTTGTGTTTGATAAAATGTGTCACTGATATTTTAATTTTGATTTATTTGCAGTTGACAACAAGAGAAGGTCTCCAAAAGAGACAGAAGTTAATTTAAAGCATCTGAAACTTATTTGGGGTTTGCATCAAACTGTTGCCGACGAACACATCAGATCAGCTTCATACTTGTTGCAGTACAAGAGTTACACCTTGTCTTTTACTGCTCGTCCAGTGATAAGTGACGTAGAACCAGTACCAGCTTCTGAAGGTTCTTCTCCTGAGTCACATATTCCTCTTAGTGAAAGAATGAAGAGAAGAAGAGCTCCTGCCCTCTTCGAGAAATCTGCCTTTATTACTGGAGAGGCAAAGAAAAGCAAGCAGGATGTCCCAGAAGGGACAAAACAAATTGATGCACCTCCTCCACCTGTTACTGTGAAGGTTGCCTAGAAGCCCCCTGTGGCTCCGAGCAAGGTTGTAGTTGTTTCCCCTCCAAGCGAGGTTGTAATTATATCACCGACCAAGATGACATCCTTGGTCGAGAATGTTCCTGTTCCCACGAGGAAGCTGAAGAAGAGCTCCTCGATCAATTTGGCTGAATCCATCTCTTAGCCTCCAACTACTGGAAGTGGTGTTCCCACTTTCGTTGCTCCGATCTCTGCCATGAGCTCGGTGAAGTCTTGGATCATCCTCGAGATCCAAGGTATTGAAGAAAATATTTCCCGGGATAGGGTTACCACTTTGGCAGCTCAGAACATTGCCTTAGTAAGTATTGTTAATCTAAACTTTCCATTTTCCATGTTATGTGTTTGTACTGACTTACTTTTATTTTCTTTTTTCAGTTGGTAACTTGTTTTAATACAATTCTGAAGAAAGACGAAGCCATCAAGTCGTCCATCTCCTCTGGTGGTGTAGAGGAGGCTTTTGTAGGTCTGACACAGTCTTTAAAGGATTCTCGTCAGAAGTATGTCGATGATAAAGCTACTTGGGAGAAGCAGCTTAATTCCACTGAGCAGGAGAGGGATCGGGCTGTTGAAGTCTCCAAGGGGTTGGAGAGAAAAATGACAGAGTTTAAGAAGAAGAACGAAGATCTTGAAGAAAAGCTCAAGAATGCTGGAGAACTTGAGACCAAGCTTAAAACTGTTGAGGAGGAACTGGGCAAACTCTGTGAAGCTGATCGCCAAAAGGAAGAGGTAGAAAGGAAGTTGAAAGCTGCCGAGGAACTTCTATCTAAAAAGCTTTCCTCGGAGAAGGTGAAAATGAAAATGGTTGTGAAGAAGTCCTTCAGTGCTGGCTGGGACAAGGGTTGGAATAAGGGTTTGGCTGCCATGATCTCACAAATGGAGTATGGCAGCCTCAAATACTTCAGGGATGGTTAGGTTGCTTCTCTGAAATAGATAAACGTCGATGAGAGTTCAGAATTATTCAAACAACACATTCCTGGCCCGCCTCCTTCTCCCGGGGAAGAAGAAGAAGACGAAGCTGCCTCCGAGGAATCTTCTATGATGGTTGGGGATCAGGTCCCTACTGTTGAGCTTGGCTATAAACATCCCCAACCAACTATAACTCCTACCGAGCAGCTTCAGTCAACCAACATTTCAGCCGAGCAGCTTCCAGTACCCACCGGGCAACCTTCGATGCCATCCGAGCAACCTTCCTCCTCGTCCCAGCTTCCCGATAAAGTTTTGGGAGACAAGGAGAAGGTGTAGAGTTTTTTGGACGTTTCTCTCTGTTTATTTTCTTTGTCAAAGGTAATTCTGAACTATGTACTTCTCTTTTATGATGCAATAAAATTTGAAATTTTTGATTGTTTATACTGTTGATTCTCTTCTTCTCGCTCTATCTGCATTATATTGATTCTTTCCATCTCTTTTCTTTACTAGTTTATGGCTAGAATGGAACTCTTGTCAGCCCATGATACAGAACTGATGAAAAAATGTAACGACTACTTCAAGGCTGGTCATGCTGATTTGAATGGATCTGAAATAATCAATATCCTTGGTCCAGATGCATCAGAACGAGCAGTTGAAGCTTATCAGTATTTAAAGTGTCTTCTTGACCGGGCAGTGGCTAACAATGTAGCATATTATGAGATGATTGAAGACCTCCAAGGTACTCTCAAGGAGCTTCAATAATAATACAAGGAATCTTCAGCCCTTTTGCACCAGGGATATGAGAAGAAGTATCAGCAACTAAGTGCTGATAAAGGATATGATAGATTGATTATTGCCTATAACATAAAGGAGATGACTCTGAAGACCGAGGTTGAAGAGCACAAGCATATAGCTAAATTTCTGGAGCAAGAAAATAATAACTTGCGGGGAGAGATATCTTTGTTGAAGTCTGCAGCGTCTTCCTCGAACGCTTTGGTCCCTGTTAACGACGAGGGTTTCTCTTTCTTCGAGGTCGAAAATGCCAATTTGAGAGACGAATTGGAGACTTTGAAGAGAACTGGAGCCTCTACTTCTTCTCGCGGTCGAGCAAGAGGTTCTCAGGGACGAGCAAAAGTTGCTCGGGTTACTATTGAAGAGCAAAGAACTCAATCAACTTTGGAGAATCAGGCCTTCCAGTTAATGGCGAAGAATCAAGCATTAGCTGAGATGTCCAGGAAAATTATGAATCTGGATGAGCAGCTCTCTGCACAAAAGTCTGCCTTGGAGAATAAATAACTATTTGTAAAAAATCTCCACGAGCAGCTGGAAAGGTTGACTTATAAATTCCACAAGCAGCCTAGAGAATTTTGGATGGCTAGCTATAATGAAGCCCTCTATCACCTCGATGACCGGATCCAGCAATCGAACAATGAGGGATACAAGCAAGGATGGCTAAATGCCTTGGGTGTGATACAATTGGAATAAGGGCACTAGTTGTGGGATTACTATAATCCTAGGTTGCTCGACCTGCCAGTGACACCATTCAAACTCGACATGAGCTGGATTCCTGCTCGAGCAATTCCTCGGTGTTTGATCTCTAAATATCTCGGCGACTAAAGTCTTCATTCCAATGTTGATATATCTCGCCCTGAACACCTACTTGATCGGCCATTAGTAATGATTATCAGGATGCTCAAAGATATGAATTTCATCAATTCCCCCTATGCCTTAGACGAGCCTCCAGCTGGTGAAGAACTTGTTTCAAAGGCAGAGGGGAAGAAACCAATAGAATAGGATTATTAATGTAACATTTTTTATGTATTTCATTAATGTATTTTGCTATGGATTTAATGAAAAACTTCTATTTTTACTAGCAATTTCGATTGTCATTGTCTTGGAAATATTCTGTAAAACATTTCTTTTTATTTACTAATGAATATGCATGTATATCTGTTAAAAAGATAGAAACATTTTGTGAAATTTTTATTCCCGACCAACTTATAGTTGGTGGATTTTCTTCCCAACCAACCGAAGTTGGTATTTTTGGGAAAAAAAATTTCCCGACCAACTTATAGTTGGTGGATTTTCTTCCCAACCAACCGGAGTTGGTATTTCAGGGAAATATTTATTCCCGACCAACTTATAGTTGGTGGATTTTCTTCCCAACCAACCGGAGTTGGTATTTCTGGAAAATTTTTTATTCCCGACCAACTTATAGTTGGCGGATTTTCTTTCCAACCAACCGGAGTTGGTATTTCTGGGAAATATTTTATTCCCGACCAACTTATAGTTGGTGGATTTTCTTCCCAACCAACCGGAGTTGGTATTTCTGGGAAAAAAAATTTCCCGACCAACTTATAGTTGACGGATTTTCTTCCCAACCAATCGGAGTTGGTATTTCTGGGCTTGATGCGTAGTGTGTAGCACTAGTACTCCAAAAAATTTTCAACAAAAGGAGAAAAATGGGCAAAACATCCACAACTTTTATTTATATCGAAGAAAACTACATTACATAGAGATGAGACTACTGATAATATTTACGAAGATGTTTTTCGTTCCATGCATTCTTGAACTCCTCCCCCTCTAAAGTTTCAATTCTATATGTCCCTGGTCGAACAACCTCTGTTACTCTGAAGGGCCCATGCCAGTTAGCTTCCAGTTTATTGTGCTTTTGAATTACTTTCTTCAGCACATAGTCCCCTTCTTTCAGGTTGCACTTCTTCATTCTCTTGTTGTAGAACAAAGTTGTTCGTTGCTGGTAAGCAGCATTCCTGATTGCTGCTTCTTCTCTAACTTCCTCGAGCATGTCCAAGTCTAACCTTCTCATCAAGTCGCTGACAGGGGAATTGAAGTTCAGCACTCGGTGTGTTGGGAGGCCCAGCTCGGCGGGTATAACAGCTTCACTTCCAAATGCCGGCATATATGGAGATTATCCTGTTGCTGCTCGGGGAGTAGTACGATAAGCCCACAGTACAGAATGTAGCTCGTTGATCCAATTTTCCTTTGCATCATTTAATCTTTTCTTCAAGCCATTCAGCAGCGTCATGTTCGTCACTTCAGTTTGCCCATTGCTTTGGGGATGGCCTGGTGCAGAGTGGGTTTTTAGTATGTTCGACTGATGATAATATGCAGCAAATTCCTCGTTGTCAAATTGTGTTCCATGGTCGGTGATGAATGCATGGGGAAGACCATATCCACAGATGATATTTTTACAAATAAATTGGTACACCTTTTCATACGTCATGTCGACAAGAGGCTCGACTTCCACCCACTTAGTAAAATAATCCACTGCGACGATGAGATATTGAAATCTTCCTCTGGTCGTTGGAAGTGGCCCAACCAAGTCAATTCCCCACGTGGAAAATGGCCAAGGGGAAGTAATGGGTGTCACAATGCTTGGGGAGTTCTTCGGATGGCGGAGAAGCGTTGACATTTGTCGCATTTTTTGGCATAGGCTATGCAATCAGCCCTCATTGTCGGCCACTAGTATCCCTACGTCATTATCCTTTGCAGAAGTGTCCGACCTGCTACATGGGCTCCACAAGACCCTTCATGGACTTCTTCGATCAAGTCTTTCACCTCGGCGGGATGTACACATCTCTGTAAGCCAGCTATAATTCCTCGTCTATATAGAACACCATTGGTCAATACATAACGAGCAGCTTTAAAGTTTAGTTTCTTGGCTGCGAGTTTATCAGTTGGCAAATACCCCTCTTCAATATATGCCCTGATAGGATCCATCCAGGATGGTCCTAAATCAAAGGTAATAAAGTTCATCATCAGATCTTCATCTATGCTCAGACTAGCCAAGACTTCAATTGGGATTGTTCTTCGTAGCTCAGTGCGTGTGGCTGATGCTAAACGAGCTAAGGCATCTGCTCTGGCATTCTTCAATCTTGGTATTCTAATTATCTGCACTGCCATCATACTTGATAAAATTTCCATTGCTTTGCATGATACCTGATCATTAATTCTCCTTTGGCTGCATATATTCCCAGTATTTGATTTACGATCAACTGTGAGTCACTGAATACAATAACTTGCTCTGCCCCCATAGTTTTTGCTAAACTAAGACCTACAATCATAGCTTCATACTCAGCCTCATTATTAGAAGCCTTGAGACATCGACCTCGTCCGGGATGTTCAAAATAATCCCTGCTCCACAACCTGCAGTACACGAAGATCCATCTACATATAGATTCCATATAGGTACCTCGTCTTTAAATTTTTGATCGGACAGAGTTCCTCGGTGAAACATTTGTTGCTTCCTTTTGTCCTCCTCTAGCGCTTTTTGCTGCTCATCGACCATCTTATCTTGCTTGCCGACCAACTTCTCTTGTTTGTCGACCATCGTAAGTTGATCGGGGTTTAAATTTGATGATCCTGTAACATTCACAGGTTGGTCGGTATCCAGTTTTTGCCCTTTGGAGGTATCAGGATAGGTGAACTCTGCTATAAAATCTGCTACTGCCTGCCCTTTTAGTGACGATTTAGGCTCATAAATTATATGATATTCACCGAGTTCTATTGCCCAATACATCAATCTCCCTGATTTTTCTGATTTATGAAGAGCTTGCCTCAACGGCATATCGGTATATACGACTATGGTATGAGCCTGGAAATATGGCCTCATTCTTCTACTCGCTTCGATCACTGCCAATGCCAACTTTTCCAGTCTTGGATATCTGATCTCTGCTCCTCGAAAGGCCTTACTAGTGTAATAAATTGGTTTTTGTACTCCATCCTCCACTCTTATTAATGCCGAGCTAACTGCATTTTCTGAAACTGCCAGATATAAGTACAATCTTTCTCCCATCACTGGCCTGGACAACAGTGGAGGTGCTCCCAGATATTTCTTCAACTCTTGAAAGGCTTTCTCGCATTCTTCATTCCATTCGAACGTTTTTCAGAGTGTTTTGAAGAATGGAAGGCACCTATCAGTTGCTCGTGATATAAATATGTTAAGTGCTGCAACTCGCCCTGTGAGACTTTGTACTTCCTTCTTCGTCGTTGGAGATCGTAGCCCTAATAGAGCTTTGATCTTTTCAGGGTTTGCTTCAATACCTCGTTGGTTGACAATATACCCAAGGAACATGCCTTCTCGTACTCCGAATATGCACTTTGTGGGATTCAACTTCATTTGATATTTATCTAGTTGATCAAAGGTCTGGCCTAAGTCAATTAGATGATCATCAGCACGTTTGGTGGATCAGATGGATTTGGGGGGTTTCCAGCGTTTCGATTGCTGGGTTCAGGATTGTCAGCCATTGGTGATAAATTGTTTTGGTGAAAAATGAGAATTTCAGTCGCTTCCTACAGACGGCGCCAATCTGTTGATGTAAAAAATTAGATTATTTCTAATTATTCAATCACAGATAAAATAAATAAGACAGAAGAATTTTTAAAGTGGTTCAGCCTTATAAGAATGGCCTACGTCCACTGTTTTTGTTATTGCTGACTGTTTAGGAATTCTCTATAACAGGTTTTTTACCAAGAAATTCCGAGTCCCCCTACAATGAGGATGAGACAATGTATTTATAGCCATGAGACTATACATGTGATAATACATAGCTGTCCAATAGGGGTTTACATCTGTATGATAATAATCAACATTTAATGCGCATTTAATCCTCTTAATTGTCTGGTAATAAATGCTCTGATCGAGCTGCAGCTCGGACCGCCTAAGCTACTCGGACCGCCTAAGTAGCTCGGTATGTACAAGTTGCTCGGAGTATACTTGTTGCTCGGAGAGTCATAGTTGGTCGGGGAGATTGAGTTCCTCGAAGTCATGGTGTTGTTCAAAAAATATTTGTAGCTGCCATGTAGAGTGACACGCGTCTCCACATAATTGATCCTCGTCAGCGGACTAATTTTGGTATCAACAATCTATATCAAAGAATCAAATCAATATGCAATTCAATTACGTAGTACTATATATATGTAACACCTTACGATCACGTCTCAATCTATTGAATAACATATCGAAGTCCAAAGGTACAAATCATAAAATGACAAACCACATGCCATATACACATAACAACTCATCACAAACCAATAATCAATTTAATAATTAATTAAATACTATAAAAATACAGGGCATTACAGTTTTTATATTTCAAAACAGTTACAAAACGTTGTAGACAATTTTTTAACATGTAAAACTACTTTTGCATTTATTTTATTTTTTATTTTCATAAACAATTTTTTAGATTTTAAAAAGTTGTTTATATTGTTTTTAAACATAAATTTTTTAAAATAATCATTTTTATTAAAACATTTAAAACATTTTTTTTATTTAAAATAGTTCTCGTTATTTTTTAAAATAGTTTCAAATGGTTAAAACCTTTTTTTATGAATAATGTACAGTTTTTTATATATAAAAAACATTTTCTGACTTTTATAAACATTTTTAATTTATATATACAATTGTTTTAAAAGAAAACAATTGTTTTAAACAAAACAACTTTTCAAATAGTCATAACATTTTTTTATTGATAAAACAGCTTTTTTTATAAAACATTTTTTTAAGTAATATTTTTATTTTAAAAAGTGTTTGTTGAAAAAAGTCTAATATAAAAAACAATTAATTTTAACAATATAAAAACGTTTATTTTAACAAAAAAGAAAGTTGATAAATTGCTCTTAGGTATGAGGTGAGAAATTTTTCACGAAAAGATGAAAAGGCGTGGTAAAGGACATGATGCATGGAAAAAAATTCAAAGGCAAATTGAGCTTATTAAATGCATATCAAAGGGGAGAAAAACTCTCACTTATCACATGTGTTTGTCATGACAAATCATGCCTATTAAATAGACCCTTAATTTTAAGTATAGGATTATTTGTGGTTTAAAATAAGACAAATATTTTTTGCCCCTTTTGATCCACCACTTTGAGAACGAGTAGGTGGTTGAAAGCGGTAGGATTTGATTTTGTGGTGGTAGGTTTGAGCAATGATGTTTATATGTGTGGGAGAGATTTACACAAATAAATGTGCATGACTGAATATTTTGTAAGTCAGATACACTACTTTGTATGTTTCTATTATGTCCACATGTTAAAAAGAATTCAATGAAACCTTCCAACTAACTTTTGGTTGTGTCTCATCAACTGCCTCTATATGCACCATAAACCATCTAAATAGGGTATAAATTTTCTACCACGTTATCTATGTATGAATGTTAATAATAGACTTTAGACCCTTTGGAATTCCTCTTAAATATTGTGTGTGTGAGATAAGAATATATTCAAATAAATTACCGTGTTCTAGTTTAACCCTTTCCCCAAGACGTCACCCAAAATCGGATTTCCACAGAAGCTTCCACAGAATTGCTTTTTTTCAACCCTTAAATTGATTATTCTGGTTTGGACTTTTGGATCTTATGTTTCTAAACAGGACCCCCAACTAAAATTCTTTGAGGCTATACCAAAGTCACTCCCCGCTACCTACCCCTTTCTTATTGTATGATACAAATTTCTAGATGATTCTTCCCCTCATTTGTGGCTCTTTTCATAATCACGAAGATGAATACATAGAAGAAGCTTGGAGCCGATCTTCAACACCAAAAAAATCAAGAAATAACAAGAATCCATATGCAGATTGTGGGCTTGACAAGTATTCTGCACTTTTAGCCGATCTCGACTACAAAAGGCAGAAGATTTACACACAAAAGGGGTCAGAGGAGATCTCTATAGTTCGCTTTGTATACTCAAACTCCAACCACTTCAGACCGATTGTTGTTAAGGTGAGAGATAATAAGCACCACAAAACCAACATTGGCTTCCATAAAAAAAAGCCTGTCAAACATAGGTCAAAAGCTTCAGATAAGATTGAAGCCCAGCTACATCAAAAGAGACAAAAAAGTGTCAGCTCTGCATGTAATAATGCGAAGTTAGATAATTGGAGGGGTCCATCCTATTATTTTCTGGTGATTCTAATCTTGATATTGTTTTCCTTGGCTGTGTTTGGACGTTCTTTTTCCATATTATGTGTATCTCTTGGTTGGTACTTAGTTCCTGGCATAGAAGGGGGGAGTGCAAATTTGAAAACGAGGAATAACAAGAAAATATAATCATAGTGCTTTTCTTTCTTTCCTTGTTTGATTTTCTGTTCAAGTTATGGTGACTGTTAAAAAAGGATAAAGATATGTGTACTCATTTTGGTACACATATTTCATACTCAATACTGTAATTGTTTATACTTTAGTGTTGTGGGTCTCCTTAGGGTAGCAAGTACAAGCCTTTATGGTCTTGTTTTAATAAGTGAGTATGAAAAATAGATAAAAAAGTGTGTATGTATAGTGATGTTCGATGAAAAATGTTTCTCCCTTTTCTTATCCGGCGCATATATTGAGTTAGAAATTAGACCATATGTTTTTTGTGGCATTGGATTGTGTCGTTTTGTGAGAATTTTGCCATAGTGATCTATATAACTAAAAGAGGATCTACATATTCTCCATCAATTCTTTACTAAGTAATGAGTTTAATTTCAAACAAAATGATATAAGATTAGGGGGAAAATGGTTATCAGTAGTACAGTGAGATTATATCCTCTCTACCAATAAATAAATAAAAATTAAATTCCTCCCACTTCTGTTACCAATAAATCCTAACATGTAAAAAAAAGAAAAATAATTAACGACCTAAATGAAAACTGCACCGTTGGGAACAAACAAGAATATGTTGGATATTATGAATGCAAATACAGAAATGGAACTCTTTATATATCTCAAAAATGGCAACTTCAATACAACAATGTAATTTCTGAATAGTCACTATAAAACTTCAAGGCGTGATGTCACTTTCCTAAATACAGTATTTGCCCCACACGAAGAATTTCGGTATACAAACGGGAATCAGCAAATCCGTACTCAAGATACAATGAAGCAATTGCACTGTCTGCAACTTGTATATTTGAAGACAGCCCTTGAATGTAGCAGCGAAGAACAGTCAATCAAGTTCTTATTCTGTTTATGTGCACAAAACAGAATAAGAGAATTTGTATCTCCTGAAAATTATAAGAGAGTAATAGCAGGGTCTGGAAATCTGAAACTGGTTTTTGTTATCAATGTAATTCCGTTTTTAGGCAGCCTTTATTTATAGATAATGAAAGGCTTTGTCTTCAAGAGTCATGACTGTTGAATTAAGTCAGTTCCGAACAGGTATGACTATTAATTACCAACAGTCTTAAGTCCTTTCAGAACAGGTATAATAATACCGAATCGGTTTTGCACGGGTCAACCAAAAAGTGACCGCGCCCGAGCTACCGCGATTCGACCCGGACGAATCCCGGCAACCCGCTACCACAGTGGACACGCAGCATGCGAAGTGCAAAGTGCGCCACTAGCGCCTCTACAGCCCACTGCCCCATACCCGCACGCGCGCGCGCGAGCGCGTGTGCGTGTGCGTACGGTGCTTCACACCGTATTGAGGTCTCTTGAATAGCCTCTTAATTGCTAGATGAATTAACTCTTCATCTTCCATTTGTACTTATTAAGTGTACAAATTCTTAATATTTTTCCAATGTGGGACTCAAAGGTTGCCCACCCCTTTTATAGCTTAGTGGTGACACTTAGCTTTGTACATTTTCCAATGTGGGACACTATCCCCTTTTATATTTGGGTTAGCTTCCCACCTCTTCCTCACACTTCCAATGTGGGACAAGCTCTTAAGGCTTTTACACCCAAAAAACTCTTACTCTCTTATTTTAAAAATCTCCAACATTCCTCCACCATTTTCAAAATAAGTTTTGTAAATCTTTGATTTTCTGTAAGACTGTGTATAAGCATTGGTGTCTCACGACTTAAACCAATACCCTGTGAAGGTTCGTCAAGGTTAACCATGAAAGTATAGTAGACTTGTCTTTGAACTATCAATCTATATTGATTATCCGGATTTGTCTTCACACACAAATCTTTTAGTCACTGATTATCCATATAAGCCGACACATGAATTAGGCCTTGTGTCTGTACCTTGATTTCATGAGTGCTTTAGAGTCAAGCCCAATCCTCATAGGAAGCGGCACCACTTCCACACTCATATAGGTAGATTATCATAGGTGTCCATGTAACTTAAAACACCATAAATCTATTAAGGTTAAACCCATCCTCTTTCATTATTCATTACATGTTCTAAGCACTTATCCTTGGGATGTTAAATTTCATAGTGCTTACCATCACGTCGTATGATGTACTTTAATCATTGAACTTGAGACTTGAATATATCAAGTTTCAAGTTGAGTTTCCATCAAGAGTGATTATTATTAATGAGCTTTAGTCCCATCCCTATTGATGTCTTAGACACCAGTCCTCTTGCAAGACCTTTTGTAAAAGGATCAACTAAATTTTGACTTGATTTTACATAATCCACTGTGATTACACTATCTGTAATCATTTGTATGACATAACTATGTCTCAGGCCAATATGTCTAGATTTTCCATTGTACACTTTACTATAAGCTCTGGAAAGTGTAGACTCACTATCACAATGTATAGATATTGGAGGCATTGGTTTTGGCCAAACTGGAATTTCAATCAATGAATTTCTTAACCATTCTGTCTCTTTACTAGTTGTAGCTAATGCTACAAACTCAGCTGCCATAGTAGAGTCAGCTATACAAGTTTGTTTCTTTGATCCCCAAGAAACAGCTCCTCCACCAAGAGTGAAAATCCATCCACTTGTTGAGGAATGATCCTCCCGCTCAGTTATCCAACTAGCATCAGAAAACCCTTCTAATACTGAAGGATATCCACTATAGTATATACCATAGTCCATAGTTCCTTTCAAATATTTTAATATTCTATTGACAGCATGCCAATGCAATGAACTTGGATTACTAGTATATCTACTTAATTTACCAACAGCATAAGCAATATCAGGTCGAGTACATGTCATGGCATACATTAAACTACCAATTACTCGTGCATATTCCAATTGTGAAATAGCTCTACCATTATTAGGGATCATCTTTAGCTGTGGTTCAAAAGGTGTACTAACAGGTGTGCAATCAAACTGATTAAATTTCTTTAAAATTTTCTCAACATAATGAGATTGAGTGAGAATTATATTTTTATCTTTCCTTGTTATTCTCATTCCTAATATGACATCAGCTACACCCATATCTTTCATATCAAATTTAGAAGATTTAAAACCATAAGAAATAATAACTTTATCAAATTTTTCATGCCATTGTTTAAGTGCTTGTTTTAGGCCATATAAGGACTTAATAAGTTTACATACTTTGTTTTCTTGTCCAGGCATAACAAACCCTTCAGGTTGTTCCATGTAAATTTCTTCTTCTAAGTCACCATTTAAAAAGGCAGTTTTCACATCCATTTGATGAATCTCAAAATTATATATAGATGCTAATGCAATTAAAATTCTAATAGTGGCGGTTCTAGCAACAGGTGCATAGCTATCAAAATAATCAATTCCTTCTTTTTGTGTAAAACCTTTAGCAACCAATCTAGCCTTGAATTTATCAATTGTTCCATCTATTTTCATTTTCTTTTTAAAAATCCATCTACACTTAATGGGTTTAGATCCTGGAGGTAAGTCTACTAATTTCCAAGTTTTATTTCCCAAAATTGAATCCATTTCATCATTTATAGCTTCTTTCCAAAATGATGAATCTACAGACTTAATTGCCTCACTATAAGTTTGTGGGTCTGTTTCAACGCTAAGAGTCAAAGCATATTGATTACAAGATGTGTTTCTAGTTCCTTCAACAAGATAGACTACAAAGTCGGGACCAAAGCTTTTTTCTTTCCTAGGTCTTTTACTTTTTCTAATCTCTTCTTGTTCTACTAGTGGAGTTTCAGGTAACTGTGAAGGAGTGCTTACTTCTTTTTCATTATTAATTCTAGGAATAGAAGAAAACCTTTGTTCATAAAAAATTGCATCTCTCGATTCAATTATTGTATTTACCTCAACAAAATCATTAGGTTCACTAACCAAAAATCTATAGGCTTTACTATGTTGTGCATAACCTATGAAAATACACTCAACACCTTTGCTTCCTAATTTCTTTCTCTTAGTTTCAGGTAGTCTTACAATAGTTCTACAACCCCAAACTTTAAGATAACCTAAATTAGGTTTTCTATTCTTCCATAATTCGTAAGGAGTTTTCTTATTATCTTTAACAGGTATTCTATTCAGAATATGACATGCAGTTAAAAGTGCTTCTCCCCAAAACCCTTTACTTAAACCAGAATAAGAAAGCATAGCATTAACCATTTCAGTTAGTGTCCTATTTTTTCTTTCTGCTACTCCATTTTGTTGTGGTGTATAAGGTGCAGTAACTTCATGTATAATTCCCATATCTTCACAAAATTGAGGAAAGTGATATTCACCACCTCTATCAGATCTAAGACATTTTATTTTAGAATCACATTGATTTTCAACTTCATTTTTATATGTCTTAAATCTATTAAGCACATCATCCTTAGAGTTTAAAAGATATACGTAACAATATTTTGAAAAGTCATCAATAAATGTAGCAAAATATTTACTACCACCTCTAGTAGGCGTTCCATGCAAATCACAAACATCATTATGTACTAATTGCAACAAAGATGTAGTTTTTTCTATTTTAGGAAAAGGCAATCTTGTTATTTTTGTTTGCATGCATATTTTACACTTTTCATTCATATCATTTGCATATTTAGGAATTAAATTTAAATTAACCATGAAATGCATTTTCTTTGTATTAACATGTCCTAAACGACTATGCCATAATGAAAGACAATCAACGATATAAGCAGAAGAATCCTTTTCATTGATATTGAGCTTAAAAATGCCCTCATACAAATATCCTTTGCCTACAAAGGTACCATTCTTAGTCAGAATAAATTTGTCTGACTCAAATACAAGCTTAAAGCCAAATTTGTTAAGAAGACTTCCAGAAACTAAATTTTTCCTAACATCAGGAACATGAAAAACATTTGTGAGGCTAAGGATTTTCCCGGAAGTGAATTCGAGATCCACTGTCCCTTTGCCTTTAACCGCAGCTGTAGATGAATTTCCCATATAGAGAACATCTCCTTCCACTGTTTCATAGGCAGAGAACAAGTTCTTGTCCTTACAAACATGCTTTGTGGCACCAGAATCAACCCACCAAGAGTTGTCTTCTCCAAGCATATTAGCCTCGGATATCATAGCAGCAAATTTTTGCTTTGTGTCTGATGTCCCTCCTTTTTCCTTTAGTTTCTTGAACTCACGACAATCCTTCTTGAAGTGACCTGGTTTGTTGCAATGAAAACAATTTCCTTTCTTCTTTTTGTTTGCTTTAGAATTATTTGAAAAATTCTTCCGCTTGTTATTTTTTCCATGATTGCCATATTTTTGCTCCTTTCCTTCCTCCACCACATGGACCTTAGAAACAGAATTTTCTTGTTCCTCTTTACCATCTAGAATTCGAGACTCTTGTTCAATTCTTAAATGAGTCTCTAATTCTTCAAGTGAAAGATCCTCATTTTTGTGTTTGAGTTCTTTCTTATAGTCTTTCCAAGAAGGAGGAAGTTTTTTAATTATGGCAGCAACAATTACATTATCATCCATATTTAATTTTTTCAGTTTGCAATGATTTATGATGCGTTGGATGTCATGAAATTGTTCTAGCACAAGCCTATTATCATGCATTTTAAAGCTTAGAAACTGACCGATAAGGAACTTCTTACTTGTAGCGTCTTCCGTTAGATATTTGGTCTCCAATGTTTCCCATAAAGTTTTTGCTGTCCCAACATTTTGGTACAAGTCGAACAAATTATCAGCAAGTGCATTGAGAATGTGACCACGACACAAATAATCATCGGTCTCCCATTTTGTGCGTTGCCTAGTCTGTTCCACGGTTTCATCTTCATCTTCATTTGGTTTCGGTTGTGACAAGACATATACAATCTTCAATGTTGTTAGAAGAAAATGAACCTTTTTCTGCCAACGCAGAAAATTACCACCATCAAAACGGTCCAACTTAACAAAGCTTTCTGTTATTTGTCGAAGTGATTTGGAAGAGTCGGCCATTTCCAAAAATACTGTATTTAGATTGTTGGATATTATGAATGCAAATATAGAAATGGAACTCTTTATATATCTCAAAAATGTCAACTTCAATACAACAATGTGATTTCTGAATAGTCACTATAAAACTTCAAGGCGTGATGTCACTTTCCTAAATACAGTATTTGCCCCACACGAAGAATTTCGGTATACAAACGGGAATCAACAAATCCGTACTCAAGATACAATGAAGCAATTGCACTGTCTGCAACTTGTATATTTGAAGACAGCCCTTGGATGTAGCAGCGAAGAACAGTCAATCAAGTTCTTATTCTGTTTATGTGCACAAAACAGAATAAGAGAATTTGTATCTCCTGAAAATTGTAAGAGAGTAATAGCAGGGTCTGGAAATCTGAAACTGATTTTTGTTATCAATGTAATTCCGTTTTTAGGCAGCCTTTATTTATAGATAATGAAAGGCTTTGTCTTTAAGAGTCATGACTGTTGAATTAAGTCAGTTCCGAACAGATATGACTATTAATTACCAACAGTCTTAAGTCCTTTCAGAACAGGTATAATAATACCGAATCGGTTTTGCACGGGTCAACCAAAAAGTGACCGCGCCCGAGCTACCGCGATTCGACCCGGACGAATCCCGGCAACCCGCTACCACAGCGGACACGCGGCATGCGAAGTGCAAAGTGCGCCACTAGAGCCTCTACAGCCCACTGTCCCATACCCGCACGCGCGCGCGCGCGAGCGTGTGCGTGTGCGTACGGTGCTTCGCACCGTATTGAGGTCTCTTGAATAGCCTCTTAATTGCTAGATGAATTAACTCTTCATCTTCCATTTGTACTTATTAAGTGTACAAATTCTTAACATTTTTCCAATGTGGGACTCAAAGGTTGCCCACCCCTTTTATAGCTTAGTGGTGACACTTAGCTTTGTACATTTTCCAATGTGGGACACTATCCCCTTTTATATTTGGGTTAACTTCCCACCTCTTCCTCACACTTCCAATGTGGGACAAGCTCTTAAGGCTTTTACACCCAAAAAACTCTTACTCTCTTATTTTAAAAATCTCCAACAGAATAACGGTAAAGGTATACATTGAATTCTAGAGCCATGTCAAGTTACTCTTAATATTGATGCTTGTATCTCCGACTACTTCGAGATGTTGGCCGCCGATGAAGTCTCAATCTACGATCACACTGGAGTCGCGATAGCATATAGTTGATTTTATTTTATTTTAGTTTGACAGCTGTAATGTAAGAAATTTTTGATGGAGCTATTTAAGTGTAAATGGTTTGAAAAAACTCAAAAGGAAACAAAAGCTTTTTGTGGGTTCCTTGTGTCTTTTTCAACATTCTCGTAACCGCTTCCCCCGATTCCCACATCGGAGTCAAGTGAAAAATTGGTGCAGATCTACACATGTTTCTCAAGGGCAAGAATTTTGGACATTTGAATTTTTAAGCGTGTTAGATGCATAGGTGTTAAATCGCGAGTCGTATCGTGAATTGTTTATTCTCCAAAACGCAACCTGTCGTTTATCCCGTATCGTGAATCATTTACCTCCCGAATCGCAACATTAAATTTTTAAGTGTGTTAAATTTTTAAGAGTATACTTTACGAAAATAAGAGCATTCAACACTTGTTGCTCCAAACAATTTCTTTTTTTGGAATGCACATGATCAAATGTGCTCCAATTTCTCTCACAACCTGTCGCACTACATGTGAGAATACGAACTCGTATAGCAATCTTTTGACGCTCCGGTACATCTTCAGCAAAACTTTCCCACCAATTGGCTATATTAACAAAAGAATATTAAAAATTCGGTGACACATAAATTCATTAAAATAAAAACATCAGCAACATATAAATTTATTAACATAAAAAAATAATAATATATAAACTCACGGGATTGTTTTTTATCTCTCGTTAGAGTTTTTGAACTTCTACTGAACAAAACAATCTCGCACACGTTTTAAATTTATCCATTTGATCTTGTACGGTGATAATTGTATCGGTGTCCGAACAAATCATTTATATAGTGTCATACAAACCACGCTTCATTTCTCTATCGGCCTTAAAGTTATTACTGAAGTGGAATCTTCAAATATAAACAAAAAATATATTTTAGTCCTTTATATAATAAAAATTAAAATATAGTGAAATTTTCATGTAAAGAATTTAATATAAATAATGTTACCTTGGGTTCAAATAGTATCCCGCGGCATGAAGTGACCTTTGAAGTTGAAGATCCTACCTCGTATAAATTATTTTCCAAATTTTCATATATCTCCTCTCTACATGATTAAAGTTAATCGCAATTTGCTCATTCGTCTGATCCATAGCTTCATATACGTAACCCATTGCCAATTTTGCATCTCCATCAACAAGCCTCAAAACTTTGTAAAGTGGATGTACACTTTTCAAACAATATTTAATTGTTTTTCAGAAATTTGTGTCACCCAAAATGATACCCTTCACTTTCTTCGCTTCCACATTATTGGCAAAAGTTCCATTCATCCAATCGACTGACGTAAACATACGCCTCAATGCCCCTTTATGTTCCCCAAAACTTTTCAATTTGAGAAAGGAAGTGGAAAATCTTGTTGCTCCCGCTTTAGTAAGTTCCCTCTTATTTGAAAATATTCTAAACAAATCAAGCATCCATGTATGCCTATAAATACACACGGTAACTTCTCATACCTTTGTAATTGCGCTTTGAAATATAGGCAAGTTACCAATATCGGTAAGCATCAAATCAATCAAGTGGGCAGTACATGGGTTCCAAAGTAAATTCTTTCTTTTCTCTTCTAATAACCTCCTCGCAGCTACATACGCCGATGCACTCTCCGTCACGACTTACATAACATTTTCTTCACCAATCTCCTCCACCATACTATCAAACAACTCAAACAATCTCACTGCATCCTTGATGATCGAGGAGGTGTTCACGGATTTAAGAAAAATCGTCCCGTTCAGGCTATTCACGAAAAAGTTAGTGAGCGATCTTGATTTTCTATCGCTGCACCCATCCGACATTAAAGTGCACCCCGATTTTTTCCATTCCTTTTTATACCCTCTCGAACAAGCTATGCGCACTTTCCACTTCCTTTTTCAAATACATGACCCTAGCTTCATGATAGGTAAGGGGCTTCAATCCCTTGCCACAGTCTCCAACCGACACCAACATTTTTTTTTTAAAAGTGGACATTTTACAAGATTGAATGATAGAATATTCTTATAGAAAAACCTCAATATATCCTTACACACACGACTCCCTATCCTTTGGCATTTGATTAATGGTTTGTTTTTTATTCTTTCCCCCACCCCCTAATAACAAACCTATCCATTCCCACTTTTTCCTTCCCCGTCGAACCCTCATCATCATCGTTCCCCCCTTGAACGCATTCATCTTCAACACTTTCTTGACTTTGATTGCTACCAACCGTGCAAGTAGAATTTTGACACAAATACTCTTGAAAAAAATATTTTAACTTCCTCAAAACATTATTCATACATAGTAGTATCGCTATGAGTCCCGAAAAAATGTTGTTTCATTCGGAAAACTCCTCCCCATTTTATTACTCCACAATAATTACATCTTAATTGCATTCTATTATTCTTATTCACCTTGGTGCAATGAGCCCAAGTTGGATCGATTTCCTTCTTACCCTTTGACTTTACCATCTTGATTTTCAAAGATCAAACAACCTACAATTCAATATCAATTTATTTAATAAACAACTCAAATAATAACAAAAAAATTTAATCAAATGCATATGGTTTAAGAAAATACAGCAAAAAGACCAACAAAAAAACAACAAAATAACAGGAAGAAAAGAATTTCAAAAAAAGAAAACAGCAAAATAACTTTAAAAAAAACAGCAAATGAAAAAACAAAAAAATTAAAACAGCAAAAATAACTTATGTTATCCTAACTAAAAAAAATAAACATATGCTTTTATAACAGCAAAATAACTAAAAAAAATAGCAAATGAAAAAACAGTTAAAATAACTAAAAAAATATAACAAAAAAAAAATAACCTATGTTATCCTAAATAAAAAATAAACACATGGTTTTATTATAACAACAAAATAACTCAAAAAACATAACTTCGATCAAGCAAAATAACTAAAACATATAGTACTATAACTAAAAAACTACAAAACGTATGGTTTTATAACATAGAAACAAAAACTATGGTTTTATAACCTAAAAAAAAAAAGCAAAAGAAAACAATAAAACATCAAAACGCCCATCGATTTGCAAAATAAGACAGAAACATGAAAGAAAACATATTATTAGGGTTGAAATGGCCTTCGATTTGCAAGAGTAAGGTTGATTTGCTACGATTAGGGTTGGTTTGCTTTGATTAGGGTTGGTTGGCTATGGTTTGTATGGGTTGGTTCGATTAAGAATGGGTTACAGAGGTTTTTTTTTTATTTTGGGTTAAAACTGAGTTACGATTAAGGTAAAAAAAACATTCTTAAATCGTTTTGCCTCCGATTCCCAATTTGAGTTGGAATCGGACGATTTTATACCGATTTAAGCGATTCTCTAAACATTTACGATTCTTTACCTGATTCGAATCGTTTTGCCTCTGAATCGAATCGAATTGTACGATTCAACTCGTGAATTGCACAATTTTGACAACTATGGTTAGATGAAGAAATTTATTGGTTCGTCATCCGATCGATCCGGTCTGTGCTCAAGTCCTAAGCTTGGGTTCACAGGTATTTATTTTATTTGACAAAAAATTAGTTATTTTTTAATTCAAACTTTCTGAAAGAAAATTTGATATAAATACGGTTTAATTACAATAATTAATGATCAAGTCTTAATCTATTTAACGACTAATTTCTTTTTTGACTCTCCACGCTTCTTCTTTCAACGTTCAGATTTTTTCTTAAATAAGGATTTTTAGCCATTGTTTTAAAACACACACACTAATTTCTTTTTCTCTCGCTAAATTATTTGTTCCCCCAAATATATATTATAATATTTAGGGATGAAGTATGAATGAGTGATTATTACCAGTTTTCCACTGTGCTAAGACAATTTGAGAACATCAGTTATTATGGCGGTTGTTTTATTCTAGGGGTGATAGGCATTACAAGAACTATAGCTTAATTTTGGACAAAGCCACGAAAAACGTTAAAGAGAGTGACCTAGTTCGGGGCTCAGCCACGTTATTTTATACTGTTGGATTTTTCATTAGGTAATTTCATTCTTTTTTCTTATTTCCGCTAGAATAATTTTAAGGTGTCTTATTCTTCTATGGATAACGAAAATACCTCTACGAATCTTTAAAAAAAAATTAAATTCGAGGGTCTGCATTTTAAATAATGGAGACAAATAAATGTTGTTTTACCTTACTCGTAAGAAAATAATATATGTTGTTCAATTGGACAAGCATGTTGTGTCTGACCCCCTCCTATTGACGAAAGTAAGGTCATACATACTTGGGATGAAAATTATTTTCATGACAAAAAATATTTTGAAAGGCCTTAATGATGATCTTTAGGATTACTATGACAATTGTAAAACTGTCAAAGAAGTTCAGGAGGCTTTATTGAAAAAAATATTATATCGAAGAGGGGTGTCCTAAAAAATATGCAGTCAGCCATTATTTGGAGTTTCAAATGCCGGATGACAAATCTGCAGTTGTTCAAACTCATGATTAACAAAAAACTACAAACGAAATTATTTCTAATGGTATGGAGTTATTCAATTAATAGTAGTACATATCGATTTCTTATTAAAAAATCAAAGATTCCTAATATACACGTAAACTTTATTACTGAATCTAGAAATGCATATTTCTTCAAAGATATATTCCCTCATAATAAAGTGGTTGATTTAAGCTCTTCTAAAAGAACTTATGACATAAAATCTACTAGTTATCAAGATAATATAGATACTAAATCTATTGAAAAAGACGATGACTTCAAACCTAGACTCAGTAAAACTATAAGACCATGTATTTTTTAGCATTTTTTAAATTTACACGTGTGCACATAATTTAATTAAATTGAGAAATAAAGTGAATTAAATAAATAATAATTAGATAATAAAAAGGATTAATATTTATGTGAAATTATATTTACTTATGTGATAAGTAAATGAAAATATTTTTAGTTACATTACATCCTAAGTGAGTAAAAACTGACATTTAACGATATCTTATTTGGGACGCGCGGATAGGGCCGTGTTTCGAATGAGATGGAAAATTAATAGTAGGTAACTCATATGGTCATTTCGAGTGCACCAAAGATCGATAATGGGATGAGATAGTCAGAATTAGGTACCCTGGGGTTCTAATTGGTTTTCGGGGATTTTTAAGCTAAATGGGACACATAAAAGGGTGTTCGTTCATTTTACACATTCGACCAAACTTAATTTCTAGATTAATGATGTTTAGGGTTATATTTAGGGAAGATGGATGGTGTGGAAAACCATTCCACCATCCAAGAAACCTAGATTTTGAGAAATGAGAGAAAATATAAGGAAAAACTAAGAGAGAGGAGAGAAACAAACCATGAAGGGAATCGAGTCATTCCAGCCATACGATTCTTACGTAAAGAAGAACCAAACAAGAAGAACTATGAATCTCTACGATTAAAAATGCAAGTGTTTATCTTGATCTAATCGTGCAAGTAGTTTCAATCATTCATGTATAAATTTGGTTTAGTAACACAAGTTTTTGTGTGGGATTAACATGTAAAATGAGAATTTTGGGAATGAATTCACTGAGAAAGAATTTGAATGTAGTTACATCTTAAATCTAATATGATTAGTGATGTAAATATATGTTCTTGGATGATTAAAATGAGAGTTTATGACATCTTGAATAGGGGTTGAGATATTGAATAATTCTTGACGAACAATTGATAATCCCATAAATCTAATTGTTTTTCGATTGTTTTGGACGTAGATGAATGTGTAATTACGTCTAGGATTGATAGGAAATTCATGTTTTGGGTTTGGGACTCATATGGTTGAAGAGAAGATGATGAAACTCATTAAAAATGGGTTTTCTGTCCAGATGAGGCAAACCTTCACTGGGTAAAGAGCGAACTTGTTCGCCCAACGAACCGGTTTGGACAGTCAGGTGAACTGGCTCGCCCTTCCTAGCTACCTCCCCTCTTTGTTGTGTGGTTGTTTTGTGGCTGTTGAGGGTTCAACTTGGTTTATAGAGTCCGATAGGTGACATATGACTCTTGGAAATATATAGGTCATATTAGAAACTACCTTGGATTAGACAGGAATTAAATTCGGGTAAGAAATCATGGGTGTAATAGGGTGAATAACACTCGGATTATGATTATAAAATCGGGCTAGGATTTCGGGTAGAGTTAGGCTACGGGATTGAGTAAAATAGCATGGTGGATAGATTTGTGAAATTAAAGAATTTAAAATAAATAAGAGAATACTTGATAAGTCAGGAGTCAGGGTAGACTCGAGATTGGTGGACTAGTGCTATGAGATGTATATGCACGATTAACCGGTGATACATACAACTATATATATATATATATATATATATATATATATATATATATATATATATATATATATATATATATATATATATATATATATATATATATATATATATATATATATATATATATATTGGCAAATTTCCCATGCCAAAAGGCACGACCAAAATTTCCAAAGTACGTAATCGAAAAACGACAAAAAATTTCAAAGTACATAATCCACATGAAATTTTCCGAGAGAGAAACTAAAGAAACGAGGGAAGTGAAGATAGCATAAATTTTAACTCTTCTGCTTAATAGGAAGACCTAGATGGCTAGAAAAGAAATTAAGTCGTATTTATTAAAATAATTAACTAAATAAAATCATCCTAACAAAAATTATGAGAATACACAAAGTTAAAAATTACTCACAAAATGGGTATACCTGGGTTTGATTGTTAGGAAACTCCTTTAGTCATTGAAAATCTAAACCCAAACCCCATTGTGAAACTTGGTTATAAATTAAAGGGAGATGGGTATACCTGGTTTTAAACCAAGACATGTAATTTAAAAACAACCAATTAGTGTTTCCTGAACAACAAAAATCAAAGAAATAAACATACCAACCCAAATATAGACTCTTAAGCTTTAAAGGTCATCACTCAGTCTGATTAATCAAAAGAATCATTGTCTTATTCATACTAGCACACGAATCTAACTATCATCACCTAAATTCAAAAGCATATACCATCAATATAAAAAAAACACTAAAACCAAATCTTTTATCTTAAAAAATAAAACAAGGCAAAAATATATACCATTACAACTATTAGACCAAATCTTTTATCTCAGGTTCACTATGTCTTATTTTATAAATGTGTATATCGCAAGAGTCCTGCTCTGGCCCTTGGACTAACTGCAGCAGTGGCTCTTATGGTTGGACACATTATTATAAATGTTGTGACTAGTTGTATTTATTGGAGAAGAGGCCATCATCAATTAAACTCTAATTGGGCATTTGCTCTGATTTACTTTATGTCTCCTGGTTCACATTATTTTAGCATTCCTTCTCTTTCTAACCGGGGCAACATTAAATAATCTGCACAGTGAAAGTAGCCTCTACTTCAGCTACTACTATTTCTATGTTACAAAAGCCAAAGTCTTTGTGGGGGCTTCTTTTTATCCCTCACATTCGCCTATCTCAAAATCTTATATTTTCTCTCCTAACTACACAAAAACTGCTAATCTGGCATGCTTGGACAAAGAGAATCTGACACGATTTAGAACCGTGTCAGATTCTAGCACGGTTTATGAAAGGATGTTACTTAAGTCGTTTAATTCAAGATTAAACTATCTAAGTAACTCCGAACTGTTTTTTGGGGAAACTCTTTTCTTTAAATCAAACAGATTAACCACAAGATGTGTTTCGTAAAAATATGTATGAGATGTGTTCAATATTATGTAACTAGTTTTGAAAAACAAAACTAAAACAATTTAAATCAGCACACCAATAAGAATGAGATGAGGAGATGTAGAAAGATTAAGTATACACAGTTTTTAACGTGGTAAAACCTCACCCAACTGAGAAAACATCCACGGTGACTTCTAAGTCACAAACCAAAAATCCACTCAAACAAAATATACAAGTTATAGGCTATTTAACACACATACAAACAAAACAGACCTATACAAGTTTAGAATATGTACCCACTGGTTGATTCTAACTTCTTTGCAGTTCTGATGTTGATGTGGCTTTCTTAGCTTGCTAACTTCTCCACACTTTGTTCTAGCTTTACGTCAACTTTTGAAGTTTCATGATCTTAAAGCCAACACTTCTTGTATTGTAGTGTGACAAGTGTTTGTGACAGTGTTCTAAAACATGCATGCACACATGCACATTTATTTATACAAACAAGTCCTATCAAATTACAAAACAGATCTAAATGATAAGGTTTTCAGTTTATCTCTTCTTCACAGACTTTTTTTATCTTTCAAATTAAACCAGAATCCAAGTTTACCTTGCTCGAAAAACTGCCAAGGTCTTAAACAATTTTAAAGGGTTTTGAAAACGTTTTTGAAATTGTAAACCACCGATTGTGATTCCAACTAGATCAGAAGTCTTGTTTCATAAGAACTAGAAACAGAAAAGAATTTGTTGATTCTTGAGCTGTGAAAAACATTTACAGAAGAAAATAATCAACAAATACGATTTATCAAGAGGAGAAACTAAATAATGCAGATCTAAGTGTAATATGACATAAAATAACAAGATCTATTCTTTCTATGAAAAAGAAATAGAGATTAAATCAAAATATCTAAGTTGGTTACATGATCTCAAAATCCGAGGATTCAACCCATGAACAAGCTTCAAACCATTACCAAAATAACTCTCAAACACCCAGGTTTGGTTTTGGATGTAAACTGAGTTTAGGGTTTGAAACGAAATTAGGGTTTGTTTTCTCTCTCTCTCTCTTTCTCTTTTCTCTCTCTTAGTTGGAAAAACTGGCAAAAAGTTTTTAAAATGTAGAGGTTCAACCTCCTTTTATACTAAGCAAGGAAGGTTCGTGAGAATCAGATTAAATCAATGGTTGAGATTTGGTCTTGTCCATTTAACTTTCATCCAATGGTTTAACATCAACGGTGGATTAAACGTACTTTGATTGGTCTACATGGGTTTCACAGGGATGGGGATAAGACGCATGCAGAACGTCGATTAACTATATCCAAGGGTTGAGATTGCAAATAGGTGCTGAGTTTATCAACAAACACAAATTAGGACGTTGTGACGATGACAGGTGTAAGGCTCAAATACAGCCAAAACGCGTATGCCAACTTAATTACAAACACACCCTGAAGTTTCAAGCGCTTTCGGATTCTACCCAACCAATCATTCAGGTAAGAAAAGATAAAATCAGTAATAACACAATGACCCCAAATGTTCAAAAACCCAACTTTTAATTTCTTAAAAATGATTTAAAAATTGTTTTAAAAATCCCAAAATTATTAAAAACTTATTTAAAAGGTAATTAACTCACAGACAAATAAATAATGCAATATATAATATGTATGCAGTCCTAGTGTATGTGATGGTTGAGAATTTACCTTTAAATAACACCAAGAGGAATCAATTGAGGCATCATGTGAAGAATCTGAGGTTCTATGGTATCTAGGGGATGGGACCCAAATTTTGTCACAATTTCCAAACTAGATGAGCACTTATATAATGTAGACTCAAGTAAGTCAAGAGTATCAGGTGTTTCAATCTCCCCCTTTGGAAATAGGAGACAAAATCTCCTTTGAGTCAACTAGGACTCGTAGGGATACAAAAAAAAATAAGAAAAACCTATTCCTATACAACATTATATCTACCCATAACTTAGAAAAAAAAATTACATAACTCAACTAATTACAAACCAATACCCTAATAACATCTGTTATAGACAACGGTACAGATTCCTGCAAATAAATTTAAGATCAAGCTTTTTAGAGTTATGCAAAAGAAAAAAAATGAACTCATAAGACTCAAATTTCTCCTCTATTTTGTCTCAAATGGACAAAGGGAAAAAATACTTAAGTCACACAAGTTTATTCAGCACAAACCATTCCTATCGATTTTCGCAAAGAATGAAATGTATTGTAATCTAAAGTCTTAGTAAACATATCAACGAGTTGCAAATCAGTAGGAAGATAATTAATTTCTAATTACTTAGTTTCAACTAATTCGTGTATGAAATGGTGTCTAATTTTTATATGTTTTGTTCGTGAGTGTTGAACTGGATTTTTAGAGATATTGATCACGCTTTGATGATCACAATAGACATGAAGTTTGTTTTCTTGAATGCCATAATCATTTAGCATTTGCTTAGTAATTGAGCACAACAACTACCAGCAACAATGTATTCAGATTCAGCTATAGATAATGAAGTGCAGTTTTGTTTTTTACTACTCCATCCTACCAAATTGTTACCAATATAGTAACACGCTCCTGATGTGCTTTTACTATCATCAGTACACCCTGCCCAGTCGGCATCAGTGTATCCTATTATAGTACTAGGAGTATCATTGGTGTACCAGAGTTATAAATTTAGTTTGCCTTTTATGTATTTAATGATTCTTTTTACACATACTAAGTGGCTCTCTTTAGGATTATTTTGATAACGGGCACACACGTAAACTGTGTACATAATATCAGGATGCGAGGCAGTAAGGTATAGTAAGGTTCCTATCATACTACGATATAGAGTAGGATCTATAGATTTTCCACTCTCATCTTTGGATAATTTGACCGTAGTACTCATGTGAGTTCTAGCTTCTTTGGCACTTTCAAGCCCGAATTTTTTAACAATCTCTAAAGCATATTTCGATTGCGAAATAAACAAACCTTCTGAATTCTGTTTGACTTGAAGACCCAGGAAAAATTATAACTCCCCCATAAGAGACATTTGAAATTCTTTATGCATAATTTCAGAAAAATAATTAACCTCTGAAGGGGAAGTTGATCTAAAAATGATATCGTCGACATATACTTGAGCTATAATAATATATTTGTTAAAATGTTTGACAAATAGAGTTTGATCATTTCCGCCTCTCTTAAAACCTTTATCTAAGAGAAAGTTGGAAAGATGCTCATACCAAGCTCTTGGTGCTTGTTTCAGACAATACAATGCCTTTGTAAGACCATAAACATGATTTGGATACTGAGGGTCAATAAACCCTTTGGGTTGTTCAACATAGGTCTCTTCAGTCAAGATTCCATTAAGAAAGGCAGACTTCACATCCATTTGGTATAGCCTAAAGTGCAAGTAACAGGCTATGGAAAAGAGAAGACGAATAGATTCTAAGCGAGTAATAGGAGAAAATGTCTCGTTAAAATCTATTCCTTTAATTTGAGAATATCCTTGAGCCAACAATCTAGCTTTGTTTCTAATGATTATTCCACTTTCATCAGTTTTATTTTTAAATAGTCAATGTGTGCCAATAACCTTTTTATGACCAGGCATAGGTATAAGATACCAAACATCATCAATGACAAATTGAAGAAGTTCTTCCTGTATGGAAGAAATCCATTGAGGGTCATTCAGTGCCTCATTTACATTCTTTGGTTCCACAAGGGAAATAAAACATGCATAATGAGCATAGTTTCTTAATTGAGATCTTGTACGTACAGGCTCACAAGGTTTATAAACAATGTTATCTATGGGATGTGTGACACCCCGCCTAATTAAATACTAGGCGATCACTCCTTTATTAAATTAAAATCAAGGTGAACAGTTGGCTCATTCTTAGCATCACTGTCATAAAAATTAACTTTTCCTATTTAAACACCCTAATTAATTAAGCTAAGTGTCAAAACCATTTTTAGACATTACTTTCCAAATTTTATTTTATAAACCAAGATTTAAATGTTTACAACAATTCAATATTAAAGAATCACACCACAATTATCCTGGAACGTATAATCCAAATGATTGAAACATTCAACGACTAAATCCCAACATTTAAAACTCAAAGTAAAATATCCAGACAGTAATAAATCCCAAGTGACAATACTAGAAATAACTGAATCACAATGTCCAATAAAACAACGAAATAATAGAATGGGCGACATATGCCCCAATAAATGAATATGCTAGGAGTGGAATCAAATAAATGAAGTTGTCTAAGAAAGAGGCCTGCAACTCCCACCAAAGCAGCAGCGCGTTCCTTCCAAAGGATCCTACGCAAGATGCCCTTGTGGCTGGGCACCTGTAATATATACATATATATACAAGAGAGAAAGAGAAATAGAAACGGGTCAGAGCCCGATAGTGTAAATGATTTAAAATTTGTTTAGCAAGTATTTAAAATGATGCAACAACATATTAGTGCGGCACTCTCTTGAGAAATTCTCACCTCTCTTCTAATGTGCACGCCTATCGCACTAACCTTCCCAATGGATTATCTTATCCTATATCGCACTAAACTTCACAATGGTTTAACTTATCTTAGGTTACTCGTAAGATTTAAAAACTGAACAATATAATTGTTTATAAGGAAGATTTCATTTATTAACAAAGCTCTCATTTTAACTTTATTTATTAACAAAGTTTCCCAGTGTCATGTTATGCTTTTTCAAAACAAGTATTTCCAATTTGAGTCATTATACATGTCTTACTTACCATATCATAGTAGGCAGTTCCAAATTTCAGAATTTCATATATATATATATATATATATATATATATATATATATATTCTAACAGCACCCCACATAAAAATTATGGTGCGGGCATACTCTGCTATACAATCCCCGTATTACTCGTACTAAGGGAAATACAAGTTTGGAATCACTCTCGAACTGTATTAACACATACACAAACAATATTGAGGCGAAGCATAGATTCTAAGTCTCTAAGAGGTCAGTACATACCCTCACGCCTCTTAGGACCGTCGGACCATCGATCAGATAGCCTGTACCAAGGATATCTATCTTCTAGGGTACGAGTCAATATCCCCCATAAAGGTCCTATCGAGATAAGACTGTCCCAGTGCGGTAACCTCAGGGATAGCAAGTAGTGCGGACATGATTTTCACACGTATATAATATATGCATAAACACAGTCATATAATTTTACTACTTTTATCATATCAATTTAGGTTCATCCCATAACCCATAATCACGACATTTATCCTTATTTTCCCATTTATTTGTTATCACGTATAACGGTTCGTCTCTAACTTTAATTTGAGGGATTATTCCAACTTATTACGTAACACTCATGGACTCTATCCTCCCAAGTGTAGAATTCAGTAGGTACTCATCTAATTCCCAACGTAACCATCTTAAGCGTCTCTCCCCTTAATACATAATTTCATCATCCCTTATATGTAATTATCCCAAAAATACAACTCTCGTCTTACATTAAAGGCCCCATAATTATTTATAAGTCCTACTGGTCTTCTTTGTCTCCCAAAACATTTTAATAAGGGTGTCCAAGGATTACTTCTCATTAAATTGAACTCAACTAATTTACAATGGGGAAATATTAGTCTGCCAGAAGGGGTCAATCGATCGATGGCAGGAGCTCGATCGATCGATGCGTCGATCGATCGACACTCCTAGTTCGATCGATCGATCAAACAGGTATGCGAATTCTGTAGATTAGCAGTTACGGGTTTCACAATCCAACCTCAATCAAACTCAGATTTTACACACCCAAGCTCCTTAAAATTCGTACCATAATCAGTATATTCCCATATTATTCATCTTTTACATAAACCATGCAATTTTTCCTCAATAATCCTGGATTAATAGGCCAAAACTTCATAAAAATCTCAAGAACCCTAAAATTTCTTTAACATGGTTCTAATCAATCTTTTCCATAATTTTCTTCTTCTAAAACATCATAATTTCGTGGTTTAATCCTCTACATGTTAAGGGGTTTCCAGATTATCATTTAAATCATTACTACATGCGGTTTCCTATCTCCAACTTTGGTTTTCTTCCATGAAACTCATCCTAATCATCCCTAGACTAACATGAGTGATGCATTAACGAAAATAAGCAAGATAAACACTTACCTAGGATTTTTAGAATTCTGATTTGCGGACGATTTTGGTGTGGTTCCGTTTCCCGTGGCGCGATCTACGCGTTGGTGGTGGTGGCGGTGAAATCGGGTGACCTTTTGGCATTGGATTGCTTGGAAAGCTTCCTCCTTCCATCTCCTATGGCCATTCTAAAGTTTGAGTTGTTTTAACCCTAGAAGGTAACCTTAGACATCTGATATAACCCTTGAAATTTCGTGGGTTTAATTACCCAAAAATGTAAAATGTCCAAAATGCCCTCCCGGGGTGCTAAATAGGCGTAAAAATGCCCCGAGACCCAAACTAAACCCCTGGGTATACTTTTCTGACTATCTCGACCCTTCCGGACACTATGGCACTCTCAAAATGACTATATGAGCAACTTATAAAATATTCACTTATATTAATCAATATTTAGTCCCGACGCGACACGGGCGCATCCCGACTCAAATTTCCAAAATTGTCATTTTATTCACTCTTGACATTTAATAGAACCTATATTATATATTACTTTTCTTATTAGTAATATTCAATAAATTTTCCATAATTACTAACTCTCATCATGTTAATAATTATAACATAATTAATTTCCGGATTTATATTAAATAAGTAATTCACATTAAATTTAATAAATCCCCAAATTAATATAGCATAAAAATACGGGGTATTACATACTTCCCCCCTAATAATGGAATTTCATCCCGAAATTCGAAATATAAGGCATACTTGGTAAGAATAAATCTGGGTATCTCTCGTGCATATCTGCCTCGCGCTCCCAAGTGGATTCGTCCACATTATGATGCTCCCACTGGACCCGTACAAGTGGAACTACCTTCGACCTCAATCTCCTCTCGCTATGGTCTAGGATAGCCACCGGTCTCTCCTCGTAAGAGCTGTCAGGCTGTAAGTCTATCTCATCTATCGCGATGTGAGTATGGGCCATATCATCCCGAAGATATCGTCTCGACGACGAGATGTGGAATACATCATGAATGCGATGTAAATGCTCTAGCAGTCCCAATCTATATGCTACCGGCCCAATCCTCTCGATAATGGGAAATGGTCCCACGTACTTCGAGGCCAATTTCCCTTTCTTCCCGAACCTCATCACTCCTTTCATAGGAGATACATGTAGTAATACTTGGTACCCCACATTAAACTCTCGGAAGAACCGTTTCGCATCAGCGTAGCTCTTCTGCCTGTCCTGGGCTACCCGAATGAGACTCCTGATCATCTCAATCCTTGCAGAGGTTTCCTGAATCATCTCTGGACCTAGTAACTTGTTGTCCCCCACCTCTAGCCAATAAGTTGGGGAACGACAAGGCCTGCCATACAAATCCTCGAATGGAGCCATGCCAATCTTGAACCGATAAGGGTTATTATAAGCGAACTCTACCAGTGGAAGATGTGGCTCCCAACCTCCTCCAAAATCAAGAACACACATGCGTATCATATCCTCCAACATCTGATTAGTACGCTATGTCTGTCCATCTATCTGTGGGTGATAAGATGAACTCAATCTCAACTCTGTACCCATAGCCTCCTGAAAGCTCTCCCAGAAACGCGACACGAAAATCTTGTCTCTATCTGACACAATATTCAGGGGCACCCCATGTAATCTGACAATCTCAGCAATGAACAACTGAGTATACTGACCCGTGGTATAGTCTGTCTGTACCAGCAGAAAATGAACCACCTTGGTCAAACGGTCTACAATCACCCAGATTGAGTCGTGGCCCCGCTGTGATGTAGGCAACCCTATAATAAAATCCATGTAAATACTCTCCCACTTCCACGCGGGTACTTCCAATGGCTGAAGCAACCCTGACGGTTTCTGATGGTCCACCTTTACCAGATGGCAGGTAGAACCTTGTACACGAACTCAGCGATGTCCTTCTTCATCCCACTCCACCAGTATTGTCGCCTCATATCCTGGTACATCATATCTCCTCCAGGATGTACCGCAAATCGGGATCCGTGAGACTGGGTCATCACTGCATGACGTAATTCTGATCCTTCTGGGACCACTAATCTCCTATTAAACCTCAAACCCCCATTAGAACTAACAGAATAGGACTCAGCACCCTCAGCTAAAAGTCGTACAATCTGCTCCTGGAAAAACGGGTCTGCGTTTTGTGCCAGTATCACCCTCGTAACAATCTCGGGGGTAACTATCATGAAAGATATGAAAGAACATGATACTACGTCTTGGTGACCCAACTCTTTCCACTTTGCTTTCCAGACGTCCGCTATATCGTCTATCGGTCTACAGCTCAACGCATCAGCAACTACGTTGGCCTTCCTCGGATGGTACTGTATGTCGAACTGATAGTCCTTCACAAACTCTAACCATCTGCGCTGATGCATATTCAGCTCTCGCTGAGTGAACATGTACTGCAGTGACTTGTGGTCTGTGAGCAAGTGAAATTTCTCCCCCAATAAATAGTGCCTCCATATCCTCAATGCAAAAACAACCGCTGCTAACTCCAGGTCGTGGGTGGGCTAATTCTTCTCATGCGGATTAAGCTTGCGGGAGGCATAAGCTATAGCCTTCTCCTCCTGTTGAAGTACTCCCCCAAGTCCCCGTAAAGAAGCATCGGTGTAAACCAGGTACTCCACACCCGGATTCAATAAAGCAAGAACCGGTGCTGAAGTAAGCTTGTCTTTCAGCTCGTCGAAAGCCAATTGGCAAGCATCATCCCAAACATATGGAACCCCTTTGCGAGTCAGGTTCGTCAATGGACCCACTATTTTGTAGAATCCCCGAATGAATCTCCTATAATATCTGGCTAATCCCAAGAAACTTTGCACTTCCATCGATGTCGTGGGCAGTCCCCACTCCCTCACTGCCTACACGTTACTCGGGTCAATTTCTATCCCCTGCTCAGAAACAACATGCCCCAAGAACTGTACTTCTCGCAACCAAAATCCGCACTTCTCGTACTTAGCATACAACTGATGCTCTCATAGATTTTGAAGAACCTACCTCAAATGCTCGGCATGATCCTCCTCGAAGTGTGAATATATCAAAATGTCATCTATGAAGACGATGATAAACTGGTCCAAGAACTCTCTGAACACTCAGTTCATTAAGTTCATGAACACGGCTGGATCATTTGAGAGGCCAAATGTCATCACCCTCAACTCATAGGACCCATACCTCGTCAAGAAGGTAGTCTTTGAAACATCCTGCTCCCTAATACGTAACTGATGGTACCCTTATCTCAGATCTATCTTCGAAAAGAAAGTCGCTCCCCTCAGCTGGTCGAACATATCATCGACTCGAGGCAACGGATATTTGTTCCATATCGTGACCATGTTCAACTCCCGGTAGTCCACACATAGCCTCAGTGAACCATCTCTCTTTTTCACAAACAAAATTGGAGCGCCCCAAGGTGAGGTACTCCTTCGAATGAATCCCTGACCTAACAGCTGCTCTATCTGGTCTCGTAACTCTCGCATCTCTGCCGGAGCCATACGGTGTGGAGCGCGCGCTATAGGTCGAGTATCTGGTAATAAATCTATGACAAAGTCTATCTCACGACTGGGGGGTAGGCCTGGTATCTCCTGAAATACATCGGAATACTCACAAATAACTGGGATCGAGTCTAAGGGAATCACAACCTCCTTAGAGGTATCCTCCTCTATGTAACACAAATGAGCGGTCGAGCCTCCCTCTGGGCAAGGTATCGCTACTACAAACATCTCTTGCCCCGGAATGGCAAAAATAATACTCCCACCAAAACAATCTATCATGGCCCTTTAAGCAGCGAGCCAATCCATACTGATAATAACGTCATGCTAATGCATATTTAAGACTAACATGTCTGCAGGTAATACAAAACTACCAGTATCTACCCCCACTCCCCGGCATATAAAGAAAATAAGCGATCCACTCCCCATTGGTGAGTCTACACACGTCACAGTGCTCTTGACTGTGGCTAACAACCCTAAGGCCTTCGTAAAATGCGTAGCTATAAAACAGTGCGTCGCCCCAGTATCAAATAAAACTCTACCCATAGTACCATGGATAGGAAACATACCCTCAATCACTGGTGGTACCTATGGAGATGCTGCCTGGTGGACGTTATAGACACGTCCATACTGTAACTGCCCCTGCTGCCAGAACGGCTAGTAGGGATGGTATCTGGGATGGTGCTGGGAGGGAGGCTGGAAAAAGTGGCCTTTGTGGCTCATTACTGGCACTCTGCTGCTGTGGGGACCTATCACCCTCTGGGCAATCCTGGCGCTTATGGCCATGCTTGTCTCACACAAAACATCGACCTCCGAAGTTACTCCCCCTCTCACCCTGCTGCTTTCAGTGTCGGCCTTGTTGGCCTTGCTGACTTGGTGCTTTATTCCTCTCTAGGCAATTCTGACACCTATGGTCTTTCCTGCCACATCGGAAACACTTCTCTCGAAACTGCTTCACTTCACCACATTATTGACTAGTCTCTCTTTTTCCCTGGTCTTGCTGGCCTTGAAGGGAGATTTGCAAAAAAACCATGTCAGGGTGAGGACAATCCCTCCACTTGTGACCCGGCTGTACACATTTATAGCAGAGTTCCGAAATTCTTCGCTGGTCGGATTGTAGTTTATCCCCAGTCTGATTCGGACAAGATTGACGTTTGTGACTGTCCATTCCACAGTTGAAACACCTCTTTGTGATTTCAGTTTGACCCCAACCTTGTTGGCCCTCACACTTTTGGCCCTTTACATAAATTGTGTTACTTCTGGAACTGACTCGGTCTTGAGTGGTTTTTCGTTGCAATTTCGGTGCCTTCACACAATTGTCAACTTTAGTCACATGCATTTGGTTAATCTCTCTAGATCTTTTGCCTCCTCTAAGCTGTATGCTGCGTTCGTGGTACTGTAAAACTGCAGTGGTAACTGCTTGTGCCACAATGCCCGCAAATTCGGCGATTGGTACCCTTTTCGGAGACACCTGAGGCGTGAGTTATCCTTGTTCATTAACTTTCCCAATGGTACTAGCTTGTTCTTCCTGACGGGCCATCTGAAAGTTTTAAAATTTCACCAGAATATGTTTAACATTCGTATCGACAAGTCGCAGAAGCACGAATTTCCAACGCATGAAGACGAATACAACATTCCTAATGTTAGGGCTCTATAGCAAAAAATGTTAAGCTGAAAGCGAAATAAGCCGTACAGATCCTAAGGACACTAGAACCTGATGCTCTGATACCACCTGTGACACCCCGCCTAATTAAATACCGGGCGATCACTCCTTTATTAAATTAAAATCAAGGTGAACAGTTGGCTCATTCTTAGCATCACTATCGTAAAAATTAAATTTTCCAATTTAAACACCCTAATTAATTAAGCTAAGTGTCAAAACCATTTTTAGACATTACTTTCCAAATTTTATTTTATAACCCAAGATTTAAATGTTTACAACAATTCAATATTAAAGAATCACACCACAATTATCCTGGAACATATAATCCAAATGATTGAAACATTCAACGACTAAATCCCAACATTTAAAACTCAAAGTAAAATATCCAGACAGTAATAAATCCCAAGTGACAATACTAGAAATAACTGAATCACAATGTCCAATAAAACAACGGAATAATGGAAAGGGCGGCACATGCCCCACTAAATGAATATGCTAGGAGTGGAATCAAATAAATGAAGTTGTCTAAGAAAGAGGCCTGCAAATCCCACCTAAGCTGCAGCGCGTTCCTTCCAAAGGATCCTACGCAAGACGCCCTTATGGCTGGGCACCTGTAATATATACATATATATACAAGAGAGAAAGAGAAATAGAAACGGGTCAGAGCCCGATTGTGTAAATGATTTAAAATTTGTTTAGCAAGTATTTAAAATGATGCAACAACATATTAGTGCGGCACTCTCTTGAGAAATTCTCACCTCTCTTCTAATGTGCACGCCTATCGCACTAACCTTCCCAATGGATTATCTTATCCTATATCGCACTAAACTTCCCAATGGTTTAACTTATCTTAGGTTACTCGTAAGATTTAAAAACTGAACACTATAATTGTTTAAAAGGAAGATTTCATTTATTAACAAAGCTCTCATTTTAACTTTATTTATTAATAAAGTTTCCCAGTGTCATGTTATGCTTTTTCAAAACAAGTATATCCAATTTGAGTCATTATACATATCTTACTTACCATATCATAGTAGGCAGTTTCAAATTTCAGAATTTCATATATATATATATACTAAATACTCGTATAATATATATATATATATATATATATATATATATATATATTCTAACAGCACCCCACATAAAAACTATGGTGCGGGCATACTCTACTATCTAATCCCCGTATTACTCGTACTAAGGGAAATACAAGTTCGAAATCACTCTCGAACTGTATTAACACATACACAAACAATTGAGGCGAAGCATAGATTCCAAGTCTCTAAGAGGTCAGTACATACCCTCACGACTCTTAGGACCGTCTGACCGTCGATCAGATAGGTTGTACCAAGGATATCTATCTTCTAGGGTACGAGTCAATATCCCCCATAAAGGTCCCATCGAGATAAGACTGTCCCAGCACGATAACCTCAGGGATAGCAAGTAGCGCGGGCATGATTTTCACACGTATATAATATATGCATAAACACAGTCATATAAATATACTACCTTTATCATATCAATTTAGGTTCATCCCATAACCCATAATCACGACATTTATCCTTATTTTCCCATTTATTTGTTATCACGTATAACGGTTCGTCTCTAACTTTAATTTGAGGGATTATTCCAACTAATTACGTAACACTCATGGACTCTATCCTCCCAAGTGTAGAATTCAGTAGGTACTCATCTAATTCCCAACGTAACCATCTTACGCATCTCTCCCCTTAATAAATAATTTCATCGTCCCTTATATGTAATTATCCCAAAAATACAACTCTCGTCTTACATTAAAGGCCCCATAATTATTTATAAGTCTTACTGGTCTTCTTTGTCTCCCAAAACATTTTAATAAGGGTGTCCAAGGATTACTTCTCATTAAATTGAATCAACTAATTTACAAAGGGGAAATATTAGTCTGCCAGAAGGGGTCGATCAATTGATGCGTCGATCGATCGACACTCTAGGTTCAATCGATCGATTAAACAGGTATGCGAATTCTGCAGATTTGCAGTTATGGGTTTCACAATCCAACCTCAATCAAACTCAGATTTTACACACCCAAAATCCCTAAAATTCGTACCATATTCAGTATATTCCCATATTATTCATCTTTTACGTAAAGCATGCATTTTTTCCTCAATAATCATGGATTAATAGGCCAAAACATCATAAAAATCTCAAGAACCCTAGAATTTCTTTAACATGGTTTTAATCAATCTTTTCCAGAATTTTATTCTTCTAAAACATCATAATTTCGTGGTTTAATCCTCTACATGTTAAGGGGTTTCCAGATTATCATTCAAATCATTACTACATGCGATTTCCTATCTCCAACTTGGGTTTTCTTCCATGAAACTCATCCTAATCATCCCTAGACTAACATGAGTGATGCATTAACGAAAATAAGCAAGATAAACACTTGCTTGGGATTTTCATAATTCTAATTTGCGGACGATTTTGGTGTGGTTGCGTTCCCCATCGCGCGATCTACGCGTTGGTGGTGGTGGCGGTGAAATCGGGTGACTTTTTGGTCTTGGATTGCTTGGAAAGCTTCCTCCTTCCCTCTCCTATGGCCGTTCTAAAGTTTGAGTTGTTTTAACTCTAGAAGGTAACCTTAGACATCTGATCTAACCCTTGAAATTTCGTGGGTTTAATTACCCAAAAATGTAAAATGTCCAAAATGCCCTCCCGGGGTGCTAAATAGGCCTAAAAATGCCCCGAAACGCAAACTAAACCCCCGAATATACTTTTCTGACTATCTCGACCCTTTCGGACACTTTGGCGCACTCAAAATGACCATATGAGCAACTTATAAAATATTCACTTTTATTAATCAATATTTAGTCCCAACGCGACACGGGCGCATCCCGACTCAAATTTCCAAAATTGTCATTTTATTCACTCTTGACATTTAATAGAACCTATATTATATATTACTTTTCTTATTAATAATATTCAAAAAAATTTCCATAATTACTAACTCTCATCACGTTAATAATTATAACATAATTAATTTCCAGATTTATATTAAATAATTAATTCACATTAAATTTAATAAATTCCCAAATTAATATAGCATAAAAATACGGGGTATTACAAGATGTTATTTAGAAACCTAGTTAGGTACTTCAGGTTTCTCAATTGGTAAAGAATCATCTTATTCAGGAGAGTCATTTTCTAAAACATTTTCATACTCTTCCATAATAGTTGGTTCTCCAGTCTTACTCTCAACACTAATGTCACATATAATAAAGTTTATGGATTCCATCAAAGTCTTTGTGCGAAGATTATAGACACGGAATGCTCTACTGTTAGGAGAATATCCTTGGAAGATAGCTTTATCTCCACGAGTCTCAAATTTGGATAAGTGTTCTCTGTCTTTACAGACATAACATATACTACCAAAAGTTTCAAGGTATTTAAGATTGGAGTTTTTCCCATACCATAGTTCGTAAGGAGTTTATTTAGAATTCTTCCTAAGATAGACCCTATTAATAATGTGACAACCAGTACAAATTGATTCTACCCAAAAATATTTAGGTAAACACTTGGCATGAATCATAACACGATCCATCTCTTGAAGGGTACGATTCTTTCTCCCAACAATACCATTTTCTTGAGGAGTCTTAGGAGAACTAAATTCATGTTTGTAACCATTATAGTCATAATACTCTATAACACCTGTATGTATGAATTCTCCTCCTCTATCACTACGAATTATATTTACTTGAGTGTCCTTATCATTTTCAATACGAAGTAAGATTTTCAAAAAAGTTCTGAAAGTGTCTGACTTTTGTTTTAAAAAGGCCACCCAAGTAAACCCGGTGAAGTCATCTACCATAACTAGAATGTAAATGTGTCCACATAGACTAACAGTACGAGAAGGACCCATTAAGTCCATATGGATAAGCTCTAAGGGTTTAGAGGTAAGGATATCTTTAACTTTCTTATGAGGTGCCTTAACAATTTTTCCTTCCTGACATGATCCACAGACAATGTTAGAGATAGGTTTGATCTTTGGAATTCCTCTAACTATTTCTTGTGAAGACAATCTACTAAGGCTATCGTAATTTATGTGACCCATCCTATTATGCCATATTTCATTGTCATCCATTATGGCAATGTTACATACTTCAGTAATGTTCTGGACAGTATAACAGTTGTCGAAAGTCATGAGTCCTGTAATTATTCACTCACTTTTTTCATTTAAAACCTTGTAATTATTCTTTGAAAAGGTGACAGTATGATTTGAGTCACAAAATTGCGAGATACTAAGTAGATTATCCTTAAGACCTTTTACTAGAAGAACATTTTCAAGAATAGGCATTTCTTCTTCTGGGAGTGTTCCTTTACCAATGATTTGAGATGATACACCATCACCGAAAATAACTTTTCCTCCAGCAAAGCTGATTTTGTTTAAAAGTTTTATATCATCCCCAGTCATATGTTTTGAACACACAGAGTCTAAATACATACCAGAAAGAGTGTGTTCATCTTTTAAAGTAGTAATCACAATGTTGCACTTCATCTAGGGTAATAACTCATCTTTTCTAACCCAAATAGCTCTTGTTTTTGTTTTGTGCATATTTGCTCTCATTTGATAAAACTTGCGAGCATTAGATTTTTGTTGAAAAATATTTTTCTTATGCATTTGAGTTTTATGGAGTATATGAGCACTTGGTTTAGAAAAGTGCCTAGGAATTACTCTTGTAAATGATCTTTTAGGTCTGGTCTTTCTGTTTCTATAGTTAGAGTTTTTGTCTGGTTGTCTAGGCAGAACATAATTGTTACGGCTTCTCGTAGAGTAGTTAAAGTTATGGTATAAAGGAGTATTACAGACAGGATTAACTAAACGTCTAGAGTAACAACCTTAGAAAGAATGTCCGTATATGTCACAATAAGAGCAATACAGATTGCTTGAAGAGGGTATCTCATTAAGAAAGTCTCTAAACATAGGTTTCATGGGATTTTGACGTTGGACCTTATTCCTAGGGAGTACAATTTGAAACGCAAAATCACTTTTCCTAATCAGAGGGAAGACATATTTAGCCTTAGGTAGACTATCACACTTAGAGTGACTTGATTCCCCAATATCCAACTTTTTTTTTATCAAACTCATTACTTAGGGATTGAAAATCTAGACATGATTCCATAGGTCTTTTTGCCACTTGACAAAAACTTAATTGATTCAAAGTTTTTAATTTGTGTCTTTGAATTTGGGAAAAATCCTATTCCAGTTCGATAATCAGAATTGGTTTTTGAATCAGCAACAAAATCATCAAAACAATTCGAATTATTTTCAAACTTAGCAAATTTTTTGAAAACAGTTGGTGTATTTTCTTTAGCTTGTTCCAATTCTAATAATGTCCCTTTATATTTTTTCTCCAGAGTTTCATTTGTTTCAATAAAATTTTTCAATTTTTGATAAAATATTTTGACTTCATTTTCATGAGTTAGACAATATACTTTTCAGCATTAAGTTTAACCATTAGACTTAGGTTTTCTAGTTTCTTAGTGAGGTCTTTCACTATCTTCTCTAGTCTAGAGATTTTCTGAAGAGTTTTGGCATAAAGTGTGTGAACGTCAGGGAGGTCTACAGTGTCCGAATCACTAAGTGTAGTGTGTGAAGTGACCCCTAAGGATTCAATTCTTTAACTCACACACACATTGACCTCATCATTATCGTTTTCCCTTTGACTCACACCCCTCGCTGTAGAACTAGCAATGTTTTCAGAAATTAAAGCATCTAAACCAGTAGCAGCATGATTCATAACAACAAAAGTAGAGCTATTAGTATCATCCTCATACTTAGGCACATGCATATCATCATTATAGATTATCTTGGCAAAGAAAGACATGCAAGGATAAAAAACATCAGCTGACTCAGGTTCCTCATTATCAGAGTCACTTGAATCATAACATGTCTTGCAAATGTTGGCCCTACTATGTTTAATATTCGTGTTCAAGTTAACTCTACAATCTTGTGCTATATGACCCAATTTTCCACATGTAAAACATTCAATATTCTTAAAATCTTTGTTAGGTCTCGTATGAATGACTTTGTGATGTTTGTCTTGACCTTTGTCATAAAGTTTGTGATTAGACTGAGTTGGATAATTTGGCTTATCTTGTCTAGTTTCCATTTTATTTCTAAATTTCACAATCTTCTTAAACTGCTTTGACATCAAGGCAATCTGATTATACAAACTATTTATATCACAATCCTCATCAGAATCATTATTGGGAATACTATGTTCAAGTTTTATCATCTTAAAGGAGAAACTCAAGTTGGAACTAGTCTGCTTCCTATGGGAATGGGTTAATTGTTTCTTGAATTCTAGTTCCATTTCCACAGTTCTCAGTTTACTACTAAGTAATTCAGGAGTGAGATTTTGATCACTCATTTCCTCAATAAGATATCTTTTGTTATCAAATTTCTATGGCAATGACCTTAGAATTTTTGAAACAATTTCATGTCTATCATAAGTTATCCCATTAGAATGTAATTTGGTCACAATGTCAGTCAAATTCATGTAAAAGTCATCAAATGATTCAGAGTCTGACATGACTAAGGAGTTATACTGTTGGATAAGCATCTTTGTTTTAGCAACCTTAACTCTAGTGTCACCTTCATGTGTAGTAACCAGTGTATCCCAAGCTTCCTTAGAAGTGGTACAAGATGAGATCCTTTTGAACTCATTTTCATTTATAGACATAAAAATGGCATTCTTGCCTTTGTTATTGTTCAGAGAGGCTTGCTTCTCTTCTCGAGTGAATATACTTAATACTTTTTTAATCCTCTCATTGCTTCCTTCAGTGGCTGGTTTAGTAGGATAAGAATATCCATTTTCAATAATGTCCTAGACATCATCTCCCAAGGTTCCTTGTATGAAAGCAACCATCCTTCCTTTCCGGTAAGTAAAGTCGTTTCCATCAAAGAGAGGGGGTCTAGTCAAGTTACCAAATCTTTCAGATTTCCCGTCCATTGTTTGATTTTAAGAAAACAATTACAAAAACACAAGATCTTTAAAGAAAATTTCCAAAGCTCTGATACCAATTGAAAAGATGTTACTTAAGTCGTTTAATTCAAGATTAAACTATCCAAGTAACTCCGAATTATTTTTTGGGGACACTCTTTTTTAAATCAAACAGATTAACCACAAGATGTGTTAAACAAAAGTATGTACAAGATATGTTCAAGATTATGTAACTAGTTTTGAAAAACAAAACCAAAACAGTTTAAATCAATTTAAATTAGCACACTAACAAGAATGAGATGAGGAGATGTAGAAAGATTAAGTACACACAGTTTTTAACGTGGTAAAACCTCACCCAACTTAGGAAACATCCACAGTGACTTCTAAGTCACAAACCAAAAATCCACTCAAACAAAATATACAAGTTACAAGCTATTTAACACACATGCAAACAAAACATACCTATACAACTTTAGAATATGTACCCACTGGTTTGATTCTAAATTCTCTGCAGTTCTGATGTGGATGTGGCTTTCTCATCTTCCTAACTTCTCCACACTTTGTTCCATCTTTACGTCGACTCTTGACGTTTCAAGATCTTATAGCCAACACTTCTTGTGTTGTAGTGTGACAAGTGTTTGTGACAGTGTTCTAACACATGCATGCACACACGCACACTTATTTATACAAACAAGTCCTATCAAATTAGATAACATATCTAAATGATATGGTTTTCAGTTTCTCCCTTCTTAAGAAACCACAGACTTTCTTGATCTTTCAAATTAACCCAGAATCCAAGGTTACCTTGCTCGGAAGACTGCCAAGGTCTTAAACAATTTCAGAGGGTTTTGAAAATGTTTTTGAAATTGTAAACCACCGATTGCGATTCTAACTAGATAAGAAGTCTTGTTTTATAAGAACTAGAAACAGAAAAGAATTTGTTGATTCTTGAGTTGTGAAAAACATTTACAGATGAAAATAATCAACAAATGCAATTTCTCAAGATGAGAAACTAAATAATGCAGGTCTAAGTGTAATATGACATAAAATAGCAAGATCTACTATTTCTATGAAAAAAAAATAGAGATCAAATCGAAATATCTAAGTTGGTTACAAGATCTCAAACTCATAGGATTCAACTCACGAAAAAGCTTCAAACCATTACCAAAATAACTCTCAAACACTCAAGTTTGGTTTAGGATGTAAACTGAGTTTAGGGTTTGAAACGAAATTAGGATTTGTTTTCTCTCTCTCTCTCTCTCTCTCAGTTGGACAAACTGGAATTTTTTTTTAAAAATCTGAGGTTCAACCTCCTTTTATACTAAACAAGGAAGGTTCGAGAGAATCAGATAAAATTAATGGCTGAGATTTGGTCTTGGCCATTTGACTTTTATCCAACGGTTTAACATTAGCGGTGGATTAAACGTCCTCTGATTGGTCTACAAGGGTTTCACAGGGATGGGGATAAAATGCATGCAAAACGTCTATTAACTCGATCCAAGGACTGAGATTACGAACAGGTTCTGAGTCTATCAACAAACACAAATCAGGCCATTGTGAGGATGACAGGTGTAAGGCTCAAATGAAGCCAAAGCGCATATGCCAAATTTATTACAAACACACCCTGAATTCTCAAGCGCTTTCGGATTCTACCCAACCGAACATTCAGGAAAGAAAAGATAAAATCATTAATCACACAATGACCCCAAATGTTTTGAAACCCAACTTCTAATTTCTTAAAAATCATTTAAAAATTGTTTTCAAAATCCCAAAATTATTAAAAACTTATTTAAAAGGGAATTAATTCACCCACAAACAAATAATGCAATATATAATATGTATGCAGTTCTAGTGTGTGTGATGGTTGAGAATTTACCTTTAAATAACACCAAGAGGAATCAATCGAGCCATCATGTGAAGAATTTGAGGTTCTATGGTATCTAGGGGATGGAACACAAATTTTATCACACTTTCCAAACTAGATGAGCCCTTATACAATGTAAACTCAAGTAAGTCAAGAGTATAAGGTGCTTCAATTTATTCTTAATCTGGCACGGTTTAAAATGGTGCCACAATCTGGCACGGTTTAAAAACATGCCAGAACTGTATCAAATAAAAAAATGTAAAATATTATAATTCATTCGACTTTTTCACTTGGAGCCAAGCATTTAAAAAAATGTGAAATATTAAAATTCATTCAACCTTTTCATTTGGAGCCAGGCATTTTCTTCCTCGCTCATTCTCTACGCGACTCTCTCTTTCTCGCACCACCTAAGCTGTTTTTGTGTTGGAACAAAAATATTAATATTCCGGGGCTTGAAATAGGTTCAGCCTTAGGTTTTGCACCTGGTTTGGGTTGAAGAGGAGCAAGGGGTTAAGGTAAGAACGGTCAAAATTCAATTTTGGTAGTAGCTCCAGTTCGGGTAGGTAAACAGGTTTTGTGCTGAGTCGAGACATGGGTTGGTTGTAGCCAGTTTCAGCTGGGTTTCTTTGGGTTTAGAGTTACGGGTCGGTGGATTTACGGGTTTAAGGTAGCCGGTGGATCAAAATATGGGTATTAGGAAATATGTGGCATGGAGGTAGATTAGAGAGTAGCTCCAATTTTAGGACAACCTCAACAAAAAATAGAACTGATGCTTGGGGTGGTGGTAATGATGAAGGAAACATTGCAATGGGACAACCTCAATTTCCTCCACCAAATGCTCAGCAACTAGTGTCTATGCATGAGGATACATATAATAAGAGGAAGTTGACTTAATTTGTTAGAATTTTTGAAAATTAGAAATTGGTTTAAAAGGTAAAAGTTCTTAGTTTCTTGGCATATAACTTAAAGCATGAGAATAGGCTATTGAAATATATGATGTATAATTGTGAGTGAGTTACAAAATTAAAAGCTTCCTTTAGAGAGACTTTTATTTTGGGTTCTCTTAAACTAACAGTTATGCCATAAAAAAATACCTTTCAAGTTTGTAATCTATGTCGTCCATACCAACTTAAAATTGTACTTTTTTAAGATGAAATCTGCAAAAAGAAATGACAAAAAAAACTCCAAAAATTAAGATCAATATGAAGGTGAGTGAATCGTATATAAAAGTGTTGAATATAAAGGTAGTTGTTTGTATATGTGTGTTATACAAAAACACATAATCATTCTGGTGATCCTAACAAAATTTACCAACTACTAGGCCTGATGTGAAATTATGTGCACAAAATCCATCCATAAATTTGTCTGGTGTGGAAGATGGTTCTGGACAATTATGCGGTTCATCATCATGTTTAATTTACATCTTCTCTGGGGTACCACCATCAGCGATTGTAATATAAATTGCCCCACGTAGATCCAAAGTATAGTTTTATACCCCGTTTGACCTCTTATATGTATGAACATGTCCATTAAAGACAATGTCCACCCCAGTTTTATACAGTAGTTGTTCCATTGCTACCCTCATACACTCTGCTTCTCTGTAATGCGCCTTGTAGCTGCTATACCATGGTGGGTGCCAAATAGCTACTAGCCATGGGGCTACCTTTTTGGTAAAAAAATCAAGTACGAATTAATATGTAGCACTGATAAAAAAAATGCCTTCCAAAAATGGAAAATTAAGTAAAAATTTATACATGAAAACAAAACATAAAACAGGAAATCAAAAACTCAAAAAAAATAGAGAAGCTTTCAAGGCACCCCAAAGTAAGAATTCAAAGTATTCACGAGGGAAAAAATAAATTGCATAACTTGAAATCAAGGTTTTAAATATCGGTTTGGGGATACGTAACGGAAGAGGTATCGACATAACGTTATCGAGAGTATCGGACATGTGTCAACTCGTGATTTGTCGATAAAACTATAATGATGATTCGTAACGGTTTTGGTAAGTTGAAAACCCATTATGAATCGGTGATACGTAACGGTATCGACTGATATTTAAAACCATGTTTGAAAGGAATTTTTTTCTTGAACATAGAACCAAATATCCATCACTTAAGCTACCATTACTTTATCTTCTGGACTCCATTGATATACTCAAACGTCAATGAATATGTGCTCAGATCTAGATTTAATAAAAATCGAACGCTATATTTTTTATTTATTTCTTTTAACAGAAAGAGTTAACATAACAAAAATACAGTTGGGTTTGACATTTAGTGGTTAACATTTATTTCTTTTACCTACATCTTATCTAAGTAAGAGAAACACAAACTTCTGTGTTTTCTGGGTTCGGCGTTTCAGTCTCTTCTCTTCTGCATAAACACAAAGAATATATAAAAGGAAATAATAGAATATCTGATGAAGCAAAAGTTCTGCATAATCAAATACATCATGTCACTTAGTACACAATATTGCAATGGATGGAGTGATAAAATATTTCATGGTCTTTATAACTTTCATAGCATATAAAACATAAAGTGATGAAAATTAAACGTATAGCTCAACAAAAAAAATGAAATAGAGGAACTTGAACATTAAATGTTCTTTTATAGAGCCCAAAAAATAATAAAAATCCTAAAATTCGAAATAAGATACCCGGTGTATGGTCTGGACTTTCTAAAGTCCGTAATCAATAACACCCAAATATTTTTTTAATAATAAAAATAGATATTATTTCAAAATAGCAATTTATTTTTTTTGCAAAAATTAAATCTAATAACACCACATACCAAGTTAATGGTGAGATATGGATAAATACTTGTCGAACATTTGCGTCGCACTTCCGTCCTAAACCCGAGAGTACAAACTTTAAAAGATCAAAACCTTTATTTCCAAAAACTCAAATCACAACAAAAGATCTTATTATGAATGAAAACCCATTTACATTGAGCTATGGTTTAACCCCTGTAAATAACAAATCTATTGATAAAATTGAAAGTCGATTATGAAAACTCAAGAAACTTGGTATACCTGATGGTATTGAAATCCACAAAAATAAATGTAAAGGAGGAGAATCGAGAGTATACCTGATGGTGTTGATGAATAAAAACTCGATAAAAACATTTGCAATACATAAATCAAGAAATCATGTCAAAATAACATAATTGTTTTAATATCAAACCCTACCCCCCAAATTTATAATCAATGCCTAAAAGTCTCTAAGTCTTAACAAAAAACACAAATTAGAGAGTTTACCTTAAAGATCGGAGATTCCAAAATAAAAGTAGGTGAAAATTGCCAAAAAAATGAGAGCGTGGGGTGAGTGTCAATAACCGACAACTTGGAACCGTTAGCTTGGAAATTAGTGAGAGAATAACGTTTTGGATGCTTGAGAGAGAATGAAACTGTAGAATGGAACTGGGTTGATTTAGGAGGCTTGAGAGAGAATGAAACTTTGGGGTTTGAACTTTGAAACCCAGAGAAAGGAAGCGGGAGAGTCAAGAAAGAGATAGGGTTGATGTGGGACTTCTCACAAGACACAGCTGGGTTGCAGTTCTATGGAAACTTTTAGTCTTGCATCCTTACCCATATCTAAGAGATAAATTACCAATGTACCACACTATTATTACCGTCAGATCTCAATAGTTTGGTGAAAAATCATTGCATCCCAGCCCTTATTTATCTTATAAACTTATGGAATACTGATAAAACTTCTACTCCTTATATATATATATATATATATATATATATATATATATATATATTAGGAGGTACCCGTGCCGATGGCACGGTGATAAATTTGCTACCGTACAGGATCCAAACATGTACATGGTCCAATTAAAACACGTCATGTTACCAAATGGAATGGAATCTTATTTTTTTAATTAAAAATCACTACCAAATAAAAGCAACATGACAAAATTAAAGTGGTATAAAACAATATACTATATAAAATCTTACTTTTTTTTAACTAATACCACCTAAAGAAAAGTGACACGACAGAACACAAAACACAATCAAATTAAAACACAACACAACGCGACATAAAAATCATTTTTTATACATAATACTAACACAATCCTAAAAGAGGAACACACTCCATTTTTTTAGCAAAATATGAACTCAATCAAATTAAAACACAAGATGACACAGCACGGCATGACACAATTAATTAATAATACCGTAACCCAATTTTTTTAAGCGAAACATGAACTGAATCCAATCAAAACGCGAGACGACATGGCACGACACAACTAACGAATAATACCATAACCGGTTGTTGTCTGGTTATTCGAGAGTTGTGTTGCCAAATTAAAATTGGACAACCAATAAACGATTTTCTTTTTTTTTCAAGCACAAAAACTCACCTCAAAATGATATTTTTTGGTATTTAAAAAAAAAGTAACTTGAAAAAGGTCAAATATTCATCCATTTTTTTTTAAAATACCAAAAAATATCATCGTATTGATTACATCCAACCACGGTTGAAAAAACATTCCAAATTGGGATTATAGCAATGTCAAACCGATAAAATACAATATTAAACGAATTGGGATTGCGTTGACCTACTTCAATAGTTAATATTATTAAGAATATGTTTTTGTCCCCTTTTAATAAAAAAAAAACTCATAATTTTTTTGAAAGAAAACTCAGTTTTTTTAATGGGGATTTGTTTTTTATTTTAGTATATTTAATGAAGGCTCTCGTTTTCATTTTTGTCGTTTAATATACGTTTACAATGTGCTCTTTTTTTACTTATATTTTTTTGGAAAACTTGATGTCTTAGAGACGCGATTCGTTAGTGTCGCTAGCGTAAATCCACTGCGCCAGTGGCACTAACTAATCGAAACTTAAAAAAAAAACAATCTCGTTTCTAAGACATAAAATTTCAAAATAAACCAAATCTTTTGTAAAAAAAATGTTTTCACTGTTAAAAATGTCTTTTATATATAAAATTGTACATTTTATTTTGTTTTATAAAACCAGAATAAATAATTCGCGCCAACAGTATGTATAGAGGGTCGAACCGCCTATACATATCTTTGTCGAGAATCATTTTTTCTAAATAGTAGATAGATTATTTTTAAAATAGTAAAAAATGATCCGCGTCCTTGGTATGAAATAAATACGACTCCATGCCACATTGCCTTTTATCTGAATCATGATCGGATTACTTAAAATGTAAAAGATTCATAATCGAATTATATAATTTATCAAACAACCGATGATTTTTTAAAGCATTTTTTAATAGTTTAAACGATTTATTTTATATAATTTTTTTTATATATTATAAATATTTTTTTAATTAAAAAACAGATACCAAATTAAGAATATCTCGATTAAATTAAATGAGGAGGGCAATTAATTTTTTAAACTGATTAGTAAGTAAATTTTATTTAAAAATTTATTATGGAAAGACCATAGAATATAAATAATTTGATTCAAAAAATTAAATAAAAAATACAATATTATCAAGTATTAAAATTTGTAACCAAATAAAAAAAATCCTAAATTTATATATGGACAAGTAATTATTTACTATTAAAGAACACAATATGCCCATAGTATGCTACGGGATTTGAAACTGACGGTTTGAAAAAAAAATGTTATTTAAACTATGCCATCAATGATGAACTAGTATAACTGCCTTGGGAATACAAATTACCTTCTATAATTAGAGTCTATGACTCTCAAACATGGCTTAATTAGACTGCTATATAGCAGTCTATCACTCTCAAATATGCCTTGGGAATACAAACTACCTGGTATAATAGACTTCATACCTGACACTACCTTTTCTCGAGCCTTGAGCTCTTTTTATATTTTAACATAAGTGAGATCTTTTTATTAAAAATCATTTAGAACTTTCTATCAACATTTTGTTATTAAAACTTCCTATCTGACATTGTGTAAACAGACAGCCATCCAAAACTAAATTTATGTGGAAAATCGATAAAAATAAATAAAAACATGTAAACGTAAAATAAAGTTGAACCTCTAAACAGAGAAAATATAAAAACTTTATCTACCAAATAGATAACCCAATATGTAAACTGGAACGTGTAATGAAATAAACTTCAAAGCTGGATTTATGAGTTGGCCATCCGCATCGTCCTCCCCTTCAAACCTGGATCTATGGATACATCAACAACATCATAGAAATAGCCAATAATGAGAGCAAGAAATAAAAACCTTATGAGAGATAAAAAAAAATAGAATCCAAAAACAAAATGAGGGAAAACAATTAACCACAAATTACCTCGCTGCACAAATCCCACAAATCTGACTAAAAAAAAGACACAACATATACACTCACAAATGTGACACCCCTCCTAATTAACCCCGGGTGATCAGTCCTAAATTAAGTTAGAACAGGTTTCTGAGTTGGATCATTCGTAGCATCAATGCCGCCTTTTTAATTACTATCCACCTAAGTGAGAAAATTAGACTGGTGCTAAGTTTTATCCTTTATAAATTTATATGAAATTCATGCGGAAAATAAAACAACATAATAACCTTAATTAACTGAAGCAACCATTCACAATTAATTGACTGACCGAATAAACCATCGGCCCAAATTCCAACAAATATAAAATAAAGACAAGTAATCAATCAACAAGTCTGACAAAAACTAAATGGAATGTGAGCGACATGCTCGAAATAACTGATAGAAGCCTCTATACTAGAATGAAAGAGTGAGGCGTCTATCAATCTCCCCCAACATCCACATATGCTGCAGCAACGGATCCCTGAAATTGAGTGAAGCCTGGCGTCCCTATGGCTGGACACCTAAAAGGTTTTTTAAAATTTTTTTATAGCAAGGGTTAGTACCCAAAAACATTTGAAAAACATTTAACAAATGTTTAACTTGCAGTAATAAGTAGATATGCATGCTCTCCATATTTTAGTTAATGCCGCACTCCCTTGAGGACATCCTCACCCCTCCTCTAATGTGCAATACTAACGCCTTAAATAAATTCACCTAGCTCTCCACCTTATGACTAGATAAATTATATAACCCATTGCAAATACCCTACTCTAACCGAGTATGCCTTAATTATGATCTTTAAGTTATTATTATCATCAACTTAATTTAATCATTTCCTTTTTTAATTTCATATAACTTCCACATCCGTTATGCATATAATACAACTCATGCCTTGTATTAATTAGTTCGTATATAATTATTTACCTAATTATATACTCAATCATATTACAGTATTCACAAACATACTGAAATAGCATTTAATAATAGTATTTCTCCCGAGCAAAGTTTCACCGGGTATAAATCCTCTAAAGTGATATCCCACTAGGTATGTTCACATAACCTAGTTACCCTCAAGTCAGATTCGCTCACTAACTTGGTTAATATAAAAAATATTGGAGGCGGTCATATTCCTTCCCTGAAAGTGAGATGTTCCTCACCTAGATAACGGACGCTATGACCTGGGATTATACTCGCTCTACTCCTCAAGCTAGGGGATTCATCCATCACGCGCAACCTCCCCCTATAGAACTAGAGTATATTTATAATAATAATATCTATCCACTGATATTAATACACACATTATATATATATATATATATATATATATATATACTATCACACACCGTATATATAAAAATATAAAATATCCTGGTCACACCGTGCACTAGGTCCGTGACACAAGCCTATTCCATTTTATTTTGAGTTTATGGCCCAACTCTAATTATTAATTAATTTACACATTAATTTCTTTTGGTATCGCCCCAACCAATATATTCGGACTTACTCTCGTGGCCCGAAATAACACCACCCAAGTCTAAATCTCCGACTCTAAATTATTTAGCCTTCACCTAAATAAGATTTACATTTCGGTATCGCTGAACCATTAGTCTCGGACTTGTTTACTACATCCATATTTAATCATTTTGAAATAAACCTTCCAAAATTGAACTTTAGTGTGTCACACCTAATTTCCTCCAAATCCTAATTAGTTTTAATTATGATGTCACACCAACTCGCCCTCAAATCCTAATTAATTTTATTCACAATTAATTAGATTTAACCCCATGTATTAATTACTCAAAATTAAGGCATGGAAGAATTTTTATTAAATTTCCCTATATATTACAAACTGGGTGAACTGTCAAAGTTTTCGGACCATCGATCGATCGATGGTCCACCTTCAATCGGTCGATCGATCAGGTCCTCGTCTTCCCCGAGTTGACTGTTTCAGCCATGGACGCACACCTCCAAACCCTAGTTTCTTCTACACTGAAAACTAAGCTTTCCCATCGACAATAAACATCAAATACCTTATATGGAACTTCCCTAAAGTCCAACAACATCAATTATTTTGCTTTCTATACTGTTTCCACGAATTTGGGGTAAGATCCAATTCAATCTTTAACCCAATTAAATATCAAATTCATAATACCAATTCCTTTCTAATTCATCCGGGTTTACACATCTTACCAGATACAAATACAAATTCTCAGATTGTATACGAATTTCTACTCAATTTAGAAATCAGATTCATGGTTTACAAAACCCCATATTTATCCCCTTTAAATCCCAAAACAAATTTCTTTGATTATCCACATCACATGAATATGAATTGAAATACACTTTAAATGCTACATTAAGTTAACCACTTGCCTTGGGGTTCGTAGAGTCTGATTTTGGAGTTGTGCATGCCGAAGGTTGAAGATGACTCTTTTTGGCTTTCTTGTGATCCCCAACTTTGCCTTTGACTGCAGTTAGGGTTTCCTAAACCACCAATTCTTTTCTCCAGTCAATTTAGCCGTTCCCTTATTTCTTATAATTGTTTAATTAACCTTAATCCCGTTTTTACCTAATGGGCCAAGCCCAAGTGACCCAAATGCCCCCGCGCGGGCCCGATTATGCCAAAAAACGTCCCGTGACCTATTTACTACCCCCGTGTACACTTTTTCGACTATCTAGGCCCATCCGGACCCAACCGTATACTCAGAATTGGCATCCAAATTAATTTATAAAAATCCTTATTTCACAACCAAATTAGTCTATACCGACTCCCGGTTGAAATAAGTACATGTCCCATCATTAATACTCGAGCTGACGTAAATACATTATTACTATTCACTTAGTAATTAAGTTTCCCTAAATATTAACCATTCACTTCCGGATTAATATTTAAATATAACTTGTCATAATTAATTCAATTAAAATTACAACACACAAGTAATTTTGAATTCCCGAATTAATTAAATATTAAATGCATGAAAATACGGGGTGTTACATACTCCCCCCATTACAAAGGAATTTCGTCCCCGAAATTAGGTCATACCTGTGGTGAAAGGCTTTGAATATTGTTCCCGCATATCCTCCTCCCGCTCCCAGGTAGACTCGTCAACGTTGTGATGACCCCACTGTACTCTAACTAGTGGAACAACCTTGGATCGTAACTTCCGCTCACTACGGTCCAGAATAGCCACCGGTCTCTCCTCATCTGAAATGTCTGGCTGTAAATCAATTTCCTCAAGTGGAATGTGCCAGAAATCCCTCTCGCTCCTGCGATATTTCTTCAGCGATGCCACATGGAACACGTCGTGTATCCGCTGAAGGTGCTCGGGCAATCCCAACCTGTAAGCTACTGGCCCCACCCTCTCGATAATAGGGAAGGGTCCTACGTATCTCGGTGCTAACTTACCCTTCTTACCGAACCTCATCACCCCTTTCATAGGGGACACCTGGACTAATATTTGATCTCCAACCTGTAACTCCACATGTCTCCATAAAGCATCAGTGTAACTCTTCTGCCTATCCTGAGCTATTCGAATCCTCCCTCGGATCAGCTCTATCTTGGCAGACGTCTCCTTAACAATCTTCGGCCCCAATAGTTTGTTATCCCCCACCTCTAACCAACAAGCGGGTGAACGCCAAGGTCTCCCGTATAGTGCCTCGAATGGTGCCATGCCGATCGTGAATTGGTAAGAGTTGTTATATGCGAACTCTACAAAGGAAGATATTTCTCCTAAACTCCTCCAAAGTCCAATATGCACATTCTGAGCATATCTTCCAGCATCTGATTGACTCTCTCAGTCTGTCCATCAGTCTGTGGGTGATAGGCTATACTCAAACGTAGCTCCGTGCCCATGGCCTCTTGAAAGCTTTACCAAAAGTGGTCCACAAAGATCTTGTCTCTATCAGATACAATATTTATTGGTACCCCGTGCAGCTTAACAATCTCAGCTATGAATAGGTGCGCATATCGCATCGTCTTAAAGTCCGTGCAAACCGGCAGAAATTGGGCCACTTTAGTCAACCGATCCACAATGACCCATATGGAATCGTGACCCCTTTGTGATGTAGTTAACCCTGTAATGAAGTCCATATATATGTTCTCCCACTTCCACATGGGAATCTCCAGCGACTGTAGCATCCGTGATGGTCTCTGGTGGTCATCTTTCATAAGCTGACACATGGCACATTTCGAAACAAACTCTGCTATGTCTCATTTCATTCCTGCCCACCAATACTGCCTCCTCATATCCTGGTACATCTTATCCCCACCGAGATGTACCACGAATCTCGACCCATGGGACTCTGTCATAACAGCGTGCCTCAACTCCTCATTCTCTGGCACAATTAACCTCCTATTAAGGCGTAAGCCTCCTTCCGAGCTGACCGAGTAACCCTCTTCTCCCTCAGCTAGTAACTGGATCACCCTATCTCGGAAAATCTGATCCTCTGCCTGAGCCCTCACAACCCACATAATGATCTTAGGTGTGATGGATAATGCTGACATGCAAGCCCTGGCTACATCATCCTCATATCGAAGCTCTCTCCACTTCGATTTCCAGACTTCTGATATTTCCCCAGTCGCTCTTTGGCTTAATGCATATGCTACCACATTAGCCTTACCAGGATGATACTGAATATCAAACTGGTAGTCCTTCACGAATTCTATCCATCGCCTCTGCCTCATATTCAGATCCTTCTGTGTGAAGAGATACTGAAGTGATTTGTGATTCGAGAATAACGTGAACTGCTCTCCCAGAAGATAATGTCTCCATATCCTCAAAGCAAAAATGATCGCTGCTAACTCCAGGTCGTGAGTGGGGTAATTCCTCTCGTATGGCTTTAGCTTTCTGGACGCATAAGCTATAACCCTTTCCTCCTGCTGAAGCACACCCCCAAGTCCCTGAAAGGATGTGTCAGTTTAAACCCGATATTCTAATCCTCCCTTCGGCAATGCAAGTACGGGTGAAGATGTCAACTTGTCCTTTAGCTCGTCGAAAGCTATTTGACAATGACCATTCTAAGTGAAAGGTACCCCTTTTCGGGTCAGATTTGTCAAAGGGCCCGCAATCTTTGCGAATCCTTTGATGAACCACCTCTAATAACCAACCAATCCCAGAAAAACTGCACACCTCGATCGGTGTCGTGCGCTGCCCCCACTCCTTCACCGCCGATACCTTACTTGGATCCATCGCAATACCCCAGTCTGACACCACGTGTCCAAGAAACTGAACCTCTCGTAGCCAAAATCCACACTTCCCGAATTTGGCATAGAGCTGGTGATTCCGCAATGTCTGTAAAACTATACGCAGATGCTCTGCGTGCTCCTCCTCGGTGCGCGAGTAGATTAGGTTGTCATCAATGAACACGATGACAAGCTGATCGAGAAACTCCCTAAAAACCCTGTTCATGAGGTCCATGAACACTACTGGTGCATTGGTGAGCCCGAATGGCATCACCCTAAATTCATAAGATCCATACCGCGATAGGAAAGAGGTCTTAGGAACATCCTCCTCTCGGATACGTAGTTGATGATACCCTGACCTCAAGTCGACCTTAGAGAAGTAAGATGCCCCTCTTAACTGGTCAAATAGATCATCAATCCTAGGCAACGGATACTTATTCCCTGATCATCGCCTTGTTCAGCTCTCTATATTCCACGCAAAACCATAATGAGCCATCCCGCTTCTTTACAAATAACATCGGTGCACCCCACGATGATGTACTCCGCCGAATGAAACCTTAGCCCAGAAGTTGCTGAATCTGCTTTCTCAACTCACGCATCTCTTAAGGGGCCATACGGTATGGGGCCCGAGCAATTGGCCTCATCCCCGGTGCTAAATCGATTACAAATTCAATTTTCCTGCTAGGTGGCAACCCTGGTATCTCTTGGAATACATCCTCAAAGTCCCTCACTACCGGGATTGAGTCCAACGGAATCGCCACCTCCTGTGCGGTTTCCTCCTCGATGTAATACAGGTGCGTGCGTGACCCTCCCTCAGGTAATGGCATCTCTATTAAAAACATCTCCTGTCCTGGAATGGAGAACACGATTGTCCTCTCGTAGCAGTCCACCGTCGCCCGATAACCTGCCAACCAGTCCATACCCAAAATGACATCGTACCCCTCCATATCTAATACCAAGAGGTCCGCTGTTAAACTAAGCCTCCCAATCAAAATGTCCACCCCCTGAAAAATTGAGTGAATCGAAGCCCCGCTGCCTACTGGTGACTCAACACACATCCAAAGACTACCAGCGGTCTCTAGTAACTCGGCCCGTTTAGCAAAATTATATTTAATGAATGAATGTGATGCTCCCGTATAAAAAAGAATACTACCCTATAACCATGAATGAGAAACATACCCTCAACTGCTGGCGGTGCTTGCTGTGCTAGAGGATTGGGAACATCCCGGACGTTATACACATGCTTGTAGTGCATTTTCCCCTGTTGCGGTGGGGCGGGTGCTGCTGGCGGCATCTGCCCCCGTTGCCCCTATTAGGCCTCCTGCTGAGGACCTCTGCTCCTCTGTGAGCACTCCCTCTTGAAGTGTCCCGGCTGGCCACAGACAAAACAACGTCTGTGACCATCCCCCTGTCGTTGGCCCTGACGTGGCTGGCCCTGCTGGCCTCCCCCACTATTCCCTTGGTCCTGACGGCCCTGAGGAACCTTCTGCTGCTGATTCGGGTACAGCTGCCCCTGCCTGAACCCCTGACCTCCCGGTTGGAACCCACCAAGCCTAAACTTCTTAGCCTGATTCCCCTGCTGACTGCCAGTCTACTGCTGAGTACCACTCGTGTCACCACTAGTAACTGCATTTACCTGTTGACTCGGCTCCCCTATTCTCTTGCTCCCCTTCGCATGGAAGCGATGATCCTATAAATGTACAAGTGCAGCATTAACGACATCTGTATAAGTCACTAACGCCGGATTCCCAATCAAATGTTTCCTGATCTTCCATGCTAAGCCATACATAAATCTCGATTTCTTTCGCTCCTCATCGCTCACCTCATTTGGCACAAAGTTTGCCAAATGGGTGAACTCTTCATCATAGTCTGCCACTGATCGGTCACCCTATACTAAGTCACTGAATTTATTTCTAATATCAGCCTCTACCGCTGGTGGAAAGTATTTGCGATCGAATCGCACCCATAACTCCGCTATCGTCATCAAATCTCGCTCCTCGACGGTGGTAACTAACTCCCACCACTGTAAGGCTGCCCCTGACAGACGAAAGGTAGCAAGCATCTATTTCTGCACCTCAGTACACTCCAGCATGCGCAGATGGTGCTGAATGTTCTTCTTCAAGTCACAAGCCTCTACTACATCTGTGCTACCCCGAAACTCAGGTGGGTGACCCTTTTGAAAGGTCCCCCTAACTCGCTGCCAAGATGGTGGATCCACTGGAGCCTGAACTACTGGTGCCACTGGAAGCGGTGCCTGGGGTTGTGGAAAATTAACTTCCATAGCTCGCATCACTGTCTCGACCGCCTGGGCCACTATCACTGCCACCTGAGTAGTGGAAATCAACTCGGGTGGGGGTGGTGGCGGTACCTGTGGCTCCGGACGAGCCTCCCTGACCTCATCCCTAGCGTCAGTCCTCTCCGCTCTCAGTCTCCTCGGTGGCATCTAAAATAGATTGAATCGTATAAGTACACAATTTACACAAAAATATTCACAGAAAAAATACGATATCTCACAACCGGAAAATGAATCAACAGTCCTAATAATAGGGCTCTATAACAACCGAGTGCTACGCTGAAACGTAGAAAGCTACATAGATCCTAAGGACACTAGAACCTGATGCTCTGATACCATCTGTGACACCCCGCCTAATTAACCCCGGGTGATCAGTCCTAAATTAAGTTAGAACAGGATTCTCAGTTGGATCATTCTTAGCATCACTGCCACCTTTTTAATTACTAACCACCTAAGTGAGAAAATTAAGCTGGTACCAAGTTTTATCTTTTATAAATTTAAATGAAATTCATGTGGAAAATAAAACAACATAATAATCTTAATTAACTGAAGCGACCATTCAAAATTAAATGACTGATCGAATAAACCATCGTCCCAAATTCTAACAAATATAAAATAAAGACAAGTAGTCAATCAATAAGTCTGGCAAAAACTAAATGGAATTTGAGCGACATGCTCGAAATAACCGATAGAAGTCTCTATACTATAATGAAAGAGTGAGGTTTCTATCAATCTCCCTCAACATCCACATATGCTGCAGCAATGAATCCCTGAAATGGAGTCAAGCCTGGCGTCCCTGTGGCTGGACACCAAAAAGTTTTTTTTTTTAATTTTTTTATAGCAAGGGTTAGTACCCAAAAACATTTGAAAAACATTTAGCAAACGATTAACTTACAATAATAAATAGATATGCATGCTATCCATATTTTAGTTAGTGTCGTACTCTCTTGAGGACATCCTCACCCCTCCTCTAATGTGCACTACCAATGCCTTAAATAAATTCACCTAGCTCTCCACCTTATGACTAGATAAATTATATAACCCCTTGCAAACACCCTACTCTAACTGAGTATGCCTTAATTATGATCTTTAAGTTATTATTATCATCAACTTAATTCAATCATTTCCTTTTTTAATTTCATATAACTTCCACATCCGTTATGCATATAATACAACTCATGCCTTGTATTAATTAGTCCGTATATAATTATTTACCTAATTATATACTCAATCATATTACAATATTCACAAACATACTGAAATAGCATTTAATAATAGTATTTCACCCGAGTAAAGTCTCACCGGGTATAAATCCTCTAAAGTGCTACCCCACTAGGTATGTTCACATAACCTAGTTACCCCCAAGTCAGATTCACTCACTAACTTGGTTAATACATAAATGTTGGAGGCGGTCATATTCCTTCCCTGAAAGTGAGATGTTCCTCTCCCATATAACAGACGCTATAACCTGGGATTATACTCGCCCTACTCCTCAAGCTAGGGGATTCATCCACCACGCGCAACCTCCCTCTATAGCACTAGAGTATATATATAATAATAATATCTATCCACATATATTAATACACACATTATATATATACACTATCACACACCGTATATATATAAATATAAAATATGCCACACCGTGCACTAGGTCCGTGACACAATCCTATTCCATTTTATTTTGAGTTTATGGCCCAACTCTAATTATTAATTAATTTGCACATTAATTTCGGCCCAACCAATATATTTAGACTTACTCTCGTGTCCTGAAATAACACTACCCGAGTCTAAATCTCCGACTCTAAATTTTTTTAGCCTTCACCTAAATACGATTTACATTTCGGTATCGCTCAACCATTAGTCATGTACTTGTCTACTATATCCGTATTTAATCATTTTGAAATGAACCTTCCAAAATTTAACCGTAGTGTGTCACACCTAATTTCCTCCAAATCTCAATTAATTTTAATTATGATGTCACACCAAGCCGCCCTCAAATCCTAATTAATTTTATTCACAATTAATTAGATTTAAACGCATTTATTAATTACTCAAAATTAAGGAATGGAAGAATTTTTATTAAATTTCCCTATATATTACAAACTGGGCGAACTGTCAAAGTTTTCGGACCATCGATCGATCGATGGTCCACCTTTGATCGATCGATCGATCAGGTTCTCGTCTTCCCCAAGTTGACTGTTTGAGCCATGGATGCACACCTCCAAACCCTAGCTTCTTCTACACTGAAAACTAAGCTTTCCCATCGACAATAAACATCAAATACCTTATATGGAACCTCCCTAAAGTCCAACAACATCAATTATTTTGCTTTCTCTACCGTTTCCACGAATTTGGGGTAAGATCCAATTTAATCTTTAACCCAATTAAACATCAATTTCATAATACCAATTCATTTCTAATTCATTTCTAATTCATTGATTGTATACGAATTTCAACTCAATTTAGAAATCAGATTCATGGTTTACAAAACCCCATATTTATCCCCTTTAAATCCCAAAACGAATTTCTTTGATTATCCACATCGCATGAATATGAATTGAAATACACTTTAAATGCTACATCAAGTTAACCACTTGCCTTGGGGTTCGTAGAGTCTAATTTTGGAGTTGTGAATGCCCAAGGTTGAAGATGACTCTTTTTGGCTCTCCTGTGATCCCCAACTTTGCCATTGACTGCAGTTAGGGTTTCCTAAACCACCAATTCTTTTCTCCACTCAATTCAGCCGTTCCCTTATTTCTTATAATTGTTTAATTAACCTTAATCCCGTTTTTTGCCTAATGGGCCAAGCCCAAGTGACCTAAATTCCCCCGCACGGGCCCGATTATGCCTAAAAACATCCCGTGACCTGTTTACTACCCCCGGGTACACTTTTTCGACTATCTCGGCCCATCCGAACCCAATCGTATACTCAGAATTGGCATCCAAATTAATTTATAAAAATCCTTATTTCACACCCAAATTAGTCTATACCTACTCCCGGCTGAAATAAGTACATGTCCCATCATTAATACTCGAAATGACGTAAATACATTATTACTATTCACTTATTAATTAAGTTTCCCTAAATATTAACCATTCACTTCCCGATTAATATTTAAATATAACTTGTCATAATTAATTCAATTAAAATTACAACACACAAGTAATTTTGAATTTCTGAATTAATTAAATATTAAATGTATGAAAATACGGGGTGTTACAACAAATACCTAGACACAAATTACCTCGGTACACATATACACTCACAAATACCTAGACGTAACATATGTATCTGTCATTATTATCTAAAACAAGACACAACATATACACTCTCAAATGAACACTAAGTGCACGTTACTGTCAAGTAGTTATACATACATACATTTAACCAAGCAAATGGTATTCAAAATCATGCGTAGCTTGATACCTTGTTACATGAATCAAAATGTCGTGTTATAGAAATAAGTAATTTAACCCCTAAAAGAAACAAAATTATGAAATCACGTGAAGAACAGCAAAACACAGATCTTCAAGGTTGAAAAAGAAATGTCTTGACTGAAGGCAGAGTAACTGCAAGAAAGTTGATAGCCCAGGAGTGTTAGAAGGGGAAATTAGAAAGGACTTGTGAGAAGGGGAAATTAGAAACTAATTTTTGAAAAAAAAAGTAATTTTAATTCCAAACACTAGAACTAATATTCCAAACATGGTTCTTGTGTTATGACTATACAGGAGTCTTAGTGCCCCACTCTGGCTCAACGTCGTCTATGAGATGGGTTTATGACTATTTTCTCATTCTCTCTAAACTTCACCAAGGTCATTAACCAAATCTGAGCTACGGATTTTGTAATTAACCATTGTTCTATGAGATGCGTGGTCTATGAATATTTGGGTGTGTATTAGTTAATGACCTTGGTGAAACTCAAACCTAAGCCACTGAGGAGATTAGGTCTGAGAGATCTATAAAGCCTCTTAAGGCATGAATTCATCCATATTTTATAACCAAAGATTAGAAGTACCTGTGAGGGTTTATGGGTATGAGACATAAGTTTGTTTGAGAGAGAGAGAGAGACGCAGGTTTGAGAGGTGAGATTTGAGAGGTGAGAGACATTGAAAGGCTCGAGAGAACCAATTAATAGGGGTGGGTTTGCATGTCCTCGTGTATACAGAAGTTCCGTGAATAAAGCCCCATATCCTAGGTTGGCTACTCCAACCACTCTAGTTGTTGCGAGTCCCAATAAAAAATGCCCGTATCCAAAGGTTCTTGAAGTTGTTCATAGTGTTCAAAAGTTGAGGTATTCTGAATTATTGGACAATTAATCATAGCCATCCTTTTGTTGGGGATTCTAAGCCATTAGATTCAAACCCCTAAATTCAATCTCAGCCATCAGTTGATAAACACAAAACTCACTATCTTTCGATCTCAGCCGTTAGTTGGGGGAGACCAAAAAATCCCTCCTCCTTTATGTGTATATATATATATATATATATATATATATATATTTATGTATGTATGTATATGTATGTGTATATGTGTATGTGTGTGTGTGTGTGTGTGAATATATCTATGTGTGATTGATATATGTGAACATACTTACTCTAGAAATACTATTATTGGAGGTTGCGTGCAGTGGACGTTCCACCCTAGCTTAATAAACAGGTGTTGGGTCATTTCCCCAGGTCATAGGATTATTGCCTGATCACTGTATATGAGTTTAGAGTTCGGTGTAATAATATGGTATGGTTATGACCTAAGGATGTATGTCTATGATCGCCTCTAATTTATGTATTTATGGTTCAGGATCGGTGGTGAGATTCTTACCCGATGGCCCAAGAGTGGTACGTGATGTACCTAGAGACTATTAGCATACTTGGGATTCATCCGGTCGTACAGCTCGGGGATGTTATGTATATACGTATAAAATTGTGTTATATGTATATGTGTGCATAAAATGAATGCGTGAACATTAAAATTATAACTAGTGTACTGTTATGTGAATTGTTTAACGGTAAGATTATAATAATATAGCTTATGTGATAGATAATTGAGAAATAAAGTAAAGTACATTATATGTATCAGGGTTGGGCTAGAGATTTAGTGTATTTGGCTACGTTAAGTGACTAAACTAGTTAGGTGGGGTAACATAACTAGGAAATTAAAATACACGTGTTAGGTGCACCCAATAGATGAATGGCGAGGATAATATCATGTGACTCAGACAGTAGATGACTATGAATAATTTTGTTATAGATTCATTATTGCATTTTAAATGCTTGAAAATATTTTTAAAATGGTTTTGGGCTCGAACTCGTATCAAAACCCTTTTTTTTTCAAAACCTTTTATGCTCTCGGCTACAAGGATGTCGGGATTAGTTTCCTTCTAGTCAGACGATGCTGCAATAATTGTGGATGCTTGTAGAATTATCTTAGACGCTTATGTCCTTGCTATCTAGATATGATGTTTACTTCAGTTTTCATTTCGAGAATGTCGCCCATTTAGACAGTCTTTATTTTCCAGACATTACTATGGTATTAATTTTATTTGTTGGATGATTGTATTTGGAGTTACTGAGAGTTATTCGGTTATTTTATTTATTTCATATCATGAATATTCACTTTATTCTTGTAGTGAATGTATATTTAGATCTTATAATAATTATTTAAATAGTTGAATGTTTTCATAAGGCAAGTTATTAAGTTTTTAAAATTTTACACCGGGATTAATAGGTTTTCGTAATCAAATTAGTATACAATAGTGATGTTAAGAATGAAACAGACACGATTCCTGTTTTATTTTTGTATGGACTGATCACCCGTTATTAGAATAGCCCGGGTGTCACGAAAGGAAAACAGACTTCAAAGTAAATTGGTCCAGATTTTCTAACTTATATGTTAGAAAATGAGCCTATTAGCTTCGAAGAAGCAATGTTAACTCCAGAACATCCTTTCTAAAAAGAGGCTATTAATAGTGAAATTGAATCCATCATGCAAAATTGTACTTCGAAATTAGTTGACCTTCCACGAGGTAATAAATCTATTGGATGCAAGTGGATATTCAAGACAAAACTAAAGGCGGATAGATCAATTGAAAAATGCAAAACTAGACTTCTAGCTAAAAACTATAAGGAAAAGTAAGGATTGGATTATTTTGATACTTACTCACGCGCTATAAGAATAACATCTATTGGAATGTTAATAGCTATTGCACCATTGCATAATTCTGAGATACATCATATGGATGTGAAAATTACCTTCTTGAAAGGTGAGTTAAATGAAGAGAAATGCACTACAAGAAAACAAAATTTTCGACATGTTTCAGCGACATAAGCCTCTTTGTGTTTTCGAAGGGCATACTTTTGGCGAAACATACTAAAATTTCCCTCGCCAATTTCATTTACATTCGGTAACATCAAATTGATATCACAAATTTGTTCCTCTCTTTTTCGCAACACATTATTGATGTCGTGGAATGGTTCCTTATTTCAGCGACAGAGTATTGATGTCGTGAAATTATATCTTACTTTTGGCGACATATTTTGCATGTCGAGAAATTATATATACTTTCAGATTCATCAAAAGCGTGTCGCATAATGTATTTTAAGTTAAAAAAATTTAAAAGAAAAAAAATCATCTAATCCAAAAATTTAAATCTTTTTTTAAAATAAAAACTCTATATTTCCCCCAAAACTCCATCTCCATAAAAAGAACCCTATACTCCTAAAACAAAAACCCAAGTCGGTTCCACCAATGACAATCTGCACCATCGCCGTTCTTCGTGGTTGGTTTGTCCCTCACAAAGTCAGCATCTGGGAGCCTCGTCATTCTTCAGATACCCCAGAAAAACTCACAAGATTCTCCGTTCTTCATCTAGAAGCACTACCATTCATGGTTGGTTTGTACTAGACATGTTACCGTCTTAGGAAACTATCCATCCTTTTACTTCGGTCCTCATTTAATTAGGTAATCAAGTAATTCTCACGTCTACTTACTTTTTCTGTTTACATTTTTATAAAGATATTTGTCACTAAATATTTGTGTATGTTTTAAAATTTGGGTATTTTCAATGTTAGAAATTTTAGGTTCGATGTAAACTAGGTTTGAAATTATTCATATGTATCTATTCTGGTATGGGTGTTAATTCTAAAAACTCATGTAATTGACCAAAACATGGATGTATTTTGGTATGAGTGTTGTGTCTAAAAATATTCTTTAGTGAGAATTTTTTAGATTTTCTCTTTATAATAAACTGTATAGGTTCAAAGAAATGTTGGTCTCAATAGCTATGTTTATTACACTTGAATACATTGATTTTGGATTATATTTGACTTGAGCTTGGGTCTATAAGAAGAAATCAAAGGCAGTGTAAATGTGTTTATATATAGTTTTTTTATGTATGTACAACATTACTTGGAATCATCATAACCCTTCGATCAATCTATTTTCTGTCCATTTAGTTGTCTCGCCCTATTTTATTCTTTCTCTTTTTTAATTTATCGATTCATTATAAAATTTGAAAAGATGATTGTATTTTGTAAAATAAAAAATCTCATTCAATTGTTCTGGTTGAATAAGTTTACTATTTCTATCACCATCGTTCTCCACTATGGTTCACTGGCATCCTCCGTGATTATCCATTACCGTTATCCGCAATTCTCCATCCTTTCCACTACCGTTCTGTGTTGTAATTTATTTCCCTTCTTTGTGTTTTTTAGTTTGGATTTATAAATAAAGAGAGGAAATTTTCATATATGTAGAGGGGTACCTATTTAAACCTCCCATAAGAGTTATGCCTTATTGAGAGCATGCATAAAGCCTAAATAGAGTAAAAACGAGCGAGCAGGCCCAAAGTGGCGAGCAAGTCCAAGTAATAGACAAGATAAAAAAAATAATATTAGGTGAGGAAAACCAAGATAGGAATAAAATAATATTAGGAGAGCATGCCCAATGTGGCGAGTAAGTCAAAGTAATGAGCAATTCCACATTATGAGAAAGCCTAAACAGTGTCCAAGGAGAACAATATTGGGCAAGCAAACCCAAAATGGATATGAAGTAACAATGGGCGATCAGGCACTAGGTAGCGAGTAGGTCCAAAATAGAAGAAAGACAATTTTAGACGAGTGAATCCAAATTGCGTTCAAGGAAAATAATGCCAAGTGAGCGAAAAGGTTCCATACGAGCAATCCTAAGTTAGCGAGAGGGTGTTGTGCGAGAAACACTTTTATTATTTGAACATAGGATTACATAGTAAGAAGCCTTAGTCAAGGGATCAAGGCTTGAGCAGATGGCCAGTTAGCTTGAGAGCTTTGGTTTGAAGGTTGTTAAGTAAGTCAGGTTGAGAAAGATAAGGCTCAACCACTTTAGTACCATAGGAAAAAGAGAATACTAAGATGAGGGACCCAAGAGGTCACTCACACACTCACATACACTTACAAAACTCGCAATTGTTAAAATGAGTGAGTAGTCATGGAATCGATCATAGAGTTATTTCGGAAAATAACAATAGCGAGTGTCCCTTAAGACTACTTGTAAGTTTTCAAAATTATATATGAAGTAATCATTTGAAATATTGACAAAATCGTAATTTTTGGCACTATGCTCGACATATTTTCTATTTGACTTTGGTTGCACCGGATGTCACTTGTTAGAGTGGATAACGACAAACAGTAAAATAGGAAAAAAAATTACTACTTGAATACTATCGAAAGGAAATATCCCTTAGGCACGCGCGCGCTACATCAACGCTAATGCTTGACTATAAATAGAGCACCGTGAAAGATCAAAGCGTAACCACAATTTTTTCACTCCTACTCTGCCCATTTTCACACAAATTATTCTCTCCATACTCTCTCCTAAGTACTTGAACTTCTTATCTCTTCACTCTTAAAGAATCATCACTCTCAAGTGATTTCCTTTTTTCGTTCATGTTAAAAAGTTTGTATCTAATCATTGTATTCCTTATATTATAATCAGAAAGTTGTTATTATATTGCAAAAGTAGTCTTTTGATGTACTTACTGCTCTTGAAACTTTAAATACCTTGAAGGTTGTTTCCATTGTAGTGGGTCATGCCTCACCCTTTCAGATTATTCATAGGCCCCAGTACTACTACCCTCTTAATTATACGACTTCACTGGGGAGGTATTCTCACTACTGTGGATAAAGAATTTTAAAACATTTCAAAGAATTTGTTTTTAAAAACACACGAGTGGGTAATTGAGTTCAGAGTGATCAAATGACTAATGAGGAAGTCGTGGTCACCAGAGTGAGAGCTCCAACTCTTTTAGGGGGCAAGCAAGCACATCAGCGGTCGTGTCGCTAAATGGTATGAATCTGATGAATATGTTCTTTGAGTTTTTAAGATAACGCAATATGGATGTGTCTAATCTAGGATAACTTATGTAATATCGACGATGGCTCTTATTAGAGGAGAAGGTATAGAGGAGACGGTGCTAGTAAGAAAAGTGGAAACTAAGCAAGTTTTGACTCCAATAAATTCTCCAATAATGAAGAAAACTGAGGTGGAGGAATCACCGTCCAAAACCATCACAATGGAAAAGTGAAGAGGTTTATCTCATCTCAGAGAGAGTCGCCACTTATACATAAAGATCTACATAACCCATACCCATTTTGTATCAATGAAAAACCACACCTTGAGGGGTACATTACTCCCAAATTCATGAAGTTCAACGGTAGAGATAAAAACCTGAGGGAGCATACCAAAAGGGTTGTGGAGTATTTTCACGTGCATGATAATGACAAGGAGCTAAAGTTGAGGGAGTTATTGAACACTCTAATTGAAAAAGCCTATACATAGTACTCATGCCTATTATCAAACAATATCCTCACTTGGTAGGAAATGCATCGATAATTTTTGGAGAATTTTTTTGTGGTTGAAGATGAATTCATGCTGAGACACTTGGCCCAAAAAGTGCAAAATGGGGACAAAGAGCTGATGCAGTACATTAAGCATTTTATGGAAAGAGTGATAGATGTTCATGATCATGTTGCAAATTCAAGATTATTGCAGATTTGTATAGAAGGTTTATTGGAAAAATACAAAGTCTATCTTATTAATGAGACTCGATAAGGTACCTTCGGAGAATTCATGCGAGTAGCGAGTAACATTGCAATGATCATTAATCCAAAACCCCAAGGATGGAGGGAAAAACTACCAATGCCAACTGGTATATTTTAAGTTTCATGCTGGCAAGCAGTGAACTATGTTGAAGGAAGTCCTAAAGAAATAAAAAGGGGCCAAGGGTTCAAGAACAACAATATGGAGGGGAAAATGAATTTTGGGAATGATGTGTCACTTCCATTACCATGAAGCATGGTGGAATCCATGGACTGTTATGGGACAATGTAGGGCGAGGGGGTGGGAGCTACATCTCACTCAAATGGTTAGGTGCCCATAACGACAGACAAAGTAAATGCTAAGTTTTGTGAGTTGCACCAGAGGGTCTAGTATGCTACAAAAGATTTCTATTATTTATGCAGGATAATAGGGGAACAAGTTACTAATGGAACCTTACAAATTTTACCTATGGATGTTAATGAAAATCCATTATCGGCTCATCACTATAGCACAACGAACATGGTGACAACGTACGATTGGGAAAAAATACCAAAGTTTAAAGAATGACTAAATGGTGATCGTGCATGTGAAAGATGTATATTCAATTTGGCCAAGGAAAATCCCAAAAATGAGTTGGACGAGGAGAAGAAACTTGACAAAGGAAGAATCGACGTGGTTCTTTCCCTAAATGAGGAAGGAACATTAAAAGATGAGTATGCATTCAATGTGCAGATGTACAAAGTTAAAATAAATTTAGAGTGTGTAGAAATTTCAAGAAGTCCCAGTTTCAAATGTTTCTTTGACCGAATTGGGGTGAAGTATGAAAAACAAGTGGTAATAACTAAGAAGATCTTAGAAGGAATCCAAGAGAGAGGGTACCTCTCCCTCAATTGGCATGGTCATGTGGGTAGATTGATCAAGAGATATACATCTAAGCTAGTATTTTCATAGGCGAATAGGCAAATGCCTTTGTTTCATAGTAGACCTCTATATGCTACCACTCTAGTGAATAACATTAGTTTCCCTACGATGTTGTTAGTTGGGGGCATCAATAATTATCACGCCCATTAGCACTCTCTATGAGACTGACATTTCTCAAGAAAAATTATGACGATACCGCTGGTGATCTCTGGCTTTGATAGCGTGACGTTGTAATTTCTCCTCTATTTCAATGTGGGGATTAAGTTGGAGAACTTCACATCCCACATTAAATTTCATATCATCAATGCCAGGATGAGTTACCAACTGTTGATAGGTCGGGAGTGGATGCACACACATGAAATAGTGCCGTTAACATTCCACCAATGTTCGAAAGAAAATATTCGTAGGACAAAGATTATGATCAAAGCCACATAGAGACCATTCTCAGTTGAAGAGGCCCATTTTGTAGACACAACATTCTACACAGAATTAGATGAGGAAATAAAATTATTGGTTAAAGAAGAAGAGGAGCCCTGCGTGGCTCAAGAAAAATTTAAATCCAAAAATTAGTGCATGAGAGGTTATGCCCATGAGTAGCACCCTCTTAGAGCAAAGGAAAGGAGAAAAGAATGTGTGAAGAGGATGCAAGCCCCGTGCAGACTTGAAAAAAGATTTTTTTGCCTAATGGCAAAAGCATCTATCATTTATAACATTCTGAGAGAGAGACATTTTAGGACTAAAGCGTCGACCCAGTGTCAGAATGTTTTGTGATTGATGAGTCCCACATGGTTGAACATGTTGAGGAACCGAAAGAAACTCTGGAATGCATGGAGGATGGACTGCAATGTAAGCTCCAACAGCTTGAGGATATAAATATAGGACTCAAAGGTCGTTATGCGCGACCTATCTTCATTTCCAAAGACTTAAATCACAAGCAGCAGGATGAGATCAATAGCTGGCTCAAAGAATCCATAGATGACTTTATGTGGACATATACAGAAATACCAGGATTAGATTCGGAGATGCATTCTCACAAGTTGAATATTTTGCCTAATGCTTTACTTATGAAACAAGCTATGCAAAAGTCTAAAGCTGAGCTAGATTTAAAGATGAAAGTGGGGGTGGAAAAGCTACTCGCAACTGGGTTTATTAAGACCATTCAGCACCAAGTATGGTTGCCAAGCATTGCAACCATTGAAAATAAAGATAAGAAAAAAAAGGGCCCACATGGATTTTAGAGATCTGAATCGTGCTTGCCTGAAAGATGAGTTTTCTCTGCCCAGTATCGATAGTTTAGTAGACGCTACTGCCAGTAATGAAATGTATAATTTCATAGATGGGTATGTGGGCTGTTATCAGATCAAAATGCAACCAGCATACGTGAAAAAATTACCTTTTTGGACCATTCTAGGGAACTTCCATTACACCGTCAAGTCTTTTGGACTGAAGAATGTAGGAGAAACTTACTAAAGAACCATGATGGCCATATTTCATGATACTGGAATTCTATGTAGATGATTTGGTGGTGAAATAAAAAAAGGAGAGTAAGCATGTCCAGTATCTTAAAAGTATTTTTAATTGATGTCAGAAGTTCAAAATGAGGATGAATCCTTTAAAATGTTCCTTTTGAGTTAATGTGGGGAAATTCCTAGGACTAATCGTCAATAGGAAGGGAGTACAAGTTGACGTATAAAAATAAAAGGCCATTTTGATGATGCCTCCACCAAACAGTCATATAAAGCTCAAGAGTTTATTGGGAAAGCTCTCTTATCTAAGAAGGTCAGTTTTAGTTAAAGTCACTCACCCTTTTGCACCAATCATGACAGATGAGGACAAATTGGTGTGGGGATGAGCAGAAGAAAGTGTTTGAGAGGGTCAAAGAAATATTGACTTCTCCCTCAACTATAATCCCACTAAAAGAAAGCATGCCTCTATTATTGTAGCTCACTTATACAGAGCGGTCGACTGGGGACTTTTTTGCTAATGAAAAAGAAGGAATGGAGAAACATATGTATTACTTATCCCAGGTGATTTGAGGAATAAATCCAGTTATATGAATGTAGAAAGGTATTTTCTGACTTAGTCTTTATAGCACATAAAATGAGGCATTACTTTCTGTCCTTTACGGTGCATGTTGATAAAACTTAGTCAGCCGACATGGACCAGTTATATGAAAACATGTGTCATCTAGCGTGGCACAAGTTCAAGTACCAAGCTACTCAATGTACCGAGCTACCTAACATATCGAGCAACTTATTGGGAAGACTAAATGACCAAGATAGATTCAATGTTTATTGTATTACAGTCATTCCTTATCATGTACATATGAATACGCCCATTCAATAAAGGCTTATAATATATTCACATTGATAGCCCAAGGGTTATAAATACATTGTAATACCCTCATAGTAGGGTAAGCTTTCATAAGCGAACATAATCGTGAACAAGGTAAGATACCGAGTAATACAAAATAGTGGACGTAGGCCATTTTCATTAAGGTTGAACCACTTTAAAAATATTTTGTCTTATTTCTTTATTCATATATATTTGTGCTTAATTAATTAGATCAAATCTAGTTTTTTACATCAATAGATTGGAGCCATTTGTGGGAACGACTGTACGTATTATTTTTCACTAAAAAAATAATCCTAAATGGCTAATATCCCAGAATCTAGCAATAGGAATAATGAAGGGAATCTGCCAAATCCTTCCATCCCTCCAAATGTCAACAATATCACTGGAATCTTGGCAAGCTTATCCAGGGGAAAAATGGCTATACAGGAAACTATGCGGCAATTCATTCAGACTATTCAAAATGGAGCATTTGCATAGTCAGGCCAATGAAGCATTTAGAGAAGCACGTGTCCATTATCTTCGTCACAGATACGGTCTAGGTCAAGATCTAGACATACTAAAATTCATTATTCTGGGAATTCAAGTGATCCATCTTATCGCCTTGGTGAAACTTCCCCTATAAGAATTACAGATTCACAAGAAAATGTCACTCTAATACTAGAAAGACCAAGTGCTCTGGAAAGGTTGATTAGAGCCTCACCCTTCGACCGTTTGGGTCCCAAAAGGAATAGAAATCCTCTTCGGTCTGCGTTGAGAAATTCTCAATGACCAAATGATGTAAGGGAAGGCCCAACCCAATCACATCCAAATCCCATACCTGTAGCTCGCATAGAGAGATTCCAAGAGGAGAATTATGCGCGATATGTTGCTCGGGCAAACAAAAATAAATCAGGAGCTGGAAACGATGCATGGAAAGGATCTATTCAAAGGTTAGAAGATAGGTTAGGAGAAATGGCCAAGGTCAAGAACCCTATCCATAGAACCTTTATTAAGGGATCTTCATTCGTACAAGCGATTATGGACTTTCCCACACCATCAAAGTTCAAAGCACCTGTGGTCACACCGAAGTATGATGGAAACACCGATCCTGTTCTTCACATAAAGCAGTAGCAAGCTGCATCAGATATTTATGCAGTTCCAGATAAAGATATGGTACAATAGCCTTCTTTGGGGGAGAATTGCCACTTTCCATCAACTAGCACAACTCTTTATAGGGAATTTCTATTTTGGTGCCAAGCCAGTAAAAAATGTAGCGCATTTATTGAGTGTTAGGCAGAAAGAAGGTGAAAGTACCAGGGATTATATCACTCGTTTCAACAACGAGAAACTAGAAGTCATTGACTATGAGGAGAAGACAACCATTACATCTCTCAGGAGTGGTCTTTTGCCAGACAAGATGTATTACACCTTAGCCAAGGATCCCCCCAAATCAATGGCTAAAGCAACTAAAATTATGAACACCGAGGAGGCTATGGCTATGAAGAAGAATGCTGAGGCAAAGGTGGAAGCTAAATCTGAAGGCAAGACAAAGAAAAATGATTACAAGAATAATGGTGGGAGAAATCAGTCGAAAGGCAAAGAAGCACTGGATTACTTAAGGAAGTATACAAATTATACTCCCTTAAAGGTGGATATAAACCATGTTCTGGAAGAAATGAAGAACAATGAGGAATTGAATTGGCCAGAAAAATTGAGGTCATATTCCGAAAGGAGGGACAAATCCAAGTATTGCGAGTTCCATAAGGATCATGGTCACATAACAAACAGTGTGTAGCTCTCCAAAATGTGATAAAGGAACTCATTCTAGGAGGAAAGTTAAACATGTATGTTGATCGTCAGAATAGTGCGAAGACCAATAATAGAGCTCGACAAAGGTCTCAATATCCTTGTTGACCAAGAGATGATAAGAAAAGGGACAATAAAGATGATCCTGATCTCCCAAAAAGGCCAAGATAACTTGAGCGTGAGGTATTTTCAATTCGTTTTGGTTCATTCGATTGTAACATGATTACAGGTACAAACGAAGGAGGAGGTGATCATAACGCTAAAAAGAAATATTACCTCAATGAGGCTCAAGCTTTCTCCTATATACAACGGATAAATTTGGCAGAAGAAGATTGCCCGAGGAAGGTCAACAAAGATAAGCTAGTCATTGGCTTTTCTAAAAATGATCTAAAAGGCATTTTGTATCCTCATGACGATCCTCTGGTGATCAAAATGAGAATAAAGGATTTAATCATTTTAAGAGTGCTGGTGGACAATGGTAGATCGATAGATATCATGTTATACCCTTGTTTCGATAGTTTGACCTTGAAAGATGGTCAGTTAGAGCCGTATCACAGGCCCCTCATTGGTTTCTCTAGAGAAAAAGTTTTTTCACTTGGAACAATCAAGTTAGACATGTTGATTGGTACCTGGCCAACCAGCGAATAGAGAAGGTGTGCTTCTTCGTAATGGATAATAATGTCCAATTAGCCTACAATATAATCATAGGAAAAGTAGGCTTGAAAACGTTTGAAGCAGTCCCATCTACTGTACATCAGTGCTTAAAATTTTTGACCAACTTTGGGGTTTGAATTGTGAAGGTAGATAAAAAAGTAGCCCATAAATGTTACTATTCATCTATCGAGTAAGAGGAATTGGAAGATGCAAGGAAGAAAACAACCACTTATCAAGTGGATGAATCTGATGAGTCTGAGATTGACACTTTAGACCCAAGAGATTAAATAAAAATTATTAAAGGCCAAGTCATGGAGGCAATAGAAAGTATTATTCTGGATGACGAGAAATCAGAAAGAACAACCCAGATTGGTGCTTCACTTGATCCAGTATTGAAGCAAGAGATTGTGGCATTTTTGAAGCAAAAAAAATAACTATTTGCATCGAGTCATGATGATATACCTAGGATAGGCCTATCTTTCTTATGTCACGAGCTCAATGTCAACAAGGAGATCAAACCAGTGAAGTAAAGGAGAAGAGTCTTTAGTCCGGAGAAGAACTAGGCTATTCAAGAAGATTTGGAAAATATGCAAAAAGCTTCTTTCATCGAAGATGTGAAATATCTTGATTGGCTGGCTAATGTTGTGATGGTCAAGAAGAATAATAATAAGTGGAGAATGTGCGTGGATTTCACGGACCTGAATAAAGCTTGTCCAAAAGATTATTTTCCTCTGCCAGGATAGATCAGCTGGTGAATGCAACTTGGGACATGAGCTGTTAAGCTTCATGGATGCCTATTTTGGATATAATCAAATTAAAATGAAACCAGAAGACAGGGAAAGTACCTCTTTCATTACCCCACGAGGAACATATTATTACAATGTTATGCCGTTTGGTCTTAAAAATATTGGTGTTACATATCAGTGGCTGGTAAACAAGGTGTTTGCAAAGCATATTGGCAAAAATATGGAAGTATACATCAACGACATGTTGACTAAGAGAAAGAAAGTTGTTGATCATATAGCTGACTTGAGCCAAACATTTGATCAACTGGAGAAATACCAGATGAAGCTGAACCCAACCAAGTGCATCTTGGGCATACAGGAAGGCATGTTCCTCGGATACATTATGAATCAAAGAGGTATTAAAGCAAATCCTGACAAGATAAAAGCCTTGCTGGAGTTATAATCTCCAACCACCAAGAAAGAAGTGCAGAGCCTTACGGGGCATGTTGCCGCTCTCAATCGATTTGTCTCCCGGGGAACTGATAGATGTCTTCCATTCTTTAAGGTGCTCAGAAAGACTTTTGAGTGGAGTGACGAATGTGAGAAGGCATTCTTATAGTTGAAGAGATACTTGGGGACACCTCCTTTATTGTCCAGTCTAGTGGCGGGAGAAAAATTATACTTATATTTATCTATTTCAGAAAGTGCAGTCAGTTCAACCCTGATAAGAATAGAGGGCGAAGTGCAAAAACCAATTTATTATACTAACAAGGCATTCAGGGGAGAAGAAGTTAGGAACCCAAAACTAGAGAAGTTGGAATTGACGTTGATTGAAGCGAGCAGAAGAATGAAACCGTATTTTCAAGACCATACAATAGTGGTATATACTGATATGCCATTCAGACAGGCTTTACATAAGCCAGAAAAGTCTGGAAGATTAATGTATTAGGAAATGGAGTTAGGGGAGTATGGTATTATTTATGAGCCGAGATCCTCTCTCAAAGGACAGGTAGTGGAGGATTTCATTGTTGAGTTTACCTACCCAGATGCCTCCGATCAGTAGGGGGCTAATGCAGAGCAACTCAAGGATGCAAAAAAATCCCCGATTAACTCCCAGTAGCAGAATTACCAGAAAGGATGGCCACTGATTAGCCAGAATCCTTTAGTAAGGTGCAAGAATGAAAGAATAAGTATGAGGAAAGGAAAGAAAATATATTCCATCAAGGGATTTTGTCAGACCAAAGGTTTCATGATAATATTCCTATATGGAATTTATATGTCCATGGTTCTTCGTGTGCAACATGTTGCGAAGCTGGAATTATTCTCATCAGTCCAGATGGAATAAACATAGAATATGCTCTGAATTTCAATTATGGGCTTCCAGTAATGAAGCTGAGTATGAAGCCGTGATTGTGGGCCTTAACTTAGCTAAATCATTGAATGCAGAGCAAGTTGTGGTGTTTAGTGATTCGCAATTAGTGGTGAATCAGATACTAAGTCTTTATACAGCAAAAGGGGAGTTCATGTCACGATACTTAATTAAAGCTTTGGAGATTGTAGCTAATTTTGTAGCTATTCAGGTGATTAGAATACCTAGACAGGAGAATGCAAGGGCAGATGGACTTTCTCGATTAGCCTCAGCTACTCGCACCAAGCTACGAAGAACAATACCCACTGAAGTACTTGCAAGAAGAAGTATTGACGCATACTTAATGGTGAATTTTATCACCTTGGATATGGGACAATCCTAGATGGATCCCATCAGGGCTTATATTGAAGAAGGTATTTTACCCGCTGACCTACTTGTAGTCAAAAGGTTGAAGTATAAGGCTGCGAGATATGTTTTGAATAATGGAGTCCTGTACTGGAGATGTGTGATAGTTAGTTTGCAATGGTGTGTTCACCCAGTAAGAGTTAAAGACCTGATAGAGAAAATACATGAAGGATCTTATGGAGCTCACGTAGAAGGTAGAACTCTTTTGTAGAGAATAAATACGCAGGGGTAATACTGGCTAACGATGCGCGCTAATTTTACAACTTATACTAAAAAATGTGACAAGTGTCAACGATTTTCTACTATACGTAGAACTCCTCAGGCGTTGTTAACACCAATCACTTCACCTTATCCATTAGCTACGTGGGGAATAGCTTTAGTTGGGCCTCTACCAACTACAAGAGGACGATTCAAATATCTAGTAGTAGTTGTTGATTACTTCACCAAGTGGGTGGAAGATGAAACTTTAATCAATATGGCCTATGAAAGGGTCTATTAATTCATTTGGAAAAATATTATTTGCAGATATGGACTTACCCATGCCTTTATAACTGATCATAGTACCCAATTTAACAATGATGAGTTTGCAGTGTACTGCCTAGAATTCGACATTCAAAAAATCCATTCTGCTCCCAGTCATCCCCAAAGTAATGGGAAAATATAAGTGACAAACATGACTCTACTGAAATGGTTAAATAAGAGATTGGATGATGCTAAAGGGAATTTTATCAATGAGTTACACTTAGTGTTATGGGCTTATCGAACAACTCCCCGAACAACAACTGAAGAATCTCCTAACATGTTGGGTTTTGGGAGTGAAGCAGTAATACCTACTAAACTAGGACTACCTAATCATAGGGTGCTTAACTTCTATTCTCCAATAAGTGATTTGATGGGACGTCTGTACTTGTAAATGCTCAAAGATGCAGCAATCCGAAATGTAACTTATGAACAGTGGACTGCCATATTTTATAATAAAAAGGTCAAGAAATGTGATCTTCAGGAAGGTGATTATGTTCTTAAGAAAGTAATTCAAAAGCATAATAAGTTGGAGGTCAATTGGCATGGGCCTTATTTTATCACAACTATTGTTCGACCTAGTACTTATATAATAGAAACTTTTGAAGGGGAATAATTCAAAAATGCCTGGAATGCAGAACACCTGCAAAAATACTACTAGTAATGTAATTGCCCATGTACCCAATTGTTTATGTATAAATGAAAATGATGATTTCCCCATTTTTTTCAGAGTACTAGTGCTACACACTACACTTAACTTTGTAGTAGAAAAATTTGCAATCACTAACTAAAAGTTGGTCGGTATCAGCAATCCCAACTAAAAGTTGGTCGACATCAACAACCACCAACTAAACGTTGGTCAACATCAACAAACATCAACTAAAAGTTGGTCTTCATCATCATACCACCGACTACAAGTTGGTTGGCATCAGCAACCATCAACTAAAAGTTAGCCGATATCATTATACACACCAACAATGCTGGTAAAAACAATCGAGTAAGGCAACTTCTGCTTGATTATGAGTGACCCCATAGGCATCTAAACTAGGCAAGAAGATGTGTAAAATATCCACTATATAGGCACCAGGGCAATTATTTGCTTGAATGATTGTTACAACTAAGCAAGAACATGGGATAAAAATAATTCCATTGCTTAGGCACTTATGGGTGATAAGTCACTACAACAAGGAAAACACATGGGGCAAAAGTTCCATTGTCTAGGCAATCAAATTAAAAAGGGAAAAATGTTCATTCATACTCAATGACTGGAAAATAACTCGCTATTGTAAGTACAACACTACTATACTTGATCTCATATTATGAATAAATATTGGCAGAATAAATATCATCCAATTGTTTTATTTCCAAGGAAATAAAATTACACTTCTCTTCATTCCCACCAACAATTACTAACGGAATAAAAAAAGTCTATTCTATTGGTTTATTTCCTTCAAATTTACGTACAGGGTTCATCCTAGCTGGAGGGTCATCTAAAGCAAAAGAAGATAAAATTCAAATCTCGAAGCATTCTGATATTACTCGAACTTGGTCAGTCTAGTAAATGTGAAGGTCGGGATATCTCAAATTATTTGCGAAGATAGTAATCACGAAGGTATTTGGAAATCAAACACTGAGGAATAGAGCTAACTGGAATCCAGCTAACATCTAGTTGAAACGGAGGAACTGACAGATCAAGTAACCCTTGCTCATACCAATCCCACAGCTCCATTCCTTGCTCAACTTTTATTACAATCAAAGCATTCAACCATCCCTGCTTATACCCTTCATTATTTGTCTATTTCAACTGAGAATCAAGATGATATAAAGCCTCATTATATCCTTCTATCCAAAACTCTTTGGGGTTCTTGTGAAACTGATAAGTTAATCGCCCAACTTGTTGATGAAGTCTTTTCAGCACACTTTCTTTATTTTGCAATGCAAAGCTTTGATTAGATATTTCTCTGTAAGGGTTTGAATCTTCTGAGACATCTCTGTCAGAGCTTGATTTTTTGCCTTCAGTTGAACAACTTGATTTTCTAAGGTAAGTCTTGTTGAGTTTTAGTCTCTTCAATGCTACTCCGACCAGTTCTTGCTCTACCCCGGGAAATGGATGTAGGTCTAACTCTTTTATAAGTTTCTAATTCTTCCCTTAATGAAGCATTCTCAGTCCCCAAAAAGAAAAAATCTTCATCATTAACTAGGACTAGAGCTCCAGAGGAAGAAGTAAATTTTAGCTATCTCAGTTCTTCTCTTAAAGAAATATTTTGTTCCTCTAGCAGTTTAGCAATGTTTCTATGCTCCTCAATTTCATGTTTTAGCACACTCTTTCTTTTATTATGGGCAGCGATAAATTTGTTATAACCCCGATATGCACTCAACTGTTGGTACTTCCTCTCATAACCTTCATAAAGAAGAGTAGTGGCCTCTTTGTGTTGAAGTTGAAGTTATTCAATCATTCCTTGGAGATTTTCAATCATTTCATAGTAAGATACATTATTCGCTACTGCACGATCAAGTAGACATTTTAAATACTGGTAAGCCTAAATTTCTTGTTCAGAGGCATTAGATCCAAGAATATTAATTATTTATTCCTCGATAAAATCTGTATCACCAGCTTTGAAATAATATGTACATTTCTTCATCAACTCTATATCATGAGCTGACAATAGTTCCATCGTGATAATAAAATAGCAAGGAAAAGTAAAATTAGATCAACAATAACACAACTATATTGAATAGTAAAGGAGAAATTCAGAATAAGTAACAAGTTCATTTTATTGATCATAGTAGATGAGGATACAACCAGAGGTACAAAACAAAGGGAAAAACATAAGAAAGCAAAAAATTACCGAATAATATTAGACCTTCTCCTTATTCCCCACAACATCTTCAGATGATTTTGAAGAACGAATTAGTTACTGAAGTTGCTCGGAGGACATCTAATGTTGTTCAGAAGAAGTTATTGCCTGTTGAACTTGCTTGAAAAATTGAGGGATAAGGCAACAGGTGTTTGTTCTACCATCATTAAAGAAGATTCATCAGATCTAGCTTTATCTTCTTCTTCTTCTTGAATAGAAGGAGGAGGGCCATGATGATGTTTCTGAAATAATTCAGAGTCTTCAGTAACACTCAACTCTTTCAGCGCTACAACCCATCCATCCTTGAAGAACTTTAAACATGCATTCTCCATTTGAACAGAGGCAATAGTTATAGCTTTGTTCCACCCTTTGTCCCAGCCAGAGCTAAAGGACTTCTTCACAGTAGACCTTTTCTTCGTCCTTTCCAAGGAAGAATTTTCCCTAAGAAGATCTTCAACATATTTTACTTTTTGCTCAAGATCTTTCTTACGCCGTTCAGCCTCTTCAAGCTTGCTCTCAGCTTCCTCCTTGCTAGTAACGACAACCTTCAATTTCTCCTCCTGTCTCCTTGGAAGCATCTACAACTTTTTCTGAGATAGATCAGCCTCCTTTGCAGCATCCATAATTTTCTGTTGAGCTGTCTGAGCAGCTTTGATTTTATTCTCCCAAGAAGCTTTGTCATCTTTATATTTCTTTCGGGAGTCCACCAAAGATTTTGATAACCCAGAAAAGGGCTTTTTCTACTTCCCTGGAAAGTGAAGCAGCTTTGATAGCTACGTCCTTCTCTAAGATATTATTGAAATACACCAAAAACTACAAGACGAAAAGAAAATCAAAATTAGAATATGAAAATTGAAAGCATAATTGAAACAAAAAAATATTATAACACTTACTAATGCAAGGTATTGGGCTTCCAAATCAGAGACTTCCCCCTAGGAGTAGAGGTCTCAGCAGCTCTGTGGTCAGGAAGAGTTCATGACCAAATCAATTTCCTGGACAAACCAGGAGTAATGAACGCTGGAGGTCCAGCCTTCAAAGAAGGTATGTCAACCCTAGTAGGTTGAGCAGCAACATTAACGGTCTTCTTAGCAATATTCTCAGGGGAGCAGTTTCTTCAATCAAAGGTGCTGCCTTTTTTCGAACAACAGCAGCCTCTTCAATTAAAGGTGCTACCTCTTTTGGAGTAACATGGGGCTTCTTGATGACCTCCTTGACAACTGTGACTTCTCCCCTAGATGGAGAAATATACTTTTTCTTAGACCCTTCAATTGGGACATCTTCTTTGCTCTTTTTTGCCCCATCAGCACTAGGGAAAATCTTGGCAAAGAGATCCGGAATTCTTCTCTTCTTCGTCATAAAATAAGCAATGGAAGTAGACAAATCAAAAGAATATTATTCAACAGCTGAAGAAGATGCTAGAGTCTGCTCAAGATTAATCACGAAAGGAGGAGCAGTTGGACAAGCAATAAAAGAGGAGTTGGTGTTCTTATATTACAATAAATAGGAAGCAACTCTCACGTGGTCCCCAAAAACTGATTGATGCAAACCCCAGATAAATGTCAAATATTTTATATTGATATCACTCTTTTTTTTACTGTTAACTATAAATTAAAATTGAAGAAAGCAAAAGTCAGTGACACATTTTATCAAACAAAACCATAGTTAGTTAAAAAAAAAAAGAACAACCTATCACATTGCCATAAAGAGGACATATGGGACCTTGGTACACATCATTCCCCTTTAATGGGAGGTGTTGCCAATTTTTCATAACCACCCCATGTTCAAAATAATCTCTATTAGAATCAGGGAGATTGACCACTAAAGCTCTGTTAACAAACCTAGTTTTTAAATAAAAAGTAGTGTCACTAGTGACCCATTTATAACAAAACATAATTTCAGGAATCACAAGTTGAGTTCCATGAATTTGATTAAGCCTATGTACGCCATTAACTACCCTCAATGTATTTGGAACTACTTTTGCAGGTACAATATCAAAATATTGGCAGAATTCCAAACACAAGGGATTAGGCAGGAAAGAAAAACCATATTCTGCTACAAAAATAGAGGGAAACTAGTGTCCTTCAGTTAAAGAAAATAAATCAGAAGGGTAAGCAAGTTCTTCCAAGACAACCCAAGAAGGAATTTCAAAATCGGCTCTAAACTTATCTAATGACTCGATAAGGTAAACCATGATGACTAAAGCAAAGAAAGAAGAATGAAGGAAGAAATTCTTACAGAAGATTAATGAATCAGCTAAGGCAGATAACAGAAAAGAAGGATCGTAAGAAGAAAAGAGAGAAAATAAAGAATTTGGGAATGTATATGGCAAAAGGTAGAAGACAATAGGATTTTACCGCCTTTATATACGTTGCCTTGGAAAACGATAAAATGTAATGATCACAAGTGACGACAATTGCGTTATTAATGGCTAATCAAGGGAAAAAGATGCAAGTACCCAAGCATTCACAAAAAATTCAAAATATTTACAAATTTGCCATTTCGCGCTGAAAACTGTCACGCAAAGTGAATTTTTTTTACAAGTATGGAATGTCTGCAATTAATCAAAATGTGAGAAATAGGCCGGATCAACTTTTTGGGTAAATGTTCCACACTCTCACATCCAACCTCGACTGTGAAACATTGGGGGCTTCTGTTGATATAAAAATTAATCAGTTGACATAGAGAATTTATATGAAGACACGTGTCATCCAGCGTGGCACAAGTTCAAGTACCGAGCTACGCAATATACCGAGCTACCTAACATACCGAGTAACTTGTTGGGAAGACTAAACAACCAAGATAGATTAATTGTTTATTGTATAGTCATTCCTTATCATGTAGGGATGAATACTCCCATTCAATAAAGACTTATTATCCATTCACATTGACAGTCCAAGGGATATAAATACATTGTAATAACCTCATAGTAGGGTAAGCGTTCATAAGCAAACATAATCGTGAACAAGAAAAGATACTCAGTAATACAAAATAGTGGACGTAGGACATTTTCATTAAGGCTGAACCACTTTAAAAATCATTTGTCTTATTTATTTATTCATATTTATATGTGCTTAATTAATTCGATCAAATCTAGTTTTTTACATCAATAGTGCATATTATCACAAATGCGATCCCATAAAATACTTAATTGCGCGGATCGTCTTGGTAGGGAAAACAACCAGGTGGTTATTGATACCCTCAGAATATGATCTAAAATGCCTTGCTCCAAAGGTCATTAAGATCCAAGTTGTGGATGATCTCCTTGCTAACTTCTTAAGTGAAAACTTTGAACGTCCGATCCCCACGGGACAACTTCTAAGCCTGTTTAGCTAAAGAGACGGAAGAACAGAGTATGGAGTTTGATGGCTAGTGCATGAAAGGAACCTGTAGAGAAAGTATTATACTTTCAAGAGATAAAGAGAAGGTCACCCTCTCATACAGTTTGGATTTTAAGTGCTCTAACAACAAAGCAGAATATAAGGGCCTCATACTTGGCCTACTAGAGGCTTTGAGAAGATATGTCAGTGTACTTTACATACAATGAGACTCTAAACTGGTGGTCAAGAAAGTTAGTGGAGAACTTATGATTAATCATTCCAATCGTGTTCCATATAGAGCGATCATTCGAAAGTTATTGGGCTAATATTTAGCTGTCAAGCTAAAAAGGCACCTAAGAACGATGAACAGGAACCTAGATCTTGAAGTGATTGCATGAAAATTAGAGATGGAAGAGTCTGAGACCATAATCACCGCCTGGTGAAGAACAATGTCCACAATGGTAAGATCTCTATTCCTAAGTGAAGAGCCTAAGGATTGGAGATTTTTATTTTCGAAGCAGCTAAAGACATGTGAATGGGAAATTAAGTTATCAAAATTGGAAAATTTTCACATGCTGCAAGGTACACTAAATTTCAAAGCCTTGGGTGGTTTCTTAACATGTAGGAGAAGAGAAATCCCGAGTGAAATTAAAAACCATCCACGATAGACACTATGGAGACACAGACATCCCATTCTATAGGTTTCTGCAATGAAGGGGTTGTTATTATCCCGACATAGGCATAGAGGATGCTCACATACAATAAGGCTTCCTAAAGTGATAATCCCAGTTTAATTAGCCAATAAAGGCAAATTTTGTGTAAGTTCTGGAAGGTTGGAGGACACCCTTCATTGCCTATATTATAGATAAAGAGCTACCTATTGAGAGGGCTGATGAGATTATTTGAAGAAAATAGTTGCCCATTTTTTCTTATAGAATGGGGAATTATATAGGAAGAGATATAATAAGAAGGCCTTGATATATATGGCGGTGAAAAATGTGGAAAGATTACTGAAAGAAGTCCACAAGCCTTCACACATGGGTGGTGCCAAATTATATAACCAGCTAATGACCCTAGGGTACTATTGGCCAACGATGGAGGCTGACTCTATAAGTTTTATAATGAAATGTAGAGCATGCAAAATTAATGGCAATATGGTTTATGCCCCTCAATGAGTTTTCAAAGCTTCACTACTCCATGCCCATTCCACACTTGGGTATTTGATTTGGTAAGAAAAATCAGCATGACCTCTCATGGGAAAGCTTTCATTCTGGGTGCCATGAAGATGTATACCAAGTGGGGGGAAGCAATTCCTTTAAGGAATATCACTACTCAGGTGATAACACAATTCATTTGGGAATATATAATATGCAGGTTTGGTATTCCAAAGGTTATTCTCACATATAATGGCAAGTAGTTCGTGTGTAAAGATATGGGTCTACTCCCGAACATGTATAAAATCATCCATAACAGTTAGACTATTTCCAATCCCAATGGGAATGGTTAAACAGAGGCCACCAATAAGACACTAATCAATATTTTAAAAAAGAACACAGGGTGATAAATTCAAATGGTTTTACGATCTTCAGGACCTCCAAGAGGAAGCCAACAGGTTTTACCTTATTCTTTCTAGTCTATGGTACAAAAGTTATCCTACCAGTATAATTAGTTGTGCCATCATCACGAGTGGCCCTGATCTATAATTTGGTGCCTGATCCAAGACATGTATAGTTAGAAGCTTCGGATGAGCATTGTGATAGAGCTAAAGAAAACTTCAAGGTCTACACTCAATATCTATCTAGATATTACCATAATTTAGTTAAGCCTATAGAATTCCAAGTGGTAGACTTAGTTCTGTGAGCATGAACTCATCACCTAAGAATCATGTTGCCCTCAAAATTCAAGTCCATCTGGGAGGGTCATACATGGTGCGAGGATTTAAACGAGTCAGAGCCCGATGTGAAAATGATTTTGAAAACAGTAAGTATTTAACAAGTGAAATAAAGCATTTATTATGTACATGTTAGTATCCAACTGTCCCTTGCTATTCTCACCTCTCATTTAGAGTGCACACTTAACGTTTCCTATCAACCTCCTAGTTAATGGTTCCTCTTCACTAATTTCCATAATATGATTCCATCCCATATCATAACCCCGTATGTCCCACACCATACGTAATATAATCATTCATATACGTTTCCCATTAACATGAATCGTTTCTCATTAATATTAATCATTTCTCATTAATATGAATTAAGCTCTTCAAATCTATAACTATTCATTAACTTAGTTCATTTCTTTTTCTCAATTCACCGTTATCTATAATTATCACACAATAGATGATTTAACCACTATATACACATACATTTAATTCATCATTATATATATTTATACATATATAATACGGCACCCCGAGTCACAGCTACGGTGCAATGCATTACTCTGCTATCATGTCCAAATATCGTTGGTCGCCGAATAGGGGACTAAAGGTTCGGTAAGGATTCCTCGAACCACAAATAACAACACAAAATTGGAGGCAAACATAGTTCTCATACCCACGGGTCACGCACATACCTACGTTCCCATAGTCAGCGGACTTATCAACTCCCCGATAAGTCTTTCATAGACCTATGTTCTCGAGCGACAAATAAAAAATCCCATGGATTCATCAGGATATGATTACCCTCACGCGCAAACCTCCCACCGATAGCAAGTAACCTAGGTATGTCATACACATAAATTATCAATCAATCAAATAGGCATTATCATACCTATAATATAATATCAATAAGGTACTCACACTACCCTTCGATAATTTCCATACGTAGCATCATATCTCTCAAATCCTACGCATTAAAATATTATGGATTTACTTCCTTAATTTAATTATCCCCGAGCCTCACTCATTACTCAAGGTTCAAATAGGTTTTTCCTAAACATTTTATTCAGTAATAAATCACTAATATCCTACTGGTCCATATCATCTTATCTCCCGAATTACTACGAGTTAAACTCTCCCTTAATTAAGGTTATAACTGATTGTTTCTAATCACTTATAAACACATCTTCTGCGAACTAGGATTACCATCATCACATGGCTCATAGTCTATAGTGTTTCATTCACACTATATGACTTATCAACAAAACCAACATCCTCGCATCCTATAACATCTCTCCACTCCCAACGTCGTTAAGGTTCATGCGCGGAGCGTCTCGCAAAGTGGAATCCAAATAAGGAACTCCTCCAATACACTACTACTTAACTTTGTCGGTCGTGGAGGTCCGTCAACTTCAAATATGTAACTGGGATAACCTCATCCCCTCTTTCAACCAAATGTGGTCTGAACTCCCATCTCTATCCAGGAGCTATACCACTAAGCGCTTGTACTACACTCAGTCCTTGCGCAATCAATAATGAGCTTAAACTCAGTCCTTGTTGTTTAAATTATAACCCTAAGGCTACCCAGGTGTTATATTAAATCTCCCCTACTGGACCTATCCTTAATCCTCAAGCATAAAACTTAGAATCCAACACATGAATCTAGCAACCAAAATTTCTTTCAATTTAATTATCATAATTCTAATCAATTAAATCCCAATCAAATCAATTCAACTCTTAACTAGGGTTTACTGAACCTTCCTAAGTCCCATTATATCCAATTAATAATCACCAAAGATTTAGAAAAGGTTTGTTATAATAACAAGCATTAAAAGGAACAACTTCACCAATTCTGGGGAGGTCGATCGATCGAAGGCAGGGGGTCGATCGATCGATCGCCCAAATAAAAGCCCAGTTTTTTGTATTTCTTCTACTACGGGTTTCATCACTTTTGGTCATTCAAACCTTCATATTAAGAACCCAAATTCCTTATAAACCTTACTACATGATATAGAAACACATGAGAATGATTTCTAATGCTCTAAACATCCTAGAATCATCAAGAGTTTGAATTAAATGCATATATTCATCCTATTTTTCCAGAAAATTATAAACATGTTATCTTTAAGAACACACCATTGATTCTCATAATTTCTTCAACAGATTTATGATTATTTTGTGGATTAATATCTACCTACAACATGAGTTTGATTCCTATATATTTTTAGTTTCCAGAAATCCATTAACAACCCTATCTTTTCATCTTCCAAACATGGAAAATCTCATCTTTTCATAACTATCCTAACATGGTCAATATACAAACTTAGATTGCAATTATCAAACACTTGCCTCTAATGAAGATCTGATCCTTTGGAGTTTAATAACACATGTGGTTCTCCCTTTCTCCAGCCAACTTCCGGTGGTGGTTGGTGGTGTTGACCTTTGGTCTTTGGTTCTCCTCCTTTCCAAGCAAGCCTCTCTCTTCCCAAGCAACCTTTCACTCTCTCTAAGAAGATGACTTCTCAATATTGCTAAATCTCAAAGTCGGAGAGCGAGTGCATTCAATCGTTCAATTGTAAATGGATCGAGAAGTAGTATGCCTAAGGTACACTAGCTTTCTTTTCTTTCTCAAAAGTTCATCCTAGAAAAAGGAAATCTCTTGAGTGAAAAGGAAAATTGTTGATGACATTTTATTGTAATGGCACAATGAAAAATATTACTTTTTGCATAGTGAATACAATGATAAATGTTCAATTATAACTAGTTCCTTCATAAAATTTATGATGATGTTTATAATGTTTATGAGTTTATATAACCAACAAGTTTATCATGAACTTATTCGTAGAGTTCTGCGAGCAGATATATCTAAAAATGATTTTGCTCTTGCTAAGTTAAATTTATGAGTAGAGCAGTCTGAGATTCTCACAATATAAGAGAAAAGATATTTAATTTAGGGAGCATTGCTCATCATACTTGGGGGATATATACCTCCCAATGACAAAATATGTAGAGAAAATCGCCTTTACCTGCAATACTTTGAGAGATAAGATCCCAAAATGGAGGATCCAATAGAATACGGGGTACACAATTTAATTGAAAATTAAAAAAAAATTATAAGTTATTTAAATAGTTTGTATGTTATCCATAATAATAGAAGGGGGTTGGCCCCCTAGTCCTATCTTCAAAAAAAATTGACAGGACAAGCATCCCAGAGAATATAATAAAGTTACATGTATTACTCGCCAAATTATGAAGTAATACGCTCCCGTAAAATATGGAAAAGTTACATATATTACTTGCCAAAATGTGAGAGGCACTCCCATAGAAAAAGGGAATGATATCAATCCACGAGCGGATACTCCCCCCCAGAATAAGGGATAGTCCATAGCGTATGAAAAAAATGAAAAAAAAAATACAAAGTGCAAAGAAAAATATCCAAAAATTCTTTCATTATCATTTATATAAACGACTTGCTCAAATTAGAGTATACTGTGATGTTACAAACAAAAGTAGAGAGTTATACACAAGAGTTTAATCAGCCAGAAGAAAATGAATATTGTCATTTGAGTAGAAGTGTTCAAACGAGGAGAAAATATCTCGTACAACGTCTTCTTAGATCTTAGTTAGTCTAGCATCATCTTGTTTTTCACTATCTATGACTTTGGCTAGCTTTGCCTCCAAAGTTTAGATTTGCTCTCGAATACTATTAGCCTTAGACTGATATATGCTCAGATATAGTTTGTTTGAAGAATTTGGATTTCATTAATCTTTTAGTAGCTGGATGGATAAGTCTACAAATAGAAGCATCAAGCCAATCGAGCTTGAAATGGTAGCAACTCTTCAAGTCTTTGATAAATGCCAAAAAGATACGAGTACCGATGATAGTAACACTAGTGGGAGGAGTTAAAGTAAACTTATGAACATGGTTGGTGAGTGACTTAAGATTGCGAACAATTAGGCTGTCAATATTGCAAATGATGTTGGTTGTGAAAGTCTCAGGGTGATACTCAAAGATTAAATCTAGGAAATCATGCTCTGGCTCTTGAAATCTCTTAGAATTATGCTCGCTCCACATATCCCTCGTGAGGTTTTCAGGAGCATCAATCTCTATGGAATCAAAACCAGTGTCCAAAGAGCTAGCCTCAGAATGAGGGGAAGACTCCTCTCTAGACTTCTCCCCTTGAAATCTATTAAAATCAGTGGCCTTAAAACTCTGCTCATTATCTTCAACAGCCTCCTCTGCCTCGTTCACTTCTTCCTAAAAAAAGAATAAGTAGGAAAGGAATAATCTAATTAAAATATCCATAGGAAAATAGAGAATAATAGGAAGGAAAAAGACTTACCTGAATACCAATAAGAATTAGCATGCTACCAGAAAGGCTACACTTCTCCCTTTGACTAACCATACGCTCCAAAGTTACGGGAGTGCTCGTGACACTAACTTGAAAATAAAGAAATGGGAAGTGGTCACCCGAACACGTTCACAACAATAACAAGTAAAAGAATAAACTGAGGTATAATAGATTGATACATGAGGCTCCACAGTTATAGGTGTGCTCGTAGCGCTAAATTAAAAACAAAGAAATGGGAAAGTGTTACTTGATAACTTGCACAGTAAAATCAAGTTATAAAATAATCAGGTTTGATAGAATAATACCTAAGGAGCACTCACAGTAATGCTCACATAATGTTTCACAGTCAAAGGAATGCTCGTATCGCTAATCTGAAATTAAAAAAATAGAAAAGTGTTACTTGAAAATTTGCATTGTAAAATCAAGTTATAAAAGAACTAGGTATGACAGAATAATACCTAGGGAGCTCTCCAGTAATGCCCGCATAATGTTCCATAGTCAAAGGAGCGCTCGTATTTATAACCTAAAAACAAAGAAACAGGAAATTGTTACTTGAGCATTTGCAAAATAAAAGAAAGTTATAAAAGAACTAGGTATGATAAAATAATACCCGATAATCACTCATGATTATGCTCATTGGAGTTCCACAATTAAAGGAACACTCGTACTGCTAACTCGAAAGTAAGGGCAAGAAAAGTATTATAAGAGAACTTGCATAGTAAAAGAAAGATTGAAAGAGGTAGGTATGTTGGAATAATACCAGAGTGAGAATACCTGAGTGCTCACATCCATGCTCATAAAAGGCTCCATAGTCAAGGTAATGCTTGTCGCTATAATTGCTTGAGGAGCCACAGGTGAGGGAACACTTGCAACTGTACTCACTGAGGTTCCATAATGATATGAACGCTCATGATGCCAACCTAAAACAAAAGAATATAGAAAAGAAGAAAAAATAATTTGAGTACTTACACAAAATACCACAAGTATAGACTTCTCAAGTAAGAAACCAATGAATGTTAGGTTAATACTTGAGGTGTCATTAGTAATGGAGTGCTCGTAGGAACCCTTACTGAAAATGCAATAATTAAAGGATTACTAGTGATGCTTGATAAAATGAAAGTAAAAGATAAAGTGAGTAACTGTATGAGCATATGTAAAGTAAAATGGGAACTTTAAAAGCATGTGTAAAAGCACACTAATAACATGAAAAATAGGCCCACTCGAAGTAAGTGCTCCCCGTGCCGAACAAATGACGTGAGAAATAGTCCCACTCAAAGAAACACTTATAAGTAGGCTAAAAATGGAGGACTTGGACTTGGGGCCTGTTGTCCAAAGGGAGATAAACCTTTAGGGTGTATATCCTCCCAGATAGAGGCAACCCGAGAATGATCATCCCTGTGGGAAAAAGTATGCCATCAGTGGTGAGGGACCTCGTGAGAAACCTTGCGAAAAATGGAGTGTTAAAAAGAAAAAAAAAGTCTTATAATTTAATTAACAAGACAAGTAATTAAAGAAAGTAAAAGGAGGTGATCGAAGAGTACCTCCAAAGCAAGCCGCAACACTCGATGGGAACCTATAGAAGAAGCGAGTGTCCTGGTAACTGATGCGAGTGGAGCCACATGGACCTATTAAAAATAAAAAAGTGTTAGCATATACTTCAAAAGGACTTAGATAAAAAAAATATTTTTATGAACAAATGGATACCTTTAATTAATTTGCAGTCACTTAAGAACTCCTAACACTGGCAGAATATACAGAGAGCTGGAAAAGAAAGAGTTGAGAATTTTGTCCACAAGCATTAGAGTTCGGAAAGTCAAAGTGAAAAAAGGAACAAGAAAAGAATAAATAAGCCTAACATGCATACAAACCTCTTCTGCTAAGCCCATAGAAGACACTAGCATAGAGTTGCTCTCACATTGGAAATAGAGCATGATGAAGGGTAGGGGAATAAGGTGAAGGAACTACCCTCTCTCCAAAGGGACCACTCATCCCTGCAAAAGAAGATTGTTTAAAGATGGTTAAGAGTTAGTAATAAGATAAACTATAACTCAAAACCAATATGTCATAGTAGAAAAATAAATAACTGCATTAAAAACTTATAGTCTCATCACGACGAGTTTGCCCATATGGAAAATGTCCAGTAGTCGGGGTAATAAAAGAAGGGGAGTAAATCATCATGTCACCATGATCATTGATGGGCTGCTCCAAGTATAGTGCCATACTCCTCGTAGTTGATAAAAAAATGTGATGTATTAGATGGGTGATCTTCATTAATTCCAAGTAATTCAATGTCATTTGAACTAGAACTATGATAACCATAAGAAGGAGTTCTTCGATAATCAAGAAGTTCCTATTAAGATGAACAAAATGAAAAGTGAGTGATCGTAGTCCCATTAATTATATCTTTAACAAGTAAAAGAGGAATAGATAAAGTACCTTCCACTCTGGGATAGAAAGTCGAGCATAGGGTTGGGAAATAGTGGCTTCGATATCTTTATATCCTTTCTCACGAACAGTCTAAAATATTTCCTAAACCCCAACAGTGTCAGTTTCTGAACCTTGATCTTTAGTAATAGAGGGAACTGAATTTTATTCTTTTTTCTGCCTAAATGCTCATGTCCTCGCTAGAAAAGGACGAGAGGTATCAACACCAGCTCTAGTAGGAACAAAGTTAAAAATATTAGCATCTTGGTGCTTTCTTTTTTTGGTAACGTTAGCTTTACCTTTACCCTTATGTTGTTGGGCCTTTAGCTCTGGATGCTTTGAGTAAATTTTTTCCTTGTGTAAAGGATTCAGAAGGAAAAGTACAACTTGATTAAGAGGAGTCATTTCATCCTAGCTATGATGCCATGCTTCTTTACAAGTACGCTTGGTCATATATTTTCAAGTGGGGATATATCTTCAATGAAAGACTCATGAGGAGCACTATGGATGAAAATTTTAATCAACATGATTTGATGTTGCCATGGGCCAAACCACGACCAAATGAATGAGGGTAAGTAATCATGAGAGGGGATGGAAAAGTTCCAAAAATGAGGATTTCTTTGCACCATCCCTTCAGGATTAAAATTAGAGTAAGCTTACAAGTATAAAGCTGAGGGCGAGAGGCTATTAACGAAATCTGGATAGTAAGTGCCTTGATCATACCAAATGTTCTCCTCACTCGCTCAGAGTAGTAAAACTCAATCCGGTGGTCAAGATCAGTCAAAATGGGTCTATACATGAAAGAACGAATGCTATGAAAGATATTTTAGGACAATCACCCACAGAGTCAACATTGGCTGGAGAAAAAAGATGCTAAGGGAAGCAAAGTAAAAGCATGAAGAAAATATTCCACCCACTCGCTTTGAGTAGGGAGGAAAATAGAAATCATCAATGTTATCCAAGAAACGAAAAGATAACTCGTCAATGTTATCCAAAAATAGACTGAATGATTGCTTATGAGCCTTTTTATTCCACCTAACAATATGAGAAAATTAGTTATGCAATGAGTGGGTATCAGGGGCCCAATTTGGGAATCGCTCGAAGAGGAAACCCATAAACATGAAAGAACTAATTAAATTTACCACTTCAAAATGGCCATATGAGCATTCAATATCAATATAAGTTCGATCTAGAAAAGTATAGATGGATTCCAAAGTAAGAGCATCAAGTGGCACGCTCCTTCCATGAGTAAGTGATTGCCAAATGAAAAAAAAAGACCACGAGGGAGTCATTTGGCCTTACTTGAAATAGGAATCTTTTAAGGAATGTGATAAAAATGAAGCCAAATGAGTCTTTGATTGGAGTTTTAGACAATCTTGGCTCCTAGGCACTTTGTCGTTGACCTCTTACTTGGATTGTGGTTCAAAGTCGTTGGACAAATATCATTGCCATTTGGAAAAAGAATTTTTACTCACCCCAATTTAGGTGAGAGAAACATAACGAGTAGACTCAGCCAAAACCTAATGAAGATCTTTGCACATCTCTATCTCAATGGATTCCTCGTAGCTATCAGTAAAAACATGATTTCCCAAAAGAGGCAAACTGATTAACTCAAAAATCTGTTCTAAGGTAATGGCGAATTCTCCCCAACTGGTAAAAAAGTGTGGGAAATCACATCCCATGAAGAAATTAAGATGTTGTAAGCACTCATACTCTTGGGAATTGTACAAGTCTTTAAATTGGTAAGGTTTTGAGTTAAGCCCAAGTAATCAACGAAGGGACATTAGGCTATAATTCTAATAACATACACAACCCATAGTGACCACTCGTCTAGGCCCCTCCACATAAATCAATATATACATTAGAGATAGGAAAATCACCCCTATCCACTCGAATTCTTATAATGCTATCAGCAAGAACTATAGGGGCATCCTCATATTTAACAAACCACAAGAGCGATCGCTCATTTATTTTCTTCATAAATTCAGCCTCAAACCTCTCGGGCAAGGGCATGAAGTCATTATCCTTTCTAAAGAAAGGAGCAATGAGGTAGATCAAGGAGTCCTTTTTTACATTGGTGTCCAAAAATTGTCTTTGACCCCTGGGTAAGGCGGTGGGACAACTCATAGAAATACCAGAACTTCCATAGACAGTGGTGGCCGCAGGACATCAAACCACTAGAGAAAAGGCAATGGATATGGCAACAGTGGTAACAAAAGTGGTAACGATCACATGTATGGGAAAAGTTCCCACAAAAACCTATCTCATAAAAGTAAAAGAAGAAGATAAAATAATGGAAGCCATGGATTGAAGATTTTTAAAAGGATCAATAAAGATGAAAAGGGTTTTTGAAATCCTTGAAAACTCTCTCAAAAGAAAACTTTCTCTCTAGAAAACAAAAGCAATTGACAGTGAAGGTTTGAAAAGAGATATCCAATAGTATTTATATAGTGAAGGCGAACACACTTGATGGTTTAAAGGTAAAGGTAATCATTACCCAAATCAAACCAAAAGACTTCCCAATTGTCTCTTTGAGACAATAAATGATGTCTTGAGAATGAATCTCTGACAGAGCATTAAATGTTCACATAAAAAGTAATGATGATTTCTTTTGGAGTCTCCTAGAATTCCTAAATATTCCTTTTCGAACAAAACTCTTTATCTTCAATCAAAAGAAGACTTTTTCTCGAGAGAGCTAATGGAGAGGGGTACCTATTTAACCCTCACATACGTGTCAGGCTTATTATGAGCAGACCCAAAGCCTAAATAGAGTAATAATGGTTGAGCATGCCCAAAGTGGGAAGCAAGTCCAAGTAATGTACACTCCAATATAAATAGAACAATATTAGATGAGTAATCTTAAGATAGGAATAAAGTAATAATGGGAGAGTAGGCCTAAAGTGAGAAGCACGTCAAAGTAACGAGCAAGTCCAAATAGTGGTCTAGCAGAACAATATTGGGTTAGAAAGCCCAAAATAGATATGAAGTAATAAGGGGTGAGAATTACCTAAGTGGCGATCATGTCTAAAAGAAATTTTAGATTAGCGAATCCAAATTACGAGCAGGGAAAATAATGCCAAGTCAGTGAGGGGGTGCCATGCGAGTCGGGGAGGGGGTGCTATGCGAGCTACCCCAAGTCATTTCAAGAGTGGTATTTATATAAAATATTATTCACTAACACTTTTATTGTTTGAATATAGGAGTACTTAGCAAGAAGCCTTGGTTGAGCGAGTAGGGCTCGAGAAAATGACCAGTTAGGATCTCTTGAGAGTTTCAGTTTGGAGGCTGAGAGGCAAGTCCTGTTGACAAAGATAAGGCTCAACCACTTTAGTACTCTAGGAACGAGACAATACTAAGATGAGGCACCCAAGAGGTCACTCACACACTCATATACACTTACACAACTCATATTTGGTAAAATAAGTGATAAGGCAAGGTATTGATCACAAAGTTGTTTTAGAGAATGCCATGGCGAGTGGCCCTCAAGGATTCTCACAAGTTTTCAAAATTATTATCTAAGTAATCATTTCAAATATTGACAAAATCATACTTTTTGGCATTGTGCCTAACATATTTTCTTTTTGACATTGGTTACAGCGAATGTCACCTGTTAGAGTGAGTAGCGACAAACAGTAAAATAGGATAAATAATACCACTCTAATATAATCGCAAGGAAATATCCCTTTGGCACGTGCACCCTACGCCAACCCTAATGCTTTGCTATAAATAGGTAACTTGGGCAAGGTCAAAGCATAACCACAATTTGGAACTGTTACTTTGCCCATATTCACACAAAAGTATTATCTTCCTTCTCTCTACCTGATACTTAAAGTCCTTGTCTCTTCAATCTCAATGAATTATCACGCTCAAGTGATTTCATTCCTTTTGTTCTTATTGAAAATTTTGTATTTAATCATTGTCTTCCACGTATTGTAATCATATAGTTATTATTATATTCTAAATGTTGTCTTTTGATTTTCTTACTGCTATTGAAATTTTACAAACCTTGAAGGTTGTTTCCATTAGAGTGGATCACGCCTTTCCCTTTTAAATTATTCATAGATCCCAGTACCACTACTCTCCAATAATATACTTTAATATTTTTTGTGTTTTTAAATTTTGGGGTGTTTTAGTATAGACTGCCTAATTTTGTGGGAATTGCCTGGTTTTGTTTCAATTTTGTTTGTGTAGATGAAATAATATATTTTACCTCTAGTGGAATGAAGCTTATGAAAAATTCATAATGATTATATGTTAATAACTACCAAATCTCACTAAATCGCATTACATATCTATATAATTTGAAATGATATAGTACTATACCAGGTTAAATTGGTCTTTATAGTTTAATGTAATAATTCAATAATAAAAGTCAAGTTAAAATTAATGTGTATGTATTACGTAAAAAGATTAATGGGTAAGTGTATGAAAATTAATGTGATAATTAGATAGAAAAAAATTATCATGTTTCAAATTGCACTATCCATTTGGTTTTGTCGAGAATCACTTAAAATATGTATGTATCGTTATTCTCTATATTGTTTTCTTGTTATTCTTGCACGTTCTTTGAGTTATAGGGTCTTTACATATTTTGTTTATTATTTTCTCTCAAATTGGTGTGTAGAGCTGTACGGGTATTTTATATTTATGTATTTATGAATGGGTTTATGGTTTTTTTTTGGATTAATATTGAAACTTGCAACAATACTACTAATATGTTTTCCGTGGGTGTTTACGCGTGTTTGTTTGTTTGCATAAAGCCCTTTTATTTTGTAATGTGTCTCCCTTCTTGTGGGTTTTGATATTTCGATCTGGGGCATTTTATACATTTTGTATATATGTGTGATAGAGTTTCAAGGTTTTAGTTAAATGAACATTTGGTATGTATATGTCTACAGCTACTGTGTGCATGCGTGTGAATTTGTGGTGAAGGTCAAACATATATATTTTTAAATAGATTAATATTATAGAATCATGTTTTTTATCATATATATTTTTTTCGGTGAAAATTAGTAAGTTTCCATAATTGTAGTTTGTGCATTTTTCAATTTAATTATCTTTTTCGGGATATAGCATCACATTATTGACATTAACTATAATCTTCTTTTTAAATGGTATTTTGTTATTCACTCTTTAATCATTGTTGTCGAGATATAACATCACCTTATTGGATCATATCTTGAGTGAACTTGTAGTGTTTTAGGAGAAAAAATAATGTAGTGAAACAATTGATCATGGTTATTATAAGGAAAATTTCCAATGGAGTCAATTTGTAGGATTGGCTTAATTTTGGAAAAAACTAATTGAGTCATAGGATAGTTGTTTGTGGTGTCCTTCCATGCCTATAACGTTTGAAGTTTAAGTTGAAGACTTAGCAGCCAAGTCCATAGTGAACATTTCATCCTTGCTTGTTTCATGCTAAGTTTATACGTCATCAACATTTGGATTTCAGGGTCTCTAAATGTATGAATGCATTTAATATATATAGAGTCTTGGATATATTTTTATGAGTGTTCTTTTAAATCTTTTTTTAAAATGACTTTAAATTTTTCTCAGAAAATAATTTTCATCCTTTACATAAAAAGTTTTGGGCTTAAAAATCAAATTTGTATTTTCTGATATGTCATTCAAATGACATTTTTCTCGTTCAAACGAACATCGAACGATATTTCAAATGAACTTTTGCATTTTTTTTTCTGAAATGTCGTTAAAATTTTCGTTAGAACGACATCATTCGAACGAGATATCTAACGATAATTTTCATTTTATCCCTGTTTCCTCATTAGAAGCTCACTCGAATGATACTCCAGTTATTTGAACGACCTGGGAAATTTTTGTGAAGTTTCGTCAGTTTTTGCTTTTAACCGCCATAGTCCCACTAACTCTTTACCTGATTTATTATGTGCGGTAACAAAAATTTTTGACAAACTTTTGGTATCTCCCTAAGTGTTTTTGGAGTGAAAATTTCTACACCAAAAATTTCTTTAGTTTTTGTGATTCAAAATGATTTAATCTTACCACAAAACATGTTTACACCTAATGCAAGGGAAACCGAGTGTTTGTGTAGGGACACTGTCGTTGATTTCGGCTCCCGCTCTACATGCAAAAACCTAAACTACAACTACACTTGACAAGAAATCACAGCGGTAAGTCGGGTATCGTAAGAAATCAACAGGGAGTGATTAAATTTTAGATGTTAATTGCTTTAAAACTTCAGGAATAAAATTTTAAAATAAATAAAAGAAAAGGTGATGTGTGGTTATGGTGCAAAAAGAAAAGAATAAGTTACGCTACATAAAGGTAAAGCGAGGATTCAGATCGCATCCTACCAAACGGATCGAAACAACTACTAATAAAGATTCCATCTCAAAAGCAATTTAATCGAGCATTTTCAATTAAGCATAAACATCACACAATAAGGAATTCAATTCAAAGTTGAGAGATTAAACATTTAACGTAAAATGGTCACACGCGGATTAAATTCGGAATATCGCTATAAACACTAATGTTGCGTGACAAAGAAAGTTAAATGCATAATAATCTGACTTTAATATGCGAGGTTTCAATTAAATGCAATTTTACACGAAATCCTAACTTTGGAGGTCTAAACCCGTAAATGGCGAAACGAAATACCGACCCTATTTATCTAAGGGTACATCATGAACTAAACTAATTTATACTAATTAAACTAGGAAAGCAAGAAATAAAGCAAGTAAACTAATTAATAAAGCATGTAAATTAATTACAAAGCAACAATAAAGGAAATACACACTATATTAATGGAGAGGGAAGATGAAAGTACCAATTACAAACCCTAAAGGGTGTCAAACCAAGAGGGGAAGAAGAAGAGCTCTCAAATCCCCCAAACCCTAATATATTCTAACCTAAAATGTCTTCTAAAACTGAATTTTGATTATTACAACAAAAATTGGTATTTATAGTAAGTTGGAATAAGTAAAGAAAAGAAAAGGAAAAAGAAAATACAAGGCAAAATCTCTCCTGGAAACAAGGGATCGATCGATCGACCCCTTTGGTAGATCGATCGATCGATCCTTTTGATCGATCAATCGATCAAGCAAGGGTGAGCTAAGGCAGCCTAATGCATTCCCTTTTCTTCCTCTTCTCCTCCTCTTTTGGTTTCATTGTTTTTCCTTCCGCTTAAACTCTCGTAACTTCTTCATACGGACTCAGAATCACGCACCATTCGCGACCATGCGAAGCTTGCTAGGAGGGATACAAGTTCCGTGAAGATGTTGGGGTAGGTGCCCAATCTTTGAAATGACTAAAATGCCCTTGAATGTGCGATCATGTACGAAAATAGAGTGGAACGCGTCCAAACTTCACACTTAGAATCCAATTACCTATAAAGCTCAATTAACCCCTGAAAAACATGTTAACGTAGAAATTCGAGGTTTCTGGTTAACGAGCATAAATATAGGGAATAAGATACCCGAGGGGGCTAAAATACGTAGGTTCGAGGTATGAAATACGCAATATTTGCGTCATATCACACCCCCTAACTTACACATTGCTAGTCCCTAGCAATGAAATAGAATGCAACAAGAACTACAAGCAAACCAAAAATAGGACATAGGTAGAAAAGTATGGTATCAAAGCATAAGGCCACTTATGCGGGCAATTCGATCGCATTTAGCATATGCAATAAGCCGTTAAACCCCTAGGTTACCCTAGTGGACGAGTGTCGTCTCGTGAGGGTTTTCAGGGATGATACCCACAAACATCACATGGTTTCCTCAAAATATGCCCAAACCAACATGCGATAAGCCCAACAATAGTGAAAAGGATTTGATACGCATTATTAGAACATTGGACGAATTCAAACAAAAGCTTGAAACATGAACATTATAGAATACACCTCATAGGATTGAAACCTTAAAATGTGGGAGGGGGGAGAGCACATGCAAAGTGTGATTTGGCAAAAAACTTATATAAACTGAATAAACATTAAAGCAAGAATAAATTCAATCCTCACGGACATTACACTCATCAAGAGAATTCACTCGAAACAGGGAGGTAACACATGGAACATGCGGGCATAAAGAGTAAATGTAAATGGAAACTATGCCGCACACATGCCACAAATGAAGAACGCTATATATAAAATGAAAAATGTAATCTCAATGAAAGGATACCGCACATTAAGGGAGGCAAAATGTATTTTCACAGATTATCAAAACTATTATGAATTTTGAATTACATCAACCTAAGATCACATAGGACTTTAACAGGGTTGCAATGTAGGCTAGGCTAGGGTATGAAATGAAAGATATGTATGTTTGAATTCAAAGTGTTCGGAATGAAAACTCGGGATAATGAGAAAATGTGGGAAATATAAAATTTGGAAAATAAGTTCCAAACGACATTATATCATCGGGGGGAGTGATCAAAGCTTATTCAACTATATACAATATTTAAAACTTTCTCTTTCTTTTCTTTTCTTCTTTTTCTCATTTTTTTCTTTTTCTTTTTTCTTTCTCTTTTTATTCACATTTTCACTTTTCCTTTCTTTACTTTTCAAAATCTCATATGCCTAAATTGCAACCGACGTCAAAACAACAACATTCAATCCCAAGTAACATTCCCAACAAAGGTATGGATAGTGTATGTATGGTTTATAGCTCCAATGTGGAGTTGGTTATGGGATTTGGGTTATGAAATGAAAGGCTATATTTAGGCTCAAAGGGGTTAACGAGGGTAAACATATAAGGGTGAGGTCAAGGTTAATATGGGTGATATAATAAAGAATGCCTATGATCATTTCCAAAGTTTACGCAATTCTCGAGTCAAATCAATTTATGAAAATCATGATCAAGTAACACATTTCAAGTATGAACTCAATTAATGAACGGTCAAATGAAAGAATAGTGAGATTACCAACAAATTCAACGTTTTGAATGAGAAAAGAATAGTGTATACACTCACAAACGACGAAAGGTACAAAGCTTACTCGCAGTAAGTATATACAGTGCAACAAAAGATTACCGAGTTATAAAAATCTTAAACCAAATAAAAAAAGCAATAAAGTGCATGTGCTCATGGGATTAAAGTTTAATTCATGAAGTTATTCATAATATCAATAATTGAGACTAAAGTCTAATAACTTCTAAAATCGAGAACATGCATAATTGGGTTGTCTACTGGATTGAGAAATTATTGAAATTTATCATCGTAAACAAAGGCAAAATGCCCAAAAAAGGAGAAAAAAGAACGAAAATCTTTTTGAAAATTTCAAATTTTCTAAGAAAAGCATACTAAATAACTAACATGTGAGCAAAAACATGGACTAAATAAAGAAATGGATAGAATATCCCACACCCCCTAACTTAAAACTTGACATTGTCCTCAATGTTAATTAAGAACCAAGTCAAAGAGAGGAAAAGAACGATATTACCCAAAATTGGAGCGATCCCCATAAGAACATATCCAAAGAATCTACAAAACAAGTTAGTACCGAGCATATGAAAAACAAATAACAAAGAGTTAACTAATTACAGGAGACTAAAAATAAAAATAAAGAAAGAATAAAAAGCTAACTATATACAACCTACTATTTAGCCTTCACAATAACTATACACTAAAAGTCCAAATAGTTGAGGGTCCACCGTAAAAATGATTTGACTTTGGAGGATAACCGGTGTACCCTCACATACAAGCATGCCCTTCGAAAAATATGGATTCCGTTTTAACAACGGAAGGCATGTGTAAGGCGGAAGAAATGAACCATCGCCAATTAAAAGTTTTGGAGGGACGATGGGGGATTTGGATAAACGGGGGATAAGACCACATTGATCTCGGGGAAATGGAAATCACATTCCCAAAGTTCTTCAATTTGAAGGGGAGGTGGGGCTAGTGCAAGTGAATAGCCCTTAAGATGAATCATCTCAAAATAACATTCTCATTCAAGAATTGGGTCAAAGTGCTCAAAACTTTCAACCGATTCTTGTGATAAATTTAATTGATCGGGAATAGTAGGGAATAAATGAAAAGAAGGAACATCAACCTCAATACAACCGAAAGCATTAATAAGAGGTTGAAAATCGAAAGTTCTAAAGCTTGGCACACTCTCATTTATTTCTTCAACAAAAAGGAGTGGAGATGAAACACAAGTTTCAACCTCAACCCGATTTTGTGAAGAAATAATCTCATCAAGCATGGCATCATTTTCTAGAAACCAAGCTTGAGAACTTTCGGATTGGTCATTCATTTCCTTAATCATTAACTCATAATCAAACGAATAAGAAGACATTTTATCTTCTTGTGCGGGTTTCTCATAGCTAACGGATTCCCCGCATTCCAAATTACCCTCACAAGGCGATGAGGGATTACTTACGTACTCTTGAATTTCACGCTCAATGCGCTCATCTTCAAGAATTTGTAGGCATTCTCTAATTATTTGGGAATATAACTTGGAAAACTATTATCATAACAATTAAGGTTATGTAAAGCATAATAACGAGACATTTCAAAATAGACTATTAAACAAAAGCGATAAGAACCTAAATTTCAATTTCTCGAAACAATCTAGCACAAGTACAAAATAAAGGAGAAAATAAAGAATACATATATGAATGAAAGAAATATTACGAAACAATAAAATAATTATAATATAAAACACACTTCCCGACAACGGTGCCATTTTGATGCAAGGGAAACCGAGTGTTCGTGTAGGGACACTTTCGTTGATTTCGACTCCCTCTCTACATGCAAAAACCTAAAATACAAATACACTTGACAAGCAAGCACAGCGTTAAGTCGGGTATCGTAAGAAATACACAGGGAAGGATTAAAGTTTAGATGTTAATTTCTTTAAAACTTCAGGAATAAAATTGTAAAATAAATAAAAGAAAAGGTGATGTGTGGTTATGGTGGAAAAATAAAAGAATAAGTTACGCTACACAAAAGTAAAGTGAGGATCGGGATCGCATCATACCAAACGGATCTAAACAACTACTAATCAAGATTCCATCTCAAAAGAAATTTAATCGAGCATTTTCAGTTAAGCATAAACATCACACAATAAGGAATTCAATTCAAAGTTGCGAGATTAAACATTTAACGAAAAATGGTTACACGCGGATTAAATTTGGAATATCGCTATAAACACTAACGTTGCATGCCAAATAAAGTTAAACTCATAATAATCCGACTTTAATACGCGAGGTTTCAATTAAATGCAATTTTACACAAAACTCTAACTTTTCGAGGTCCAAACCCGTAAAAGGCGGAACGAAATCCCGACCCTATTTATCTAAGGGTACATCATGAAGTAAACTAATTTATACGAATTAAACTAGGAAAGCAAGAAATAAAGAAAGTCAACTAATTAATAAAGCGTGTATATTAACTACAAAGAAAGAATAAAGGAAATACACACTATATTAATGGAGAGGGAAGATGAAAGTACCAATTACAAACCCTAAAGGGTGTCAAACCAAGAAGGGCAGAAGAAGAGCTCTCAAATCCCGTAAACCCTAAGCTATTCTAACCTAAAATGTCTTCTAAAACTGAATTTTGATTATTACAACAAAAATTGGTATTTATAGTAAGTTGGAATAAGTAAAGAAATGAAAAGGAAAAATAAAATACAAGGCAAAATCTCTCCTAGAAAGAGTGGATCGATCGATCGACCCCTTTGGTCGATCGATCGATCATGAAAAAAATATCCCATGTCGAGAAGGATAGATCGATCGATCCTTTTGATCGATCGATCAATCAAACAAGGGTGAGCTAAGGCATCCTAATGCATTCGCTCTTATTCCTCTTCTCCTCCTCTTTTGGTTTCATTATTTTTCCTTCGGCTGAAACTCTCATAACTTCTTCATACGGACTCGGAATCGCGCATTGTTTGCATCCACGTGAAGCTTACGAGGAGGGATACAACTTCCGTGAAGATGTTAGGCCAGGTGCCCAATCTGTGAAATGACTAAAATGCCCTTGAAAGTGCGATCATGTACGAAAATTGAGTGGAACGGGTCTAAACTTCACACTTAACATCCAATTACCTATAAAAGCTCAATTAACCCCTGCAAAACATGTTAACGTAGAAATCTGAGGTTGTCTGGTTAATGAGCATAAATATAGGGAATAAGATACCTGAGGGGGCTAAAATGCGTAGGTTCGAGGGATGAAATATACAATATTTGCATCGTATCAACACCCATATATGTAGTTTGATCAAAGTTATAAAAATATATTTGTTGTGAGATCACCATTGTTGGCACGGGGTATTTTTCTCAACCCAAAGGATAAGTTTCCTACGGAGGAGTCCATTCGTTTGAAGATTCGTGGTGTGCATACGGTGGAAAGAACTTCGTCAATTTTATGGTAATTGTTCCCTATCAGTGGATTCCGAGATGTTGGTGGACTCTAACGTTAACTACTATCCGAAGGTTGAAGAACGAAGGAGCATCAAGGATTGAAGGGATTCAAGTCATTGTTGTAAGTTCTCTTGTTGTGTCTTTGTAAAAATACTGTACTTAGTGGATTTCTAGGCTGAGCCGTCCGAGGTTTTTCCCGTTTTTAGTTTTCCTCGTACATCGCACCCTGTGTGTATGTGATTATTTTTATCTTGCAAAATCTCACTTAGATGCATGCTAGGTTAGTCATGATAAAAATTGTTTTAATTGCAACTTTAGTGTAATTTTGGTGCTAATTAATTTTGGGTAATTTTAACTTAATTCAAGTCAAGACATTTAATTGGAAAATATTGATGCTTGTTTGTATGTCATATGAAGAACTTGAATTGGGTTTCTTTAATTTTTCTTTAAAAGAAAATTAAATATCTGTTTATTTGTGTTTAATTTTTATTTTGTGGAAATTTAAAGTTGTGAACTTTAATTGTTAAATTTGATAAAAAATAAGTTTGATATATTGAGTGAACCAACTCTTATTTTTGGAATTTTAAAATTGGTCCCTTAAGACTGGTATTAAAGTGGGAACGCTAAATATCGTGTTAAGATCCTTTGTCGAAATGTTTGCTTTAATAATGGAAATTTTACCTTTTGCAAAATTTCTTGTTTTTAATGATTCCAATTACGCTTATTGTAAAGCGCATATAAGGTTGGAACATGAATCCTTAGATGAGCGGGTTTGGCTATTGGTTGTTAAAGGGTGTGCCCCACCAACATGTTTAAAATGAGAGATTCGTGTACCAAAACCGTATAAAGATGGACTGATACTGAGCGTAAGTTAGCTAATTTTAATTCCCATGGTTTAAATGCCCTTTTTAGTGTGGTCACACCAGAGGAATTTTTCCTCATTATGATGTGAGAAACATTTACAGAGGCATGGGATATACTCAAACTCACCCATGAGGGAACAACTGTCGTGAAAGATTCGAAACTCCAAAACCTCAAAATTGAGGAATTTGATGACTTCTATGTGATATTGTCAGATATTGTGAATTCATACTTTAATTTGGGAGAAAAGATACCCAACATTCGTGTCGTAAAGAAAATTTTGAGGTCATTACCCGATAGATTTATTCCAAAGGTGACCGATTTAAATTATTTAGGCAATTTAGACTCTATGAAACTAAAAGAACTTGTATATGATCTTAAAACCTATGAACTTAACATGTTTCACTCCAAGGATGAGAAGAAGAAAGACAAGGGCATAGCTTTGAAAGACTAGAAGGACGAGACATCAGTTTCGGATGATGAGTTTGAGATTGACTCAGAAGACATGGCTTTGTTTTTCTAGGAAGTTTAGAAAATTTCTTAAGACTAATAAAGAGAAACTTAAGAATGATTATAGGATATTTGAGAAGTCTAAGCATAGTAAAGACAATGAATTCCTAAAAATTGCAATGAAGACATTAACAGGGACGAGTCAAATAGGTGTTGTGGTTGTGAGGGGTATGGCCATAAGGTATATGAGTGTCCTACTAAACTAAGGAAGGAGGGAAAGAAGCCGATTTCATATAATTCCACCTTTAGTGATAATGAACTGGAAGAGGGACCCAATTCTCCCATTGAGCTCAACTTCACCGTGTTCTTGGCAAGTCATGTGAGCATTGACAATGAATCTTTCCATGAAGATATTCCTTTACATGACACTTCTGAGGTCATAGTTTGTGAATCCCAAGAATTTGATGGTAAAGAGAGTGGAGAAGAGAGTGAGAATGAAGAAGAGGTTGAATAAAGTGAACTTCAAGTAGCCTTTCATGAATTGTATACAGAATCATTGAAATTAAAAAGGCTAACTTGAAGTTAGAAGCTAAATTGAGGGGGCGTGTCGTGGCTAATGATGAGAGTGTTTAAGTTAAAGATTTTAAGGCATGGGTAAGAACTCTTCGTGGGAAGTTTGAGTACGTTGAAGATGAGAGATATAGCCATAGAGAGTTAATGGAGGCTATGAAGAAAGAGCATTTTGAGTTTGAAGAGATTAGGTGTTTACTTAAGTCTCGAATAGTAGAACTTGAAGAAAAATTGAAAGACTCAAGTCGGGTCACGTTTGATTTAGAGTGTAGGTTGGAGAAATTAGATAAAATTTTAGGGAACGTCCAAATCAAAGACGACAACTGTGGTATTGGCTTCAATAATCAAAAGACTTCCGCTAATAAATCCAAAACCATAGCTTTGAGAGAATCATCTAGTAACACTAGCAAGGATTAATCCTTAGGTAATACTTCACACCGTGGCTTCACTTGCACACATTGTGGTTAAAATTTGCACCTTACGAAGTTTTGTTTTCTTCTTAAAAATGGTCCTAAAAAGTTTAAGGGTAGAGTCGCCAAAGTCACCAAATCCCAAGAGAATCATGTTTCACTAATGTGGGTTAGGAGATCCGATTTGGAGACTTTACGTGATAGAATTTATGATTCTCATTTACTTTCACATGATTACTCACTTGCTATATCCAAAGGTTGATTGTGTTAGTTTTATTTGCATACACTAGGTTTTGTGCGTCATGATATAGTTTTGCGAGTTGAATGTTTATTTGTCAGAAATAATAACTTTCTCATCTCATATGCAAGTACCCTACAATTAGAAGGGTAGCTTCAAAATTTTAACTTGCTCAGTTATATGCAAGTACCATGCAGTTAGAGGGGCGACTTCAAAATTTCAACTTGCTCAGTTATATGCCAGTACCCCGCATTTAGAGGGGAAGCTTATAAATTTTAACTCGCTCAGTTATATGCAAGTACACCACAGTTAGAGAGGCAACTTCAAAAATATGACTTGATCAATTATATGAAAGTACCCCACAGTTAGATGGGAAGCTTCAGAAATAATAACTTGCTAAGCTCATATGCAAGTACCCCACAGTTAGAGGGGTAGCTTCAAAATTTTAACTTGCTCAGTTATATGCAAGTACCTCGCAATTAGAGGGGTAGCTTCAAAAGTTTAACCTTCTTAGCTATATGCAAGTACCCCACAGCTAAAGGGGCAGCTTCAAAATTTTAACTTGCTCCATTATATGCAAAGACCCCGCAGTTAGAGGGGAAACTTCATAAATATGACTTGCTCAATTATATGCAAAGACCCCGTAGTTAGAGGGGCAACTTCAGAAATATGACTTCCTCAGTTATATGCAAGTACCCCGTAGTTAGAGGGGAAGCTTCAGAAATAATAACTCGCTCATCTCATATGAAAGTACCCCACAGTTAGAGGGGTAGCTTCAAAATTTTAACTTGCTCAGTTATATGAAAGTAACCCGCAGTTAGAGGGGTAGCTTCAAAATTTTAACCTTCTCAGCTATATTCAAGTACCCCACAGCTAGAGGGTAAGCTTCCAAATTTTAACTTGCTAAGTTATATGCAAGTACCACACAGTTAGAGGGGAAGATTCAAAGTTTTAACTTTCTCTGCTATAGGCAAGTACCATGTAGTTAGAGGGGTAGCTTTAAAATTTTAACCTGATCAGCTATATACAAGTACCCTATGGCTAGAGGGGCAGCTTCCAAATTTTAACTTACTCAACTCACATGTAAATACCCCACAGTTCGTGGGGGATGACTCTGAAATGATAACTTTCTCATCTCATATGAAAGTATCCCACAGTTAGAGGGGGGTTCGAAAATGATAACTTTCTCAGATCATAGGCAAGTACCCCACATACTACGGGGCAGTTCAATCTTGAAGTTCTCACAAAAAATAGCAAGTGCAAGTATACATGCAGGGTATGACAGTTTAGTACCTAAATCTCCATGGGCACCAGAGCGCTCACAGTATTGGGCAAGTGCCAAGCATAATATAAGGTATGTTAGTTTGGTACCTAAGGCTCCAAGGGCACCGTAGCTATCACAGTATTGAGAAAGTGCCTATTATATATATATGGTACAATAATTTAGTACCTAAAGATCCAAGGGAACTGGAGCTTTCACAGTCTTGAACAAGTTCCAAGTATAAATATAAGGTATGAAATTTTAGTACTTAAGTCTCCAAGGGCACTGGAGCGCTTACATTCTTGAACAAGTTCCAAGCATAAATATAAGGTATGACAGTTTAGTACCTCAGTCTCCAAGGGCACCAGAGCACTCATTGTCTTGAGAAAATGTCAAGCATAAATATAAGGTACTACAGTTTGGTACCTAAGCCTCTAAGGGAACTGGAGCACTCACAGTCTTGAGCAAGTGCCAAGTATAAATATAAGGGAGGACAGTTTAGTACCTAAGGCTCCAAGGGCACCAGAGCTATCATATTCTTGAAAAAGTGCCAAGTATAAATATAAGGTACGACAGTTTAGTACCTCAGGCTCCAAGGGCACCAAAGAATTCACAGTCTTGAGAAAATTCCATGTATAAATATAAGGTACGCTAGTTTAGTAACTAAAGCTCCAAGGGCATCGGAGAGCTCATAGCATCAATCGGATAAGTCGAGCAAGTTCTAAGTATGAATAAAATAGTAACAAAGGTACGCTAGTTTAGTACCTCAGGATCCAAGGGCATGGGAGCACTCACAATCTTGAGCAAGTGACAAGTATAAATAAAAAGTATCATAATTTAGTACCTAGGGCTTAAAGGGCATATGAGCTCTCATACTATTAACCTATATTTTGATCAAGGGGCGCTAAATATGAGAAGTCCTCAAGCCAGTGAACAAAGAGTGAAATATTGATTATGATATTTCGTGCACAAATCTCTCGACACTACAAGACACTTCTGCACGAGGGGGATAATATTGATAAGTCCTCAAGCCAATGAATAAAGAGTGAAATAGCTTGGAGGATGGGGATCCACTTAAAGTGGCTCCACCTTCCCAAGGTAGCAAGTTTGATAAAAATAGCCTAGGGCGAGGGGATCCACCTTGAGTGGACCCTCTTTCAAAACTTGATGCTATAGAAAATTACTCAGGAGAGGGGTCCACCCCGAGTGGTTCCCTTTGCTAAGATCGATACTAGAAATAACTTATGGCAAGGGGGTCCACTTTGAGTGGCCCCTATGCAAAGACCAACATAAGTACCAGTTTGAGGATGAGGGAGTCCACTAAAAATGGCCCCTAAGTCAATATTACAACAAGAAAGAGTTTATGTTGAGGGAGTCCACCACGAGTGGCCCCTCAACTAAGAGCAATGTTACAAAATATCTAGTGGTGAGAGGTCCCACCACGATTGGCCCCTCAGCTATAATCAAAGGCTTGAACATTTTATTGTGAGGAATTTCACTTCGAGTGCCCCCCTTTGCCAAAGTCAAATATAAAGAGGAAAACCCAGGGTGAGGGAGTCCAAGATAAGTTACTCATCTACTAAAGACATACATAGAAATAAGAGTGTATACCCCTAGGGCTCACTTCCCCCCTCACTGCATAAATGGGAAACAAGGTAAAATGAATTACTGCGAGGGGACTCACATAGAGTGTCCCCTCTGCCCAAAACCGATGCAGAAAAGAAAATGACTAAGGATGAGGAAGTCCACCACTAGGGACCTCTCAGTCACTCCAAATTGAACAGTATAATGATGTAAATGCATGAAACTTTCACATTCCAAGATGAAGTGATTGTATCATACAAAACCCTTTGGTCTACCCAACATAAAGATTTTTGTACGAAGGGACTAATATATCGGGGTGTCCATCCGCTATTCTAGAATAACCAAAGGCGAGTGAGCCCACTTAGAGGAGATCCTACTTCCAAAGCTAACAAGCAAATATTTAGAGAAAGGGGGTCCACCTTGAGTGGACCTATGAAAAGGTGTAAAACCTAGACGAGGGGACTCACAGCGAGCAACCCCTATACCCAAGATAGAAAGCCATAGAAAAAGGCCATCACGAGCAACCCATCTACTCAAGATATAAGGCCACACACAAAGTCCAAGGATGAGGGGCTCACTATGAGCAATCCCTTTAAATAAGACAGAAGGCTATAGAACAAAGTCCAAGGATAAGGGGGTTCACTTGCTGCAACCCCTCTACCCAAGATAGAAGGCCACAGAAAAAGTCCAAGGACGAGGGGCTCACCATGAGCAACCCCTATAAACAGGATAGAAGGCCATAGAAGAAGGCCAAGGACAAGGGGCTCACTATGATTAACCCCTCTAAATAAGATAGAGGGCCATAGAAAAAGTCCAAGGATGAGGGGCTCACCACGAGCAACCCCTCTGCCTAAGTTGATACCCAGATATGGAGTTCGACCATAAATGGCATCATATACAAAACCTAGGATGAAGTGGAAGAGCATTTAATAACCCTAGAGGTAATGATGAAGGAACCCTAGGGCCCCTCAAAATTAAAAATTGAATTTATGGCATACAAAGCCATTTGGTGTGACCAACACAAAAGACTTTGCATGAGGTGATAATGTAGAAGGGTGTTTCAAGCTTGACCACTATATTTTAGGGTGAGGGTACCTCGAATACTCCCTCCTTAGTCTTTAGGAAATATGAGGTTTAGGAACCCCTAGGGTCCCTTAATCGTAGAAAATTTATATTATTGAAGGAACCCTAGGGTCCCTTAATCGTAGAGAATCCATATTGGTGAAGGAAAATTCAGGATCCCTCAACCATAGAAAATTCATATTGTGAAGGAACCCCCAGGGTTCTTCAACCTCAAGAAAACATTTGGTCACATAACCCTCAATGTTCTCAACCAAAACCTGGGGCGAGTGACCCTCATGGTCCTCCCCCTCAGCTTCTATAAAATTATCCAGGATGAGGGAGTGGCTACCATGAGAAACCCTTCATCATGAAAAGTTATTCCTTAAAATACAAAAATTGCTATGATGAAATAGTGTTTCCTAAAAAGCAAGGATAATATTGGCTTTTAATGACTCATATTTATTTCAAATTTAGGTGGGGTATAGTAGGACTCTATTAATGGGAAGTCACCTATGTGAGTGTTAAAAGGATGCTTTTATGATAATCTTGAAAGGCCAAAATTATCTAAAGCACTCATGATACCAGGAGTTGTTCAGGGACAAAATGAAGGCAATCGAAAAAACCAACCTTGTTCGAAAAATTACTCTATGAATTCTAATATATTCATTTATAAAAAAATTTAAACATTTCAGGACATCATGTTCACTGGTCAGTAAGTAAATCCGGTAGTCTTTTACTAGGGAATATTTAAGGCCAAAAGTTGTTTCTCCTAATGATGGAATTTTTCATTATAACTCCCTTTGTGTCTACATAGTCATTTTTGTTAATCCAACCAATTTTCACTCATATGGGGAATTTTTGGGCTTTAAATAGGTTGACAAAATATTAATTTGGTCAAGCTTAGGGTCAAATTAATATGGGATCCACTTGTATTTTAAGATGGTTTAAAGTGGTAATCGGTTCTCCTCCGTGAGGAGTATAATGTGGTATACTTACATGTGCAAAATGATAAATTAATTAATGAGAAATTGTAACACAAAGAATCAACTTGGAATATGGAATTCGATTGAGGTGTTATGTTAAAGATGCAGTCTTACATATATAGAATATAAGAAATTGTAAGGACACAAATATCCAATTGAGTCCATATATAGTTTTGGCTCAATTCCGGACAAAAACATTTTTTCATAGGTTAGTGATTTATTGTAATATTCTCAAGCCTATGAAGTGTGTGTTGAAGACGTAGCGGCAAAGAATTTAAAGCTTCATCAAAATGCCGGTTTGCGTGCCTCGTTTCTACGTCATCAACTAAGGTTCCATGCTCCCAAGGTATGAATGTAATTATATTAATATAAGAGCTTGGAACAATATGTATTGGGTGTTAGGTGTAATAAAAACTGCATTTCATTTTCAGAAAGAATCAAATAGAACTTTAAAATAAGTATATAAAAGTTTATAAAAGTTTCTAGGCCAAAATCGAATTTTTCAATCTTTCTGGTCGTTCGTTAGAAATGTCGTTCGAACGAGTTTTTTCGTTCGAACCAGGTTTCGTTCGAACGAGTTTTGTCGTTCGAACCAAGTTCGTTCGAACGAGTTTGCCAACGACCCTAAACTGGTCAGTCGTTCGATATGTCGTTCGAACGAGTTTTTTCGTTCTAACGAGGTATCTAACGAGATTCTAACGAGCCCAGGCTGGTCGCTCGTTAGAAGTCTCGTTCGAACGAGAGTCAAGTTCGTTCGAACGAGACGCCAGGGCGGGAACAGTTTTGAGCAGTTTTTTTGCAGTTTTCTCCCACTTTCCCCACTTGGTTTTTAACCAACTTTTTCAGACATTATTATGTGCGGGAAACACATTTTCCAAGACAACTTTTCCAACATTGTTTATCTCCTAGAGAGAGTTTGAGAGCAAAATTAGTTTAGGAAAATGTTCAAGTTTTGAGTGTTAATTTTAATGAAAAATTCATACACACTCTAGTTTACACCCAATATTTGTTTATCCAAGTTTCTATATTTATATCAATCACTTGGAGTTTTTGGCACCGGTTTTCTCTACCGAATTCAAGAGACGTTTCGGGTTTGCTTCTACACCCCATCACAAAGAAGACGTTTTGTTGAAGATTCTACTCACTTGGAGAAAGGCTCCATGCTTGGGTGACGGTGACCATATAAAGTCCCATCGGTGGATTCCGAGACCGCGGTGGTGTTCCGAGGTTGTTCACTAGGAAGAGGTTTCTACGAGAAGGAGCATCGAGGCTTGAGAGGGATCGAGTCAGTCGTTGTAAGTCTACCTGTCTTGTAATTGTAATTCCATATCTAGTGGACTTGTGGCTAGGGCCGTCCGAGGTTGTTTCCCGTCTTGGGTTTTTCCTCGTACATCTCGGCGTAGTGTGATATTGTTTATTTTATCTTGCATCATAATTTAGAACGCATGCTTAGAATTAATTCAAGATAAAATTTGGTTTTATTATCACACTCATTTAATTTGGGACTAAATTAAATATTGGGTAAATTTGGTTTATTCAAGTCATTTGCTAAAACTGGTTTCGCCTAACTTTGGATAATTGAAAATTATGACTTAGGCTAATTCTAGGACTTGAATTATGTTTTAATTTGTTTTTGAGAAATTAAAACTTGTTGTTATTTTTGAAAGTTGAACCATCACCTGTTTTACAACGCTTCTGCATCATCTATCTTGAGTTTACATTTAAAAAGGAAATTAAATATTTTTAATCGAGTGAATTATTCAAAATCCGGGGATTCCAGCCTTTTCAAATTGGTATCAGAGCCAAAAACGATAAATTATTTCCTTAAGATCTTTTTATTTTTGGCCAAAATGGATTTTTCCCCATTTTTAAAATTTCCTATTTTCGATGGTTCAAACTACGCGTATTGGAAAGCGCGAATGAGATCGGCATTAAAATCTATTGACGAGAGAGTTTGGATGTCTATTGTTACCGGATACTCCCCACCAACTTACTTAGTTGAAAATGAACGTGTTATCAAACCCGTCGATAGATGGACTGAAAATGAGTTTAAACTTGCTAATTTTAATTCCCGTGGTTTAAATGCCTTGTTTAGCGCTGTCGCACCAGATGAATTCCGACGTATTATGACGTGTGAAACCGCTAAAGAAGCTTGGGATATTTTACAATTAACTCATGAAGGAAATAGTGTCGTTAAAGCTTCAAAACTCCAAAACCTCACCACTCAATTTGAAACTATCAAAATGGATGAAAAAGAAACTTTTGATAAATTTTATGCTAGACTTTCTGATATTGTTAATTCATCCTTTAACTTGGGAGAGAAAATACCTGACGACCGTGTTGTAAAGAAAATTTTGAGGTCCCTACCCGATAGATTTATTCCTAAGGTGACCGTTTTAAATTCTTTACCCACTTTAGCCTCTGCGAAATTAGAAGAGCTTGTAGGTGATTTACAAACCTATGAACTGGATATGTTTCCCTCTAAAACTGAAAAGAAAATTGAAAAGGGTGTTGCTTTAAAAGCCCGAAAAGAGGTTAAACAAGTAGTAGAGAGCGATAGTGATAGTGACTCGGAAGACATGGATTTGTTTGCTCGTAAATTTAGAAAATTTCTTAAATTTAACAAAGATAAAGTTAAAAATGATTTTAAGAAATTTGATACTTCTAAACATGATAAAAGCGAGAAGATTTCTAAAGCCGAGAAAATCCCTAAACCTAGTAATGAACATTTAGATAGGGACGAGTCTAATAAGTGTTTTGGTTGTGAAGGTTATGGCCATAGGGCTTATGAGTGCCCCACTAAACTAAGGAAAGATGGTAAGCGACCTATTTCATATAATGCAACCCTTAGTGATAGTGATAAGGAAGAAAATCCCGATTCCCCAACTAAGAAAAAATTTGTGGCTTTTATGGCTAGTCATGTGAGTGATAATGAGAACTCATCGATTGATGACACGATTGCACATGCCACTTCCAAGGTCATTGTTCATGATTCCCTTGTTTTTAATGATAGTGAGAGTGGAGAAGAAAGAGAGAGTGAAAATGAAGAAGAGGTTGATGTGAGTGAACATCAAAATGCTTTTAATGAATTATATAAAGAATCTATTAATTTGAAAAGAACTAATTTGAAGTTAGAAGCTTGGTTAAGAAAGAGTGTCAAGGTCGTTGATGATAGTGCCTTAATAGAAGACCTTTGGACACATGTGAGGACTCTTCAAGAGGAGCTTGAATATGTAGAAGGCGAAAGAGATAGCCTTAGGGGTTTAATGGAATCCTTGAAAAAGGAGCTTCTTTCTTTTGAAGAGAGAAATGTTTTACTAGAATCTAACATTTTAGAATTGGAAATTAAATTAAAAGATTCTAGTAATGTCAAATTTGATTTGGAATGTCGTTCACAAAAACTAGATAAAATGTTGGGAACGGTCCAAATTAAAAATGACACATGTGGTTTAGGCTTCAATACTTGTAATGAATTTACTCATAATGCCCAAACCAATGTTTTAGGAGAATCTACTAGGAATACATTTAAAGATCACTCCTTAAGTAAATCTTTTCGACATATTCTCTCTTGTACACATTGTGGTCGAAAAGGTCATCTTAGGAAATTTTGTTTTTATCTTAAACGAATTCCTAGAAAATCCCATTGTAAAGTAACCATGGTAGCTAATGTTCCTACACCCCAAGATTGTCATTCTTCATTAATTTGGGTTAGGAAATCCGATTTGGTTGACTTACTAAATAGGGATTTTGATTCTCATTTACTTTCACATCCTTCCTCCATTGCTAAATTTAAAGGTTGAATGTGTTAGTGTTTGCATACTTTATCTTTTGTACTTCATGCTATATTCACATGCTAAATGTATGCTTGTTTTAGTCATTTTCTAGTCATAACCTTGTTTCATATCACATGCTAGAAATCATGACTTGTTTATCTTTTTGTATTATATTTTGTGTTTGAATTAATTGAAAAATATAAAAAGATTTTTGTTTATCATTTGTGTTTTATTTATTTCATTTAAGCTTAATGAAAAATACAAATGATTTTTTGTTTGTCCTTTTGAGTAAATATTTATTTTTGATTAAAAATGTTAAAAACTCAAAAAGATTTTATTTTGTGTGTATTTTAGTTTGACACACTTTATGTGGCATATATTTGTGTTTGAATCCCATCATTTACGCTCCCACGTGGCTAGAACTTTTGGTTTAGATATTCAATCCTTAAAATGTTCTTTACCATGTTTTATATGGAGTAGTTGGATTTTGTATTGTTTAAATGGATTCTATTTCTATATGCCTCTTTTCACACATGCACGAGCTCTTTTGAAATTTTAATGTCACATGTTATATTTGAGCTTTTTGAGGTGTTCTCCTATCAATCTAGTCATCTACATATCTATGACCTAGGAGGACTAGTGCATGTCAAAATTCGTTGCATGTGAGATTTGTGTGAAAAATGAAAACATGATAAATTAATATATGCACGGGGAAGGGCTCCGAAAGGATGAATTAAATCCTTTGCGATAGTAAGCCACCGTTGATTGGATTAAAAGAAATACGTGATCCAAAGGCCTAAAAACAGAATATTTGGCATTTAAAAGAAAGCAATTGCCAAGGCCTATGTTTGTATGATATATTCATTCAAAAACAAAAGAATATTTATGCTCATTGAAGGAGAATTGGATGGTATATCAACGGTTTTCACAATGTCCGTTTATCCTAGTTGTCTGTAATGTCATGACTCTATTTGGTTTGTAGAATCATCATCATGCTAGGCTTGTATGCATTGTGTATGTTTGTTCATTGAGTTCAATCTATATTGTCACATGAGGTTATATTTCAATATGATGAAGTTTGCAATCAAATGAGAACTCCGTGAACATTTCTTAAGTGTTTGGGTCTAAATTTAATTGTTGCTAGTTCACACCCCTACACTTCCGTTTCCATATGACACATTTTTGCCATACGAGTGTGCAAACTTATTGTATTTCGTGTCATGTGTGTGTTTATATCTATCTATATATGCACGTACTTATTGGTATATTTATCGTATATATATATATGATATTTGTTTGTCTTTGCCTTGCTTTTATTGCCCATATGCTATCATGTCTTTTATTTAAGCTTCCACATGATGTTTATTAGTTCCTTATCCTTTGCCTATTCCCGAACAAAAAGGGGGAGAATGATGATAGGGGGAGAAATGGTATCTAGTCCTATTATTTTCGTTTGGGGGAGATTTATCTTAGGGGGAGACGTCTTTCTAAGTAGGTCATGTATTTGATAAAGGGGAGAATTAATTTAGGGGGAATAATAATAATTTAATGAATTGCATTTTATGTTTTTAAATTCCCTATGCATTTGATGAGTTTGCTTAAGTGTGCAGGTATTCTACTAAAGCAACATTGTTTAAATGGCAAAGCGTTTGATCCTTGGGTTGAGTCAAGATTGGGCGGGTTATGTTTTGAGTCTAGTGAGCTTGACAGCCCTTTAGGATTTTTGTTTGGTTTTTGTCCCGGAATAGACAAAGGGGGAGATTTGTAAGGACACAAATTTCCAATTGAGTCCATATATAGTTTTGGCTCAATTCTGGACAAAAACATTTTTTCATAGGTTAGTGATTTATTGTAATATTATCAAGCCTATGAAGTGTGTGTTGAAGACGTAGCGGCAAAGAATTTAAAGCTTCATCAAAATGCCGGTTTGCCTGCCTCGTTTCTACGTCATCAACTAAGGTTTCATGCTCCCAAGGTATGAATGTAATTATATTAATATAGGAGCTTGGAACAATATGTATTGGGTGTTAGGTGTAATAAAAACTGCATTTCATTTTCAGAAAGAATCAAATAGAACTTTAAAATAAGTATATAAAAGTTTATAAAAGTTTCTGGGCCAAAATCGAATTTTTCAATCTTTCTGGTCGTTCGTTAGAAATGTCGTTCGAACGAGTTTTTTCGTTCGAACCAGGTTTCGTTCGAACGAGTTTTGTCGTTCGAACCAAGTTCGTTCGAACGAGTTTGCCAACGACCCTAAACTGGTCAGTCGTTCGATATGTCGTTCGAACGAGTTTTTTCGTTCTAACGAGGTATCTAACGAGATTCTAACGAGCCCAGGCTGGTCGCTCGTTAGAAGTCTCGTTCGAACGAGAGTCAAGTTCGTTCGAACGAGACGCCAGGGCGGGAACAGTTTTGAGCAGTTTTTTTGCAGTTTTCTACCACTTTCCCCACTTGGTTTTTAACCAACTTTTTCATACATTATTATGTGCGGGAAACACATTTTCCAAGACAACTTTTCCAACATTGTTTATCTCCTAGAGAGAGTTTGAGAGCAAAATTAGTTTAGGAAAATGTTCAAGTTTTGAGTGTTAATTTTAATGAAAAATTCATACACACTCTAGTTTACACCCAATAATTGTTTATCCAAGTTTCTATATTTATATCAATCACTTGGAGTTTTTGGCACCGGTTTTCTCTACCGAATTCAAGAGACGTTTCGGGTTTGCTTCTACACCCCATCACAAAGAAGACTTTTTGTTGAAGATTCTACTCACTTGGAGAAAGGCTCCATGCTTGGGTGACGGTGACCATATAAAGTCCCATCGGTGGATTCCGAGACCGCGGTGGTGTTCCGAGGTTGTTCACTAGGAAGCGGTTTCTACGAGAAGGAGCGTCGAGGCTTGAGATGGATCGAGTCACTCGTTGTAAGTCTACCTGTCTTGTAATTGTAATTCCATATCTAGTGGACTTGTGGCTAGGGCCGTCCGAGGTTGTTTCCCGTCTTGGGTTTTTCCTCGTACATCTCGGCGTAGTGTGATATTGTTTATTTTATCTTGCATCATAATTTAGAACGCATGCTTAGAATTAATTCAAGATAAAATTTGGTTTTATTATCACACTCATTTAATTTGGGACTAAATTAAATATTGGGTAAATTTGGTTTATTCAAGTCATTTGCTAAAACTGGTTTCGCCTAACTTTGGATAATTGAAAATTATGACTTAGGCTAATTCTAGGACTTGAATTATGTTTTAATTTGTTTTTGAGAAATTAAAACTTGTTGTTATTTTTGAAAGTTGAACCATCACCTGTTTTACAACGCTTTCGCATCATCTATCTTGAGTTTACATTTAAAAAGGAAATTAAATATTTTTAATCGAGTGAATTATTCAAAATCCGGGGATTCCAGCGTTTTCAGAAATGAGTGTAGTATATAAGGACCCATTTTAGCTTATGGCTTTGGTTCCCTTGGGATATCCCAACTATATTGGCCAAATTTTATTGGGCCTTTTATTTGATTTGCGAGTCCAATTTTTTAGTGTGTATTTTCTTTTTCTAGCCCAATTTTAATTTTGATTATTTAGCAGTTTCTTTATCTGTTTTTAACAACTCGTTTGTCCAAGTGTTATGATAGTCTAACTATTTCTTAATCGCCATTTTATTTAGTACAAATAGGTTATTTGTGTCTTCATTTTTAACTGTTGCTTTTCGACATTAATTTTCCTTAAGTCGACCTATGTTTCGTGCCATAAAAAGAGAATTTATTCCATTAGTGGTTTGACTATAACTTGCAATTTTGAACTCCACTGTTGAAAGTTATGATTGTTGTATCTTGTAAGGCTATTACCACTGAGTCCGTAGAGCACTGTTGTGGTGAAAATATCGTCTTATGGATAGGGTGTTCAACACCTGACTCAATCGTTCAATTCTTCATTATTGTCACTTTAAATTTGTATGTGTTTATTTAAGATTATTATGCATATATTAATTATTGTTAATATATTCTGTAAATTAATTTAAAATCATTTTCGATAACAATCTTAAGACGAGATTTTTTTTATTGTTAAATATTTCCATAATTGTTTTAGGTAGTAATTAATTACAGATTTTGTGTAATAATAATTTGTGTTCCAAAAATATTTTCTATAATTCAAAAAACCTGAGTTCTATCAAACTATTTAGAAACGGTGATTATTAGTTTGTAAAATAAACATTTTCTATGAAATTAGGAAACATAAATTTCTTTATTTGGCTGGCTAATAATTTATTTACAGTGCATGTTAATTCTGTGACATAATATATTTTCTGTACATTCAAAAAATAATTGAATGTTTTTTCATGTGGAATATAAACATTAAACTCGATTTTAATTATAAGTTTTTATTGAATAAAAATATTTTGTTGTATTCATATAATTTTTCCACTCACATATCCTATGATAAAATAGTTATTATATTTTTTGTTCAAAATAGAAATAGCTTCTACTTTTGCTTTGCCTGTTACGATTGTGACAACAAATGTTAGACATAGTGAATAGACTAAAAAGTTTTAGTGGATTGATTTCGTATGCTGGCAACATCAAATGTTGTTTTAATTAACAACTTTGAACTTGGCTAAATTCCTTAATGGAGAGGCACTGGCTCTGAAAGAAGGTGAGACTGATCGACAAGTCATTGTTGAGGAAGATGCATGGAAACATTATGATTTCTATGCAATAATTATATCCTCAATAATTTGAAAAACATATTATATAATGTGTATAATCCTCTCAAAATGACTAAAGAGGTATGTGACTCTTTGAACAAAAAATACAAAACAAAATATTTCGGAATGACGAAATTCGTTATCGACGGACTCTTGGATTTTAAAATGGTTGATTTAAAGACTGCAAAATCAAGAGAAAGAGGTCCGACTAATTTTTCATGAATATCTTAAAAAATGGAATTGAGTGAATAATTTCAAGTGGATCCAATGATTGAAAACTTACCACCATTTTGGAAAGATTTCAAAAATGATTTAGAACAGAAATGTAAAAAAAAAAGGGTTTGGGGGTTAAAGAGGATAATTGTGCAACTAAGAAGAAAATTGGAAATCCTATGGAATCCAAGGTACTTGTTGTGGAAGAAGGTAAAAGTAGCAAGATCAAGAAAATAAAGCATGGGAACCAAGGTGGTCAATTAAAAGGTCCAATAGGTGGGAACTTTAAAAAGTTTGATAGAAAATGCTTTAATTGTGACAAGCCGGGACATCATGCTAAAGATTGTTATAAGCGTAAAAATCAAGGGAATAAGAAACATAAGCCTGCACAAGCCAATATCACTGAAGTTGAGAACCTTTGTAATGGTATTACTGATTTGACCCTTTCGATTGTCATTTCTGAAGTTAACATTGTGGGAAACACAAAGGAATTATGGGTGAACACTAAACATACCAAGTCTCTAATAACAAGGATTTTACTACACCATATACCAAAGATGGTTACGGAACTTGGTCGTGACCATTTTCTCCGTGACCAAAAATAATGTTTATGGACCTCATGCGTGACCCTAAATAGGGGTCAATGTGTCTACTATGACATAATATTGGATCCATGGTCAGTGACATAATCTGCGACCCCGTGGTCATAACCAAAATCTATGACCAATGTGGGAAAATATTAGCTCCATGGACACAGATGAAATTCGTGACCTGATGGTTACGACCCAGATCCGTAATCAGAGTGAAATTTGGTCACAGCCTTAATCCGTAACCCTTAATTTGTTTTTAAAATAAATAAGTAATTGGTCATTGACTTAGACCATGACTAATTAAACATTTATTTTTAAAAAAAATTGGGGTCACGAATTAGGACCATGGCTATATCCATTTAATAAAAAAAATATTTTTATGCATCCTCCATAAAACCCTGTATTTAGCACCAATTCATATACAATTCAGCAATATTGTAACTACTTTATAATACTCACATCACACTGACCTATTATTATCTGAGCATATTATTTTCAAACAATGAGATGCGAGAAATGCCATCTTTATTTATAATTTTTGCAAATAAAAAAGAAAACTATAATCACTAGTGGCCACTTCACCAATTGCCTTATATGTAAGGATGTATTGTGATTAGTTGATCGAAACTATAAAACCACTCACATGTGGTGACCAACCTCAGTTGCCTAACCTGCAAACTAACAAACTTTGCACAATTGATGTGGAGATGTGGATACTAGTTATGCATAGCGTTTGTTATTTTCAATTCCACTCAATGCTATTTTTTTTTTCAAATTGAGGGCTTATCACTTATTGAACTTCAAATTTATGTATTAGTCCTAGTAGTTTATTTCTTTGTATAACTTTTTAGTGCGAATTCGACATATCAGCCTCAAGTTAGTGTAACTTTTACTTCTAATCTCATGTTTTCTTGATATGTGTTTTGAAAGTTATAATATGAACATATTAGAGGAAAAGTGACATTTTAGACTAAAATGTATGAAAGGACCAACAAGATCTTCAAGGAACTATTACTTTTTTATCAAATGGGAAAAAGTGATATTTAATCCTAAAATGTATGGGAGTGTCATATACATATTGCGTTCATGTTAAGAAGGACAAGACAAATATAGTGAAACCAAATGTGTGCATTATAATTGCCAACCAACAATATGCAAAAGTTCATTTATACATGTTATATTTGTATAAATAGTTATAACAGTCAACCAAATAGTTATAAGACTATGTTATGTAAGAGAAAATATAATTACTGTTACCCGAATAAATAAAGCACCGAATCAGTTGAACTTTTGTTATTGTTCTCCAATTGCATGCACGTATGAAACGAGGAGAAAATATATATATATATATATATAATAGAAAAGAAATTGCGTGTATTTTTTTCGTTTTTTGAAACCTCTTCTAATCAAAACCTTTCATACCTATAAAAATATATCAATACTAGAGTGTAGCGGTAAGTAAGGGAATCAATCCAGATCTAAGGGTGAAACGCAAAATATGTGAAGACATGTGTAAATTCATTTGCATATTATTATTTTATATTATTTTTCAAGGGATTATTAATTAACTAACTATACCAATTTTTAAAGTACAAACTAAGAGGAAAAGCTAATTTTAAAAAAAAAAGAAACAAAATTTTGTAAATAAGTAAACTAACTAAATTGGACTCATGAGGGCTTGAAAATACATCCCATGAATGGGAGATTAACCCTCAATAATTATCATCCAAAATATAAGATAAACAAATGAAAGCATGTGATGATTAAAAATAAAGGAATAAGAGAGGAATATATCAAATCCGTTTAAGCCTTGAATTGGAATGGAATCTTCAATTACATCAACAATCTCTCAATTACATTCCCTCGCTAATATATTTATTGAATCTAAAATAAAAACTACAAAAATAAAAATAAAGATAAACTAACTACAAGATAATGGATGAATTCATAATGGACACTTAAATAATAAAAGATATTTTCTAAAAATGCAAATCCTAATATTATAAAATTGTACATTAGAGCACATGCAAGGAAATAAATTCTACATCATCATTTTATGTTGTGATATTTGTAAAAGTGCAAATACTCAACATAAAGGAATGGATTAAAAATTACCTCCCATACGGGATGAATTTAACCACATAAATCTATTTTGAAATAGTTGCTAAAAATGCAAAAACCCACTATAGAGGGGTGGAGTGGAATTCATCCTAGAGATAAATTTCAGTACACACCTCTATATTGAGATATTTTCTAAAAATGAAAATACTCTCTATAGAGTGGTGGAGAGAATTTTATCACACAAAGTTTAAAAACTAATTTGGAGATCTCCTCAAGTGACACCAAGTCTTCAATTTATACATGGAAAACATGGAGCTAGGGGAAAATTAGGTAAGGTAAATGTGCATGAGGGGTGTGTGAGGTAATGGTGAGGAAAAAGTCAGATTTGTTTAAAGGGTATTTTGGACAAATTGTTAAGCACATGTGAGTTGTTATAATTTGGGTCTTGGCTTTTCTATAGACACGATTTTGGTTTGGTTGAAATGGAGAAATGGGTTTTGGGTCTTGGGTTTAAAATGGATAATGGGTATATGGGAAATGGTTCTTGGATGAAATCGAAGCAAGTATGGAGATGGATTCGGGTTTGGTTGTTGGTAATGGGTTTCCTGTGGCGGGTTGGACATAAGGGGGTATAGAAGGGGGTCGAGTTAGCGAGTTTTGTTCAGTACCGATGGGTTTCGCTGGAGGGGTTATTGGCCTTGGGTCTGCCACATGTTAGAAGTGGAGGTGGGTCGAGATGGGGTAAACCGTCTAGAGGAGGAGGTCGCCGGGTAGGGGCTGGGGCAGCGACGGGTTTATCGCCCTATTAAGGGAGGTCCGAGTTTTTGGGTTTAAGACGATAGGTTTATGGTGTGGGGGTGTAATAAAAGTGTTAGGGTGAGGGTGAGCGCAGGATATTGTGTGTGTGTGTGTGTGTGTGTGTGTATTTGATAAGTTGGGTGTGTGTGTGTGTCTAATTTGTACCCTTACTTAAAATAAAAAAACATAAAAAATATTTACAAAAAAAATGCAAAAATAAAATTAAAAGCTAAAAATTAAATTTATTAGTTATTTAATAAAAGACTCAATTAATAAAATAAAAGAAATCAAAATAAAACTAAAAATCTAATAAAAATGAAACTAAAGTTCTAAAAATGTAAAATTTAGTAAAACAAAATTCCTAAAAAAAAACTAATCCTAATAAAATAAAATAAAATAAAAACTAAAAACTAATAAAAATCGAAATAACATTACACTAAAGAAATATATAAAAAAAATAGAAAATAAATCCTAAAAAATCTAAATAAATCTAAAATAAATCCAAAAAATGAAAACGACTCAAAATAAAATTTTAAATTTTAATAAAAGTACAAAATCAACACACATCGGGTTCGGAGTAGGTTTAGGCTCGGTCAGGGGTAGGCTAGTGTTAAGAGGAAGGTTATTTAGCTCCATTAATTAAACATTTGCCTTGAAATAAGCATTTGAACTCCGCAAACGACGATCAAGCATGCACATTAAACATTTACACATATAAGACCCAAATTGCCTAGATTTGGCAACTAAAATATGTCTATTCGGGGGTACAAAATGTACACTTTTGGGTGCTTATCACACCACCCCAAACAGAACATTACTAGTCCTTGAGCAAAAAGATAGAAAGAAAGAAAGATAAGAAACTAAAAGTGTACCACTTTCGCGGGCACTTACGATTGCACTTAGCATGGGCAACAAGAATTTAAACGTATAGGTTTCCCTATAGGACGAGTTGTGTCTCGTGAGGGTTTGCATGGAATATACCCAGAAAATTATTTTTTTAAAAATGAGAGTCAATCTCTTTTTAGACATAGAATAATCATACAATCCATCATGAGACAAATATTTTGAGAAATACAAGATAGAAGTGCATAAAAAGTTAGCTAAGTAAATACTCAAGGCACATCCTTCCTAGAAGTCAATATGTGTGGTGTGAATCAGTCAAATTGGGTCGAGTTTCATAAGAGTAATTCCTAAATTTCCTTTTCGGAATCAACTCTTCAGCTTCAAAATCTCACGGATATATCTCTCTCAAACGAACTCTCGAGATTTGGGTAAGTGTATCGCTTTTGTGTGTGAGGAGGTGAGTAAATGTATGCAAGGCCAAACATCTCACACACACATAAGAAAGAACATACATTTAGAAAGAAAATGATCTCATGAAAGAATGATAATCACTATAGTGAGAACGTCAAGTTATTCACCACGTTGACTTTCTATTACCTCAACACCTAGGGGGAGAATATGGATGTTTATGGGTGAGGGGGAAATGAAATGGGAATGACGGAATTAGATGAGGTAGGTATGACAGGATGGGTGGATGATGGATGATGGATGATGGATGATTGGATGATGGATGATGGATGTGTATACTATAAGAGTGTTCTATACATGAAGAACAAATATCTTTATTGCACAAGAACAAACTACAAACTCTTTATTTTCTTTTCTCTATCTTTTTTTTGAATTTTCTTTTCTTCTTTTTTTTTCTCTCTTTATTTATACTCTCACTCACTGAAGACATTTTACATTTGGAAACACTCTTTTTCAAAAAGAAATTGATGGATGATATATAAATGGAGTGTGGTATATGGATGATGTGGGAATATGAAAGAATATGAGAGGTAATGGATGAAGTGAATGGTAAATGGTATGCGTATGGATGAAAGTCTGGTGATCAGAACAAACTTGAAGACACACATTTCTTACAACTCGAAAGAGACGTCGTTCGCAGTGATCAAGCCAAAAAATTAGTGAAGAATAATTAGATCGTACAATGAATTAAATGCGGACTCAAAAGAAGTTGAATCAACTTGTAACTCAGAGATTGCGTAAAACACTCTAAAAGGGTGAAAAGCACAAATCTCACAAGCTAAAGTCTCTACTAGTGATCCTTAAGGTTCTCTTGAGAATTGTAGTACTCCTCAACTCTAAACCGTATTGACATGATAAGTGCGGAAATTTTATTGAGTCTAGAAATTTATGGTGCAACATGCCTTGTTACATATTACATAAGCTATTTAGAAAAATATAAATCATCTAGCTTAATTTTGTAGAATTAAAGGATTGATGATAGAATATTCACATCAATGAGTGCAATGAAAAAAATTACACGAAATTTTAAAAATCAGGTTTAAAAATCAAAAAATTTCAAAAGAGGTATGATTTTGATAAAATTCCCCACCCCCAAATAAAAAGGAACATCTTCCTCGATGTTAAGTGAAATGATTTTTAAATTTGAGAGCATAAGGTAGGAAATATATTACCATAATCAACTGCTAATGAAGTGGACATATGAATGCAAGATGAACCTGAATAAATGATAAGAGAAAAAAAATGTGTACGAGTCTATAAACATGGTAAAGAATTTGGTGATGTGAAACACCACCCCCCAAATAGGATAAGACTCATAGTAGAAATTGCGGGCTGCCTCCCGTTAGCGCTAAGTTTAATGTCTTCAGCCAGACCGCAACATTCTCACCCTAAGGATAAGATCGATGAAAGTGAGGGGCATCAGAAAAATTGGGTGATGATAATTACCCCCAAACAAGACTGAAGCGTCAGTTTTGTTGGATAAATTGACAAAGGTGAGGCTGAAGAAACACCGATCACGGGCCGTATTTTTTATTTTTATTTTTTAAGATAAAATGTATTTTTTTTGTGATTTTTGAATATTTTAAAAAAAGAAAGGAAATATTTTTGTAATTTTTAGAGAATGAAAGGAAGAAAATGTTTTTAAATTTTTTAAAAATAAAGGAAGAAAATATTTTTCTATTTTTGTGGAGAAAAAGAAGGAAAAAAATATTTTTGGATTTTTGTTGAGAAAAAGAAGGAGAATAAAAAAAAACATTTTGGAATTTTTTGGAAGAAAAAACGGGACAAAATTATTAGAACTCTATGAATTGTGACGAACTCACTAAAACAGACTACCAAAAGAATTGAATTGGACACACACAAGTCAAGGATAAATATTAACTAGAACATAACCAATTTTTATCTTAAAAATTTAGTGAAATGGTAGTCAATTTTTAATTAAGTCTGCGGGCGGCGAAATTACGAAAATTATCTTAGTGATCGCCTTTGCAAAAATTTTTCCTAGTGGGCTAGCTAGTTGATTGATTTCAAAATTAATGATAGCTATGGTAGCACACTATTGGTAAGCGAGTGAGTCGGGTGATGAAATCCCTTCTCATGAATGACCGGGTATAAGTCTCAATTGATTAATTGATCACACACATTAAAAAACAAATGCGATAATAAAATAAAATAAGAGCACGTAGTCACACACAAAAGTTGACTCACTGGTCGGAGAGGCGCGAGGGTTTTAGAAATGTGCCTCCCACGATTTTTACACTGTGGGGTGATGAACAATTTGAGTCAACCGGGGAGAGATCTCGCCTATCTCAGTCGGCCCCGGGAGTCCTACCGAACCAAGGTAGAGAGGCTTCATTTCCTTGCCTTGGACGCCCTCTCTCTACCTTGTCCGGTTTCCCTATCATGCTTTTATTCTTTTTATTACAAATTTAAATGAAAAATAAATGGTGTCTCTAAGCACCGCAATACAAGCCAAGAATAAAAATCCTAACAGGCCTTCTAAAACAAATGAAAAATGCTACGAAAAATAAAAATAAAATACAAATGAATCACAAAATGGATCCTCTTCAATGCTTCAAGCTCCAAATTGGCAACGACGCCATTTGATAGAAAACAATTAGTCTCTAATGTATTTGTACTTGTTGCAACTTCTTTTCCATCAAAATTCCCTTCAACCTACAAATAAGCTCAAAATATGCATAGGGTAAGTAAGGGAGTATCAATCCAGCTCTAACGGTGAAATGCAAAATATGTGAAGATATGTGTAAATTCATTTGTAGATTATTATTTTTTACGATTTTTCAAGGGATTTGTTTTTTTTTTATGGAAGAGGGGTGGAACCCCCACAAATATTGTTAAATCTCATAGAGAAAAAGCCTCTCTAGTGGCACTTACAAGCTCAGGAGAAATACTAAAAGAAAAAGTTAAATGTTGAGACCAATAAGTTAACATAACAAAGCAATAAATATGGGAGTTTATAAATACTCCCATTACAAAGAAATAATGAAAAAAATAGGGGCTATATAAATAGCACTAATACCTAAGAGAATATCAGGAGACATTAACTTGGACAGACCTTAAGTAATGGCATCCCATCTTATCAAGCTTAATAGCTCCTCTCACCAACTTAGGAAGGTCCCTGATGGCATGATAAACTTGAAGCAAAGGGAGAGACACTCCAGAATTGGCTAAGGCATCTGCCACCATATTAGATTCTCTATAACAGTGGGATAGAGAAATTTTTAGCATATCTAGTAAGGCTTTGATTTCCTCAACATAGATTTTTAATTTCCAAGGGGGGTTCCAATTGTTGTTAATCAAGTTAACCACAAACAAGGAATCAAATTCAATGTATACATTACTGAGATAAACAAAATTGTGCTAATAAGTAAACTAACTAAATTAGACTCATGAGGGCTTCAAAATACATCCCATGAATGGGAGATTAGCCCTCAATAATCATCATAAAAAATATAAGATAAACAAATGAAAGCATGTGATGATTAAAATAAAAGTAATAACAGAGGAATATATCAAACCCATTTAAGCCTTGAATTGGAATGGAATCTTCAATTACATCAACAATCTCTCAATTACAATCACTCCATAATATATTAATCGAATCTAAAATAAAAACTACAAAAATAAAAATAAAAATTAACTAATTACAAGATAATGGATGAATTCATAATGGACACTTAAATAATAAAAGAGATTTGCTAAAACTAAAAATCCTAATATTATAAAATTGTACATTAGAACTCATCGAAGTAAATAAATTCTACATCATCACTTTATGTTGAGATATTTGCTAAAAATGCAAATACTCAACATAAATGAATGGGTTAAAATTTACCTCCCATAATGGATGAATTCAACCACATCAATCTCTTTTAAAATAGTTGCTAAAAATGAAAAAACCCACTATAGAAGGATGGAGTGGAATCCATCGTAGAGATAAATTTCACTACACACCTCTATATTGAGATATTTGTTAAAAATGCAAATACCCTTTATAGAGGGGCGGAGAGAATTTTATCACACAAAGTTTAAAAACTAATTTGGAGATCTCCTCCAATGACACCAAGTCTTTAATTTATACATGGCAAACATGGAGCTAGGGGGAAATTGGGTAAGGTAATTGTGCATGAGGGGTGTGTGAGGAAAAAAAATCAGATTTGTTAGAAGGGTATTTTGGACAAATGGTTAAAATAAGTTAGTTAGGGATATTTTAGTAATAAGAGGGTAAGTTATCATTTTAAGCAGATGTGAGTTGTTATGCTTTTGGTCTTGACTTTTATACAGGCACGATTTTGGTTTGGTTGAAATGGAGAAATTGGTTTTGGGTCTTGGGTTTAAAATGGATAATGGGTATATGGGATGAAATCGAAGCAGGTATGGAGATGGATTCGGGTTTGGTTGGTTGTAATGGGTCACTGGTGGCTGGTTGGACAAACGGGGGTGTGGAAGGGGGTTGGGTTGACGAGTTGGGTTCGGTACCAGCGGGTTTTATCGGAGGGTTTGCTAGCCTTGGGTGTACCACGGGTTAGGAGTGGAGGTGGGTCGAGATGGGGTAAACCGACCAGAGGAGGAGGTCGCCGGGTAGGGGTTGGGAAGTGACGGGTTTATCGCCGGATTAAGGGAGGTCCGAGTTTTTGGGTTTAAGGTGACAGATTTATGGTGTGGGGGGGTGTAGTAGAAGAGTTAGGCTGAGGGTGAGGCTGAGGTAGAGTGTAGGATATTGTGTGTGTGTGTGTGTGTGTATGTGTGTGTGTGTGTGTGTGTGTGTGTGTGTGTGTGTGTGTATTTGATAAGTTGGGTGTGTGTGTGTCTAATTTGAACCCTTACTTAAAAATAAAATAAAAAAACATAAAAAATATTTATAACAAAAACATAAAAATAAAATTAAAAGCTAAAATTTAAATTTCTAAGTTATTTAATAAAAGATTCTACTAATAGAATAAAAGAAATAAAAATAAAAACTAAAAATCTAATAAAAATAAAAACTTAAGTTTTAAAAATGTAAAATCTAGTAAAACGAAATTCCAAAAAAAAAAACAAATCCTAATAAAATAAAAACCAAAAACTAATAAAAATCAAAATAACATTACACTAAAGAAATATGTAAAAAATAGAAAATATATCCTAAAAATTCTAAATAAATCTGAAATAAATCCTAAAAATAAAAACGACACAAAATAAAAATCTAAAAATTAATAAAAGTATAAACTCAACACACATTGGGTTCGGGTAGGTTTAGGCTCGGTCTGGGGTAGTCTAAGGTTACGAAGAAGGTTGTTTAGCTCCACTAATCGCACATTAGCCTTGAAATAAGCGGTTAAACTCCGTAAACGACGATCAAGCTTGCACATTAAACATTTACGCATATAAGACCCAAATTATCAAGAATTAGCCACTAAAATACGTCTATTCGGGGTATAAAATGTACACTTTTGGGTGCTTATCAATATATATATATATATTTGTGTGTGTTTGTGTGTCTGTGTCTGTGCATGTATGTAGGGACATAGCCAGGAATTCTCATTAGTGGGGGTTAATTTAGAGGTGGTTTTCAGGGCTCGAGGGCGAAATCCCCTGACCCAAATTTTTTGAGGTTATGTTTTAGTATATGACAAAATAATGTAATTGATTTAATCTAACAAAAAGAGAAATAAATATTTAAACCAACATTTCGGCCCCAAATTTAAACCAACAATATCCCTTATTATCCCCTAAAATAAAAAATCAATAACATTAAAGCAAGCTCCAACAAACATTGACATTATAATCTTAAAATAAACTCCAAATTTAATCCTACAACATCAAATTTAAACTATCAATTTCAACCCCAAATGATATTTAAACCAACGAAATAGACAATTAACAATAACATTAACATTAATTTAATTTAACCACAAACTAAGAAACTAACATAAATTAACCCAACATCAAATTTAAAATAATTTCCATAATTGAATCCTACAACATCAAATTTAAACTATCAATTCAAACCTCAAATTTATATCTACAAATTGACTAATACAACCCCAAATTTCAACCCCAAATTTATTTCAATTCAAACCCCAAATTGACACTCACTACAAATTAATACACTACAAATTGACACTCATTAACTAAATCATTTACTTTTTTATAAAAAAATAATAATAAAGAATATATAATACAAATACAATTATACAAATAAACTAAATCATTCTTACTTTTATAAAATAAATCATTCTTATCTTACTTTATAAAGAATAAGTAATAAAAATAAAGGATATAAATTAAAGTTTGAAGATTCTTACTTTAGGAGGAGCAGGTGTGCTGCAGCGGGAAGCCTTGAGGGTTGTGGAGGTGCATACGCAGCAACAGGGGAAGCCACAGCAACAGCTGCTGGCCGACGTATGTGTAGCAGATGGAGGGAGGAGCCGTAGCAGTAATGGAAGAGGGAGAGAGGAGCCGGAGGTCATAGCAGAGGAGGGAGCGATAGAGATGGGGTTGTATTAATTGTGTATTGTCTTGACAGTGTTGTTGTGTGGTTATTTAGGTTTAGATTGCGTTACTTTTTCAAATACCATTTATGGCGAATATTTTTAAAATTTTTAGTTCATACCCAAATCTTTATACAAGTATAAAAATTTACTTATTTATTTTTAAAAAGGATGTGGGGGCTATAACCCCCACTCATCCCTTTGTGCCTATGTCCGTGCGCGTATGTGTTATACATATATGTGTGCTTGTATGTGTTATAGGGGGAGTCTAACTAGTTATATGAATGACGACACGTCACATTGTCTAACTTAATATGTCAATCAATACAATATGTAATTAATTAAAATAAACCCATGCTATAAGGACTGGGGCACATCAAATCATCTATTTATTCCTTAGAATTATTCCATTGTGTGTGTGTGTTTGTCTGCCAATCACTTTCTACACCACCATTCTTTCTCTCTCACACACACACATACTAATTCATACTCACACACACACAAACAATAATTCACATACACATTTCAATAAAAATTATAACAAAATTCACACATAATAAAATTTCCAACTAGACCTAAAAACCTAACTTTCTTCACACCAAAATAAAAACCCTAACTATCAATATTAAAAATCTCAAAATCAGACTCATTACTCCTCTTACTTTTATTACTATTTTTCTTATCATATTAGTCTTAAACTCCTTTTCCTATTAGTTGGGTTCCATCTAGTTTATTTCTTTTAATAGGGATTTGGGTGAAGATTGAGATTTGGTCATCTAGGTTATTTATCTAAAACTTATAATTTTCATTTGGTAGAATGATTATAGATTATGATGATGGGTTAATAATAGTTTCAAATACTATACACACATAAATATTTATATTCTGAAATACACGCACTTATACATACAAAGATTTGAATACACACACATACACTAATTCAATAAAAAATACACACACATCTAATAAAATACACACACATTACCATTAAAATACTATTGGTCGAGGAAGGGGAGAGAAAGAGAGAGCAAATAGCCAGAGGAAAGAGATAGGTAGCGAGGAGGGATTTAGGGTTTAAAGAGAGATAGATATTTCGTGAAATGAAAAAAGAGCATAGGGGTGTTTATAGGTACTGGGTCTAGTCATGGTCATGAACCATAACCCCAGGATGTGACCATTTATTTTTTTACACATCACTAACAAGGTCACTACCCAAGACTGTGACCATGTTAGTGACGTGTAAAAAAGTAAATGGTCATGTATTGGGTCATGGTCCATGACCATGTCAAGAAATCATGACTATATCAAAATGGTCATGGTCTTAGGTTATGATCATGCTTAACTGAACCCATTACATTTGTCACGCACGTGATTATGTTCCGAGGCCATGACCAATTTTGGTAGGAGATTTGAAACCATTTGGTAATGGGATGTTCATGGACCTACGTTATGACCCCCATGGTTGGTCCATAACTATGAATAAAAAAATTAATTTTCACCTTTTTCCCTGAACCTGGTCACGAGATTTTTAAGATGGTCACAACATATGATCGTAATCAGATGGTTACAACCCAGGACCTTGATTCACCTGTCGTGACCATTCTTAGTTTATGCTGCAGTTGAGTAACTTTTCATGAGAAATTATTTTAATTATAATGTTGAAGGGAAAGGAAAATTGATACTCAAGGTCACTTTGGGAAAGGAACTTACTCTCAATGATGTGCTTCATCTCCCAAACATTCGAAAGAACTTTATTTCAGGATCCTTGCTTAGCAACAAGGGATTTAAAGCAGTGTGACACCCCGCCTAATTAATTACCGGGTGATCAGTCCTTAATTAATTAAATTTTAGAATATCAAGTTGGTTCAGATAATGCATCACTGTCGAAAGACTCAAATTTTAATTTAATAAAATCTAACCACCTAATATTTAAAAAGGTTGGTGTCAAAATTTTATCTTGTTATTCACTAACATATTAAAGGGAAATATTTATTCATCACCATACATCAAAATAGCAATAAGGAAAGAAATAACTGAATTTAAATATAGAACTGGAGTAAACACTCCCAGTTAAAATTCAATACAATAATCCAATAACATGAAAACAAAGACTAATAATAGAATAAAAAAACTCTAAATCTCTGAATGTAAAATAGGAGGGACGACATGCCCAACTGAAATAAATGACCGATAGATTAAGGAGAATATACTATGAAGCGTCTACTAGAAATGTCATGTAGCTTTCACAGCAGCTACAGCTCGGCAAATGAATGGAATCTCCTAAGTCTGGTGTCCATGTGGCTGAGCACCTAAAAAATAATAAAACAAGAAAAGAAGGTTTGCAGAAAAACGGGTCAAAGCCCTAGTAGAAAATATTTTAAATATAGTAAGTGCTTAAATTGATTAATTATCACAAATATTATTCATGTTTACTTAGAATACTCACTTAGGATGCTCACCTCTCATTTAATGTGCACACCTAGCGAGCCTAACTACTCATACTAGTCACGACACTCTACCTGACTATACGTGGTGTAATCACTATGCCGGATATAATATTTGAATACCCCGAAGAAAATATATTTTTATTATTTAAGAATACGTTTAAAGATACTATAACTCATTCTCATAGCATTCTTAATTCTCAACTGGTGACCCAATAAGTATATACTTTAATAAAATAGCCAATATGCAACACATAATAGGAACTCATTATACATCTAAAAATCACATTATGTATACATACTAATACATATATCGATATTGCACCCATGATTAAGAAACCCCTAGTGCTAGGCATACTCGGATATCTAGTCGCATTACAAACGCTCACGCATGAAGGACAATAGGTTCAACCTCATAGGAACCAATAAAACATATACATATATTGGAGGCAAACATAGTTCCAAGCAGATGGGCTATGCACATACCTATGCACCCATACGACCATCATCACTAGCATTCTCACATATAGTTCATACCTAGGTTCCATGCTCTAGTGGTGCGACTCAAAATCCCTCGAAGGCACATAAGATATGGTCGTCCACAACGCACTAACCTTCGTTCGATAGCCAGTAGCTAGGTAAGTTATACACATAATATTCCAAGTAATAAGCATGCATAAAACTTATTCAACTTAATAGGCCTTCACGCAACTCCATTTATAATAATACGTAAGTAATATTAACGTCATTACTCTCCACGATATCCATTTATATATAATCTCTCTAGGAATTGCATTCTCTCCTAGGTTTCCATACACATTCGATACCTCTAGGATCATTACACCCTTAATTCCCTAAAACATTGGAACTTAAGTCATTTGTTACTCACGTAGGCTAATACACTCTATTGGATAAACTGATGATGTGTTTTAACTAAATTGAACCCAAAAACCAGGTTCTGGAATCTCGTTCGAAGTTCCAGGATTCTCGTTCGAACGAGTTCGATCGAACGAAGTTCCCACTTCGAACAAACTCAACAACTCATTAGGAGGGTGTAATACCCCGTATTTTTATGCTTTATTAATTTGGGGATTTATTAAATTTAATGTGAGTTATTAATTTAATATAAATCAAAAAATTAATTAATTTATAATTATTAACGTGATGTGAGTTAGTAATTATGGAAAACTTGTTGAATATTATTAATGACAATTTTGGAAATTTGAGTCGGGACGCGCCCGTGTCGCGTCGGGACTAAATATTGATTAATAAAAGTGAATAAATTATAAGTTTCTCGTATGGTCGTTTTGAGTGCTCCAAAGTGTCCGGAAGGGACGAGATAGTCAGAAAACTGCACCTGGGGGTTTAGTTTGGGCGTCAGAGCGTTTTTAGGCTTATTTAGCACCCCGGGAGGGCATTTTGGACATTTTATAATTTTGGGCAATTAAACCCACGAATTTCCAAGGGTTATATCAGATGTCTAAGGTTGTCTTCTAGGGTTAACACAACCAAAGACAAGTGACGGACATAGGAGAGGGAAGGAGAGAGCTCGCCAAGGTGTTCTAGGCCTAAAATTCATCTGGTTGCACCGCCACCACCACCAACGCGTAGATCGCGCGACGGGGACCGCAACCACACCGAATTCGTCCACAAATCAGAACTCTAAAATTTCCCGGCAAGTGTTTATCTTGCTTATTTTCATTAATGCAGCACTCATGTTAGTCTAGGGTTGATTAGGATGAGTTTCATGGAAGAAAATCCATGTTGGAGATATGAAATTGCATGTAGTAATGATATAACTGGAAATTTGGAAATATCCTTCATATGTAGAGGTTGAACCACGGATTTATGATGTTTTATAAGAAGAAATTCTATAAAAAGACTGATTAGAACAAAGTTAAAGAAATTTCTAGGGTTCATGAGGTTGATATAAGTTTTGCCCCTTTTAATCCATTGTTATTGATGAAAACTCACATGCTTTACGTAGAAGATTGTTAGTTTAGGTTTATAATGTTTGTAGTACGAATTTCTAGGAGTTTGGGTGTTAAAAATCTGAATTTGGTTGATGTTGGATGATAGAACCCGTAACTGTTAATCTGAAGAATTCGCCATACCTGTTTGATCGATCGATCGAACCAGGGGTGTCGATCGATCGACGCATCGATTGATCGAGCTCTTGCCATTGATCGATCGAACCCTTGTGGCAGACTCATATTTTCCCTTTTTAAATTAGTTGAATTCAATTTAAATGAGTAATAATCCTTGGACATCCTTATTAAAATATTTTGGGAGATAAAGAAGACCAGTAGGACTTATTAATAATTATGAGACCTTTAATGTAAGATGAGAGTTGCATACATATAAGGGACGATGGAATTATGTATTAAAGGGAGAGACGCGTAAGATAGTTACGTTGAAAATTAGATGAGCACCTACTGAATTCTACACTTGGGAGGATAGAGTCCATGAGTGTTACGTAGTAAGTTGGATTAATCCCTCAAATTAAAGTAAGAGACGAACCGTTATACGTGATAACTAAAGACTGAGAAATAAGGATAAATGTTATAATTATGGGTGATGAAAGGTACCTAAAGAGATATGGTAATAGTAGTGTATTTATATGACTGTGTTTTTGCATATACTATGTACGTGTGAAAATCATGCCCGCGCTACTTGCTATCCCTGAGGTTACCGCGCTGGGACAGTCTTATCTCGATGTGCCTTTATGGGGGATATTGACTCGTACCCTAGAAGATAGATATCCTTGGTACAGGTTATCTGATCGATGGTCAGACGGTCCTAAGAGACGTGAGGGTATGTGCTGACCTCTTAGAGACTTGGAATCTATGCTTCGCCTTAATATTGTTTGTGTATGTGTTAATACAGTTCGAGAGTGATTTCAAACTTGTATTTCCCTTAGTACGAGTGATACGGGGATTGGATAGTAGAGTATGCCCGCACCATAATTATTATGTGGGGTGTCGTTAAAATATATATATTATGTGAAGCATTTAATATATATATTTAATTATGGAAATTTGGGAACTACCTACTGTGTTTATAGTAAGTAAGAAAATGAATTATTATTTTTGATTGGGGAACATGTGTTTGAAAAGTATAATATGATACTTAGAAACTTTATGAGTAAATAAGGTTTAAATGAGAACTTTGTTGTTAAAAGAAATTAACCTCTTAAACAATTGAATTTATCAGTATTAAATCTTACGAGCTACCTAAGATAAGATAAGTTATACCGTTGGGAAGGTTAATGCGATAGGCGTGCACATTAGTAGAGAGGTGAGAATTTCTCAAGGGAGTGTCGCACTAATATATTGTTGCATTGGCCAGTAAACATTTTAAATACTTGCTAAACAAATTTTAAATCATTTTCACCATCGGGCTCTGACCCGTTTCCATTTTCTTTTCTCCCTTGTATATATATGTATATATTACAGGTGCCCAGCCACAGGGGCGTCTTGCATATGATCCTTTGGAAGGAACGCGCTGCAGCTTAGTTGGGAGTTGCAGGCCTGTTGCTTAGACGACCTCATTCATTTGATTCTACCCTTAGCATTATTTATTCCAGTTGGGCATGTGTCGTTCTTTCCATTATTCAGTTGTTTTATTGGATATTGTAATCCATTTATTTCCAGTATTTGCACTTCGGGATTTATTATTGCCAGGATGTTTTCATTTAAGTATTCAATGTTGGATTCAATTAGTTGAATGTTTGATTACTTGGATTGTATGTTCCAGGTTAGTTGTGGTGTGACTATTAAATTGTGAATTATGCAAAGTTTTAAATGTTGGTTTAATAAATAAAAATTTGGAAATAAATGTCTAAATGGTTTTGACACTTAGCTTAATTATTTAGGGTGTTTAAATTGGAAAAAGTATTTTCGACAGTGATGCTAAGAATGAACCAACTGTTAACCTTGATTTTAATTTAATAAAGGAGTGATCGCCTGGTATTTAATTAGGCGGGGTGTCACAGGTGGTATCAGAGCATCAGGTTCTAGTGTCCTTAGGATCTGTACGGCTTATTTCTCTTTCAGCTTAGCATTTTTGTTATAGAGCCCTATTTTAGGATTATTGTATTCTTGCTTTTACGATTACGTCTTCAGCTATTTGAGATTTGATGATTACTGTAGACTAATAAATTTCTTCACATTTCAGATGCCTCTGAGACGTGCACCAAAGGATATGCCTGCCCAAGTCGAGCAGCCAGCAGCTCCGACTCTGGGAACGATGAATGCTAATGAGGTAGCCGCTATTATTGCTCAGGCGGTGAATGCCGCGTTAGCGGTAGTACAGCAGGCTCCACCCCAGATTCAGGCAATGGCGTCAGTACCTTCACAACTTCCATCAGCATGGGAGCGGGTTAGGGATGCCTTTCAGAAGGCGCATCCCCCTGAGTTCTCGGGTAGTTCAGATATTATCATCATTAGCCAATGGAAGAAAGATATCTAGCGGCATATTTTTATGTATGAGTGCAGAGACGTGCAGAAACAGTTGTTGGCTTCCTTTAAGCTAGTGGGGGCTGCTTTGCAGTGGTGGGAGTCCACCACCACCTTGGAGGAGAGGGATACGATCCCGATTCAGTCGTTCTGGGAGAGGTTTAACCGCAAGTATTTTCCACCCGCCGTGCAAATTGAGATGAGGCGAAAGTTACTGAACTTGAAACAGGAGAATTCTACCGTTGCTGAGTATGAAGAGGAGTTAACAAGACTTCTCACCATAGTGCCAGATGAGGCACCTACTGAGGGTAAGAAGATACTGTTGTTTGTGGACGGGTTAGCTTGGAGGATCCGTCAGCACCTTATAGGGAATCTGTCTTTAAGTACCTTCACAGATGTACTCAATTATGCTTTACTACATTGCCAGGATCACCGCTTCCATCTGCAGGGAAGCAAGCGAGCAGGAGAGTTCGACCAGCAGGGCAGGACATGGGATAGTGGCGCTGGTGGAGCACCGACATCCCAGGGACAGACTCGTCAGCATGAGCAGAGTTCCCATCAGGGGGACCCTGCCAAGCGCTTCCGATTAGGTGATTCCAGGAAGGGATTTGGGGGTTATAGGCAGGGTCAGCAGGGCCAGCCTAATTAGCTGGGCCAGCCAGGCCAACACCGTCAGCAACAGGGTCAGCAGCAGGGCCAACCACGATTTCATCAGGGCCAGTGGCGGGGTGGTAACGGCCAACAAGGTCGTGGTCAACAGGGTCAGAGGGGAGGAAATTTCAAAGGTCGATGTTTCGGGTGTGGCAAGAATGGCCATAGGCGCTAGGATTGTTTAGAGGGAGAGAGGGCCCCACAGCAGTAGGGTGCCCGTAATGAGCCGCAGAGGCCACTTTTTTGAGCAGCCCTCCCAACACGAGCTTAGGTACCAACCCTACCAGCCATTCTAGCAGCTCCAGTGCAGTAGGGTAAGTTACAGTATGGATGTGTCTATAACGTCCACCAGGAAGCAGCTCCACAGGCACCACCCACGATTGAGGGTATGTTTCCTATCCATGGTACTATGGGTCGGGTTTTATTTGATACTGGGGCGATGCAATGTTTTATAGATACCCATTTTATGAAGGCCTTAGGATTATTATCCACGACAGAAAGCACTGTGACGTGTGTAGACTCATCACTGGGAAATGGTTCGCTTATTTTCTTTATATGTCGGGGTGTGGGGGTAGATATTGGTAGCTTGGTGTTACCAGTAGACATGTTAGTCTTAGATATGCATTACCACGATGTTATTATCGATATGGATTGGCTCGCAGCTTACAGAGCCATGATAGATTATTTTGGTGGGAGTATTGTCTTTGCCATTTTCTGGCAATAGATGTTTGTAGTGGTGATGCCTCGCCCAGAGGGAGGCTCGACAGCTCATTTGTATTACATAGAGGAGGATACCTATAAGGAAATTGTGATTCCCTTAGACTCGATCCCAGTTATTCGTGATTATTTCGATGTATTTTAGGAGATACCAGGCCTACCCCCAAGTCATGAGATAGACTTTGTCATAGATTTATTATTGGATACTCGACCTATAGCACGCGCTCCATACTGTATGGCTCCGACAAAGATGTGAGAGTTACGAGATCAGATAGAGCAGCTGTTAGGTCAGGGCTTCATTCGAAGGAGTACCTCACCTTGGGACGCTCCAGTTTTGTTTGTGAAGAAGATAGATGGTTCACTGAGGCTATGTGTAGACTACCGGGAGTTGAACAAGGTCACGATATGGAACAAGTATTCGTTGCCTCGAATTGTTAATCTGTTCGACCAGTTTAGGGGAGCAACTTTCTTTTCAAAGATAGATCTGAGGTCGGGGTACCATCAGTTGCGTATCAAGGAGCAGGATGTTTCAAAGACTGCATTCTTCACTAGATATGGGTCCTATGAGTTCAGAGTGATGCCATTTGGACTCACGCATGCTCCAACCGTATTCATGGACTTGATGAACCTAGTATTAAGAGAGTTCTTGGATCAGTTCGTCATTGTTTTCATAGATGACATTCTGATATATTCACACTCCGAGGAGGAGCATGCCGAGCACTTGAGGCAGGTTCTTTAGACTCTGCGAGAGCATCAGCTGTATGCTAAGTACGAGAAATGCGGGTTCTGGTTACGTGAAGTGCAGTTCTTGGGACATGTTGTTTCTGAACAGGGGATAGCAGTTGACCTGAGTAAAGTGTCAGCGGTGAGGGAGTGGGGACAACCCACGACACCGACGGAAGTGCGTAGTTTCTTGGGGTTAGCCGGATACTACATGAGATTCATTCGGGGATTCTCTAAAATAGCGGGTCCATTGACGAACCTGACTCACAAAGGGGTACCATATGTTTGGGATGATGCTTGTCAATTGGCTTTCAATGAGCTGAAAGACAAGCTTACTTCAGCACCGGCCCTTGCTTCACCTAAGTCGGGTGTGGAGTAACTAGTTTACACCGATGCCTCTTTACGGGGACTTCGGGGAGTACTTCAGAAGGAGGAGAAGGCTATAGGTTTTTCCTACCGCAAGCTTAAGACGCACGAGAAGAATTACCCCACCCACGACCTAGAGTTAGCAGCGGTTGTTTTTGCATTGAGGATATGGAGGCACTATTTATTGGGGGAGAAATTTTGCGTGTTTACAGACCACAAGTCACTGCAGTACCTGTTCACTCAGTGAGAGCTGAATATGCGTCAGCGCAGGTGGTTAGAGTTTGTGAAGGACTATCAGTTCGACATACAGTACCATCCGGGGAAAGACAACGTAGTTGCTGATGCGTTAAGTCGTAGACCGATAGATGATGTAGCGGGCATCTGGAAAGCAAAGTGGAAGGAGTTGGGTCACCAGGACGCAGTAGCCCGTTCCTTCATATATATTATGACAGTGACACCCAAGATTGTTACGAGGGTGATACAGGCAGAGACCGCAAACCCATTTTGCCAGGAGCAGATTGTACAACTTTTAGCTGAGGGTGCTGAGTCCTATACTTTTAGTTCTGATGGGGGTTTGAGATTTAATGGGAGATTAGTGGTTCCAAAAGGAGCAAAATTACGTCATGCAGTGATGACCCAGTCTCATGGGTCTCGATTTTCAGTACATCCTGGGGGAGATAAGATGTATTAGGATATGAGGCGGTAGTACTGGTGGAGTTGGATGAAAAAGGACATTGCTGAGTTCGTGTCCAAGTGTTCTACCTGCCAGCTGGTAAAGGTGGACCATCAGAAACCGTCAGGGTTGCTTCAGCCATTAGAAATACCCGCGTGGAAGTGGGAGAGTATTTCCATGGATTTTATTACAGGGTTGCCTACATCACAGCGGGGCCACGACTCCATCTGGGTGATTGTGGACCGTTTGACCAAGGTGGCTCATTTTCTGGCGGTGCAGATAGACTATACCATGGGTCAGTATGCTCAGTTGTTCATTGCTGAGATTATCAGATTACATGGGGTGCCCCTGAATATTGTGTCAGATAGAGACAAGATTTTCGTTTCGCGTTTCTGAGAGAGCTTTCAGGAGGCTATGGGTACAGAGTTGAGGTTGAGTTCAGCTTATCACCCATAGACCGATGGACAAATAGAGCATACTAATCAGATGTTGGAGGATATGTTACGTATGTGTATCATTGATTTTGGAGGAGGTTGGGAGCCACATCTTCCACTGGTAGAGTTTGCTTATAATAACTCTTATCAGTTCACGATTGGCATGGATCCATTCGAGGCTTTGTATGGAAGACCTTGTCATTCCCCAACTTATTAGCTAGAGGTGGGGGACAACAAGTTGCTCGGACTAGAGGTAATTTAGGAAACCTTCGCTAGGATTGAGATGATCAGGAGTCGCATTCGAGTAGCCCAGGACAGATAGAAAAGATACGCCGATGCGAAAGGATTCTTCCGATAGTTTAATGCGGGGGACCAAGTATTACTATGTGTATCCCCTATGAAAGGAGTGATGAGGTTCGAAAAGAAAGGGAAATTGGCCCCGAGGTACGTGGGACCATTTCTCATTATCGATAGGATTGGGCCGGCAGCATACATATTGGGACTGCCAGAGCATTTACATCGCATTCACGATGTATTCCACATCTCGTCGTTGAGACGATATCTTCGGGATGACATGGCTCACACCCACATCGCGATAGAGGAGATAGACTTACAGCCTGACATCTCTTACGAGGAGAGACCAGTGGCTATCCTAGACCATAGAGAGAGGAGATTGAGTTCGATGGTAGTTCCACTTGTACGGGTCCAGTGGGACCATCATAATGTGGAGGAATCCACTTGGGAGCGCGAGACAGATATGCGCGAGAGATATCCAGATTTATTCTTACCAGGTATGCCTTATTTTATGAATTTCGGGACGAAATTCAGTTATTAGGGGGGAAGTATGTAATACCCCGTATTTCTATTCTTTATTAATTTGGGGATTTATTAAATTTAATATGAGTTATTAATTTAATATAAATCCAAAAATTAATTAATTTATAATTATTAACGTGATGTGAGTTAGTAATTATGGGAAACTTGTTGAATATTACTAATGAGTAGAGTAATATATAATATTGGTTCTATTAAATGTCAAGAGTAAATAAAATGACAATTTTGAAAATTTGAGTCGGCGCGTCGGGACTAAATATTGATTAATAAAAGTGAATAAATTATAAGTTACTTGTATGGTCATTTTGAGTGCACCAAAGTGTCCGAAAGGGTCGAGAAAGTCAGAAAAGTGTACCCGGGGGTTTAGTTTGGGCCTCAGAGCATTTTTATGCTTATTTAGCGCCCGGGAGGGCATTTTGGACATTTTATAATTTTGGGCAATTAAACCCACGAATTTCCAAGGGTTATATCAGATGTCTAAGGTTGTCTTCAAGGTTTAACACAACCAAAGACAAGTTATGGCCGTAGGAGAGGGAAGGAGAGAGCTCGCCAAGGTGTTCTAGGTCGAAAATTCATTCGGTTGCACCACCACCACCACCAATGCGTAGATTGCGCGACGGGGACCGTAACCACACCAAATTCGTCCACAAATCAGAACTCTGAAATTTCCAAGCAAGTGTTTATCTTGCTTATTTTCGTTAATGCATCACTCATGTTAGTCTAGGGTTGATTAGGTTGAGTTTCATGGAAGAAAACCCATGTTGGAGATAGGAAATTGCATGTAGTAATGATATAAATGGAAATCTGGAAATCCCCTTCATATGTAGAGCTTGAACCACGGATTTATGATGTTTTATAAGAAGAAATTCTAGAAAAAGACTGATTAGAACAAAGTTAAAGAAATTTCCAAGGTTCATGAGGTTTATATAAGTTTTGCCCCTTTTAATCCATGGTTATTAATGAAAATTCACATACTTTACGTAGAAGATTGTTAGTTTGGGTTTATAATGTTTGTAGAACGAATTTCTAGGAGTTTGGGTGTTAAAAATCTGAATTTGGTTGATGTTGGATGATATAACCCGTAACTCTTAATCTGAAGAATTCGCCATACCTGTTTGATCGATCGATCGAACCAGGGGAGTCGATCGATCGACGGATCGAGCGATCGAGCTCCTACCATCGATCGATCGACCCCTTCTGGCAGACTCATATTTCCCCTTTTTAAATTAGTTGAATTCAATTTAAATGAGTAATAATCCTTGGACATCCTTATTAAAATATTTTGGGAGATAAAAAAGAGCAGTAGGACTTATTAATAATTATGAGACCTTTAATGTAAGACGAGAGTTGCATACATATAAGGGATGATGGAATTATGTATTAAAGGGAGAGACGCGTAAGATAGTTACGTTGAAAATTAGATGGGCACCTACTGAATTCTACACTTGGGAGGATAGAGTCCATGAGTGTTACGTAGTAAGTTGGATTAATCCCTCAAATTAAAGTAAGAGACAAACCGTTATACGTGATAACTAAAGATTGATAAATAAGGACAAATGTTATCATTATGGGTGATGAAAGGTACCTAAAGAGATATGGTAATAGTAGTATATTTATATGACTGTGTTTTTGCATATACTATGTACATGTGAAAATCATGCACGCGCTACTTGCTATCCCTGAGGTTACCGCGATGGGACAGTCTTATCTCGAGGTACCTTTATGGGGGATATTGATTCGTACCCTAGAAGATAGATATCCTTGGTACAGGCTATCTGATCGATGGTCAGACGGTCCTAAGAGACGTGAGGGTATGTGCTAACCTCTTAGAGACTTGTAATCTATGCTTCACCTAAATATTGTTTGTGTATCTGTTAATACAGTTCGAGAGTGATTTCGAACTTGTATTTCCCTTAGTACGAGTGAGACGGGGATTGGATAATAGAGTAGGCCCGCACCATAATTATTATGTGGGGTGCCGTTAAAATATATATATTATGTGAAGCATTTAATATATATATTCAATTATGGAAATTTGGGAACTACCTACTGTGTTTATGGTAAGTAAGAAAATGAATTATTATTTTTTATTGGGGAACATGTGTTTGAAAAGTATAATATGATACTTAGAAACTTTATGAGTAAATAAGGTTTAAATGAGAACTTTGTTGGTAAAAGAAATTAACCTCTTAAACAATTGAATTTATCAGTATTAAATCTTACGAGCTACCTAAGATAAGATAAGTTATACCGTTGGGAAGGTTAGTGCGATAGGCGTGCACATTAGTAGAGAGGTGAGAATTTCTCAAGGGAGTGTCGCACTAATATGTTGTTGCATTGGCCAGTAAACATTTTAAATACTTGCTAAACAAATTTTAAATCATTTTCACCATCGGGCTCTAACCCGTTTCCATTTTCTTTTCTCCCTTGTATATATATGTATATATTGCAGGTGCCTAGCCATAGGGGTGTCTTGCATAGGATCCTTTGGAAGGAACGCGCTGCAGCTTAGGTGGAAGTTGCAGGCCTCTTGCTTAGACGACCTCATTCATTTGATTATACCCTTAGCATTATTTATTCCAGTTGGGCATGTGTCGCCCTTTCCATTATTTAGTTGTTTTATTGGATACTATAATCCATTTATTTCCATTATTTGCACTTCGGGATTTATTATTGCCAGGATGTTTTCATTTAACTATTAAATGTTGGATTCAATTAGTTGAATGTTGGATTACTTGGATTGTATGTTCCAGGTTAGTTGTGGTGTGACTATTAAATTGTGAATTATGCAAAGTTTTAAATGTTGGTTTAATAAATAAAAATTTGGAAAGAAATGTCTAAATGGTTTTGACACTTAGCTTAATTATTTAAGGTGCTTAAATTGGAAAAAGTATTTTCGACAGTGATGCTAAGAATGAACCAACTGTTCACCTTGATTTTAAATTAATAAAGGAGTGATCGCCCGGTATTTAATTAGGCGGGGTGTCACCGAGGGTCATTGAAAATATCGTTAGAAGGCTCATTCAAATGAGGTTTTTCGAACGACCTGGGAAGGTCTTCGAACGAGATGTCTGAACTGGCCCTGTTCTTCCCCAAACTCGTTTTTCTCCCATTTTCCTACTTCAATCTCATTCCAAACTCTACCCAATCCTAATTTAATTGTTTCTAAACTGTTCTAAATTATCATAAGACACTTCCTAACACAAATTAGAGCTTAAATCCTCATGGAATCAAGGGAATCCAACAAATTACTCAATTTCTTATAATTCTCTTTGATATGAACCCAGAAACTTCTATTTCTTCAAGACCCCCCCAATTTATTTCGTGATTTCAACATTTAACTACCAACATTAACAGTTCTAAGAAGGGAATTTCTTCTACATGCCAAACTATCTCCAATTCATGGGGTTTCTTTACAATTCAGTCAAATTAAACCCTAGTTTTCATTACAAAAATTTCAAATCATTTAATCTAAATTAATCATGAATAATACTTGCTAAAAGAGGAGAAAGATAAACACTTGCCTTGGAATGAACTTTTAACTCTCGGACTAAAATTTGTATGTAGTTGATCCTCTTGTCACGATCTACACTATGGTGTAATTCTTGGTGGGAAATCTTGTGTTCTTGGCTTAGTTCTCCTATGGAGTCTTCTTCTTCCTTGGTTCTCTCTCTCCCTCTCTCTCTTTCACGTATGTTGAAAACTGACAGTGACCCCTAACCCACGTTGCTTTTAATTAAAACTTAATTTTTGTCCATTTAATTCCCCCCAAATCCAAAAAGACTAAAATACCCCTATGGGGTGCTATTTTTGGCTAAAATGTCCCGGAATTCAAATAAAACACCTGAGAAGTGTTTTCTGACTATTTCGATCCTTCCGAGCACACTGGCACATTCAAAATAGTCGTTCGAGTTATGTAAAATAATTTACCTTTTTAATCCCCAAATATATAATAGTGACGCGACTTATACGGATGTCCCAAATAATTATATCTTAATTGCCGTGTATTTCGTCCCCGACCATATTATTATTTCTGAAACCATCTATTACGTTACTCACTACGTAATGTTCAACATAGTTATTACTCAACATGATTTCAACATAATTATTTTTTGTCACTACTAACTCTCATCATGCTAGTTATTATTACCATTAAATCGGATTAATTATAAATTAAATTTTCTCTCTTAAATTAATTAATCCAAATTTCCAAAATTTCATAATAAAATAAATATGCATAAAAATACGGGGTATTACAAGTAGTATTTGAATCCAACAAATTGTACTTACTAAAAGTAATAGTTATGTGGAAAAGGTTATTTGAGTGATGGCCTTTTTAAGCTGAATGTAATGATTCTGATGCCTATTAGTAATAATAAGAATTTATCTTTGCTTATTTTCTTGAGTCTTTTGTCGTATGAAATGGTAGATTAGGTCATCTTAATTATAATATTGTTTCTAAATTAATTACTTTAGATGTAATACCTAAATCCAGTATTGATTCAAATCATAAGTGTGAAACATGTGTGGAATCAAAGTTAACTTAAACTCCTTCTTAATCACCTGAAAGAAGTTCGAAACCTCTTGAAGTAATTCATAGTGATATATGTGATTTGAAATTATATAAAAAAGAGGTGGGAAAAATTATTTTACTACTTTTATTAATGATTTCACTAGATATTGTTATGTTTACTTGCTTCGATGTAAGGATGAGGCCGTTAATGTATTCGAAGGGTTCAAAACTAAAGTTGAGAATCAACTTAGCAAAAAGATTAAAGTGGTTCGAAGCGATAAAGGTGGTGAATATGATTCCCCCTTGAACAATTTTGTTCGAAACATATAATTATTCATCAAACTACTACTCCTTAGTCATCTCAATCTAACGGTATTGTCAAAGGCAAAAAACAAACTCTAAAATAGATGATGAATACAATGTTGGTAAGTTCGGGTTTACCTCAAAACTTATGAGGGGGGAAGTTTTTCTTTTTGTAAACTACTTTCTTAATAAAATGCCTCATAAGAAAACACATAAGACACTATATGAGTTGTGGAAATAATAAAAACTTTCTTAGAAATATCTCAATGTGTGGGGGTGTCTTGCAAAGAACATAGTTCTTGATCCAACAAGGATTAAAATAGGACCAAAAATGTTGATTGCACCTTAATTGGTTATGTAGATATTAGTAGTGCATATCATTCTCACGTTCATAAATCAGAGTTCTAGATATACGTATACACACTATTATTAAATTTACAAATGCATATTTCTTTGAAGATATATGTAACACCCCGTATTTTTATGATTTTTACATATTGGATTAATTAAACTAAATATGAGAAATTAATTGATAATTAACCCGAATTAAAATGAATATTAACTAATGAGATAAGAGTTAGTATTTGTTAGTGAGAACTTTATTGAATATTAATGAGTGAATAAAGTAATATATAATTGTGGTTATGATTGTAAAGTGATATAAATTGCCGTGAGTGAGAAATATGGTAGTTGTAGTAATTAAATCGGGATGCGCGTGTCAGTCGTGTCAGGACTAAATTAATGTAATAGAATCAAATTATTTATAAGTAATCCTAATGGTAATTTTGAGTGCTCCATTGAGTCCGAAAGGGTCAAGATAGTTAGAAAAGTCTACCTGGGGATTTAGTTTGGGTCCAGGGCAATTTTAGGCCTAATCGACATCTGGAAGGGCATTTTGGTAATTTCTATTTTTGGGCATTAATTACCTACGAAATTAGGAGAGTTATTATGTCATTTACATAAGGGATATTAGGTTTATCATTCACAAAATCTAAGGGGGAGTTGCAGAGGAAGAGGGAGAACCAATCCTACGAGTCTAAAGACAAGAATAACCATCTTGCACCACTGAGACCACCATCGCGTAGATCGGAGAATGTAGGGCACAACTATACTAACTACACCAATGAATCAAACCTTCACTTTTGAGGCTAGTGTATAAAATTTCTTAATTTTGCACAATAATGGAACCCATGTTAGTGTAGGTTCAATTTTGAATATGAATGTGGTGTTTATTTGATGAAATTGGATAGTTAAAGTAACTAATTGGAATCTGGAGATAATTAGGTTAAACTCTTCATGTATGCAGATTAGGAATCACGAATTGAGAATTCATTATGATGAACGAATCTGAAAATTTTGGTATTCCTTAATGTGAATTTGAATAACTAGGGTTTAATGAACTGATTTGGGGATTTGGAAATCTTCCAAGAGTTATGCATAATTTAATGACCCTAGATTATTAGAAATCATATAAATATATCAGAACATCAGTTAGAATTGTTGGATTGGTGTTTGGTATGATTATGTAGTGGTTTTAGTATTATTAACAGTGGGAAAACGTAGTTTCAAGAGGTAGAAGTCCACCAGATTGGTTCATTTTTCTACAGGACGAATCGATTCCTTTTTCTACAAATTTGGATCGATCCATTTTTTGTAGATTTTTGTAATGGCCGAACCAAAATGATCATTCAAGACCGGATCAGTCCATTTTTCTGGAAAATTTATTCTACAATTATTTCATGACTCCTTATGATATGTTAGTTGTTTAAAAGTAGGATTAGCGACTGTAAAAGATAGTTGGGATTACGAATCTCTTTACATGAAGTACGATAGAGAGAACAATCATAATTGAATAATATTGAGATTATAGTGAGAAGTATACCACATACGAAAATGTATTTAGGTTGTGTATACCTAATAATTGTAATAGGTTGCATGAATGCCTACATGATTGATTTACTATGTGTATAACATACCTACGCTGCTCACTATCATGGGAGGTTATTTAGGAAAGGGGACAGTCTTAGCCTAATGATCCCAATTGGGGGGATTTTAGATTTCGTACCATAGAAAATGGAACCTAGGTACGAGCTATTTGTGAGAATGATAGTGATGATGGTCATATGGGTGCGTAGGTATGTCCATAGCCTATATAATTAGAACCATACTTGCCTCCAAATATGTGTGATTTGTATTTCAATGGTTCGTGAGTGATTTCGAATCATTAGTCCTTACTTAGTACGAGATGTACAGGGACTTGATAATAGAGTATGCATGCACCGCAACTGAGTCTAAGGGTGTTGTTTTAGTATATATATATAATATTGTGATAGTTATGTATATATGCTTGTAATATTATCTAATGTGTGATAATTGTAGATAAAGAAGATGGAGAATTCTTAAATAACGTTAGTATGTGAACCCTTAAATACCTTTTGTGAAACTTATACTCAGGATAGTATCTACAAGAATAATGCATAGTAATGGTACGGGGGGGATTTTGAGATATTACTATGGATGGTATAAAGATAGTTTATATCTACAAACTAGTTAGATGAGAATTATGTCTAGAGTAGTTTAGCGGTATGTTAGGCATGCACATTAGTTGAGAGGTGAGAATCTCAAGTCAGTGTGCGAAAATCTACATGTGTTTTATATTTTCTTTACAGCATCTTTAAATTACTTGCTAAATTGTTTTAAAATATTTTACAATCGGTCTCTGAACCGTCCTTTGCAAACATCTCTTTTCTTGTGTATTATTTTACGTGCCTACACACAGGGACACCAGGGTTAGACAATTGGATTTTTTGATGTCCTGCAACCATTGTGGAAGTTGCAGGTCCTCACATTTAGACGCTTCCACTTCTATCCTTTCAGTTCTTGTATTTAAACTTCTCAGTTAGGGCATGTGTCGCCCCTTATAAGTTTATTTATCTCTAAGGAACATTGTACTTATTTATTTCAGCATTTCCATTTCAGTTGGATTCATTATTATTGGTTTGGATTTTATTTGACTAGGGAAACTATTCTAGCATATTATATACAGTTGGATGATGTTTTATTCCTTAGTGATTTGTGCATGAAGATGGTGAATGTTTTAATAGTTTAAATTAATCGACTTAATATAATTCAATAAAATGTTTTGACACTGTCTAAATTAAATATTAGATGATTAAAATGAAAATTGTTTTTCGATAGTGATGCAAGAATGAACCAACTGGATATTTTCTTTTAAATTTTATAAAGGACTTTCCACCCGATATTTAATTGGGCGCAGTGTCTCAATATATTCCCTCAAAAGTAAAGTAGTTGATTTAATTTCTTCTAAAAGAACTTATGACATTGCATCTAGTAGTTATCAAGAAAATGTAGATAATGAAGCTATTGAAAAAGACATTGACTTCGAACCTAAATACAATAAAAGGACAAAGACTTCAAAGTTTATTGATCTATATTTTCTAACTTATATGTTAGAAAGTGAGCCTAGTAGCTTTGAAGAAGCGATGTCAGCTCTAGAAGCTCATTTCTAAAAAGAGGCTGTCAATAGTGAAATTAAATCCATCATGAAAAAATACACTTGGTAATTCTGGGACCTTTCACCAGGTAATAAACCTCTTGATGCAAGTGTATGTTCAAGAGAAAATAAAAAGTGGATGGATCAATTGAAAAATACAAAAGCTAGATTTATAGCTAAAGGCTATAAGAAAAAGGAAGGATTGAATTATTTTGATACTTACTCACTTGTTATGAGAAAAACATCCATTAAAATGTTAATAGCTATTGTAATGTTACATAATCTTAAAATACATCAAATGGATCTGAAAACCGCCTTCTTAAAAAGCAAGTTAAATGAATACATATGCATGGACCAACCAAAAGTGTTTAAAGTTCCAGGACAAGAAAAGGAAGTGTATAGACTTGTTAAATCCCATTATGGATTAAAATAATCACCAAAACAATTACATGAGAAATTTTACAACATAATGATGTCAAGTGGATTTAAAATAAATGTATTTACATTAAAAATACTCAAAGTGGTTATGTGATTATTTATCTTTATGTGGATGACATGATTAATATTGGAAGTAATAAAGCTATTATTTAAGATATTAAAAGAATCTTGTCTAATAAATTTGATGTGAAAGATATGGGCATTGAGGATTTTATATTAGGAATTAAAATTTATAAGATGGACTTGTATTGTTTCGATCTTATAATATTGAGAAAATACTTGATAAGTTAGATAAAAGTAGTGATATTATAAACACCTATTGACTTAAATCTTCATTTCTATGAAGATAACAAGAATGGTATATCTCAATTAGAGTACTCTCATATCATATATATTTTAATGTATACTATGAACTGCACTCGTCAAGATATCACTTACTCGGGTAGAAATTTTAGTAGGTCTACAACTAATGTAGGGGAACTCCATTAAAAAGACATAATAACAGTTCTTATATATCTAAAATATACCCATAACTATGGATTGCAGTACATAAGATATCGAATTGTACTTAAAGGGTACAATGATGGTAACTGGACATCGATTCAATGCATTCAACTTGGTAATGTTGTTGCGTCTTCGAAATCAAAATAAATTTGCATTGCAAGATCCACTATGGAATCTGAATTTATAGGTTTAGATAAATCCGGAGAAGAGGGAAAGTAGCTTCGACACTCTTAAAGGTTATTCCAATGCGGCCAAAACTTGTGCCTGTAATTTCTATGCATTGTGATAGTGAATCGGCAATTGGCTGAGCATAGAGTCATATGTATAATGGTAAGCCTCGATATATACGTCGAGGACATAAACTCAACTCAACAAAGCCTTTTCCCAATTATTTGGGGTCGGCTACATGAATCCTGTGGGTACCCTGAATTTAGCATTATAGGCCTGAATGAGTAGCCTCGCCTTAGGGGCCCAAAGCCCAGGACCATCACCTTTTGTATTGATCCGATTACTCCACGATCCCATAAAGAGAAGTTGTGGGGGAGCGCGATCCCATGTAAGAAAGTTATAGGGGATATGGCTAATAAGGAGGAACCCATCACCCCCACTAACCAACATATACATGTATAAATTAAACCCTAAGTCCGGGGCAAAGGAAAAGTTGTATTCTCTGTACTTATTCTTTAGAATATAGAGAAATAACACTGACTGCACCATCGTGGACGTAGGCACATCTTTGCTGAACCACGTATACCTGTTGTTGTGTGATTGGCATTTTATTTATCATTTCTTGGTTATTACCTCTTTCATATTTATTTGTGTTGCATAATAATTGTCACCACAAATCCTATTTTTCCATTCCATTCTGTCCAGTGAAATATCTTTGGTTAAACCACATGGCATCATGTCCTTTTTTATAATATCCCACCAAGTCAATTTAGGCCTACCTCTACCCCTTGTGTTACCATCAATACTAACTAAATCACTCTTCCTTACAGGAGCATCCATTGGCCTACGCTTGACGTGTCCAAACCATCTAAGTCGATTTTCTCTCAATTTATCTTCTATAGGAGCTAGTTTTACCGTTTTAAAAATTTGTTCATTTTTAATTTTATCCTTTCGAGTTTTACCACAAATCCATCTTAGCATTCGCATTTATGCCACACTCATTTTCTGCACATTTTGTTTCTTGGTTGCCCAACACTCTGTCCCATATAACATGGCGGGTCTAATGGCCGTCCTATAATATTTAACTTTTAACTTCAAAGGTATACGCTTATCACACAAAACGTCGATAGCACTTCTCCACTTAACCCAGCCTGCTTTAATCCTATGAGTAACATCATCACTAATATCTCCATCTTTTTGGATAATCGATCTTAAATAACAAAAATGATAATTTCTAGGTATCTCTTGACCCTCTAATTTCACCACATCTCCATTTTTCCTCCTATTACTACTAAAGTTGCACTCCACATATTCTGTTTTAGTTCTGCTTATTTTAAATCCTCTTATTTCTAAAGTTTCTCTCCATAATTCCAACCTAGCATTAATCCCTGTCTTAGTTTCATCCACTAAAATAATATCATCTACAAATAGCATACTCCATGGCACTTCATCTTGTAATTGTCTAGTCAACTCATCCATAACAAGCGCAAAGAGATAAGGACTTAATGCTGAACCTTGGTGTAGACCTACCGTAATTGAAAATTCACTACTTTCTCCGGTTGATGTTCTTACTGTAGTCATCGCACCATCGTACATATCCTTGATCACATCAATATATCTGCGAGTCACTCCTCTTTTATATAGAACCAACCATATTATATCTTTAGGTATCCTATCATACGCCTTCTCCAAATCTATATAAATCATATGAAGATCCTTTTTTTTCTCCCTATACCTCTCCATTAATCTCCTCAATCAATAGATTGCTTCCATTGTTGACCTCCCAGGCATAAACCCAAATTGATTAACAGATACTGTTGTCTTTAATCTCAATCTATATTCAATCACTCTCTCCCAAAGTTTCATTGTATGACTCATTAACTTATTACCACGATAATTTGAACAACTTTGTATGTCCCCTTTATTTTTATAAATAGGTACTAAAACACTTTTTCTGCATTCATCAGGCATCCTATTAGTCATTAAAATTATATTGAATAATTTTTTAAGCCATGCTACTCCATCCTCCCCTAAGCACTTCCAAACCTTAATAGGGATCCCATCTGGTCCTAAAGCCTTCCCCATTTTCATCTTTTTAGAGCAATCCTGACCTCTGTTGTCCTAATTCTGCGGAAAAATATATTTTCTCGAGTCTCCCTAAGTTCCTCCATATCTAATCTACACCCATTATCTCCATTTAATAACCTCTCAAAGTAGTTTTTCCATCTTTCCATAATTTCATCATCTTTGACTAGGACTGTTGATCATCACTTTTGATATACTTAACGTTATTAAAATCTTTTGTTTTCCTGTCCCTAAGTTTAGCAATCTTATAAATAAATTTTTTCCCTTCTTGTGTGCCTAATTTTGTATAAAGATCATTATACGCTTTTAACTTAACATCTCTTACCACTTTCTTAACTTCCTTTTTAGCCCAATTATATTTCTCAAAATTTTCTTCATTTCTATTTGTTTTCCATGTTTTAAAGCACTCCTTTTAATTTTTACTATATTTTGTACTTCTTCATTCCACCACCAAGTTTATTTAGACTATGGCCCCTTGCCTTTTGATTCTCCAAGAATTTCTTTTGATATTGTCCTAATGCATATGGCCATCTTATTCCACATTATGTTAGTCTCTTCTTCAATATTCCATGTTGCTTCATTTAATAATTTATCTTTAAATAGTTCTAATTCCTCTCCTTTTAAGTTCCGCCACCTACTTCGTGGGTTAATCTTCAATTTTTTCACTCGTGATTGATTTTTAATATTTATATCCAACACCATTATCCTATGTTGTGGGGTTAAGCTCTCTCCCGGGATAACCTTACAATCTTTACACGTTAATCGGTCTCCTTTTCTAGTAATGAAAAAATCTATTTGGCTCTTATGCATTCCACTTTTATAAGTTATTAAGTGTTCAAGCCTCTTTTTAAAACATGTATTCACTAGTACAAAATCATTAACTATAGGTTTGAATGAAGATCAAGTATATCATTTATCAAGGGGAATAGTATTAAAGCTTATAAAATAAAGAGTTTTCTTGACGGTAACCCCACAAAACTAACTAGTGATCCCAGGAACTAAGTTTAAATAGACAACTGAGTTTTGACTAACTCTTCGTAGTGAGCATTGATGAGTTTTAAACACATATCTATTCCTCTTATAAAACAATGTTGCCTACAAAGTAAGTATAAATAAGCTTATCTTTTAATGGATCCTATATCTTTGAAATTCAAGTAGGTATTGTAGGGTACTCTTAATAGGAAGTCACCTATGTGGGTGTGAAGGAAACGATTCGATGAGAATTTCAAAAGTCCAAAATTCTTTCAAGCAGTCATAAAACCAAGAGTTTTTCAGGACCAAAATGAGAGTACTAACTTACTTCGAAGAATTACTGTGTGAATTCTACTGTCTTGGTTTACACTAAAAACTGAATTGTTGAAGACATCACGTTCACTGGTCAGTTAGTAAATTCGTTATTCTTTCACTATGGAAGATTATATTCCAAAAGATATTTCTCCCAATGCATGAATTTTTATTCGAACTTTCTTCGTGTCTGCATAGTCCTTTGTGTTCATCCAACCAAATTTCATTCATGTTGAGTATTTTATGGAATTTATGGGTTTTAAATAAGTTGACAAAATATTATGTTTTTTATAACTTACTAATTTATGTAACTATATAAAATTATAGCCTCAAATAGTGTAGGCTTGCCATGTGGCAGCTGACGTAAATATGAGTTAGCCTATAATCATTTTAAATACATATCTACTCATATATATTTAGAGGCTTTCCATTTTCTCCATTAAAGAGATCACTTCAGCTGCTTAGGATTTTCATTTTTACAAGTTTACCTATGCCTCCCTCTCTCCACCTCTCATAAAAACATACGTCTCTCTCTCTCTCTCTCTCTCTCTCTCTCTCTCTCTCTCTCTTGCTTAATTCTCATAAATAGTGTAAGCAGAACATCACCACCATTGACTGGTCCTGCCTTTGATATGACGTTAGGTATTTTCATAAACTTTGGATGAATAAATTATTTTATGTATACAAACAAATATTGTCATCGGTTTCTGAACATTATTGTTTATTATCAAATTAAATTCCTTTTAACCGTTTTGTTGATTTTTTCTTCTTACATCAGTGGTTATCTTGAATCTATATTTCAAAATGATTGTGGATAGTTTTTTCAACCGCCCCTTTATCTTCCCAATCTCTCTATTTTATATCATCAATCCATTCCCTTCATTAGTTGTCTTCATCATCAACATCACCCGCCCCCAATCAATTCTATTTTTATAAAAAAGCACTATAAACCATGATGACAACTTCAAGATTCATGTCCCTTTTTTTTAATCAGGTATGTTTATCACTTTTCTGCCATGTTGTTGCCCACTTTTATTAGTAATTTGTATATATGTTTATGTATAATTTATAAAATCAAATTTCTCTAAAAGAGTGAGTGAATTATATTCCTCACTGTTATTTTATAATGTTAGGGATAATTTAACATCGAAATTTCTCTAATATTTATCTTGTGAGAAAACTAAATTAAAAACTTTAAACCCTTCATTAACATGTTATTTGCAAAGTTCTGTTACTAGGACAGAATATTCTTTGTAAATCAACTTTGGGTACCATCTGATACATGTTTTTCTTTAATTCTCATTTCTCATTTTTTAAGTACACCTTTTATTTTGAAAACTTCAAATATTATTTTGAAACAATACATTTTCCTAATAATAAAACTTAATTTATGTTAAGATCCATTACATACATACACATATGTGCTCGCGTATGTGTGTGGGTATGTGTGTGTGTGTGTGTGTGTGTAAGTTGACTTCGTTTTTATATTTGTAATATTCGTACTTTTATGGATAATTTAAATTTCATAAGTGAGTGTAATTTAGAAATTTGAGGATTTTCTATGAATAATAATTTTTGGAGTTTATGAGTGTTAGATGATTTTCGATGAGTGTTACATTTACTTTTTAGATTAAGTAAATAAGTTGGATTATTTTAATTACATGTCACAGTTGGGTAAAGAGACAAAGGATAATATTTTAATTGGAAAACCCGTATTGAGATGTGTTGGGATTAATTAGTGAATTGTAGTTAAGTGACTCGGATGGAGATTTCGAGTGCACTGTTGGTTTCGAAATGACTGAGATAGTCAAAATAGAGTATCCAAGGGAAATATTTAGGTTACGGGGACTTTTGGACTAGTAGGAACTCGCAATTGAGTAAACGAGTCAATTTTGGGTTTAATAAGGGATAAACCCTTTTCTTTTCTTATAAGAGGAATGAGAGAGTGATAGAAGAAAGAAAAAGCGAGAAAGAAGGGAAACGAGGAAGAAAAAAGGGATTTTCGGCCAAACTCCGCAGGATTCGACTTGAGGTCATCGGATTTTATCCACGAGGCAAGTGTTTACTTGCTTTATTATTTTTGAGCATAAATCTCATATCATAGTTGGTAATAACAAACTATAAATATTTTTGGGTCAGGTTTTCGTGAATCAAACAGGTTTCTCGAAAGTTTTTGAATAATATCCAATTGTAGAAACCTAGAAATTTATTTAAATTAATTGTCGGATATGGGTCCTAGGATGATTAGAACACTTTTTATATGTATATATATTGTTGGTTGAGGATGGAGGATGATAGGAGACAAAATAAAAAAACATGAAGATGTATTAGTGGAGTTGGGATTTTGGAGAAGAAGGTGAATAGTGACAGCTTCACTTCCGAATCGATTCGGCTAGCAAGCGAATCGATTCGACTTTTGGTCAAAAAATGAAATTTGTAGATCTTTTCGATAGGGTCGCCTAGATTCTGACCGCATATTTTTATGATTTTGTTTGGATTTATAATGATTTGTCTACAGAAGGCTGTTCGAGATCGAAATCGTAATTTTGAAATCAAACCTCACATTGGGAGAAAAGAAATTTATGTGCTAGTTAGAAATCAGTGTTAGGATGATTATAGATTTTGTGGTTAAGATTAGAAACCATAAAAATGGAGGTTGAGTTGATATTTGGGTATTTTGGAGATTGAGAAATCGCCCAAATAGTGCCCCTCAAACAGGGCGAATCTATTCGGGTCTAGACCGAATCGATTCGCATAAGGGGACCTGTAAAGCTTTCTCAGGATGAATCGATTCGGATTAAGATCGGATCGATTCGCCTTTGAGTACCTGCTTGTAGAACACTTTCCAAATCGATTTGGATGGAAACCGAATCGATTCGATGGCCCGAATCGATTCACCTTTGTTGAAATTGGCAGTCTTCCTTCTTTGAGTTTAAGGGGAGTTAAATTGCAATTGAAGAAAATTGTGGGGGAGTTTAGATATGATATTAGGAATCTTACATTATGGAATTGAGGGTGAGTAAACACTGGAATGAAAGAGAGAACCTTGGATTAGTTTAGTGTAATTCTGAGGTATGGACTTAGTGAAGGTTCGGGTCGAAGAACGTTCGAGAGAGGTCTTCGGCTCGTGTGTATAGAGAATACTTATAAGTTTAGTCATGTAAGTGTGAGATTACTTGGATACTATTACGAATGGGAACAGTCGGAGTATTGGATATCGCTATGAGCATTTGGCAATTAGAGCCATAGGTATTGAGAAGTAATATAAATTATATATACGATGTTGTTACTATATATATATATAATATGATACGAATAAATATATTTGTGTGTGATTGGTATATTAGTACTTTAGAGGCTGATTCCACGGGCTTTCCTTTGGCGTAGAGTTGGAATAGCCAGATTATATATTTTCTCTAGTGCGATCCGGGGAGCTAACGAGATGTGGGTGAATCTCCTGGCTTGAGGAGCAGGGATAGTATATCCCCAGGTCATCTCATCCCGCGTACGAGTGCGATGTGTGTACTCCACTTGAAGGAGGCACATGACTGCCTCCACCGTTGTGTATTTTTACCATGACCATGAGTGAGTCTCGCTTGGTACCATGGTTAAGTGAGTAAACCCGGATTCGGATAGGCACTATGAGACTGCATCCTTGAGTTATAGCTCGGAGGAATGGTTATTATATGTATGATTGTGATGGGTATAATTATACTTGTTGTGTATAGTATATTATTTGTATATGAAGATGAATAATTATATAAAGTGAACTTGTGTAAAGTGAAAAGATTTAATAAGAGTGATTCCCTTTTTGGAAGATTCATATCCGAATTTATATTAAAATGAATTATAGGTTCTAGTAAGAGCTATATATATATATGCGAGCTACATATGTATATACGCGTTATGTGTTGAGGGCCTAACGAACCCCGATGATCAACATTGCCAGGTAGTAGTGTATTAAGGGGTTCCTTATTTGGATTTCGCTTCGCGAGACACCCCACGCACGAACGTAGAGAAAGGTTGGGAGTGGGGAGACGTTTATCCCTTAGTACTCGGGTATGAGGATTTTTAGAGGATGGTTGAATTGTTTAGTTAGGTAGGGTAGCTTACCTAGATTGTTTAAAAGATATGCGATAGGTATGAACTATTACAAGAGGGGTGAGGGATATCTCATGGGAGTGCGATACCAATTTAAATATGAGATAAATTCATATTTTTTAAATATGTCATTTATGCACTAGCTAAACATTTTCAAAACTCGGGCTCTGACCTGTTTTCTCGATTTTCCCTCTCTTGATATATGTTATATATATATATATATATATATATATATATATATATATATAGGTGTCCAGACATAGGGATGCCTGGATGATAATCCTTTCGAGTCAGATGTTCCTGCAGCAGCTGTGGATGCATGCATGTTTATTTTTAGACGCTTCTATTCTTGTGATCTAGATAGGAAGCATTGTAGAAACATTCGGGCCGAAAGCCCAATTGTACTCATTTATTCTTTTATCGCCATTTAGCGTGGCATTCGATTTGGTTGTATTATGTTGTGCCGAGTGTTTGATTATTTTATTTCATTTCAGTTTTATACATATAAATAGTGTGAATGTTTTAATTGAATGGTTTGGTTAAAAACATTAGTTAAATAAAATTTTGATGCCAGCCTAATCGGTTATTAGTAATGTGTTGATAGTAATACTCAACACAAATAAATGAGAAAAGAGCAATCACCAAAGAGAATAAATAATAAAGAAAGAAGAATGCCAATCACATAACATAGTATGTACGTGGTTTAACAAGAATGCATACGTCCACGGTGGTGCTCTCAAAATTATTTCTATATACTCCGGGGAGTGTTTTACAGAGAATATATCGCATGCCTTTTGCTCCAGGCTTAGGGTTTTTTATATACATGTTTGTTCTCGGGGAGTGGTGGTGTTTGACTCCCCCACGTCCATCTTCTGCTCCTAGAATATCTCCTTACGAGATTTTAGGAGAGGACTAAGTCGCAACTGACTTCAGTTGAGATGCGAGGGGCCTAGACTTTGGGCTGTTTCTATTGGGCTGCTCGTCTGGGCTTGTGATGGAAAATCCAGGTACCCAAAATTGCCCCTAAATTTGTTGGGCTACAATTTGGGCTCAATAAATTTAAATGATTTATCATAATTGCCTTCTTGTAAATTGTGTAACTCTTCCTAAGATTGAAAATTGATTTGGGCGGCAGCTTGCTTCGTGTCCTGTGTATGATGATTGGAAGCATTTAAAAGTCATTTGGAACAGTAGTCCATTATTTTTGTTTTAAACTTACTCAAGTTCTCTTGTATTTTCTAAGCTTCTACTATTGCGTCCTCGTGCCCAGGTCATCATATTTCAATTTTCATCTCCTCCATCACCTTCGCTTGTGACTTCGCTTCGTCTCAAGCCAGGTCTTTATTTTATAAGTTTTTCTTATTATTCTTTATGCTTTTTCTATTGTAATCTCCTCCCATTTGTAGTTAGGGTTTTTGTAAATGGAAAAAATAGGCAATAGGCCAGTGCCTGAATTTAGGAAGTTCTATAATATCCCAGACTGGGTGGATATTGAGTGCGCCTCTCTCCCTCAAAATGTCAGAGAGATAGAGGACGCACATTGGGTTCATGCCCTCTTGCTGTACCAATGGGGCCTTACTTTCCTCTGAGCAATATATTTTTACATTTCTTTGGTTACTTCAACATTATTCCTACACGGTGTTCGCTAATTTTTTGGAAGATAGTTAATGGGGTCCATAGAATAAACTAACTCTATGGCACCAATTTAGGGATCGCCGAAATTTTCTTTTGTTATTCCTTTTCTCGAACTAGTTCTAGCCTTCTTTACCTCAAGGCTAGGAGTCCTGATAGGGTATTGGTAGTAAACCTACATGATTGCCATAAGGATTACTGGAAAGAGGGTTTTCTTGTTAGAAATTGGCAGTTTTCCCCCAATACTGTGGCGTCGAGGTCTGATCGATTCACAGCCCCCTTTTATGGGGAGGAATACATAGTTAATCTTAGACTTTGCTCTGCTCTTTTGCTTTTTACTCGATGTTTGATTTTTTTGACATTTCTCTGTTATCCTTTCAGCGAGGACAAAGAACTTGGAACCTGCCCTTATTGAGATTCGAGCTACCGAGTTGATTAAAGCTTGGAATATCAGAGAATCTTTGGCTAACGGTGAACATCCCCGGGTAGCTACTTTTATTCTAGAGTATAAGAACATTGGATCCAGTTTCATTGCGCAGCTTATGGATAGCATTCCTGATTTGGATATTACTGAAGAAGTTGGTGAGGACCCCATTCAGTTGGACGAGGTAGAGAGCAGTTCTGAAAGTGATATTAGAGGAGGTGCTGAAGGTGGTACCAGTGAGGTAAGCTCTAGTAGTGAAGGTTCTTCCAAATTGAAAGAGATTTTTGAGGTTCAAAGGTCTTGTAACGAGTCGAGCAGTTCTAGCGAGGCAGAAATGGTTCCTCCCAGAAGAAATATGATCAGGGATGATGATGATGAGGATGATGTGCTTCTTGCTCAACGGTCGAAGAAGCAAAAGTCTGGCGATGGTGATGTTGCCACCGATTCTCAGTCTGCTGCTCATGAGCAGGAGAAGAAGATAAAGGAGGAGGAACAGTTAAGAGAAAGAGAGAGAAAGAAAGAAGAGGAGAGGAAGAAGGATGAAGAGAAAAAGAAATTAGAAGAGAGAAAGAGAAATTAGAAGGAGAAGGAGAGATAAGAGGAGAGGAGGAGAGTTGAAGTGAGGAAAAAAAGGCCGAGCAAGCCTTGGTGCCTGTGACTATGTTGCCCTAGGGGGCCTCGATCGCCACCTCTTCTCAACTTGCTCCTGCGCTGCTCGAGCGAGCAGTTTTGCCCGCTGATCATCAGAGGGCAATGGGGACTGACCAATTAGCCTTGCAAGCGAGACAGAGGCTAGCCTTGGTAAGTCTATTCTGTACTTTAATACTTATAACCTTTTGTCCCATAATTTTTTCTAATGCTTCCTTTTTATTTGCAGTTTGTGATCGAATTCACCGTTCTCTACCGTACTCGCGATGAGCTGGTGGGTAGGAATGCGGATTTGGAGAAGCAGAACGCTGAATTAAAGGGGAAGGGTGCCGAACTGTAGGCCATCTTGAAGGCCGCTAATGAGGCTCAGAAGTCCTTTGATCTCACTCTTGTTGATGCTAATAGAACAAAAGAGTTGACGATGAAGGAGATAAACGAGCTAAGGCAGTCCTACGACTTGCTCTGCACAAGTAAGCTCACCGTGGTCGAGGATAATAAGGTTTTGGCAGATAAACTGAAGAGGATGGAGTAAGAGTCAGCCACCATTAAGGAAATTTCATACAATTTTGGGTGGGTTGCCGCATATGAGGATGCTGAGACTCAAATAGGCTACATCAGCCCTCTGAACTTCAAGAAGGGCTGGAACAAGGCTCTTCTTGCTGGAGAGGTGGATGTTGACTTACTCTTATCTGAAGAGCATGATCCAGGCCCAAAGCTAGTTATATACGAAGCTCCTGCCCCAGCCGTCGAAGGTGTTGCCTCTTCCTCCCAAACTATTCCTATTGGTGCCCCTCCTGCTCGAGGAACAACAGTTGTTCATTCTAAGGGAGATACTGCTATTACTGCTGACAAGGGAAAATAACCAACTTCCTCCAAACAAGCAAAGGTTGCTAGATATTTTGCTCCTAGGACTTCTCTGTATTTTTTCTTTATTTGTTCTACTTCCTTTTTAATTATTGATGTAATAGGTCCCCTTTATTTCAATGAAATGAAAATACATTCTTTTCTGGGTATTGATTCTTCTGCTTTTTACTACTTGTATGGCTTGTAGTTGATTGACGTAGATGAGTATATACCTTATTCCTCATAATTAGGAAGGATCCTTAGACCTAACGTGAGGACCTAAGTTCGTCAGGCCTTCATCAGGATTTTCAATTCTCTTAGGTCGAGAAATAAGAGCTTTAAGGAACAGTCCGATCTTGTTGCCAAATTCAAGGACAGACTTCAGGAGATGGAAGAAGTTGGTGCCCTAGTTCAAGAAGAAGTGAACACTCTGAGAGATAGACTTCTGGATGCCTCTGAGATCAATCAGGTCGGAGAAATTCTTCAACGGGAGAACGAGACTTTGAGGAGGGAAGTGTCACGACTCAAGGAGCATGCGATGAGCGTCGCACCTCGTGTTCTATGAGATTCCTCTTCCTCAGCTATTTCATGAGCCGGCACAGAGACGAGAGATGTTCCTATGGTCTTGCGAGGTTTTACTTCATCGGCTGCTTCGCAAGCTAGTCCAGATGCAGGGAGTTCAGCTAGGGAGATGGACGAGCTTCGGGAAGACGTTTGTCGAGCATATGTGATTGCTGATGGGCTTCAAAAGGATGTCACACGGCTGAGGCATCTATTCGAGAAAGGACCTCAGGGAGTGTGGGCTGATGGTTATGACTAAGGTTGGACAGATGCTCCGATAAGGCTCACAGAGTTCGAAGAGCTTGCCTTTATTAGGGGATGGTTGAGCGCCCTCAGGGAGCTGCAAGTCCCAAGGAACTCAGTACTCTGGTACCGGCACAAGATCTCTCCCTCAACTTTGAGGCCTAATCCTTTTAGGAGTAATGACCAGTGGATCCCTATCGATGCTATCCCCAGGCAGATGTTAGAGCCAAATGCGAATGAGGCTGAAGAGGAATTGGCTCCTCATCCGAACGATGGACGAAGAGCATAAGTGGTTGATTAACTTGTTCAGAGGCCTCAACCAAATTAAGATTTTATCGGATGTAACCCATTGTATATGTAATGAAGTAATGTAATATCGATGTTTTGGGCAATCTTGCCGACTAAACTCGTGTTGTATATTCTCATTGTAAATCTGATGAAGTAGTATAATATCCATGCTTTGGGTGATCTTGCCGACTAAACATGTGTTTTATGTTTTTTACTTCATTTATTTCTCGCTTAACTATCTTGGGCCCTTTGTGGACGACTAGATTGGTGGAGTTGTTTCATTGAGTGATTGCCCTCCCAGTCCAGTATGCTTATAAGATATAATTTTGCCTTAATTTATCTTTTAGGTCATGTCGTCACACTCCGTTATCCCTAAGTATGGAAATGGCGAGGACACGCCTAGTGTTGGATGTTCCATCCGATCAAGGTTTTTGAGCCAAACATTGTTTGGAGACTAATTCATTTTGGCCGAATTGCCTAAGGGTCCCCTGCAGGGCTTTATATATTTCCAGGGGCAATGCTAAGAGGTCGTTCGTGTTTCATAACGAAGACTTGAGGAGGCTGATTCCCTATTTTTGTATACTTAGTAATATGCCTGTCACTTGGGAAAGGTGTGCAAGTAATAAAGTTCATAATACAAAATTAACACTCAAGGATGTCGCTGCCAAACCATCTTTTATTAATTACAAGCAATAAAAACTGGGTTGACAATTCCAAAAATGTGATAAAAGATAAATGAAAAATCTAGAAGTAGAATTTCTTCAGATTGGCTGCGTTCCAAGCTCGGGGTATCTCTCTGCCCTCCAGCGTTTATAAGTGATAGGCTCCTTGTAGGTCGTTCCTTGTTACCTTAAATGGTCCCTCCCAATTTGGACCTAGCTTGCCGTCCGATGGTTTTACTGCGCTGCCAAGGACTTTCCTTATGATGTAGAACCCAACCTGGAATGCCCTTGGATTGACCTTCTTGTTATAGTGTTTCGGGTGCTGTTATTGATATCTCGCCAGCCTTACTAGGGATAGTTCCATACGTTCGTCATCTAGGTCAAGTTCAGCGAGTAATGCTGCATCATTTTGGCTTTGGTCGACAAGGGTGGTTCTCATGGTTGGTAGACCGACTTCAAAGGGGATGATTGCTTCCATTCCATACGTTAGTTAGAATGGGGTTTCCCTAGTTTCTCGTCTTGGGGTGGTGCAGTAGGCCCACAAAATATGTGGCAGCTCACTTACCCATGCACCTTTGGCTCGCTGTAGTCATTTTTTCATCCCATCTATCACTCTCTTGTTGGAGGCCTCATCTTGACCGTTACTCTGAGGGTACGCCACCGAGCTAAAATAGTGTCTGATCCCGTGTTCTTTGCAGAAGTTTTAGAAAGGGTCACTCTGGAACTGTGTTCCGTTGTCGGTGATGATTATTCTGGGGATTACAAAATGGGTGATTATATTATTCCATATGGAACTCATCATATCTGCATCTCGGATATTTTTCCAGTGGTTCTTCCTCGATCCATTTGATGAAGTAATTTGTTGCGACCAATAAATATTTTTGCTTGTCGGTGGCAGTAGGAAGAGGGCCTACGATGTCCATCCCCCATTAAGTGAAAGGCCATGGGCTGGTAAGAGATCTCAGGTCGCTGGCAGGTTGGTGGACCATAGGAGCATGTAGTTAACATTTCTCATATTTGTAGGCATATACTGCAGAATCTTTTTGCATATATGTCCACCAATAGCCTTCCTTTATTGCTCGGAAAGCTAGTGACCTTCCTCCAATATGGCTTTCGTAGATTCCCTCGTGAAGCTCGTGTAGAACTAGCTTAACGTCCTTCGGATGAACACATTGAAGGTAAGGTCCGGTAAATGATTTGTTGTATATCTTGCCCTCAGGAGATAAGTGAAAGCGAGCCACTTTGACTCTTATTTAATGAGCAGCCTTCTTGTCGTTCGGGAGTGCACCGTCTTTCAAATAGTCCTTCAAAGGGTCCATCCAACTGGGCATGACTCATTCTGGAGCATATGTTCCATTTTTGGTCGCTCGTCACTCTGGTTGATGCTCGAACTGGCGAGGAAATCAATGGGGATTGTCCTTTTTAAGTTGGAATCGATTGCAGAACTTAGGGTTACCAGGGCGTCGGCGTGGCTATTCTGTTCTTTGGGAAACTGTTGGACACTGACTTCCTCAAAGATGGATATTAGCTTCTTCTCCAAGGCGAGGTAGGCTACCATTCTTTCATCTCTTGCATTGAATTCCCCACTTATTTGGTTGGAGACCAGTTGTGAGTCGTCGAACACCTACAGTTGCTTCGCCCCCAATGCCAGTTCCTTCTGTAGGCTGGCTATCAAAGCTTCATATTCTGCCTCATTATTGGAGGCTTCAAATCCAAGACTGATTCCTTTCTCGAGGATAGTGTTATCTGGTGTAACGATCATAATTCCTACTCATGCCCCCTTTGAGTTGGTGGCTCCATCAATGAACAGTTGCCAGATTCCTACTGATGGGTGATATTCCATTTGCTTCATCGATTTATCCTGGTCGCAAGGTTGTTCACCCATGAATTCTGCGATGAAATCGTCCGAGCTCGACTGAACATTTGGACAATCTTCCAGACAGATCCGCTTTTCACAGGACTGCTCTGAGGGGGTGTGATGTGAGTAAGACGATAGTATGAGCTTCGAAGTAGTATTTCATCTTCCTCGAAGCTATCACTAGTGCAAAAGAGAGCTTCTCTTGTGGTAGGTAGCGCTGCTCGGCGTCCAATAAGGTCTTACTCGTATAGTAAACTAGGTGTTGGACTCCTTCTTTTTCGCATACTAGTGCAGAGTTGATGGCGTGACTGGAGACGGTGAAATACAAATATAGGGGGTCATCTTCCTGAGGTATAACGAGCATAGGCGGTGAGCTAAGGTAGGCCTTGATCTCCTCCAGTGCTTGCGAGCAATTTTGATTCCATTATATTATCTTATTCCCTCTCAAGAGCTGGAAGAGCGGCTTGCATTTTTCAGAGGACTTCGAGATGAAACGGTTCAAAGCGGCGAGCATATTTGTGAGCTTCGGTACATCTCGTATCGTGCGAGGGGGCTGTACCCTGTTGATTTCATCGATATGGTCCGAGTTTACCTCAATACCTCTCTCGCTAATCAAATATTCGAGGAATTTTCCTGACTGGACACCGAGGTAACACTTGCTTGCATTGAGCTGATTCGGTATTTTCTGAGGAACTTGAAGGTATTTGATAGGTCTGAGAGATGGTCCTCTTTTCGCTTGCTCTTGACGAGTATATCATTAATGTAGACTTTCATTGTATCTCCCATTTGGTCTTTGAATGTCTTGGTGACCAGTCGCTAGTAGGTTGCTCCCGCATTCTTGAGCCCAAAGGGCATAACTTTGGAATAGTATAATCGGACAGTGGTGATGAATGTTGTCTTGTCTTGGTCCGACACATACAAGGGGATCTGATGATATTCGGAATATACGTCCATAAAAATCATTCTCTCGTGAGCTGCTGTGGCGTCCACCAACTGGTCGATCTTTGGTAGAGGGAAACTGTCCTTGGGGCAGGCCCTGTTAAGTTCAGTGAAGTCTATGAAGACTCTCCATTTCCCATTGTTCTTTGGAACTACTACTGGGTTGGATAACCATTTATGGAATTGAACTTCCCGTATGGATACTGCATCCAACAGCTTTTCAACTTCTTTTTCTACGGCCTTAGCCTTCTCGAGCAGAGTTCGTCATGCTTTCTGCGTGATAGGCCTGAAGGTGGGGTCGAAGTGTAGCCGATGGCAAACCACACTGGGATCAATGCCAGGTAGTTCATATAGTTCCGACCTGAAAATGTCTAGGTTTCTCCTTATTAGTATGTCAATTCTTTCTTCTCTTGATCTGTAAGAGAAGTTCCGATTAAGAAACTCATGTCTGTCTCACTCCCACTGGCTGGTATCTCCTCTAGGTTTTCAACGACCCGCTCAGAGGGGAGGAGCCTAGTCTCCTCCACTCTGGGCCTTCCATATCTTAACTCCTATTTCAAAGGTATCAAGCCTTCTCGCTCCTCGAATTTCTCTTTCGCCTTCGCGACCTTCTTCTCTAGTTTTGGATGGATGGCCTCTATGAAGCATCTTCTCGCCATCGCTTGATCTCTGCGAATCTCCATTACTCCTCTCTCAGTCACGTACTTGAGCTTCTGATGGTAGGTCGAGGGGATTGCCTTCATTGCGTGTAGCCACCCTCTGCCGAGGATAGCTTGATATGGCAAGTCGATGTCGACTACTAGAAACTCGATCATCTTGGAGACGCTTCCCGCCCTTACGGGTAGTACGATCTTCCCTAGTGGAATAGTCATTTTTCTATCAAAGCCAACTAGAGGGACAGTGGCTTCCTTCAGGTCGACAATGCTTAGTTTTAACTTTTTAAAGAGGTCGAGATACATTACCTCGGACTAGCTTCCCTAGTCGACGAGTAACTTATCGACGTCATTGTTGGTTATCTTGAGCGTAATGATCAAGGCGTCGTGATGTGGGGTTCTTACCCCCACCAGATCTTCATCTGTGAACAAGATGTGTTTGCTATAGTCGACGTCATCTGCTCGCCAATGCTTTCTCGATTGTGTCTTCGCTGGATCAATCTGAAAAGCTTGCATTACTGTAATAAGCTTTTTCACCTACATCCGAGCTGAATTCCCTTGAATTTGCTTCATATCAGATTCCCCATGAATAACTACAAATTCATGGCCAACATCGTCTTCGAGTACGTTGTCTGGTCTTATTTCTCCATTGGCAGTGACATTCTCTGCCTTCTTCTCCACAAACTCGTTCAGGTGCCTAGTTTGGTCCAATTCTTCGAGGTGGGACTTAAGATCTTTGTAATGCTCAGTCTTATGTCCTCCCTCCTTGTGAAAATCGCATCTCAGCACGTTGTTTCTCTTTGAGGGATCTCCTCCCATCTTGGTGGGCCACTTAACAAAGGGCTCATCTTTAATCTTTACAAGGATCTTGTAGATTGGTTCTTTGAAGACACTATTCACTGCCTGAAATGCTTCTAGGCATCGTTCTTACCTCCGTTCTTGGGGCCATTCTTTCCTCCTTTTTTCTAGTTTTCAATCTTGTCATTTCCCTTGGCAGCAAGCTTAGTTTGACCATTTTCCCCTGTACCGAGGCGGGTCACATCTTCCACTTTTGTGTACTTCTCGATGCGAGCCATCAGGTCATCGATGGTCGTGGCCTCCTTCTTCGTCAGGGATTGGTGAAAAAGGCAAGAGCTGGATAGGACAATCTTGAAAGAGGCCACTGCTACCTGCTCCGAGAAGTCCTCGATCTCGTTGAACAGCTCCCAGTACCTTTTCGCGTAGTCCTGAAGGCTCTCTTGAGGAGTTTTCTTCTTTGTTAGTAAGACATCCATCCTTTTTTTATGAGAGCTACTGGTAATGAAGTGAGCCATAAAGAGCTCATCTAGGGACTGAAAACTCTTGATGGACCTATGGGGGATCCTCTCGAACCACTTTTGGGCCACATCATGCAGGCTCGAGGGGAAAATCCGACACATTAGTGCATCCCGATGGTTCCAGAGAGTCATGGACTGCTTGTACTACCTAACGTGATCAATAGGGTCATTTTTTCCATCATAGATCATAAATCTCATAATACAAAATTTCTTAGGGGCTTCCTCTTCTTCTATCTCCCTTAAAAAATGGGATTTCATCTGGGTCTTAAGAGCTCGTCTTGCAAGCTCCCTAGTTGATCTAGCACCTTGATGAGCTGGGTGCTGGTCCATTTCCCTCCGAACCAAATTTTGTATATCCTCATCATCTCGAGCTAGGCTCTTGTAATGGCGAACTAGTCAACATTGTTCCAGTAAGTCATCATCTTACTCATGTTCCTCAATTCTCTAGGATCCGCATCTTAGGCTCCTTCCTCGGCTGCAAGACTTGCTCGCCTGAGGTCTAGGAGTGCGGTAGGGATGTCGCCTGGTGCTGCGATGGAATTCTTTCTCCATTCTTTCTAATTTTATTTTGAGGTGAGCATTCTCAGCCTCTTGCTTGCGAGCTGACTCCCTTTGCTCTTGGAGCCTTACCTCATAGGCGTCAATCAATTTGGAGATTTTTGTGGACCTCGTCGGTCCTTGGCTCTCCTCTGAGTCTAGCCTCTCCAGGAGAGCCCTTTAATCTGAACGCTGAACTTCAGATCTGATCCTACGAGGGGCAGGTTGTTCTTAGATATCCCCTGCCTGAGGGGCATTGCTACTGTGACCGAACATTCTAGCTTTTTGGTTGGTGATGGCTTTCTTAAAGGAAGAAAACGTTTCCCAAAAACGATGCCAATTGTGGTGACAGTAATACTCAACACAAATAAATGAGAAAAACGTAATCACCAAAGAGAATAAAGAATAAAGAATGAAGAATGTCAATCACACAACACAATATGTACGTGGTTCGGCAAGAATGCCTACGTCCATGGTGGTGCTCTCAATATTATTTCTATATACTCCGGGGAGTGTTTTACAGAGAATATATCGGATGCCTTTTTCCCCAGGCTTAGGGTATGTTATATACATGTTTGTTCTTGGGTAATGGTGGTGTTTGACTCACCCACGTCCATCTTCTGCTCCTAGAATATCTCCCTACGATATTTTAGGAAAGGACTAAGTCACAACTAAATTTAGTTGAGATGCGAGGGACCCAGACTTTGGGTCGTTTCTATTGGGCTACTCATTTGGGCTTGTGATGGAAAATCAAGGTAAGCACAAGTAATTAAACTGGTTTTCGACAATGATGCTAATAATGAACCATTTGAAACTCATGATTTAATTTGGTATAGGATTGATCACCTGATATTTTATTAGGCGGGGTATCACATATGGTATCAGATTATCAGGTTCTAGTGTCCTTAAGTATCTATGCAGACGTACTACACTTTATTCATTGCTCTCGATTTGATATAGAGCCTTATGATTAGGATTATTGATTCCTCTGGTGAGATTTCGTTCTCCTGCTATTATGTAAGATTATAGTAAATCCTTTGCATGATCGTTCGAGATTCGTGTGCTGATCGATAAAGGGCGATCAGGGAAGGCCGTGATGAGGGTAGCAGGAGGCCTGACTTAGTTGGAGCTGTAAGTTGAAGTTGGGGATAAGGACCACAATAGAGGTCACTCCCTTTGTGCTATTTTCATGGATCGCTACAACGACTACTAGAATATAGTAGTTATATTTATTTACGTACCGCTACAGTATATAGAGTGGTGCTAAGCTCGAATTACCCCGTGAAGATAAGTTGGAGAAAAAGTTTGAAAGGGTCTTTGACAATGACCATATTTTGAAGTTAAGTCGTGCGAAGTAAGTGTAGCATTACTCAGTGGAAGTAGAAGTCTCAGAAGCTTTAGGCTTAGAGCAGGGTATGGAAATGCCGAGATGTGAAAATTTGAGGAAATTTTTTTTACTCGTGGGAGAAATATTGAAATGGTGGGAACGATAGTCACCATGTTTAAGAGAGCATGATATTTTTCTCATAAAGGGATCTTATGGATGGTTTTAATTTCAAGTTCCCATGATTTAGCAGGAATGAAAATAATGTAGTTTTGAATTATTCACATAAGGATAGGTCAGAGGTCAACAATGAATTAAGAGTTATGTAGAGAAGTGAACCTTGTACCAAAGTAAGGGAGGTACAATGAAGAGAGAGTCCTTCATAAGAGTGATAGGCTCACTAGAAAGTGTTCCTAAAACTTATGGAGAATTTATGTTCGTGGAACCCTATTGGTGGACATCCACCCGGGGAATTCTTTGAAACAGGGTTGTTGAGTTCGGTGGTGGAGTTTTCTTTTGACGAAGAATTTGAGGGGACTATGAAGGTGATTGTCACGATCGAGGCTATAGAGTCTAAGATACTGATAACCTTAACATGATAGGGGTGGCCAAAGATGGGTAATATTATAATGTGGAGCGTAGAACCACGCGGTTAGTCCTTTCTCGATAGGAATTGAAGGACAATAACGGAGTGCCGAGATGGGGCATTGATTAAAGTAGTTTTTAGGTTCAGTTAGGACAAGTGTACTATGTTCGAGAACCATTTGGAACAGTAAGGGAGACTGGCAAAGTTATTATTATGAGTTTTACCTCAGACGAAGGAGGTATATTTTGTGCGGCAAGATTGAGTCATAGTATTTAATGTGTGTGATTAGAGTTTACTGGCAGTATCGAAAATATTATATAGTGTATGTCTATATGTTTTTCCGCGGTAGCGGGGTTCTATTTTGAATTTATATCAGGTTTGTACTCCTCGTTTTGTGTGTGTTATACGAGTACAGTACTATTGTAAGAGTAATGTATTTACGATTATCGGAGCGATAGCAGGCTAATGATTGCAAGACTATCGTATCCGTGGTTCCAGGGTGGAACTGGTTGTTGTTGTGACATATCACCTAGATACTGGTTGAGATCGCCTTTATTATGTGTTTAGATGGAACTTCGGTGAGTAAATGTTTCACTAGCATGATTTAAGTGCATGGGGATATGCAGGATATATAAAAAATTTCATGTTTTACGCTGACAAACCTCCACGACCGATAAAGTTAAGTAGTAGTGTATCAGAGGGGTTCCTTGTTTGGATTTCGCTTCGCTAGACACTCCACATACGAACCTTAACAACATTGGGAGTGGAGAGAGGTTGTTGTATGCTAGGATGTTGGTTTTGGTGAAATTAGCCGAGAGCCATGTGATGACTAGGGTATAATGAAAAGTAAATGTGCTATGGAAAAGCACTGGAAATGTTTCTCTCACCGCAAGTATGTGGGTGAGGCGAGGTAAAGGAAGTCGGGTTGAGGCTTATATCCAGGCTTTGAATATAAATCAAATTTAGAGGAGATTTATTTTAGGTAGATGTTCGTAACGATTTTGTAGGGAGTAGGCACCCTGATTAGTTAGACTTTCCATTTCTCCAAGATGGAAAGACATAGAGGTAAAAGTATGTTAGTCGGTTAACGAGGTAGGATTTAGAAAGTCCCATTGGTGTGCCTTAGGCTGTTAAATCTCGATGATCGACGATGCGAGTAATTAGTGTAATGGGAGGGTTACTTGTTTGGATTTCTCTTTGCGAGACGTCCCACGCATGAAACCGAGCAAATGTCGTAAGTTGAGAGAGGTCTTGGGCACTAGGGATATAGTTAGGATAGTAGTCAGTTTACGTGTGTTGGAAACACTTTGATCGTAAGGTTATTAAGAAGTAAGTCCAGTAGGACTAGGGGCATCGAGATAGGAAGATTTTTTGGAGTTAACTACAATAATATTGGTGGGTTAACCTTGAGAATGATTGTATTTCCAGGTATAGGAAAAATTGAATTTTGAATTTTTCGGGATAGGAAAACCCGTGTGTTAGTACTAGGCCGAGGAAATGAGGCCCATTATTTAGAGAGAGTGTTATGTGTCGAACGTTTATAATGGTTGTGCAGATAGGCACGGGTTAAAAGGTGTATGGTCACCTTGGTAAGTTGATTTTATATACCACCTAAAGCTAAAAGAAAAATTATGCTGCAAGGCAGTTATAAATGGATTTGAAATGGGTCGTCGTAGGAGGTACACAATGATCCAAGTGTATTAGTGCAATAAGAGTTAGCACACCTAAGATAAGCGAGAAGATTGATGGGAATAGTCAAGCGCTAGTCTAGTTTCCTTTTTAGGGGAAATTAGATGTCTTGATGTATATGAGTGGACGCTTAGAGTAGCGGATCTCTGATGGGACTGATACATTAGAGATCCGTTCCTAGGCTCATTTTCCTTACATATGGTTATAGAAGCACTAGGTGAGATGTGTCATCGTTAGAGTCAACCTTGGGACGAGGTAGCATTGCAGCATATAGAGATTTCTTTAAGCTAGTACATTAGGGTATAAGCCTTGAAATAGGTGGGTACCATTTGGGTTAGTAACTTTCTACTTGTGTGTACCAGAATGAAGTGTGATTGGCGATACTAGGTTGGTAGTACCAGTCGTATCCGAATTTTGGAGTCGAAATTCCGTTGTAAGGGGGGGGGGGGAGAATGTAATACCCCGTACTTTTATGGATAATTTAAATTTCATAAGTGAGTGTAATTTAGAAATTTGAGGAATTTCAGTGAATATTAATTTTTGGAGTTTATGAGTGATAGATGATTTCCGACGCGTGTTACATTTACTTTTGGGATTAAGTAAATAAGCCCGATTATTTTAATTACATGTCACAATTGGGTAACGCGACAAAGGATAATATTTTAATTGGAAAACCCGTATTGAGATGTGTTGGGATTAATTAATGAATTGAAGTTAAGTGACTCGGACAGAGATTTCGAGTGCGCATTTGGTTTCGAAATGGCCGAGATAGTCAGAATAGAGTATCCGGGGGGGAATATTTAGGTTCCGGGGACTTTTGGACTAGTAGGGACTCACAATTGAGTAAACGAATCATTTTTGGGTTTAATAAGGGATAAACCCTTTTCTTCTCTTATAAGAGGCACGAGAGAGTGATAGAAGAAAGAAAAATAGATAAAGAAGATAAAGAGTAAGAAATAAGGTAAAAGAGGAAGAAGAAAGGGATTTCTGGCCAAACTCCACGGGATTCGACTCGAGGTTGTCGAATTCTATCCACGAGGCAAGCGTTTACATGATTTATTCCTTTTTAGCATAAATCTCATATCATAGTTGGTAATAACAAACTATATATATTTTTGGGATGGGTTTTCGTGGATCAAATGGGTTTTTTGGAAGTTTAACGGATAAACCCCGAATAATATCCAATTCGAGAAACCTAGAAATTTATTTAAATTAATTATTGGATATGGGTCCTAGGATGATTAGAACCCTTTTTATGGGTATATATCTTGTTGGTTGGGGTTGGAGGATAATAGGACAGAAAATAAGAAGCTTGGTGGTGTATTAATGGAGGTTTGGGATTTTGGAGAAGAAGGTGAATAGTGATAGAGTCACTTTCGAATCGATTCGACTTTTGGTCAAACTATGAAATTTGTAGATCTTTTCGATATGGTCGCGTGGATGATGACTGCATATTTTTATGATTTTGTTTGGATTTATAATGATTTGTCTACGGAAGGTTGTTCGAGATCAAAATCGTTATTTAGAAATCAAACCTCACATTGGGAGAAAAGAAATTTATGTGTTAGTTAGAAATCAGTGTTAGGATGATTATAGATTTGGTGGTTGAGATTAGAAACCATGAAAATGGAGGTTGAGTTGATATTTGGGTATTTTGGAGATTGAGAAATCGTCCAAACAGTGCCCCTCGAACAGGGCGAATCGATTTGGGTCTAGACCGAATCGATTCGCATAAGGGGATCTGTAAAGTTGTCTCAGGCCGAATTGATTTGGATTATGACCGAATCTATTCTCCTTTGAGGACCTTCTTGCAAAATACTTTCCCAATCGATTCGGATGGAAATCGAATCGATTCTCTAGCCCGAATCGATTCGCATTTGGGGCGAATAGATTCTCCTTTGTTGTAATTGGAAGTTTTCCTTCTTTGAGTTTAAGGGGAGTTAAATTGCAATTGGAGAAAATTGTGGGGGAGTCTAGCTATGATATTAGGACTCCTAGATGATGTTATTGAGGGTGAGAAAACCTTGGAATGAAAGAGTGAACCTCGGATTAGTTTAGTATACAATTCGGGGTATGGACTTAGTGAAGGTTCGGGTCGAACAACGTTCGAGAGAGGTCTTTGGTTAGTGTGTATAGAGAATACTTATAAGATTAGTATTGTAAGTGTGAAAATACCTAGATACTATTACGAATGGGAAACGTCAGAGTATTGGCTATCGCTATGAGAGTTTGGCAATTATAGCCATAGGTATTGAGAAGTAATATAGATTATATATATGACGTTGCTACAGTATATATAACATGATACGAATAAATTTTTATGTGTGTGATTGGTATATTTGTACTTTAGAGGATGATTCCTTGGGCTTTCCGGCATAGGGTTGAAATAGCCAGATTATATATTTTCTGTAGTGAAATCCGGGGAGGTTGTGCAATGTGGGTGAATCCCCTGGCTTGAGGAATAGGGAGAGTATATCCCTAGGTCATCCCGTCCCGCGTACGAGTGAGATGTGTGTACTCCACTTATAGAGGGAACATGACCGCCTCCACCATTGTGTATTTTTACCATGACCATGAGTGTGTCAGGCTTGGTACCATGGTTGAGTGAGTAAACTCGGATTCAGATAGGCACTATAAGATTGCATCCTCGAGTTATAGCTCGGAGGGATGGTTATTATACTTATGATTGTGATAGGTATAATTATACTTGTTGTGTATAGTATATTATTCGTATATGAAGATGAATAATTATATAAAGTGAACTTGTGTAAAGTGAAAAGATTTAATAAGAGTGATTCCCATTCTGATAGATTCATATCCGGATTTATGTGAAAATTAATTATAGGTTCCAGTAAGACCTATATATATATATATATATATATAAGAGATATGGGTGTTTGAATAGTTCCAACGCTTTAACGGTTAGGATCGAATTTTTTGGGGCGATCTAAGGGTGTCAGATTTTTCCATGTCACCACTTCGCAGTGTGACATTGCAAATGAAGGAAATACACCTTAATCCCAAACCCTACCCCATCTCTTTAATTTCGGCTCTCCCCTTCCCCCTCATTCTCTCCCCGTACCCCTAACCCTATCCGTCGCCGCTTCCACCGCCGCCGCATGCCTCCAGCTCTGCTATCTTCAGGTCATCTCTCTACATATACACACGCACACACAGATCTGGGGGTGACGCCGCTTCCCCCGCCGTACACATGCACACATAGATCTGGGGGCTTGAGATGTTAACATTTCTGATGTTTTGTTTGCAGATCTGATATTTTTGGGTAATACAAAATCGATTTGCGATTTTGAAGTGTGAACATGATCCACAACCAAAGGTATGTGTTTTTTACATTCAGATCTAGGGTTGTATGAGTTGTAATAAAACTCAATCGAGGTTGGTGGGGGAGTTTTCAGTTCGGAGTTGGTGGATTTGGGAGTGGGTAGCAGATTGGGTTTTGGTGGTGAGGAGGACATGGGAGAGAAGGTGGGATGTGTGTGTGTTTGGGTTATTAGGTGTAGTTGGAGTGTGTTTGATTTGTTATATTAAGTAGATCTAAATGTTCCAGTTGTGATGTTTTTCTGATATGTTTTGTTCATAAATGATTTGTAAGTGTACATCTTTAAAAGGATTAATTTTAGGTGATATTGATTAGTTCCCAAATTGTTATTTTAACTGGATTATTTATTTCGTTTCATTATAGCTGAATCGAACTTACTTTGCTTCAAATTTTATTTGATTTGAAAAATCTTGCATTAATAATCAGATATTTTAATGTAATTTCATGTTTCGAGTCGACTGAGCGGTCTGATGCCATGGTCATAGGAAGCGCGTGGTAGGAAAGCGAGAGTGTGGAGGAGAACAAATCAATACCGAATATATGTTACAGGTATATTTGTACCATAATTCTCTCAACACCATATTGCAAGCGTATCCCCGATCGTATAACTGTAAAAGAAAATCTAAAAATTAGAAGGATATATATTACCCCTATAATTTAATATACTTATAATATATGTTAATACAGTTGTACGTTTGTATTATGTGCATTAGTACTCAAATCTATCTTCCTATGTAATATATATATTTAATATACCTGTACGTTGAATTGGTCCCATTTGTTTTGTTGAATTGGTCCCATTTTGTTAAAAACTCGACCAACGCCGAACAGCCGAACATATCACTATGCTTACATTGGGAAGTTTGCATTGGCATCATATGTGAATTTATGTCGCATCCTATGTGAATTTCTATGCCTATTGCACTTTATGTCGCATCATATGTGAATTTATATGCCTATTGCACGCTATTTTAATGTGGTCACTCAGTTTGTGCACACACATTCATATAGTTATTTGTAGTTCAAAGTGATTGTGACACGGATTCGACACAAGAACCCCCACATGAACTTTTATTCAACAATTATCGAATAACTGTTATCTTCGCCGAGAATGAAGCACGAGACAATGTTTACATCATCGTATCTTGGGAGATGGAGGACATCGAGCAGCTAAGTGAATGGATTTATGTGTTCGATTACCTTGACATTTACCATTTTAGTGGGGGGGGGGGGGGGCAGCCGCAGGTGGGAACCCGTTCTTGCTTCCTCCATTAAGTAACTTAGGTCCCCATGTTTCCCTTTTCTACCCCTCACTCTGTTACACGTACACACTCACACATTTACTAATTTGAAGATTTTTTTCTTACAACTTCAGGTTTGTAGATTTTAGATTGATTTCTGGGTGTTTTGCAATGGGCATATCCATGTGTAATATCTGAAACTAGAGGGGAGGTATGCAACTTTATTTTTTGGGTCTTTTGCATTTGGGGTAGGCAGCGTTGTTTATATATTTACTCACCACGTTTGTAGATTACGGGATATGAAACTCCAAACCATTTAAATACATATAAATGCAGACACAAATTGCTGATAAAAATAAGCAAGAGGCGCGAATAAGTCACTCTTAAAAGGTGGAAACCATGTGGACTAAATATGGAAAGAATATCTCGAGCCTTAAATCGATAGGTCCCTAGAGAATTATATGTAACACTAAATATAGGGTTATCAGTTTTTAAAAGTTCCCGTTTCATTACCAAACCATGTGGAGTAAATCACATATATCACTTCAATTTAAAACTTATCCCTACAGAATATGGAGATTTCCTTCCCATGTTAATCTCCTTATGTGTATGTTATTTTTCATTTTTTATTTGACTTTATATAATAAATAAACTCCTAATAGAGATATGAAAAATTCACAATCATGAATCACCTGTTAATCCAATATTTTTTAGGTATTTTGCCCACTTATTTTGTACTTTTTTTCTAATGTATCAACCATGCTATTTTCAGTAACACAAATAGGTATCTGAGTAGAATTTAACAATATAATCTATATTGTTCAGGGATTGAAAGAGGTTTGCTTCATTCTTTAGATCAAGAGCAGCTTGAAAGTATGTGTGTTAGTTAAGGATAGACTCGGAACAAGTCCCGTGTTTCATATTACCAGCCATAAACCAGAGGCTATCAATTAGGCGATCAAATGACAATTTATGCAAAACTGATGCATGCATAATCTCAGTTTGCTGCATTAGGAGTGGCAGCCGTTGATGTGACTGCACGTAGGGAGGTTGGTGTTGTTCAGCTAGGACTCTCTTAGATGGGGTTATGATATTATTGGTTAGTATTATGAATTGAACATTATTTTGTTGGTTTATTATTCAGGTTGTAGTTTTCAAGGTGTGCATCATCACAATTTATTTATCAAAATAGCAAAACAAATTTTAAAGTTTTTGTTTTTTATTTTATAACAAATCTAGACTTGGTCTATTTATCACTTCTTATGCACTCCATTACTGATTGAGGATTAATTTACATTAGGTATATGTTTGGTTTATGTACTAATATAAAGAATGTAGTCGATTAAATTATAAGTATGGGAAATCAGTTTATAATTTTAATATGTTCACTTTGAATTATCAGCTAAGTGTTCTTAACAATTACTATGTTTCTGGTTCAATTTTTGCTATAGACCTTAGCAAATGCCTGGGAGTATACATCGAGAGATAAATTCTTTCATTGTCTACCATTACATCATATACACAAATATTAGTAACTAATACATGTACTTTCCAATAATTATGTTTATGGGGTGTGTCTCTATTGCATTGAGCCTTTTGCTCTGCATTTGATACTTTTCTATGCTCCAATTTTTTATTTTAACGTTCCATGTGTTCACTGACTCATTTATTCTTTCCTCAATAGGTCATTGTGCATATTTTTCATGGGTGAAAGTGCCTCTTCTTCTCTCAAGTGTGTATGCAACTGATGATGGTCCGGAGGATCCATAAGAAAGGTGTGAAAATATTAGGGTGAACATATGGATGCCTATAACGTAAAGGCAAAACTCTATAGACTTTGGAGAGGAAAAAAAAGCTTAGTAGGTTTATATCCACACTACAATACAGGAATAAGTTCTTAGTACTCTGATTCGATGGTTCACTTGAAGCACTTATGAACATAAATATTCTTCTGCTTCAAAGGTTATCCATTGGCAAAATGGCTCCACATGCCACTCCATACATAGAATTGAAACATGATGATGAATTAAACTCTTCTATATTTGTTTCCCAGGAAAGTCATTCTGAACTTCAGAGAGGAGAAAATGGTAGTAGGACTCAACTTAGAATGCTTTGACCTTCCTTATTTCCAATGGGACAAATTTTCTACTATATAGCCCCTCGACTTAACAACATATGACGTTACCAAGAGTTATGTAATCGTATCTCACTCACAGCCAACGAATAGCAGGCCTCTCGATATATTGAAGGCCTTAGGTTAGTCATCTAGGACCGCCTGTCTTTACGTTAGATTTGGAGCCTCTTGGAAGTCATTAATTTGGCTTACAAAGTGGAAACACAATTGTCCAGACCTATGAATATGTCACGACCCTTCAGAAAATCTCCAATGGACAGTGGTCAACCTCGAAGAAAGCCCAATACCTAGAGTTCGTGGGAAATTCATAAAAGAAACAACAATACTCCTATAACAAATACCCCAAAACAGGTCTAAGAATGATGCAATTGGACCCAATGTGACTCACTAACCTACTACCCTTTGAAACCGAGCTTTTACCATAACTGACCCCTATGATAGACCAAATTTCTTTATTTAGTTTCTAATATCCATGCTACTACACAACTATTCATTTGATTTTTGAATTTAATGAGTTATTTTTCATTTAGTAAATAGCTTTTTTTATATATAGGGACTCCAATTTCCTACATTAGTATTCAATTTTTTGTAATTTATCTTCACTAGGTGTTGTTTCTCTCTTCCCCCCCCCCCCCCCCTCCTCTTTTAATGCTTGGATCCTATATTTTATAGTCCACTCATTTATGAGGTTGAAGAATCCATTTGACTCCACATCTGAGGTTGGAAATTCATTGGATTTAAAGCTTTCGAGATACGAGGTTTGAAACTCTTACAATGCTTATTTGTTTGAATTGACTTATATTTCTAAATGTAATGGTTATAGATAGTTAACACACAAAGTTAACACTCTTAACACTCCAAAAATTATCATCAAAAGTTAAAAAATACCACAAAAATTCAATATTTTTGGGATATAATTCGACTGACTCAGGGATGGATCGAGTAGGTCTGAATTGGTTCATATCTTTGTTTTTATTTTTTATTTTATTTCTGGATCGAGCATTTCTATTTCTGGAGCGAGCAGGTCAGGAATTCCCCCCACTTCTGTCCATGTCTTGGCTTAAGACTTGAGCACTGAGAGGCTTCAATGACATGGTTTGAGTGAGATTTATTCACATTCTTACATCCATTTTTTATTTTTTTTACTTTTTAATATATTATTTTCATTATATGGAAATGCTATTCGTATTCTAATGCTAAGTATTGGATTAGTTAGTGAACTTTTCCTTTTATTTATAACCTTTCAGTGGATCTTTTCTATTTTGTTTTAAGGGGGTTTAAATGGAATTCGTAAACAATAATTGTGGAATGGACCAAGGGTTACATGGCCCCTAAATATATATTGACGGGCAAATCTAGCAAGGAATCCGATGTCTTCAGTTTCGGAGTGGTTGTTCTGGGAATAACCTATGGAAGAAAATCCATCAACTATAAGGCACAAGAAAGTAAAATAAAGCTGGTGGAGTGGGTTTGGAGCCTCTATGGAATGGGTAAACTCATTGAAGCAGTGGATCCAAAACTAGGCACATATTTTGTTGAGCAAAAAATGGAGAGACAGATGCCCGTGCCACTATACTCTACGCCACCAGTAGCCTCTGGGCTACTACTTCTGAGAACAACCAAGCCAAGTCATCCAGCTATTTCTCTCTGTTTTTCACCTTCTATGGTTCTTTAGGGAATTGTTTGGGTTTTGTAAATTTTGGGTTCTATTTTTGTATATAAGTCGGGTCCGATTTTTGTTTTGTCTCATTTTAGTATATATCGTGAAGAAGAACATTTAGATTTAGGTAGAGAGCATCTCTTAAAGCTATTAATTAGAAAAAATATCACATGCGGGAATGATAGTTTGTAGATATCATCTATAAATTCCTTAGTAAATGAATTGATAGGTGAGAATGAGAGTTTGTAACTCTATTTAGTGTTCTATAAACTATTTCTGTTAAATGAATTATTTGCCTAATTAAACTATTTTCGTTATATCTTTAATGTTTTGAGACAGATCCAAGAAGATGCTGGAAGCAAAAAATTTGGAGATCAACATACTAGCCTGTAGAAATTCGCTGGTATGAAGTTACAAGTGAAGGTGAGATTGGAAAAGTTGGAGTTGTTCTCTATCGGATTCTGCCATCCACGGGTGACACTGCAGGTTCAAAAATGAGAATTGGCTCAATAATCAACAAGTAGAGAATGTATAAAGACATTAACTTTGGGTAATTGATACATCTAATAACTGATTTCATGAGAACTCAGGTCGACTATTAGATGTTTCAATAATTGAAAATCTAACTTCTTATATAAATTGCAAAGTCATTTTAATATAAAAATAACTTCACAATTTAATTCAAAAACCACTGAGTTAATCTTTGACCTTTTTATTATTCATTTCAGGTTACACGTTGCGGTTCTAACAAACTACAAGGTTGCACATTTTGGGTTTACCGGTGGCAAAAATAGTAAATTATTCGGATAACACCGGGGCTAAGAATTTGTATATTATATTAGTGAAGGGATCAAGGGAAGATTGAACAAGTTGAAGCATATAAGGGTAATATGGTGGTGGCCACCATAAAAAAGGGTAAGCCTGAAATCCGTAGGAAGGTCATGCCAATTATCGTCGTGAGACATCGCAAACCTTAGTGACGAAAGGACTGTTAACCTGTATTTTGTTTTAACCAATTTCTTATTAGGACTTTTGGTATTTTGTTGGAGTACTTTTTATTTCTTAAATAGGGTGGAAAGTCCTATAAACAAAGGAAATTCTGCCCAAATATTTTTTAACATGTGATGTAAAAATACATTGATTTAAATTATTTTTTTACATGTATTCATACCAGGCACAAGACAAACTATTAGTATTGTTGTGTTTTGATTATTTTATTTTTCTTAAACATTGTGGATAGTCTTACAAAGAAATGAGGTTTGTCTAATCTATATCGTAAAAAAACTTTATGACTTAAATTGTTTACACTCAATACATTGAAAAAAAATTCGTGCCTTCAGGCATGGGCAATACGCTATCAAACGCTTTGTCTGTAATTACTTAATGTCTGAAGAAAATCAACTATCAAATGCCTTATCCACAATACGGGTATGAAATCCAGGAGTACATAGTCAATAAAAAGTTTGACTTCATCACAGAGGGATAACTTGGACATTTAAAATTACGCTTTGTTTTGCTGAGATAATGATTTTTTTTTCATTTTGAAATAACGTACTTTTGAAATTTTCGACGTTTTACGATTATGTACTTTGAAATTTTTTTCCGTTTTGCGATTACGTACTTTAGAAATTTTTGTTGTGCCTTCAGGCACGAGCATACACTAGTGTATATATATATATATATATGTGTGTGTGTGTGTGTGTGTGCTACATATGTATATACGCGTTATGTGTTGAGGGCCTAATGAATCCCGACGATCAACATTACCAGGTAGTAGTGTATTGTGGTATTGCTTGTTTGGATTTCTCTTCGCGAAACACCTGACGCACGAACATAGAGCAAGGTTGGGAATGGTTAGAAGTTTAGCCCTTAATACTCTGGTATGAGGATTTTTATAGGATGGTTGAATGGTTTAGTTAGGCAAGGTTGCTTAACTAGGTTGTTTAAAAGATATGCGATAGGTGTGCACTATTAGAAGAGGGGTGAGGGGTATCTCATGGGAGTGCGATACCAATCTAAATATGAGATAAATTCATATTTTTTAAATATGGCATTTATGCACTTGCTAAACATTTTCAAAACTCGGGCACTGACTCGTTTTCTCTAATTTCCTTCTCTTGATATATATTATATATAGGTGACCAGACACAGGGACGCCTAGATGATAATCCTTTCGAGTCACACGTTGTTGTAGCAGTTGTGGATGCCTGCAGGTTTATTTTTAGACGCTTCTATTCTTGTAATCTATATAGGAAGCATTGTAGTAACATTCGGGACAAAAGCCCAATTGTAATGATTTATTCTTTTACCGCCTTTTAGCGCGACATTTGATTTGGTTGTATTATGTTGAGCCGAGTGTTCAATTATTTTATTTCATTTCAGTATTATATATATATAAACTGTGTGAATATTTTAATTGAATGGTTTGGTTAAAAAGATTAGTTCAATAAAATTTTGATGCCAGCCTAATAGGTTATTAGTAATTTTTTAATTTGGTATACGATTGATCATCCGGTATTTTATTAGGCGGGGTGTCAAAATATTGTTTTAGAGTGGACGACTATTTTATTATAAGTGACAAAAGAATGGCTTTCTGGAAGTTTATCAAGGTAATCGTCTATAGATATAACCGGAGAGAATGAGTCTTAAAACTATGCTATGAAGATGTAAGGTATTAGACATTGTCTCTTACACATTATGGTGGTGTGTGTATCTATAGATATACTTAAATATGTCATCACAATACATTATTGACATTTTCTGCCTCCACACATTGACACATGCACACTTCATGAAGTCATTAATAAATTTTGTATTAGATATATTAATGTAGACAAATATGTATTCAAGTGGAACCGTTGGATATTTAAATGAAGGCTCTAATGATAACTCTTTTCCTGTCTAAATGTTTGTGCTATGATTTTTTTAAACGATTTAGTAGGTTTCCTAATTTGTATGTTTGCTTCATGCATTAGTACTTCATTATCTACACTTAAATGTTTTTTCAGCTATAGATACTGATATTATGTGTGGTTATATTATGTTAAATATGCGTTCAACATGGTTTAACTGTATTCTCTTTCACAATGTGAGTCACTTTTACGGCTATGCAACGTGTCGCGTACAAGTTAGTAAGCTTTATAATTTTCCAATTCCTCATTAAGTGTCGCAAAATATAATATAATTTTTCATTTACATATTTGTAAAATCACACTACTTATTGTACTTCAGATAAATAAACACTTAGTTTTGTGTATGTTAATTTTGTTGATGTGAAGACATACTTCACAAATATTTAAATATGTGATTGGACTTTTAATTTTTTACAAATAAAGAATGTATTTAATTTATTTTCCTGGTGGTGATTCCCCCACCTAATTCTTACATGATGGGTGTTCCATGATTTATTAAGTATTCATATGGTGGTGGTGTATTTTCACATTTATCTTGAAACTTGTATGTGGTTTATTTATCCCAAAATTTTTACATACCATATATTAATTAAAATTGCACAAAGATCTATATCGATAATATTAATTTAAAAAATTGAACAACCCACTACATATATAAATTTAAAGACCAGTTTATCACAACAATAACTTTTAGCATTTACTTGACCAAATATAAATTTCACTATAAACTCAAAAGAATAAAAATATAAAAGATATGTATATGAGATAAGTGATTTATACTCTACACTTTTCATATATTTTGTAACTAGGGTTGGTTACGGTATGTTTTTTTTTATCTATTGTCCTATTTTGTTTTGAAAAAATAGTAGTATTTTTTATTAAATTACCGAGGACCAAAAGTACCGAAACTAAAATTACCGAATATTTTGTGGTTGGTTTCGGTTTATGCATTTTCAAAGACGATTTACCTACTTTATATTACCGAAGTATAAATAATAAAATTATAGTACCAAAATTATCAAAATGACCTTGTCAAATTACCATACCAAATTTTCCAATTTAACATACTAAATATACCAATTTGTTAAAAAAAATTAGTACTATTTTTGTCCAAAAAAATCATTTTAAATTTATACATTATACCGAACCTCCAAATTCCAATTTGTAATTTGTACCCATCCACACACTTTTTAACCCTTGCATGAAACTCATCTCACCAATTAATCTTTAGGACTAAAGTCACCTTAAATGAGTTGTAAAAGTGAAAAAACACGTTATTGTTCTGTTCATCTGCATTGTCTCTCTCCTCGGTAAAAAAATAAAAAATATTTTAGCCATCAAGGTCTCTACCTTTCATTCTCTATTCTATTTTAAACTCTATTTCTTGTTGTCTTTCTAGATATATTTATTTGTCTTTTAATTCATTTGTTTATATTATGATTTTTTTCACATGATTCTATTTGAATCTATTGTGATGAAATGTTAATGGGTTTATATGTCCCACACAAGCACTCACAACACCCCTACACACTTAAAACAAAGTTTTAGAAATACAGAATCAATTATTGGTAAGTTAAAAGATGGGAAGTAACATTATTGAGTGTCTACTAGAGATCTTGATTACACTAGATCAATTTCTTTTTATCTTCCTGTAATAAACATACTGAAGAATACATTCATACACGTAATGGAAAAACAAATAAGTAACCCATCAACTATACCCTCTCTTAAATCACATATCCCCCTATATATATTTCAGACACACACACACATAGACAAACACTTTCAGTGATATGGATTCTTAGGGTGGATGTTTTTATTTCAATTTATTCTATTTTGTACACATTTTTTCATAGGTTTCAACTAATTTTTATTTTTTTGGCAATATTTTGATATTCTTACTTTCTTTTGTAGATGGAGAAGTGGGGAGTGAAAGAAACAACGAGTGTGGAGCATTTTAATTTGGTTATTAGTTAATAAATCTCTTGGAAGTCTATTTATATACGATTAGTCGAAGCGGTAATCGTTTTGGTATCTTAAACTTTTCAATTATTTAATGATAAGTTCAAATGATACAAATTCACTTATTAAGGTAGATACAATTACAATGGTAATTGTACTTATGATTGTAATTGTACTACTTATGATTGTAATTGTACTGTTATTAATAATAATAACTATTTATACATTCATACGCGTAATTGTATCTATATTCATTAGTGTAACTGTATAACTGTATATACAATAATAATTATAACACATGTGGACTTATTGAAAAATCTAAAAATGCATATCCTTAGCGTTAATTTCGATAGAGTTAAAGGATTTTTCACCATCTTGTCGTTTTCATTTTAGTTTGTAATTTAATAAGATGACCTGAGTTGATATTTATCTAAGTTATTTGGAAAATAGTGTAATTTTAATTACAAAATTTTTATGTTTATTTTGGAGTTTAATGTTTATATGTAGTTATGGTGACGAGAAAATTATATAGGTTATTTTTTTATTATTTTTTTTTAATAAGCAAATAAATCGATATAGGTAAGTGGTACAAAATATTACCATTATGCACCGAGAACTTCCAATATTACCATAAGGATAAATTGATCGAAATTTACCGTATTTTCCAAAAATTCAATTTTACCCCCCCCCCCAATGTACCATGTGATTTAGTTTTGATTTATGGACTAGTGTACCGTCCAATAAAATTAGTAATTTTTTTTCGATGATTTTAATGTCGGTTTCGAATTGATATGCTCCATTTATTGACCTGAGAATGCCCTTACAGTGTGTGCATAGGCAAAATGGCCCGAACAAAGAAAAATTATTTTTTTGTATTTATTCAATTTTACATATTTAAGATTTAAATAAATTTAAACCCAATTAAACTGGGCACCGATTTTAAGCCTTATATTTTGGAAAATCGATTCACCCAATTCTATATTTTTATCCTAACACACGGATCTAAGTGATAAGAAGATAGAACAATAAAATCATCCACAAGACACCGATGTATGAGGAATACCACAAAAGGAAAAACCTTGGATGGACCAGCCAACAGATCACTATGATATTGTTTTACAAACTATAAATAGTATACTTACTTAATAACTCGATTTCCACAAGCCTTAAGGCTCTTATATCTTTGACTGCTCCTCCATAGTGCAACGTAGGAGTCCTCTTACATAGGCTGCCACAACACACAAGTCCATGCACGCCTTGGTATCCATTGATGAGGTTTAGCAAGTGTTTACACATCAAACAACATGCATGGAGTCCAACGCACGAAACAAGTTCTCTCAAGATGTCGAAAAACAAACTTTGGTATCGAAACTTAAGTTCTAAAAGCATAAGAAATATCAATATTGTATCTTTAAATGAAAAGGGTGAAAATAGTGTTTTGGAACTTCGGTAAATAGATAGGGAAACGATATTCGCCAAAATATCTTTGAAAATACGAGTCCAACATGCTTTAAATAAAAAAAATCTGAATTTCAAGGCAGTGAATTCGTTGGAACAAAAACACCAGGTCGTTCGAACGAAATTATCTTTTTGTTCTAATGAAATTCATTTTTATTCAAACGAAACTTCCTTCTTGGTCGATCGTCTTTTTAACTAGCTTCTAACGGGATGTGGAATCCTTGATATAGGATTCTCATTCGATGTTCGTTAGATGGCATTCCAACGAGATCTTAATTTCGTTGTAATGAGAATAGAACTCGTTCGAATGAAACTCAATTTCAACCTAATGAGTTCAATTCTCATTCTATCATGATATATATACATATATATATATATATATATAATATTTAAAAATACTTTCAAGCAATTTTATGTTCAAAAAATAAACACCCTTAAAAATATCCAAGGACCCATATTCAATATGCATTCATACCTACGAGATTCTCGATAAACGTGAAAACAAACTTGGCACTAAACACGAAAAGATGTATCCAATCTTTGAAGCTTGGTTGCTACGTCTTCATCAAATACATCATAGGCTTACAGGATCCACAACACAAAGCTAACATATGACTGAAATGTTTTATCCTGAATTAATACAATTACATACAAATTGAATCGATTGGAAATTTTTCCTTACAAATCTCCCCCTTTGGATATTCCAGGACAAAACCAAAATAAAAACCCTATAGGTCATCAAGAACTAAAAAAAAACTCATTCCCAAGTCCCAAAAAGGAAAAAGAGTATATACGCTTAACAGACATGTAAATTGAGTAGTTTTGCTTTGCTTTGCTTGAAAACTTTACCGCATTGTCTAAACCTTTAAACCTGCATACTTAAACACACCTTTGAATGTAAAAAAGAATATAATAAGTATAAATTTAAAAATAAATAAACATCTAACGATATCTAAAATAATTTCAATATAGGTAGGATGACTCCCCCTAAGATAAAGATACCTAATCATGTGAGGAAACTGTAAGGACATATTTGTATAAATGTCCATCAAAATTAATTATGTCGTATACCATTACAACCGTAGAATAAATTTAAGAACAATATAAATCAAGACGGATCCGAATATATCAAGGTTCTACCTCAAAAAGCCTCCGCAGAGTTTACTTTGGTAAGGTTATATTTTAAATACCTTAACTTTGCACTTATAGCTTTGGGATATTTTTTCAAAATATTTTCTAAGTGTTGGAGTGGACTTTTTTCATCAAAATTTTAGAATGAGTAAATTTTTTAAGTCATGTAGCATTTCTCAATTTTGACGCTTAGGTCGTTCAAGCGAGATCCTATCTTGTTCGAGCGACATTGAGATGTCGCGCGATGTCATTCAAATGGCACGTGTATTTAATTCGAGCGAAATCCCCTTTTCATTCTAACGATTGAGGAGGAGCTATTTTCTATAAATACTCATTAAATGGTTTCGTTTTCATTAAGAAGTCCCAGCATTTTGACAGACAGAAAACTGCAACTCTGCATAATTCTTTTTGACTTTTTGTTTTAGGGTTTTTATCCCTTTTTCTTTCAATTCACAAAATTCCCATACGCTTGGTGAATTGTTTTGGTGTTCATGAACACACTTTACTGTTCTTCATATTTTTTTGGGAGAGCTCTACAACCGACAGTTGCGTTCTATTGTGGAGGGAGTCCTTGTGAAGATCTTAGACTGCGTGTTTAGACCGTGCGTCCTTGTGGTATAGCTGCGTGTGAACCACTGCTCATTTATAGCCGTTGCTTTGAAGGTTTGATGAAGACACTGTGCGTTACTCTTGTGGGCGAAAGCAAGATGGTAAGTAAGTCAATGGTCTTGTAAACTTGTGAGAGTTCTAGAAATAAAAGGTTTTGCCCTTCGGAGATTTTTTCTAAAATTTGTGTCGCATGTTTTATTTATTTATGGTTTGACACACGCACACACGTAGTTGCATGTTTAGGGGATGAATTAATTAGGTTTATAAATATACTCTAATTAAGTAAAGTTTAATTGAAAACTTGCGAATTTAATCAATTATCACACTGTCATATTTTACAAATTGGTATCAGAGCCGGTTGCGCTAATTTATCGCGTATTCCTATTTTTCACAAAATCGTGTGATATTGATTTTTTTTTTTGAAAAATTAGTTTTGTGAAAAATCACAATTTTTCCAATGGAACATTCATTTAATAACGTGCCTACTTTTTATGGGAAAAATTATGCCTATTGGAAAGTTCGCATGAAATCTAGTTTAAAAGCCATTGACGAGCGCGTTTGGTTGCTTTGCGAAAATAGATGGAATCCTCCCACGTGGTTTGAGTGCTATTTATGGATCCGTCACTCTCGATGAGTTCCGTCGAATTGTGATATGCACCATGTCTAAATAGGCATGGGATGTTTTAAAATTGACACATGAGGGTACGAACGCGGTTAAAGAATCAAAATTACAAAATTTCGCCACCCAATTTGAGACTATCGCCATGTCTGAGTCTGAATGCTTTGATGATTTTTATGCACATTTGTCGGACATTGTAAACACCAGTTTTAATTTGGGTGAGGTGATTGATGACACGCGTGTCATTAAAAAGATTTTGAGATATCTCCCCAAACGCTTTATTCCTAAAGTCACTGTTTTGAACTCTTTTAGAAATTTGAAATCACTTAAGTTAGAAGAACTTGTAGGAGATCTTCAAACCTATTCTCCAAACCATTAAGGCTAAGTACAAAGGTGTTGCTTTAAAGACTCGTTGTAAAGAAAAAGTTTGTGAGTTCAATTCTGAGGGAGATTTTGATTTTAAAGATATGGCCTTATGTGCAAAAAATTTTAAAAAAATTCTCAACATGAACAAAAATAATTCTTCCAATAAGAAATTTTTTGAGAAAAATAAAAAGGCCAAAGAAAGCGGTGAGAAAGAGAAGGAGAGAGAAAAAAAAGAGAGTGAGGAAAATTTAGAAAGTTTGACGTGTTTTGAGTGTGGGGGTAAAGGGCATAAGGCGTATGAGTGTGCCACTAGACTTAGGAGAGAGGGAAAGAAAGTGGATATACCTACAAAACTTAGTGATAGCGACATAAACATTTTTTATTCGGGTGATGAAAAATAGCATGGTATGTGTGTCGCATTTTTAGCTAGTCGTGTGAGCACACCCACTTTGTCCCATAATATTGCACACGAATACGATGGTGATGATTTGAGCGCTTGAGGTGAGGGTGAAAACGAGAGTGAAAGTGGAGATGAAAGTGATCTCCAAAAAGCATTTAGAGATTTGTACACCGAGACCTTAAAAATAAAGAAGTATAATAGGGATTTAGGTCGTCGAGTGCTAGATTTGGAGAAAGAGAAGGAGGTTCTCAGAAAACAAAAATGTCATTTGACCGACACGGTGTCTAGTCTGACGACACGTGTCTCCCAACTCGAGAGTGATCTCGAACATGCCAGGGAGGTCAAAGTCAATTTTGAGAACAAACCTAAGAAGGTTGAAAAGGTGGTTCTTAATCACGATAAAGGGTGGAGTTGAATGGCTAGGAAAAGGTCATGACGGTGCTTCCACTTCTTTTGTCACACCCGAGCCGATTCCCACTTTAGTAACAGATTCACATAGCCCGAAAAGTAACCCACCTAGGCGTATGTTTCCCGTTAGTAGAGCACACCCTAGAGTTTTTGAGAGAGGTGTTCCTAGGCCTATTTATGTTTGTTCCCATTACAAGAGGAGAGGACACCTTAGGGAATTTTGTTTTAAGTTGGGTTATGTGTCACATTTTGCTTCAACACAAGTTTTTTCCACACATGCACCCACACACGATACTTTACATGATCCTAGAGACTTCATGAGAGAGTTTTCATATTTAGGTGAGCAAGTTAAGTTTTTAGTCAAAACTTCACAAAATTTGATGGAGGTTTTTCATAAGTTAGCACCACCTTTGGAAAACTCCTCCACACCTAACGATTGAGGTTTGACTTGTTTACTAGCATAGGATTCTTTCCATGATGACATTATTTGACTATTGCTAATATGTATCATTTTTGAATTTTTTCCATTTTTTTTAAAATTTTGAAAAATACAAAAAGATTTTATTTTGATAAAATTTGTGAGAAAATCCAAAAAGAGTTTTGTATTTTGTTTACACCGTTTATGGATGGACACTTAGGATGATCGAGTAAAAAAATCATTCCATTTTTCATGTGACTATTTCATAGTGTTTTGAGACAATATATCACGTCATCTTTGTGCTTTATAATGTTTGGAGTCATTGAAATGTAATTAAGTGTTTCTTCCTACATGTTTGACTCATGATTTCCTTTAGTGCACGAATTTGTTTGATTATTTTTCTTGTCTTAACTCATGTTTCTTGGGTGTTTTCACTTCAATCCTGTCTTTAAAATGAACCAAGCACGATAAAACTTGATAAACAGTTATGCATGTAAGATCCGTTTGTGAGTTTGTGTGCTTTATTTGAAAACGGAGAAGGACCGCGAAAGGTTCACATTTAACCTTTGCGAATACTAAGCCACCGTTAAATCAGACCTAAAAAATTGAGAAATTTTATTATCCGGGATCCAAAGAGGTTTAAAAGAGCCCGAAAAAATTTAAAGGCAATAAAAAGAAATTCATGCCAAAAAGGGGCCATTAGGTTTTTCCCCAATTCTTCAAAGTTTGAGAATTTAGTTTATACACCTCAATAAGAAAATATATATGAAGGAGTTTGGATGTATAATTAAATGGGTTTGCACGTCCTTGAAAGTCTTGAAAAAGCACTACATAGTTTTGGACGTTATTTGTGTGGAAATCATTTAGACTTTGATTTGTTGATTTGCATAAGACGATGTCATCTAAATTCAACAATTTTTACACCTAAGGATACTTTTGATGTTCATTCGTTAGGAGTACACATATTCATCGTGCACATATGATTGATTGAGTTTATTTACCTATCGAATGTGTTCACACTCATTCATTCTATTTCCATGACTTGGTTGTTGGAGTATAAATCCATGGTGTGTGATTTTTGGTATCTTATTTTTGTACGAAAAAAAAATTAAAAAATCAAAAATAGTTTGTGAATGTTTTTGAGATACTTCTTTTGCATGCGCGTAGTTTGATTCATGTTTTCTATGAATTTTGTTGTGACACTCCTTGTTTCGATTGTTTCTTTTTATCTGTCTATTTGGGGACATCATAAAATGGGGGAGAAAGAATTATCATGTTATTGGGAAGTTTGTGGAGTATGGGACAGATTTGATTTATTAATGATTTATTCTTATATCATTTCAAACTCGATACGTCACGAAGGTTTTTGCTTTATCTCATGTGTGTCGGTACAAAGATCGATGATCATTATGTTGTACCCCCTGATGAGAAAAGCTTTGAGATTTGATGAAGATTGTTTGAAGAAAAGTTTGAGAACTTGCAAATTTATACCTTTTCAGTTTTGAGATTGGTGGGAGGGTATATTTGTATAGGCATTTTGGTATTTGATAATTCGGATGTTTTTATGTATGTTCTGGCATAGACATAGGGGGAGATTTGTAAGGACGTGTTTTTATAAATGTCTGTCACAATTAATTATGTCATATACCGTTACAACCGTCGAAGAAGTTCATGAGCAATCTACGTCAAGACGGATTCGAATATATCAAGGTTCTTCATCAAAAAGCCTCCGCAAAGTTTACTTTGGTAAGGTTATGTTTTAAATACCTTAACTTTGCAGTTATAGCGTTGGGATATTTTTTCAAAATATTTTCTAAGTGTTGGAGCGGACTTTTTTCGTCAAAATTTTAGAATGAGTAAATTTTCTAAGTCCTGTAGTATTCCTCGATATTGACGCTCAGGTCATTCAAGTGAGATCCCATCTCGTTTGAGAGACATTGCGATGCCGCGCGATGTCGTTCAAGCGACATGTGTACTTCGTTCGAGCAAGATCCCCTTTTCGTTCTAACGACCGAGGTGGCGCAATTTTCTATAAATATTCATTAAATGGTTTCGCTTTCATTAAGAAGTCACAGCATTTTGAAAGACGGAAAACTGCGAATCTGCATAATTCTTTTTTATTTATTCTTTTAGGGTCTTTATCCTTTTTGTTTTCAATTTACAAAATTCCCATATACTTTGGTGAATTGTTTTGGTGTTCAAGAACACACTTTACTGTTGTTCATTCTTTGGGGGAGATCTCTACAACCAACAACTGCGTGCTATTATGGATGGATTTCTTGTGAATATTTTAGACTGCGTGTCTAGACTGCGCATCCTTGTGGTATAGCTGCGTGTGAACCACTGCTGATTTCTAGCCGTTACTTTGAAGGTTTGACGAAGGCACCGTGCGTTACACTTGTGGGCGAAAGCAAGATGGTATGTAAGTCAATGGTTTTGTAAACTTGTCAGAGTTCTAAAAATAAAAGGTTTTGCCCTTCGGGGATTTTTCCTGAAATTTGTGTCGCATGCTTTATTTATTTATGGTTTGACACACGCACACACGTTGTTGAATGTTTAGGGGCTGAATTAATTTGGTTTATAAATAGACTCTAATTAAGTAAAGTTTAATTTGAAACTTGCGAATTTAATCAATTATCACACCATCATATTTTACAGAAACATACCTTTTCTCCCCCTTTTTTGTTAAGGAATTGACAAAGCAAGATAGCATAAATCAATTACTCCCACTAAAAACCAAATCTACCTTAAAAATGTTATCATAAGATACAAATTTTAAATATATGGAGAAAGGAATAAAGCATTCAAGGGTGTAATGTTTAGCAAACACATAACATGGCTATCAAAATCACAAAATAATCCACACAATGATCAAACAATATCATTATCAATGAAAAAAAATAGCAGTATGAATAAGAAATGAAGAATGATACTAATTTTAAAATTACCAATTTGAGAAAAGGTATTTCAATGAATATAACAAGATACATCAATTTGATCATATAGCATGCCAAATAAAATCCTATGATAAAACATATGGCAAACAAGTACGAAATGCAAACCCCAAAGACTCAAAACAAGGTACCATACATAACATATGCAAATTATGTCACTGAAAACCTAACACATATATATAGTTATAGACAACCACACGACTCGACACACCCCCTTAAGTTTTACACAGTAGCATATTATCGATGTGTTTAAACATGTGGGATGCAATGAATGGGCATGAATTGGATAGAAATAAATTATGATCCAAACACTCAAATTTGTTCAAGAAGTTCTAATTAACCATCAAAACTCTATCAAAGCAAGATTTAGCCTCAAGTGACAAGATAAAGTGAAATTTATGAACAAAAAAAGCATAATGCACACAAACCTAGAATTTCGATGATTCTATAAATCAATAATGTCATGATAAAATAAGCATAACAAGGATTCATTTTGCCAACCCGTTGATCTTCAACTAAATAACCTCAAAAGATATATATATATATATATATATATCATATCATATCATATCATATCATATTTTCTTTTTTATTCTCAATTCTTTTGAAAGATCAAACAAGCTAAACATGTTGGCCTTTGGCAATTTTTATATTTTTAATTCATTTAATATTTTCATTAATCTCTTTCCAAGGGTGGCTTTCCCACAAAGGAGACTTTCTTCTTTCGGATCCCTTTCTCATGCACCCTCATATTTTTTAATACAATTCAAATACTCTCATGGTAAATGATTCTTACATGCACAAATCCCTCGTAGTCACAAAATATGTAGATGAAAAGATTAATAGGAGAACATCTCACAAAGCTCAAATATAAATGTGAAGTTAACTTTCAAAAATCTCATGCATGTATGTTCAAAGGCATATACTAAGTCGAATCCATAAAGCAAACCTACTTTGGAAGAACTCCATGCAAGCTTCATTAAAAACAATCTAAGTATTTACAATCATAGCCAAATGTCTAGTCATATGGAAAGTACGAAATGAATCGGATTCAAACACACCATTATGCCACGCCTAATGTGTAAAATTAAAATACACAGAAACCAAAACTCTTTTTGAGTTTTTCTAAAACTTTGAAAATAAAATCCAAATTTTTGAAAACATACTCTAACTTAAAAGACAAACAAATTCTTTTTGTATCTTTCTATATGACTCAATAAAAAAAAAATACAAAAGTTACACATGCCAAAACACTATAAAATATATATCATGAAGCATAAACTAGAGTATGGCCAACAAGCTAACACAATCAACCATTAGATATAGCATGGGAAGTATCATGTGCAAGAAAAAGAGAATCAATACGTCTAATATGAAAAACCTCTAAATTTGATTTCCTAACCCATGTAGGTGTAACATGATGCTCTAGGGTATGAGAACCATGGTGAATCTATTCTTAGACTTCCTAGAATCATTATTAAGATCATAGAAAAACCTCCTAAGGTGACCCTTCCTACTGTAATGAGTACAAGTGTAAACACAGTGAGGGGTGTTACCTAATGGTTGACCTTTCCTAACGTTCCTAGTCAACTCTCTTAAACGTATTGTCTTGTCTTGGGAAGCGGAAGCATTATGATCACCGAAGCCAATTCCACACTTATCATCTTTAATTTGGATGGTGCCTAACATTGTATCCAAATTTTTCGACCTAGATTCCAAATTAAATTTGATAAGACTCGAATCTCTCAATCTCTCTTCCCACTTAACTATTGTAGACTGAAGTAAATGTCTAGACTCTTTAAATCTAGCAGATTTTTCTTCATTGCCTCCATTAAATTACAAAGACTATATCTCTCACCCTTAACTTACTCTAGCTTCTCGCGAAGAGTCCTCTCATGTGACCTAGGATTCTCAATCAAAACACTGTCATCATTCACAATGGCTCATTCTTTTAATTTAGCCTCCAACTTCAAGTTAGCTTTCTTTACCTTTAAAGTATCCTCATACAACTTACGAAAGGCAACTTGGAGTTCACTCTCCTCCTCATCTTTTTTATTCTCATTCTTGTCTCCATTCACTCGACCATCAGTCACTCGAGATTCACAATCTATGGCCTTGGAAGTGTCATGCAAAGAAATACCTTCATGTGAATATTTCTCATCAAAGATCACATGACTAGCCATTAATGCGGTAAAGTTATGCTCAATGGGGGAATTGGATTCCAGTTTTGAAATAATATCACTAAGGGTGGCATTAAATGATATCGGTTTTTAGGGAGAAATGATTACTTTATTAATTCTATCACCTTTGTCTATTCCTGAACAAAAAGGGGGAGAGTGATGGGGGAGAAATGGTATCTAATCCTATTATAATCGTATCTTAGTTTAGGAGATTTGACTTCGAGGCAGTCGCGACCTTCTTAGGTAGATCACATTTGATAAAGGAATAATTAATTTAGGGGGAGTAGTTATTTTACATGCATTTAATATTCTTGATATTCCCTATGCGTTTGATAGTTTTCTTAAGTGTGCAGGAATTATTCTAAATCGCAACTTTCATGGGAAAAGATATTGATCCTTGGGTCTTGAGTCAAGTTTGGACGGCCCTTTAGGATTTTATTTTGGTTTTTGTCCCAGAATAGCCAAAGGGGGATATTTGTAAGGGCACAAGTCTCCGATTGAGTCTTCATGTCGTGGTTGCTCAATTTCGGATAAAAACGTTAGAGTCATAGGATAGAGTTCTTGACCATCCATCAAACCTATGACACGTTAAAGTTAAAGACGTTGCGTTCTACTTATCAAGTGAACATCATTACCGGTTTACATGTTCCTCGTTTCACGTCATCAACATCGTTCCAATCCCTCCAAAGGTATGAATGCATTACATATAAATATATGATCTTGGAAAAAATTTTAATGGGTGTAATTGTATCTTAAAATAAATTTTATTTTCAGAAGGTTAATTTAGAACTTTGTACAAAAAGTTTTTCGGCTTAATTTTGAAAATGACCATGATGGCATTTCGTTCCAATGAGAATTTCGTTCGAACGAGAATGTCGTTCGAACGAGTTTTCCAATGACTTTTCCCAATTGGCCTTTGTAACCTTGTTACAAGGTTGTTCGAATGAGACTTCATTCGAACAAAAATCTCATTTGAACAAAATTTCTGGGCGGGAAATGTTTTGGTAGTTTTAACCCATTTTCCACTACTTTGTCCCACTATCTTATGACAGTTTTAAAGGAAACTTTAGGACAGATCTTTGCTAAGACTTTTGCAAACTCCTTGAGAGCTTTTAGATAGACATTAATTCATAACAAAAGTACCAGTTTTCATGTGTAAAAATTAATTAAAAATTATCTTATACACATGTGTTTTCACCCATAAAACCAGTTTATGTTTATTCCATGTTCTTAAATATATATATCTTGCTTGTAGTTGTTTGAACCATTGGTTCATCTCTACCAAAAGAGAGAGAAGTTTGGGTTTGATTATATATCCCTTAAAGAATAAGAAGCTTTTGTTTTACTGGGCATTCTCCCATGGTGAAAGGCACCATGTGTGGTTGATGGTTGCTTGGTCTCAATTGGTGGAATCAAAGGTTCCGGTGGACTCCGAGATTATTCGCTAGGCGGAGGTTGAAGTTCGAAGGAGCGCGCCAAGGATTGAAGGGAGTCGAGTCAGTTGTGTAAGTCCTCTAGTCGAGTCTTTGTAAAATTCATACCATACTTAGTGAATTTGTTAGGCCAGGGTCGTCCGAGTTTTTTTTTTCAGATTTGGATTTTTCCTCGTACATTGCCGTGTTGTGAGATTGTGAATTTATTTTATCTTTTGAAAAAATCACCTAGAACTCATGCTTAGGGTAAAAAGATAAAATTGGGTTTAATTCTCATTCTTTATTAAAATGGTGCATGTTTAATTATTTGGGTTAATTTTGTTTAAGTTAATTTAATTCAAGTTGTCACTAAATTAATTGGTTAATAGTCTTGCCTAATTTATTTAAACTTGATAATTAACTTAATTTGTTTTGAGTGAATTTAAAGTGTGTGTGAGTTTACTTTAATTCACTTTGTTTTGCTTAATTTTAATTTGTTTTAAGAAATTAAAATTTGTCAATTGAGTGTATTGAACCATCATTATTCCGCATTAAAGGAAATTAATTTTTATAAAATTAAAATTGTGGGTCTACAGTTCCAACAAGTGGTATCAGAGCATTGATTAAGAAAAACTTAGATTTTCAGATTGGTATCAGAGCCAGAGCGCTAAATTATTGCGTTAAGGTCTTTTTAAATATTTTTGACTAAAATGGAATTTTCCCCATTTTCAAAATTTCCTGTTTTCGATGGTTCCAACTACGCGTGTTGGAAAGAGCATATGAAATCGATACTTAGATCTATTGATGAGAGGGTTTGGTTGTCAGTTGTTAGCAGGTGATCCCCACCAACATATTTGGTAGAAAATGAGCGTGTTCCCAAAACCACAGATAGATGGAGTGAGAATAAATTTAAACTTGCAAATTTTAATTCCCGAGGTTTAAATGCCCTATTTAGCGCGGTCACACCGGATGAATTCCGACGCATTATGACGTGTGAAACCTCTAAAGAAGCTTGGGATATTTTACAACTCACTCATGAAGGAACTAGTGTCGTAAAAGATTATAAACTCCAAAACCTCATCACTCAATTTGAAACCATCAGTGAAAAAAAATACTTGATCAATTTTATGCTAGATTTTCCGATATAATTAATTCATCTTTTAATTTGGGAGATAAAATACCCGACAACCGAGTAGTAAAGAAATTTTTAAGGTCCATACCCGATAGATTTATTCCTAAGGTGACCGTGTTAAATTTTTTACCCACTTTAGCCTCTACGAAATTAGAAGAGCTCGTAGGTGATTTACAAACCTATGAACTAGACATGTTTCCCTCTAAAACTAAAAATAAAATAGATAAGGGGGTTGCTTTGAAAGTCCGAAAGGAGAAAAAACAAGTTGTAGAGAGCGAAAGTGATAGTGACTCGGAGGAGATGGGTATGTTTGCTAAGAAATTTTGAAAATTTCTCAAGTTTAAAAAATATAAAAATGATTGTAAGAAATTCGAAAACTCTAAGCATTACAAAACCGATAAGATCCCTAAAGTTTAAAAAGATGATCTTAATAGGGACGAGTCTAATAGGTGTTACGGTTGTGTGGGTTATGGCCATAGGGAGAGAGAGTGTCCCACCCCACTAAACTAAGGAGAGAGGGTAAGCAATTAATTTCCTACAATTCAACCCTTAGTAATAGTGATAAGGAAGAGGGACCCGATTCCCCCACTAAGACCAACTTTGTGGCTTTTGTGGCAAGTCATGTGAGTGAAAGTGAGCACTCCGGTATTAATGAAATTTTAGCACATGACACTTTCAAGGCCATAGTTTGTGAATCCCAAAGAAATCATGGTAGTGAGAGTGGAGATGAAATAGAGAGAGAAAGTGATGAGGAGTTTGAAGAGAGTGAACTTCGATTTGCATTTCAAGAATTATATGAAGCATCTATTAAATTAAAAGGAGAAAATTTGAAGTTAGAAGCTATTTTGAAAGAGTGAGTCGAGGTCATTAATGAGAGTGCTTTAGTGGAAGACCTTAGGACACGTGAGAGAGCTCTTCATGAGAAGATTGAATATGTAGAAGGCGAGAGAGATAACCTTAAAGGTTTAATGGAATCCTTGAAAAAGGAGGTTCTCGCGTTTGAAGAGTGTAATGTTTTATTAGAGTCCCACATTGTAGATTTAGAAAATAAACTAAAAGACTCTAGTAAAGTCAAATTTGATTAGGAGTGTCGTTTGGAGAAATGAGATAAAATATTAGGAACGGTCCAAATTAAAAATTACACGTGTGGTTTAGGCTTCAATACTTGTAATGAGTCAACTCATAAAGCCAAAAACAATATTTTAGGTTCCATAGGTAAGTCTTTTCGCCAAGTCTTTAGGTGCTCACATTGTGGTCATAAAGGCCATCTTAAGAAATTTTGTTTTGATCTTAAACGAAGTCCTAGAAAATCCCAACGTAAGTAAATCGAGGTAGACAAGATTCCTACATCCCGAGATCGTCAATCATCATTAGTTTTGGTTAGGCGATCCGACTTAGTAGATTTACAAGATAGGATTTTTTATTCTCATTTACTTTCACACGATACCTCCCTTGCTAAATCTAAAGGTTGAATGTGTTAGTTGTTTGCATACTCTAGCTTTTTTTGCTTCATGTTATATATCATTGCTAGGTGTATGCACGTTTATAATTTTCTAGACATTGCTTTATCACATATCGCATGCTAGAATTACGATGTTTGTTTGCCTTTTGTATTATATTTATTTTGTTTGCATTAAATGAAAAATACAAAAAGATTTTTGTTTATCATTTTTGTTTTACCGTTTTAGTAATTTAGGCTTAATGAAAAATACAAATGATTTTTGTGTGTCTTTTGAGTAAATGTTTTTTTTGTTTGGTTAAAATTTTCAAAAACTCAAAAATATTTTTATTGTGTGTATTTTGATTTTATACATCTTTTGTGGCATATGTTTGTGTTTGAATCCCTTCTTTTTCGCTTCCATATGGCTAGAACTTTTGGTTAAGATTGTCAATCCTTAAAATGTTCTTTACCATGATTACATGAAGTAGTTGGATTTTGTGTTGCTACAATGGATTCTATTTTTATATGCCTCAATTCACACATGCACGAGCTCACTTGAAATTTTAACTTCACATGTATATTTGAGCTTTGTGAGGTGTTCTCCTACCAATCTAGTCATCTACGTATTATGTGACCCAGGAGGACTAGTGCATGTTAAAATCCGTTGCACGTGAGATTTGTGTGAGATATAAAAATGATATATATATAAATTTTCATGGGGAAGGGATCCGAAAGGAAATATAATCCTTTATGAGTAAGCCACAGTTTGCATGGACCTAAAAGAAATACGTGGTCCAAGGGCCTAAAAGAATAATGGCATTAAAAGAAAATATTTTCCAAGGCCTATTTGTTTAATTTGATGTAGTCATTCAAAAATTAATATGCTTATTTTGAGGGAGTTTGGATGGTATATCAAAAACTTGTTGTCAAGTTTTATTTGTTATAAAACTACAGCAAGTGCACGGGCTATTGAAATATAGCGAGTGTAAGTACGGGTCGAATCCACAGAGATTTCGTCAATTTTTATAAAGTATTGACTGTCCAACTAGACATATGAATGTATGAAAGTGATAAAGTTTCTACACCAGAATTAAAGACGGAATAAACAAACAAGTACAAGAGATAATATTAAATGTGAAAGAAACTAGGATGTCGGTTCCGTTTGTCAATTTTAATTAAATTAACACATCAATTTAATTTCATAGTTTCGAATTTATAACACAAAATATACCGACTCTCGCCGTGTACATTTTGGAGAATAAAATATTACATGCACTCAAAATATTTTAACGTCTCTTGAATTAGACACCATAAATCCCTACACCCTCGAAAATATCATGTTTAAAATTTTTAACGTGTATTTAAGCATGAGGTATCAAAACATCTAAGTGCAAGCATAACCCATCAAAAATGACAACCTTAAATTTTTTAAAGCATGAATTTATAATTAATTCGTTGAGGTTTAAAAATACACTCTCGTGTAATTTTAAGTGAATATCAATTTTTTTATTTCAAATACATGTCGGAATATGTACGAAATTAAATTAACATGCGTGGTTTAATTATTCATGACAAACATCACCTAAGTCCTAGTAATTAAACTACTCACACAACATATTTGACACACAAATATTGTAAGATGAAAAAAATAATTTTCATTAATAAATGTCAACTTAAAAAATTTCGGGGCCAAGACTTGAATTACAATACACAATATGCTCCTCCAAAGTGTGTCTCAAAAATACTCTCTACACAGATTTTTTTTATCTCGCAAAGTGTGTCTTTTTTTTTTCTATCCAAAAGGGTTCCCCAAAGTCTCTACATTGCCCATAATTTATACAAAAAAAACCAACAAAATAGGACAAAGTGGGGGTTAAACAGGTATGGGCAAAGGCATTTTCTGAAGAAGCAAAACATGGGTTGGTGGGGTTTTGGTAATGGGCAGATGGGGTGGGGTATCTGCTTTCGTCAGATTGGAAAATGAAGAAAAAGGAGAAGGTGGGAGTGTTGGGTTTAGTGGGCAAGTGGGGTGGTATTTTAGAGATTTTTGCCAAAAAATTTAGGGGCAGGCAGGGGTCGAACCCCTGACCTCTCCTGTGCGTGCCCAATACTCCAACCACTGAACCAGCTATCAACTTTTTTTATAATATGCCTCCAGTTATATTTAACATAATATTAAATCCCAAATTTCATAATTTGCACAATAGCCCAAATCACCAAAACTTCTTCATTTGGAGTTCGATTGACTTGTTGTTTGAACCGACGTGTCCCTCATTTCGGGACCAACAAAATTTCAATAGTGTTTGGTTCATGAGGATGACTTCGTGCATTAACTCGGGGCTTTGACTTTCATTTGAATTCGAACTTTGCACGGCCATACTTCTTCGTTTCAACTCCGATTGTCACGCCGTTTGAACCCATGCGTCCCTTTATTCAAGGCCTTCAATTTCCATAGTTGGTCCGAGTCCCAAATTAGCCATTTGAATTTACAATTTAGCCCCTAAAGTTGCGTAGGTGCCCGTTTCATGCCCGAATGATGTCCTGTCATCGTCGTTTGCCTTTTAATCCTGTTAATACTCAAAACAACCTTGCACAAGAGATTAAAAATAAATATTTAAGGTCATGAATTAAATATGTGAGCATAAAGTTCGCAAAATTAAATTATTAACCCCATTTATTCTTAAATTTGTATTTTTCTTTTAAATAATTAAAATGGCTCTAAAAATATTATATTGATTGTGCAATGGAACTAACAAGGCCTAGATTTGGGTATAATTAATACAAAATAATGCACTCATCAAATACCCCCAAACCAAAACTTTGCTAGTCCTCGAGCACAAATTAAAATCTAACTCACTTTCATAGGAATCACGGTTGCACTTAGCATGTGCAATAAGTCATTAAACCCCTAGGTTAACCTAGTGGACGAGTTTTGTCTCATGAGGGTTTGCAGTGAATATACCCACAAAATTCAAAGACTTTACTCTATTTACAAAAGACACAAATGTAATATAACCAAGTTTGAATGCAAACTTCATAAATATAGTAAAACTTCACTTTTCATTCTCAACTTCATGTGTGTGCATAGCCAATATAACCGTCCATTTCAAAATATTTGATCGTTACATTTCTTATTCGAAAGTTCGTTTTGGTTTCAAAATCTCACGGAATGCACTCACAATCGAACACTCGAAAATGGGTAGTTTCTCTCGATATATGTGAATAAAAGAGTAAACTCAATGAGAAACTTAACATATATATATCATGAAAGATGGACATTTTATAATGGATGCTTATGATCTCATGAATGAAAATCGATTACATTTTGAAAATATTGAATCACACCATATATCCTATTCATTCTCTCCACGCTATAACTAACTTCACTTGAGATCAATTAGGACTTTTATTCGGTTGAATTGTAGGCTCGATTTTGGCTAGAAAGAACATATTTTGGAGTTTCAAAAATTTTCTGAGAATATAGAGATTATCGGGATTTTGACTTTTTAGGCTCTTTCCAACCACCATTTTCTTTTCTTTTTCAACTCGCATACTCCATTTTCTCTTCTTCTTCTTCTTCTTCTTCTTCTTCTTCCTCCTCTTCTTTTTTTATTCTTTCTATTTCCCCTTTTCTTCTTTCTTTCCTCTTCATATATTAGTCTTGCAAACATTCTTCTTTTGGCCTTTTACCATATTTTTACCCTGATATTCTCAGAAAAATGGGTATGGATTTTTGGGCTTTCAATAAAAGGATTGTTTTCGTTTTGGCACAAATGGGCTTGCAAAGGAATAATGTAAAAAGGTCAATTTAAGCTTTATTTTGGGGCTTTCAAAATGATGGCCTAATATCATTTCTCACGTTCCGTTCGGTTAATTTTGTGTCTCAAGTCAACTTACTAAGGCATTTAGTGTATACGATTCTCATTTTGACTTTCAGTTTTCAGTAATCGAACAAAACAAATATTTTGAGATCATCGATGAATTAGGCGCTGAAGGAAAGTTTGAGTTATTTTAACTCAGATTGATTTAAATCTCTTGAAAATGATGAATGGCACAATATCTCACCGGGTTAAAATCTCCACATTTATTCGTTAAGCATATTAACTTTCGCTTCAATGTCCATTTTCGATCATATTATAAGGCTAAGTGTCAAAAATTTATAAGTTGAGAGATTTGTGAATCAATTCTATATTAAGAAATCGTTTCAAAACTTACTTATATTAAAAATATTTTTGAATATACTTTTTTATTTATTTAATTTTTTCTTTTTTTTAGAGGAGAAAAATGACCTCATTACCCCCAAACCTAATTTCTACATTGTCCTCAATGTACAAGAAAAAAATTGAAAAGGCGGGAAAGATATGAAAGATATTACCATAATGAGGGACTTTCTCCAACACATGTTTCCTGGAAGAAAAAGAATTACAGAAAGAAAGAAAAAAAAACTATGATACAAAAACATGACCCAAGTTATGTTTACTCGTGGTACACCGGGTCTTAGAGGAAAATGTCCTCCACTTCTCGATCTCGCAATTCCATATACGGTTTCAGCCTTTGACCATTAACCTTGAAGATTTCTTCATTTTTAGGATTCTCTATCTCAACCGTCCCATGTGGGTAGACTGTCCTAACAACAAAGGGACCAGACCATCTAGATCTCAATTTACCGGGAAAGAGATGCAGTCTAGAGTTGTATAAGAGAACTTTTTGACCAGGTTTGGATGACTTTAGTAGGATGGACCTGTCATGGAACATTTTTGTTTTCTCCTTGTACAATTTTGCATTTTCATACGCATCATTCTGAATCTCCTCTAACTCATTGAGTTGGAGCTTTCGGACCTCTCCCGTAGCGGGTAAATCAAAATTGAAGGTTTTAATGGCCCAATAGGTTTGATTCTATAACTCTACCGGAAGATGGAAGGCTTTTCTATAGACAAGCCTATACGGGGACATACCAAGTGTGGTTTTGTAGGCAGTGCGATAAGCCCACAGTGCATCTAATAATCGTAAGGACCATTCCTTTCGATTCGAATTAACTATTTTCTCGATGATTAGCTTGATTTGCCTATTGGACACTTCGACTTGTCCACTAGTTTGAGGATGATAAGAGCATCCTACTTTATGCATGACTGGATACTTTTTCATGAGACTCTCAAATGACCGATTGCAGAAATGGCTTCCTTAATCGCTAATAATGGCTCGAGGTGTACTGAAGCGGGAAAAAATATTTTCTAGAATAAATTTGACCACCACGTGATGGTCATTTGTCTGGCTCTGTATAGCTTCAACCTATTTAGACACATAATCGACTACCAACGGGATGCAAAGATTACCGTAGGATTTTGGGAATGGACGCATGAAATCGATGCCCCAACAGTCAAAAACCTTAATAATCAATATGGGATTTAAGGTCATCATATTCCTACGAGTGATCTTTCCTAACCTTTGGCACCGGTCATAACTTCTACAATAGTCATTTGAATCATAAAAAATTGTGGGCCAATAGAATCCACACTGTAAAATTTTGGCAGCGATTTTCTTAGTACTGAAATGACCTCCACAAGCTTGGTCATGGCAAAAAGAGATCATGCTCTGAATTTCATGATCAGGGACACACATTCGAATGATTTGACCGGGACAATACTTGAAAAGGTATGGATCGTCCCAAAAGAAAAGCTTGGCTTCCTTAATAAATTTGAAACAATCTTGCTTAGGCCAATGTGTGGGCATTTCACCCGTCGCAAGATAATTCACAATATCGGCAAACCACAGAACTTGGTTGACAAGAAACAATTGCTCATCGGGGAAAGACTCATTTAGTGGCAACAAATCATTAGATGATTCAACAGTTCACCTAGACAAATGATTCGCCACTATATTCTAAGATCCTTTCTTATCTCGAATCTCGAGGTCAAACTCTTTCAGTAATAGGATCCACCGGATGAGTCGGGCCTTCACGTCCTTTTTAGATAAAAGGACCCACAAGGCCTCATGATCGGTGAAAATGATGACTTTGGATCCTATCAAGTAACACGTAAACTTTTCTAGTGCGAATACGACAGCCGCCAAGAACTCTTTCTCAGTGGTGCAATAATTCAATTGAGCGTCGTTAAGAGTTCTGATGGCATAGTATATGACATGAGGAAGTTTCTCGTCTCGCTAACCCAGAACTACACCTAGTGAATAGTCAGAAGCATCACACATGATTTCGAACCCCAGTCGGGGAGTCGCATAATAGGTGCTGAGGTCAATTCCTTCTTTATCCTCTTAAAGGCTTGAAGGCAATCATCGGTGAACTCAAAGGGTGTGTCTTTGGCTAGAAGATTTCATAAAGGCCGAGAGATTTTACTAAAATCCTTAATGAATCTCCAATAAAAATTAGCGTGTCCTAAGAATGATCGAATTTCACGCACAGTTTTCGGGGATGATATCAGTTTTAGCCTTATCAACCTCGATACCCTTTTCAGATATGATGTGACCTAATACTATTCCTTGTTTAACCATGAAGTGACACTTCTCCCAATTGAGTATAAGTTTATTTTCCTTACACCTCTTCAGAACGAGGGTAAGGTGGTGAAGGTACTCATCAAAATTTGACCCAAACACGGAGAAGTCATCCATTAAAACCTCAAGAAACCTTTCGACCATGTCCGAAAAGATACTCATCATGCACCGCTGAAAGGTAGTAGGTGCATTACATAGCCTGAAGGGCATGCGTCGATAAGCAAAAGTACCAAATGGACAAGTGAATGTGGTTTTCTCTTAATCCTCAAGAGTGATTGGAGTTGATTATAACCGGAATAACCATTGATAAAACAGTAATAGGGGTGACCGGATAATCTCTCAAGCATTTGGTCTATGAAAGGAAGGGGAAAATGATCTTTCCGTGAGACAGCGTTCAACTTCCTATAGTCTATACAGACACGCCAATCGGTTTGAATCCTAGTGGGGACTAACTCAGCATTATCACTTCTCACCACTCTAACACCGGATTTTTTTAGAACAACCTGAATGGGGCTGACCCATTGGCTATTAGAGATGGGATAAATAATACCCGCATCCAACAACTTGAGAACCTCGGCTCGGGCAACTTCTTTTAGTATGGGGTTAAGTCGACGTTATGCTTCACGAGAATTTTTAGCATGTTGTTCTAAGTGTATTCTGTGCATGCACACTGACAGACTTATCCCTTTAATGTCGGCTATGGTCCAACCGATGGCTTCTTTGTGTTTGTTGAGAACACGCAACAACTTACTTTCCTGATCTTTGTCTAGGTCAGACGCGATGACAACAGGCAAGGTATCAGAAGGTCCTAAGAACCTATACTCGAGTGATTCTGCTAACGACTTCAATTCAAGCTCGGGGGCTCTTTCAATGGAGGGAGGAAGTGGTGATGTAAAGAGAGATAGGGGTTCAGTCTTAGATCTCCAAGATCCTATTTCCAAGACAGGGGTGGAGTCGAGGAGAGCGTTGACTTCAATAATGGAGCTTTCGATGTCAAATTCAGACCCAAAATGGGTAAGGCATGACGCTAAAAGGTCATCATTATAAGTCTGTTCGAATGTTTGTAGGACAATACTATCAATCATGTCAACTTCTAGAGGTTCATCATAATCAGGTGGTGGTTTGACAAAATTAAATACATTCAGATCCATGGTCATGTTTCCAAATGATAAATTTAATTGTCCACTACGACACCTAATAACGTCATCAGAAGTCGCGAGGAATGGTCGACCCAAAATGATAGGAATTTGTGCATTAGGATTATGCCCATGATGGGTATCGAAGACCACAAAATCAACTAGAAAGACAAACTCTCCCACCTTAATTAGGACATCCTCAACAACACCTCTGGAAATTTTAACAGATCGGTCGGCCAAGGATAAAGTAATCTTAGTTGTCCTTAAATATCCCAAGCCTAATTTCTCATACACATTATACGAAAGAAGATTCACGCTGGCTCCTAAATCCAAAAGGACTTTCTCAATGGTGTGTTCCCCAATCTTGACGGAGATCGTCGGATTCCAGGGATCTTGATACTTGACAGGGGTACTATATGAGATGATTGAGCTTAGTTGCTCAGCGAGAAAAGCTTTCTTCGAAATGTCTGTGCTTATCTTTAAGGTACAAAGGTCCTTCAAAAATTTAGCGTATGACGGAACTTGTTGTATGGCATCAAGAAACGAGATATTAATTTGTATGTGCTTAAATACTTCCAATATTTTGTCCACTTGCGCCTTTTTCTTTTGTGGCACTAAATGTTGTGGAAATGGAGCTTTCGGGACGTAGGTCCCAATAGATGGTTCAGAAGACGAGGGTGAGGAAGAAGTCGGATCCACCGGTGGGTCCTTCTTTTCCTTACCTTTCCCGGATTCACTCATGGTGGGTCGTGAGACATTATTCTCAACTTCTTTACCTGACCTAAGTGTGATTATAGCCTTAGCATGCTCTTGGGTAGTGGACGTGCTAGTGTTGTCTTAGGCAACATATTGTCCCCTAGGTATGTTACCCTTAAGATTAGGCTCGGGTTGGCTTGGGAACATTCCTTTATTTCTCTCGCTCCAAACATTGGCTAGTTGACTCACTTGTACCTCTAATTTGGCAATCGATTGGGTGTTGGCATGCAAGTTTTGTTGGGTAGATTGGAGGACACTTTGCATGGTCTGTTGAAATTGCAAGGGTACTTGGGGCAAGTAAATTCATCATTTCTTCTAAAGATTGAATCTTTTGGGGTGAAGGGAACGACGGTGCGGAGGTACTCTTTTGGAAACTCGGGGGTGGGTTACTTAAATATTGACCTCCACTACCCTGGTATTAACCTTTAGACCATGAAAAGTTAGGATGATCCTTCCAACTTGGATTGTACGAGTTGGAAAATGGGTCGTACTTGGGCTTGTTTTGATAGAGGGCGTTTTCTTTCTCGGTGAGAGCTTTATGGGCCGGAAGGGTGGGGCAACTTTCGACGAGGTGGTTGAAACTATCGCAAAGAAAACACGTAGGTGACCCTACATGTTGTACGATGGCATGTGTGGCTCAATTACCCTCTTTACTCGTTTCCAAGGCTTCTAAACGCCGGGCCATGGTGGCCACTTTTTGCATCTAGTCCAAAACATTGTTCTTTTGGGTGAGCATTACCCTCATTAATTGTGGTGGTCTTCGAATCCCGATGGGGTGCACATCACTGGGAATTTTGAGCAATGGATTATAAAAATGACCATACGTCGGCCTCACTCTATTCTGTGAAATCTCCACTACACATAAGTTCAAGCATAGATCGAGTAGCGTAATCGAAACCCTCATACAAAATCTGGATTTGACGACCTAATTTGATTCCGTGGTGAGGACATTGCAGGAGCAAGTCCTTGAATCTTTCCAAGTACATCCATAAAGTCTCTCCCTCTTTTTGATTGAAAGTATTGATGGCGTGACGTATTGCCACCGTCTTTTGGTTAGGGAAAAACTTTGGTAAAAATTCAACACTCAACTGATTCCATGTAGTGGTGGAATTTGGTTTAACTGAGAGTAGCCAACTCTTAGCTTTGTCCTTAAAAAAAAATGGAAATAGTTTTAGTTTAAAAATCTCATCGGTGAGTTGTTGTAACCTAACTGTTCCACAAATTTCTTCAAACTCATGCACGTGGAGGTATGGGTCCTCCTTCTCTGTTCCTCGAAAGATGGGAAGTAAATGAATTATTCCCGACTTGAACTCGAAATTGTTTGCATTCTACGGGGGGAGAAGTGTGCATGATGGTTGGCTTGCCCTAGCTCATCTCCCATCTCGGTGAAAATTGAGGTGCTACCTATAAAAGTATAGGGAATACTAGACTCCACTCTAGCTAAACGACCTGTAGGATCTCGAACCCAACTTACCATACACCGTACTCACTCGTTTTTTTTATAGAAAGCAAATAATCCGACACAGGACCACAAAATTCCTAAGCTAACACAAAGCAATTTGAGTTTATCTGAATTAGGTGAGGGGAAGTTCAATTTTTAAGATCTAGTTTCTCGAGATTATTCGACGACAATGGGTCTCCGAAATAATCTCCCTAATTAAAGAGCTCCTAATTCTTGACGAGCGAGAATTTAAAAGACAACCAACTCCGGACTATCGCCTAAATTACCAAATATTTCCTCCAGGTAGGTGGTCGGTATGAAGACTCATTAAAAACCACCAATCCTAGTCAAGGTCAAAATGGCAACGATTTGAAAATTCCGTGTTTGGATTAGCTTTTAATCCTAGCCTTGAAAAGAATATGCCTATGAGCTATGTGACACCCTATGGCCAATGTCTAATAAATTTTAAATTAAAATTATGGCTTGGGTTATGCTGATGCTCGGGTAGCTTAATGATTTGTGGGCCAAGGAAGGGTGATTAAATCCCCACCTTATCTTAAAATTGAGTTTTTTTCTTAAGTAAAATTATGCAACGTGCTTATTAAAATTTGTGAAAATAGTTTCACGTAATAGCACAAGACTTACCTCCGGCGTGGACTTTTTACGGTCACTTGTTTACGCCGGGCCGAAGTTTATTGGACGTCGATCGGAGGGAAACATCGCCTCCGTTTCAGTCGTCTTCGAGAGTACCTTGTGCGCGTGGCAAGATTGCACAAGTAATTTTAGCGCTTTTCCCAAGGTCGCTTTCTTTTTCGTTTTTTTCTTTCTAAAAAAGAACAAAAAAAACTATACCAAGCGTAAAGTGCAACAAAAATTATTAAATACAAAAATAATTACATATGCACTTACAGTGTCTCTTTTTTTTTATTAAAAAAGGAAAAATAATAATAAATAAAAGCACACTATAAGATTAGGGGGAAAAATGCTCTTGGAAATAAATAAAAAAAATATATATATATTTATCTTTTTCAATATTTTATTTTTATTTGAACTTTTTTTTTTTGGCTCCAAATGACAAAACCTTGAAATTTTTAGAAAGATAAAGTTTTTTTTTTATTTCCTTTTTTTCTTTCTTCAAAATGTTGGTACTTTTATGACTTAACTAGTGTCTAAAACAAATATTTAAGCTCTAAAACACTCAAATCCAATTATTTTTAAATTTTTTAAATTAAAAAAAAAACTGCTACTACTTTATTTATATATATATATATATATATATATATATATATATATATATATATTTTCTGATTTTTTTTTTGTATTTTCTAGTACTTTTAAGACAAAACTAGTATAAAAAAACAACTAGTTATTCATAAAAGACTATAAATCTGATTTATTTTTTTTACAAATTACAGCAGCCTTGTAATCTGGAAAATTCCAAAAGAAGAAAAAAAATTCTATTTTTTTTTCTTCAAATTTTTAAGTAGTTTATGACAAAACTAGTGCAAAAATAACTATTTAATCACAAAAAACTTATATCTGATAATTTTTTTTTTATAATTTTTTTTTGGCAAAGTAAAAAAGAATAAAAAATTGTTGCTGGAAATTTGAATTTTTAAGATTTTTTGATTTTTTTTAGTACTTTCGTGACAAAACTAGTGTTAAAAACAACTAGTTATTCATAAAAGACTTTAAATGTTTTTTTTAATTCTAAAAATAAATAAATAAAAATAGTTGCTGGAATATTTGATTTTTTTTTTCGTAATTTTTATTTAAAAAAAAACTAGTCCGAAAATCAATATTCTTAAAGTCGATCGAAATCCCCGGCAACGGCGCCAAAAACTTGTTGTCAAGTTTTATTTGTTGGAAAACTACCGCAAGTGCACGGGCTATTGAAATATAGCGGGTGTAAGTACGGGTCGAACTCACAGAGATTTCATCAAATTGTATAAAGTATTTATTGTCCAACTAGACATATGAATGTATGAAAGTGATTAAGTCTCTAAACTAAAATTAAAGACGGAATAAACGAACAAGTACAAGAGATAATATTAAATGTGAAAGAAACTAGGACGTCGGTCCGTTTGTCAATTTTAATTAAATTAACACATCAATTTAATTTCGTTGTTTCGAATTTATAACACAAAATATACCTACTCTCGTCGCGTACATTTCGGAGAATAAAACATTACATGCGCTCAAAATATTTTAACGTCTCTTGAATTAGACACCATAAATCCCTATTCCCTTGAAAATACCATGTTTAAAATTTTTAACGTGTATTTAAGCATGAGGTATCAAAATATTTAAGTGCAAGCATAACCCATCAAAAATGACAACTTTAAATTTTTTAAAGCATGAATTTATAATTAATTCGTTGAGGTTTAAAAATACACTCTCGTGTAATTTTAAGCGAATACTGAATTTTTTTATTTCAAATTAGAACACGTCGAAATATGTATGAAATTAAATTAACATGCGTGGTTTAATTATTCATGACAAACATCACCTAACTCCTAGTAATTAAACTACTCACACAACATATTGGACACACAAATATTGCCAGATGAAAAAAATAATTTTCATTAATAAATGTCAACTTACAAAATTTCGGGTTCAAGACTTGAATTACAATGCAAAATATGCTCCTTCAAAGTGTATCTCAAAAATACTCTCTACACGGATTTTTTTTATCTCTCAAAGTGTGTCTTTTTTTTTTCTATCCAAAAGTGTTCCCCAAAGTCTCTAAATTGCCCATAATTTATATAAAAAAAAATAGGACAAAGTGGGGATTAAACAGGTATGGGGAAAGGCGTTTTCGAAAGAAGCAAAACATGGGTTGGTGGGGTTTTGGTAATGGTAAGGTGGGGTGGGGTATCTTCTTTCGTCAGATTGGAAAATGAAGAAAAAGGAGAAGGTGGGAGTATTGGGTTTACTGGGCAAGTGGGGTGGTATTTTAGAGATTTTCACCAAAAAATTTAGGGGTAGGCAGGGGTCGAACACCCGACCTCTCTTGTGCGTGACCAATACTCCAACCACTAAACCAACTATCATCTTTGTTTATAATATGCCTCCAGTTATATTTAACATCATATTAAATCCCAAATTTCATAATTTGCACAATAGCCCAAATCACCATAACTTCTTCATTCGGAGTCCGATTGACTTGCCGTTTAAATCGACATATCCCTCATTTTGGGACCAACAAAATTTCAATAGTGTTCGGTTCATGAGGTTGACTTCGGGCATTGACCCGGGGCTTTGACTTTGACTTTCATTTGAATTCGAACTTTGCACGGTCATAACTTCTTTGTTTCAACTCCGATTGTCACGTCGTTTGAACCCAGGCGTCCCTTAATTCAAGGCCTTCAATTTTCGTGTTTGGTCTGAGTTCGAAATCAGCCATTTGAATTTACAATTTAGCCCCTAAAGTTGCGTAGGTGCCCGTTTCATGCCCGAATGATGTCCTGTCATCGCCGCTTGCCTTTTAATCCTGCTAATACTCAAAACAACCTTGCACAAGAGATTAAAAATAAATATTTAAGGTCATGATTTAAATATGTGAGCATAAAGTTCTCAAAATTATATTATTAACCCCATTTATTCTTAAATTTGTATGTTTCGTTAAAATAATAAAAATGGCTCTAAAAATATTTTATCGATGGTGCAATGGAACTAACAAGGCCTAGATTTGGGTATAATTAATACAAAATAATGCACTCATCAAATATCAACGGTTTGCACAATGTCTATTTATCCTAGTTGCACTTTCAATGTTATGATTCTATTGGTTTGTAGAATCATCATCATGCTAAGCTTGTATGCATTGTGTTTGTTTGTTCAATGATTTCAATTTATATTATCACATGAGGCTATATCAAAATGTGATAAAATTTTCAATCAAATGAGAACTCCATGAACAAGTTTTAAGTGATTGGGTTTTAATTCATTGGTATCTTGTTCACACCCTTCACTTCCATTTCCATATGACACATTTATGCTATAAGAGTGTGGAAAACTCATGTTCATTTATTTTTTGTCATTTCTGAGTTTATATCTATATATGTGTGCTTGTATATATTTTATATCTATTGTGTATACATATATATGATATTATGTTTTATTTTGAGTCTTTGTCATTTAAGCTAGTCCACCTATGCATTAATTCATAATTGGTACCTAACTTATTGCAAATTTTTGTTTGATATTACATGCCTAGTTTCTTATGTTTCAAATTGATATCATTTTTTTGTTCACTTCATAGTTAGCATCCATTATTCTTGCTTGGATTAGTTATTGTCTATTTGTTTCCCACATGCTTTCATGTCTTTAAATCTTTATGCATCTTCGCTCTACTTGTTTTCCCGTATATATATCCCTTGTGTAGTTTTTAGGGAGAAATGAGTACTTTATTAATTCTATCACCTTTGTCTATTCCTAAACAAAAGGGGGGAGAATGATAGGGGGAGAAAAGGTATCTAATCTTATTATAATCGTATATTAGTGTAGGAGATTTAACTTAGGGGGAGTCGCAACCTTCTTAGGTAGATCACATTTGATAAAGGAAGGATTAATTTAGGGGGAGTAGTTATTTTACATGCATTTAATATTCTTGATATTCCCTATTCGTTTAATAGTTTGCTTAAGTGTGCATGAATTCTTCTAAGTGGCAACTTTCATCGACAAATATATTGATTCTTGGGTCTTGAGTCAAGTTTCTATTTTTGGGTGGGATGTTTTTTCGTCTAGTAGAGCTTGATGGCCCTTTAGGATTTTGTTTTGGTTTTAGTCCCGAAATATCCAAAAGGGGAGATTTGTAAGGACACAAGTCTCCAATTGAGTCTTAATGTAGTGTTGGCTGAATTTCGGACAAAAACATTTGAGTCATAGGATAGAGTTCTTGACCATCCATCAAGCCTATAACATGTTAAAGTTGAAGACGTTGTGGCCTAATTATCAAGAGAACATCATTGCCGATTTACATGTTCCCCATTTCACGTCATCAACTTAGTTCCAATTCCTCCTAAGGTATGAATGCATTACATATATATATAGGAGCATGGAACATTTTTAATGGGTGTAATTTTATCTTAAAATAAATTTTATTTTCAGAAGGTTTCTTTAGAACTTTGTATAAAAACGTTTTGGGCTTAATTTTGAAAATGACCATTCTGGTATTTCGTTCGAAATTATCGTTCCAATGAGACTGTCTTTCGAACTAGAATTTTGTTCGAACGATTTTGTCAACGACTTTTCCCAATTGTACTCTAGAACCTCATTAAAAGGTCATTCGAACGAGACTTCGTTCGAAAGAAAATATCGTTAGAACGAGATTTCTGGGTGAGAAAATTTTTGGCAGTTTTAACCCATTTTCCACTACTTTGTCCCACTCTCTGATGACAGTTTTAAAGGAAACTTTGGGAAAGACCTTTGCTAAGAATTTTGCAACCTCCTCGAGAGATTTTTGAGAGCCAATATTTCATAACAAAGTCCTAGTTTTCATGTGTCAAAAATAATTAGAAATTCTCTTATACACATGTGTTTTCACCCATAAAATCATTTTATGTTTATTCCAAGTTGTTAAATATATATGTCTTCCTTGGAGTTATTTGTCACCATTGGTTCTTCTCTACCACAAGAAGGAGAAGTTTGAGTTTTCTTCTACATCCCTCAAAGAAGAATAAGATTTTATTTTGCTGCGGCATTCTCACATGGTGAAAGGTACCATGTGTGGTTGATGATTGGTTAGTCCCAATTGGTGGACTCTAAGGTTCCGGTGGACTCCGAGATTATTCGCTAGGTGGAGGTTGAAGTTAGAATGAACGCGTCAAGGCTTAAAGGGAGTCAAGGCAGTTGTGTAAGTCCTCTTGTCGAATCTTTGTAAAATTCATGCCGTACTTAGTGAATTTGTTAGGCCAGGGTCGTCCGAGGTTTTTTTTCGATTTAGGTTTTTCCTCATACATCGCCGTGTTATGGGATTGTGAATTTATTTTATCTTTTGCAAAAATCACCTAGAACACATGCTTAGGGTAAAAAGATAAAATTTGGTTTAATTTGTATTCTTGATTAAAATGGTGCATGCTTAATTATTTGGGTAAATTTTGTTTAAGTTAATTTAAGTCAAGTTGTCACTAAATTAATTGGTTAATAGTCTTGCCTAATTTATTTCAACTTTATAATTAACTTTATTTGGTTTGAGTGAATTTAAAGTGTGTGTGCGTTTACTTTAATTCACATTGTTGTGTTTAATTTTAATTTGTTTTAAGAAATTAAAATTTGTCAATTCAGTATGTTGAACAATTTTTATTCCACATTAAAGGAAATTCATTTTTATCAAATTCAAATTGGGGGTATACGTTTCCAACAAGTGGTATCAGAGCATTGATTGAGAAAAACTCGCACTTTCAATAGAAAATTCATTAAAAAAGTATATCCAATGGTGTTGTTTCTGAAAGTATTTAAGTCATCTCTAATGGTGGCATCTTTATATCCTATGTGTCAAATTGTTTTTTGAAATTTTTATGCTATTTGGAAAATTTGTGTATATTAAATAGAAACGTTTATAAAAATGTATCTCCCATGGTTTTATTTCCAAGAGTATCTTTATCTTATGTGTCAATTTATATTATCATTAGTTAATGTGTTTGTCCAATTATATTTTTCCACGTCATATGAAAATACATATTAGAAATTTTTACATGTCGAAATTCTCATTATAAATTTTTATCCCTTGACCCTCCATCTCATATAGGAATAGACATAGAAAACTTCATAGGACAAAATTTTATATTTCTAATATAGAACTTTGTATATGTAATACCCCGTAATTATAATTGTGGGATTAATTAAATTAAATGTGAGAAGAATTAATTAATAATTAATCCGATATAAAATAAATATTAACTAGCGAGATAAGAGTTAGTATTTATTATTGGGAATTACATTGAATATTACTGAGCGAATAAAGTAATATATGATTCTGAATGTGATTTTGAATCTATGGAAATTGTCGCGAGAGAGAAATACAACAATTAGAAAATTTAAGTCAGGACGCACGTGAGTCGTGTCGGGACTAAATTAGTAGAATAAAAAGTAAAATATTTATACATCGCCCAAATGGTCATTTTTAGTGTGCCAACGTGTCCAGAATGGTCTAAATAGTCAGAAAAGTTTACTTGGGCATTTAGGCTGGGTTTCGGAATAGTTTTAGGCCAAACCGACATCCCGGAGGGGTATATTTATCTTTTGAAAAATCTAGGGAAATTAATGGACGAAAATTGGAAGGATTATATCTCCATGTACATGGGAGAAGTTAGGTTTTATCTACAGAAGAAAAGAGAGATTCCAAGAGGAAGAAGGGAAAGAGATTCCTAGGAGCTCCAAGACCAAACCCACCCATATTTCACCAAGAATACCATATCGGGAAGAGAGGAACGCATCTATACCACTTTCATTCAACGATTCAGACCTTTCCAACAAGGCAAGTTGCTATCTTTCTTTAATTAGTGCATATATTATACATGTTAGTGTAGAATGGATGATATACACATGATTTGATGAAATCTAGTTTGAAATTGAATGTAGATAAATTACCATGTGTAGAGGCTATGAATATGGGTTGATAAATGAAGAAAAATGAATTTAATTTTGGGCTTTGGGTGGACAAAATTATTAATGATGTGAAACTAGGGCTTTTACCATTTGATTAAATTCCTTCACCCATATATGAGATTTAACGAGGTTCATTGGTTAAAAGATGTTAGGAATCATCTATATGTATGTAAAATGGCTTTAGGACTATTAATTGTGAGTTGGGAAAAGTTTGATGTGAATTGGGTGAACAAAAATGGGCAAAAACCTAAGATTCCTAAGGTAGGGGACGAACTAGGTAAAGGTCGTTCGAACGACCTGGGGAACTAGAAAGTCGTTCGAACGAGAATCCAACCATAAATCCAACAAGAATTCAGAACTTACTTCGTTCGATTTTTGTTTGAACAAACCCGTTCGAATGAACTCGTTCGAATGAGATACTGGTCACTTCGAACGAGATTTTGGATTTTAGAAATTTATGGGGCGAGCTGGAATTTGGTTAAATTAATTCGTGAATAATGAATGACTTAAGGTTAGGTAAGGTAAGCACATTACTTGATCTAGTAACCTAGAGTATAGAAGTTTATAATGATAAGAGGGAATCCTTAGTGATATCCATTATAAGCAGTACGATACAACATAAAGAATAGACGTAATTGGGAAACATTGTAAATATTGTAAAGAATGACAATTCGTACAAATCTGGAATATATAGGTGGTGTGATCCTATTAATTATATGGCTTGTGTGTACCTATTGTATGAACCCTTATGTGTATGACATACCTATCATACTTTCTATCACGGGAGGTCTTAGGAAGGGGATAATCTTATCTTGATGAGCCTTCAGGGGGGATTTTAGATTGCTACCTCGGGACATAGGTCTGGGAAAGATTTATCTCTGAGTTGATAAGTTTATGGTCACGTGGGTGCGTAGGTATGTGCGTAACCCATGGGGATGGGAACTATGTTCGCCTCCATTGTGTGTGATATGTGTTAATATGATTTTAGAGTGATTTGGAATTCATAGTCCTTATGTACATGATCTACCGGGAACTGATAGCAGAGTATGTGTGCACCGCATGTTTAGTCTTTTGGGGTACCGTGTTAGTATATATTTGTATGATCGTGATATATATGTATATACACTTGAGATTATTCTACTGTGTTTCTTAGTAAATGAGAAAGGTTACGATATTAAATATTTATCAACAATATGGGAACTTTAATGATTAATAAGTTATTTGAATCCGTTTAAACTGACGTTATAATCATAAGAATGTATTATTCAGGTGTTAAAATTTGGTATAATGACTTAGGCAATTCAATAAAGGACTTGGGTTAAACTAGATAGGTTGAATAGCATGACTATGATGGGTTAGGAGTCTACGCGAGGCGCGCACATTAATTGAGAGGTAAGAATATCAAGGGAGGGCACGAGGTACTAGCATGGATATAATATTTACTGTTTAATGCATTTTGAACACTTCCCATTTTTAAACCATTTACAACTCGGACTCTAACTGATTTATTGCAAATCTTTTTCTTTGTCAAATTATTTTAGGTGCCCAGCCACAGGGACACCAAGTATAGGAGTTCTATTCATTTGACCAACTGTAGCTACTGTGGGAGTTACTGGACTTGGTAGTAGACGCCTCCATGATTTTCATTCCGGCATTTCAAGTTTCTCTATTTCAGTTTGGGCATGTTTCCCCTTTTTACTTGTTCAGGCAGTCAGAGATTTGTGGATCTTGTTACTCATTTCTTTCAGTTGTTGATTTATTTTTCTAGATTATTGTATTTGAGATTTAGCTTGGATGTGTTTACTCCAATATCATTTATTACCTTAGTCATTTTATTTCATATGAGATTTGTTTGAATGGTGTATGGTTAGTAATTGTTAAATTTGGTTTTATGTTAATTAAAAGATAAAATTTTGACATCAACCTTTCTAAATATTAGGTGGTTCGAGTTAATAATAAAATTTTCGATAGTGATGCATATTCTGAACCAACTGGATATTCTAAATTAATCTAATAGAGAACTGATCACCCGATATTTAATTAGGCGGGGTGTCACAGTATATAGATAGCAATAACATTGGATACGCATTATATCTTTTGTGTAAATAGTGGAGTACCTCTATATATGTGTTGCATTAATTATATTTGTCCATATTATATCGAAATACCTACTAAAATTTTCTACATGTATAATTTCTCAATAGAAATTTTTATTGATCAACTTTCCACATTATATGGGGATAGACATAGAAAACCACATTGGAGAGTGCTTAAATTTCTATACTTGTATGTGTAATCCTGCTCTTAATGATACATATTCCTGAATTCAAATCGGTTATATAGATGGGCCCATTATGAAGGTTGGAGATTTATTATCAACAAATTGCAATTGGTTATAATTGGTTACATCGACCTAGTATACCTCGACACAATAAACCTCCTTTTTATCTTCAAAGTCCAAACAAAACAAAACTCCTTTTATCTCCAAACATTTTTATCACCCTTTTATCTCCAAACCTAGCATACTCATACTACCATCAAATTATAATTTCAATAAAACAAAATGCACATTTCAGCCATTGGAAAAAATACACATTATAGCAACTAAAAAAATACACATTTCTGCTACTAAAAATAACATTTCTGCCCAAAAAAATGAACATTTCACCCTTAAAAAATTTGCATTCACAAGCAATTTGTAATTTCGAGACAGAAAATACACATGGTATTTGTAAGTGAAAGTTTTAGATAATTACATTCCATAAACCTAAAAAGCAAGTAGAACAAAATATTCAACAAAAATAATATTTTTAAAATAACAACAATCTTTTTCATACGCTCCAAAGAGTCGAGTGTAACTAGTAGGTAACCTTGATGTAGTTCCATAAATGGAATGTTTTGCATGTTAAATCTTTGTAGGATGTCAAGCACCCTTGATTGCCCATGATTTTGTTGCATACTTAGATGCCCCCAATTCTGAATCCTAAAGCATGGACAAAAAATATTAGTCAATATTAATTTTAAGCATTACACATGTATTGAATAAGTATAACACATGTCATACATTTTACCTTCAAGTTTATACTTTCTTGTTATTATCACATATAATTGGTATATGGAATTATAAGTCTTAGTTAATAAATACTAGTGACGAATAATAACAAATAAAGAGATTAACGGTCTAAATTGAAGAGAAAGATGACAGGCGGAGAAAGAAATAGGGAATTAACGTGGTTCGACCAATGTCGTGCCTACATCCACATGTGCTATGCGGGTGTATTTTATTCAGCGAGACAAAAGTCATTAGAAAAGTGAGGATAATCTCTCAAGGTTCTCTTTAATATCTCTATATATGAGTGCTAAGTGTATCCATCTCTAGTTCCTTTTCTGAATGATATTTTTCAGCACATAGTCTATTTGCTTCAAAATCCTTGATTTTACTCCTTTGTTGTAAAAATGAGTGGTTTGTTATTAGTATGATACCACCCAAAGTGATGTATTATCTCTGAGTTCCTCTACAAGACCAAGGTCTAGTCTTCTAATTATGTCTCTCTTCGGTGAGTAAAAATTGAGGGCGTGCTGACGTGGTAGACCAATTTTTATGGGGATAACTGCATTTGTTTCGAAGGCCAACATATAAGGGGTCTCTAATGCAGTCGTTCTTGGCATCATTTTTATGACCAAATAACACTTTGGAGATCATTAATCTAATTTCCGTTAGCATCATCCCGTCTTTTCCTTATTCCGTCGAGCAGGGTTTTAACTTTTTTACTTCCATTTGCCCATTGCATTGTGGATGGTCTAGTGAAAAATGCAGCTTTTGGATTTTAGATCGTATGCTGTAGTCTTCGAACTCCTGATTATCAAATTGAGTACCATGATTAGTGGTGAAGGCATATGTCATCCCATAACGAGAAATAATGTTCTTCCACATAAAATGGAAGACCTTCTCATACGACATCTCTACCAGGGGATCAACCTCCCCCTATTTGGTGAAGTAGTCCACTTCGATGACCAAGTGCTTGAACTTGCCTATGGTCTTGGGTAAAGGTCCGACTAGATCTATTCCCCACATTACAAATAGCAAAGGGATGGGATCAGCGTAAGATAAGCCTCCTATATTTTGTGGATGGTGGCATATTTCTAGCATTTAACACACCTCTTCACATAATACACATAGTCCGCCTTCATGGTGGGCTAGTAATAACCTTGCATAGCCATTTGATTTAGAAATGATTCGCCTGCTGAATTCTCATGTACATCTTTTATCAAACCGTTGACTTCATTAGTCTGGACGCATCTAAGAAATGGTATGATGAACCCTTTTAGGTATAGGATTCCCCTTTTTAGGGCGTACCTTGTTTCCCTATACCTCAGTCTTCTTGCATATTTAGGATCTTCTCGTACCATTATATGCTTTTGATATGCTCATATGGGATCTATTTAGGATGGTCCTAGTTCCATATCTATGAAGTTACTCTTTTTATTAGTGCTTCTGTGCTTGAAGAACTCTATATGAGCCATTCTCATTAGTTGCATCCATGTAGCTAACAGAAGCCAAGCAAGTGCATTTCTTAGTAATTATCTATCCTTATAATTCTAACCATCCATATAGATGTGAAATTTGCAAAAAAAAACTTTGTCTTTGGCTATGTATTTTTCCATGGCTCCTCCCTTACCTCATAAACCCCTAACACTTGGTTTACTATAAGCTGTGAGTCACTATGTGCCTATATTTTCTCGGAGTTAATGGATGATGTCGGCGAAACCCTGCTATAAGTGCTTTATTTTTAGATTCATTGTTTCAGGCCTCAAATTGTAATGTGAGAGCATATTCAACATCGATATCATCCAGAGTTATGATTATTAAGTTTGCTCCTTTTCCCATGGCGTAGGATAAACCATCTACAAACATCTACTGGACAGGTATCTCTTTTATAAAATTTTCGTTGACCCGATGACCATATGTGAACAACTTCTTCATTTTCTCTAAGTCGCGAGCAATGTTTTCTTGCCTTGTCTATGAATATGGTACATTAGTATTATTCTTGGTTAAATTAATGGTAGAGCTATTGCGCATGGGACTCTTCTTGATTGATTATACTAGTGAGATATCTTTCGAAGAAGTCTACTTTAGGGTTGAGCTCTCTATGTAGAAGTATACTTATCCACTTTTTCTGCTATGCTCTCTTTTGTACAAAATTTCTCGAGTGGTTTTTTTTTGTAAGTGAACTCAATAATAAAATCTTCCACGACTTGGGCCTTAATTACCGTTATAGGTTCATACTATATTTCATACTCTCCTCATTTTACGGATCAAGACACCAATCTACCTAATTTCTCAGGTTTACGAACATCTTGGCATAGAGGTAGGTTTGTATAGACAACAGTAGTTTGAGCCTGAAAGTATAACTTTATCCTTAGGTAAGCTTAAATTAGGGCTAGCGATAGTTTATCCAGTCTTGGGTATAGGATCTCTACCCCTCTATATGCTTTGTTGGTATAATAAATGGTTTTTTACACTCCGATTATTATCGGAGTAACGTCAAGATAATAACTATTAGAACACGACTAAGTAGATATAAATTTTCTTTCCCATGACATGTCTTGAAAGTAGGGATTGATGATGCTAAGATTTAGCACCACCAGGTAAGTGTTAGTGAGCTCAAGCGGTAGCAGCCATGGAGATGTATAAGTGTATAAGTATGTAGAAGGGGATGAGTATAAGAGGAAATAAGACAATGATCTATAGTGGTTCAGCCAAATTGGCCTACATCCACTGTGAGTGTGTGATCCACTAAGTATGGGCACTAATGGCTTTGGATACAATGCACATAACCCTCTCTCTCTCTCCACTGTGTGTGTACAAGCAGAGTTTTAGCTAGGGCTACTGTTCCTGGATCGATCCCCTGTAGGGTTAGGGGTGACAAGTATATATAGGTCTTGGGGGGTGTAGTGTACCCCCCAGGTAAGCATGGTGCATGTGAATAATGATCTAGCTAATCCCCTGTTGACACCTGTAGATGCCAAATGATGACATAATATTCCCTCACGTGAGGGGGTGATTCGGTTGTAACGGTCTTCCACGTGTCATATGAGCCTCACGCGCACTGTTCCACGCGTCTCCCAAACCACGCGCTGTCATGATGTCACCCTCGGCCTATGAGCCGAGGCCGAGGGCAAAGTTTCTTCCGGCAGTGAGTCTGGCTTGATTATGTCCTCGTACTGTCGTACCCTCGTAGGGTCAGCCGGAGCCTGGTGAGGGGTCGGCCCCTCGTAGGGTCGTCTGGAGCCTGGTGAAGGGTCGGCCCCTCGTAGGGTCGTCTGGAGCCTGGTGAAGGCCAGTTGGGGCCTGGTGGGGGGTCGGCCCCTCTTAGGGTCATCCGTTGTGGAGGCGACCCTCCTAGAATATAAACGGGTATATCAATCACCCCCCAGCCCTTAGCCATAGGTGCTGTTGAGATGGCTGAGGGATAGTGTTTTAAATGAGATGCAGGTATGATCAGTTAGGTGAGTGACACCTGGTTAGGTACTCATTGTTGTTCCAGTTTCCAAGGCATGACGGCTGCACACTGCGCTTGGGTCCTTGCACCCTAATGATGCCTTCCTCGTGGGCTGTGTCCTGCCTTGGTCAATGGGCCCACTCATTGCTAAGGTATTTAAGGTATTTTCAAACCCTTTCTCTTCCTTCTTCTTCTTCGCGCCTAAGCATTTTCTCTCTCTAGAATTTTCAGCCTACATCGCCATTTGCAGCCTTCGATTCTTCCAGGCCTAGCAGCGTTCTTATTCTCTCCTCATCAGGTAACCTCTTTCATCCAGTGCTCTCTTTTTCTTTCATTTTTGTTCGTTTTTTAGGCTCGTAGGCAGCCATTTTCCTTAAGTTGTGCCATAACCTTTTCCGGTGTATTTTCCGGTGTCTTCTCCGGTAACTGGCTCTTGGATGTTCTTGAGTGTTCTTGAGTGAAAACCTTTTGAGTTCTTTGTTTAATCCAAAAGTCAAATCTGGTCCACTCCCCACTTGTTTGTAGTTAAATTACCCAAGTCTAGTATAATTTCTTTAAGTGTTGGGTCTTCCCCTTAATGCTTAGGAGGCTTTACAACCTGGTGTCTGAATTCCCGTCCCTGAGAGAGAAACTATTTACCGAGATCAGACGAATAGAGGAAGAGGAAGAGAGGAGACGAGGGGCCGACCCTAATTGGGTACGACCCATTTTTCCCATTCCTCTTGCCACCATTAGACCATCTGAACCCTCTGAGTCTTGTGGGTCGTCGTCTCGTCCGGCCGAGACACCCAACCTAAGTGAGATGGACGAGAGAACCTCCTCTCCAACTGGTGCTGGAACTTCTGGTAGAAGGGACTCTCCTGACCTTAGCCCTCCCCGAGAGGCCGAGGGTACGATCCCCTCTGAGGCTGTCCCTGTGACAACCCTATCCCCCAACGCCTTCCAAGTAGCATTTCCTCAGGGTCCTCCTGCAGGTGATGAGGGGGATGAGGACGATGATACAGATGATGAGGTTGATACCTCCCATGCCTCGTCTTTTATCTCCTCTGTCAGGGATAGGGATCTTCTGATATGGAGGCATATTTACGGAGTGCCACCTGGGGTGACTATGAGGGTTCCCTCCGAGGACGAGAGGGTCTTTGAGGGTGAAGAGGGAGAAGTTGCAGTCTACGAGCAAATGTTCAAAGTAGGTGTCAGACTTCCCTTTCACCCTGCCATTATAGATATTCTGTCGGCTCTGGGCGTCTCCCCCTCGCAACTTCCACCCAATTCTTGGAGGACGATTCTGGGGTACATCTCTCTGTGGAAAAACGCTTTCACTGACGAGCCCTCGTCCGACGTGTTCTTGGCCTGCTACAATATCACCTTTTCATCTAAACAGCCCGGATACTATCATCTGGGAGCGAGAAGGTCTGAGAAGAAGCTGCTCCACGTGGCTCAAACTTCCAATCATGATTGGAAAAAAAGGTTCTTCTTCATATCTGGGGCATGGGAGAGCTCCACCGAGGCGTCCCCTTCTGCCGATGCTCCGAGGGTTCCTAACAGATGGTCTAACCCTTCCATGAAAGCTAGGTCAGACCCCGGACTTAGCTTGGAGGAGAGGGATATTGTTGAGTATCTGAGGGGACGAGGGAGAGAGGGTGAGATCCCAAAGTTCGAAGATTTGATGACCCCTCGCTTCCTTAAAGAAGCTGGTCTGAGGGTCGGCCCTCTGACAGAACTATGTGAGTTATACTGAACATTTTCCCATCTTTACTTATTTTTGAAGTGTTCTCTCTTTATCTCTGAACTTTTCTGATTCATCGTATCCTTTTCAGGTCGTCCTGCAGGCGTGTCAGATTATCTCTGGGATATGACTGCTCCAAGCCTTCTTGCTGGTCTGTCAAAGAAGAAGGGGAAGGAGCCTCAGCAAGCTCCTAAGAAGACAAGGGCCTCAGGGCCGACAGCTGTTGAGCCGACAGCTGTTAGTCACAAAAGGAAGGAGCCTGAGGCTCCTGTCGAGCCTCGTCCTGACCCTAAGACGAGGGCCAGGGCCGAGGCCTCTGAAGGAGCAACCTCTTCACCAAGCATGGGGGCCTTCTGGTCTCAAAATCTGTCCCATCTGAGGGCCGACCCCTCATCTCTTATCGCCAACCTGAGGGCAGCAAAGGCCTCTATGTTCTCTGCACCGTCGACCTCCGACTTCGAGTTCTTGGCGCAGATGCCTCCAGCCAAAGTGTATGACTACGGTCTGCACTCCCTTGCTCAGGTATTGGTCCTGACCTTTAATTTCATTGTGTTTCCTCGGCTCCCCTTGACGCATCTTCATTTTTCTTGCAGTCTGTCTGTGCCTTCACCTCTGCCACCAAGTGGATGGCCGAGAATCAACAGAAATTCCATGAAGCTGAGAGGGCCATCCAACAAGAGGCTGACCTACGGACAGAGCTGGGCACTGCGAGGGCCGAGCTGGAGAGCACAAGGGCTGAGCATGCTAGAGTCCTTGATGAGCTGACGAGGCAGCATGATGCCGATATGCAGGCCAAGGACTTGTTGATCAAGGACAAGGACTTGTTGATCAAGGACAAGGATGAGGCTCTGATCAACCTGGAGGCCCGTCATAAGACTGATCTGGAGGCAGCCATCAAGAAAGCTGAGGCTGACGCTGTGGAGGCATACAAGATTTCAGACGAATTTCAGGGCTTCGGCCTTGAATATCTTGAAAGGGGGATTAGGACGGCCTGTCGGTGGGTAGTCCTCAGATTTGGCGATGTCGTCTCCTCTGTTCGCCCATCATTGGAGGGTGTTCAACTGGACGACCCCCTAATTGCCGAGGCCCTCAATCAGGTGGAGGCCCAAGCCCAGATCGAGGGGGTTGGCACATCTGAAGATGATCCGGTGCTGGTAACTGAGGAGACCATTCCCATTGATGTTGAGGCCCTGCCCTCTGATGTCGTCCCCTAGGGTGGCTGCCTGTAGCCCATACCCTTGTTTTTGTATTTTTGTTCTGTATATTGTAAAACACTTGATGCTTTATATTAATACCATCGTCTCTTCCTTTCACAACTGTCTCCCATATTTAATTCTGTTATGGTTTGTTCCTTGCAAATTTGCTTCTTCGTTGATGATGATGATACTAACCCTTCCCTCGTCTTTTTGAGGACCAATGTGGGGTCGTCCCCTCATCAGGCCTCATTATAGCCGAGGGTTCAAATGATCAAATTAATGATTTTTAAATAAAGTCTACCCTCATCTTTCTTGAGAACAGTGGTGGGGTCGTCCCCTCCACTGGTCCTCATTATAGCCGAGGGTTCAATGAACCAAATTAATGATTTTTATGTAGTCTACCCTCGTCTTTCTTGAGAATAGTGGTGGGGTCGTCCCCTCCACTGGTCCTCATTATAGCCGAGGGTTCTGATAACCAATTTAATGGTTTTTAAAGTCTTCCCTCATCTTTCTTGAGGACAGTGGTGGGGTCGTCCCCTCCACTGGTCCCCATTATAGCCGAGGGATCAACTTTCCAATTTAATGGATTTTGAAGTCTTCCCTCGTCTTTCTTGAGGACTGTGGTGGGGTCGTCCCCTCCACTGGTCCCCATTATAGCCGAGGGATCAACTTTCCAATTTAATGGATTTTGAAGTCTTCCCTCGTCTTTCTTGAGGACTGTGGTGGGGTCGTCCCCTCCACTGGTCCCCATTATAGCCGAGGGATCAACTTTCCAATTTGATGGATTTTGAAGTCTTCCCTCGTCTTTCTTGAGGACAGTGGTGGGGTCGTCCCCTCCACTGGTCCCCATTATAGCCGAGGGATCAACTTATAAAATTAATGATATATATGAAATCTTCCCTCGTCTTTCTTGAGGACTGTGGTGGGGTCGTCCCCTCCACTGATCCTCATTATAGCCGAGGGATCAACTTCTTTGCATGTATACTAGAACTGATAACCACTGGATGAGGGAAACACTGATACTTCTCATTAATCTTCAATGTGTTCTGTCGAAACAATGCTTATTACAACTATGGCTTATCAAGACCTTACAACACTACTGGTAGTATTTTTTCAAATGATCTGCATTCCAGGGGTTTGAGAAAGGTTCCCCCTCCAGGTTCTCTAGCCTGTAGGTCCCCGGGACAACTTCGTCGATGACCCTATATGGGCCATGCCAATTAGGATGGAGCTTGTTGGGTTTCTGCCAAGTCTTTTTAAGAACCAAGTCTCCCACTGCGATAGGCCTCTGTTTCACCCTTTGGTTGTAAAACTTTGCGGTCCTCTGCTGGTAGGAAGCTTGCCTTATCTCAGCATCCTCCCTTCTTTCCTCAATCAGGTCTAGGTCAAGTCTTCTCTCTTCCATATTCCCCTGGGGATCATACATTTGGACCCTATGAGTAGGAAACTCCACTTCGGTGGGGATGACTGCTTCTGATCCATAAGCTAACATGAATGGGGTCTCCCCGGTAGGGGTCCTTACTGTCGTCCTGTATGCCCACAATACTGCATATAACTCCTCGACCCATCTTCCTTTTGCCTCCTCAAGCCTCTTCTTAATCCCATCTAGGATTGTCCTGTTCGTAACTTCGGTTTGCCCATTGGCCTGAGGTCGGCCTGGGGTGGAGAAAAATTGTTTGATACTTACCCTCTCACAGTACTTCTGTAAAGAGGCATTCTTGAACTGGGTCCCGTTATCCGAGATGAGGGTGTTGGGTAGACCATATCTGCATATCACATTCTTCCAGATGAACTGGAAGGTCTTCTGCTCCGTGATCGTGACCATCGGCTCGGCCTCTACCCATTTTGAAAAGTAGTCAATTGCTACGATGAGGAACCGATAGTTATTGACTGCTCTCGGTAAGGGTCCTATCAGATCAATCCCCCATATTGCGAACGGCCATGGGGATGCAATGGAGGTGAGAGGCTGGTGAGGTTGATGAGGGATAGTAGCAAATCTTTGGCATTTATCACACTTTTTAACATATGCGGCAGCATCTTTCCCCAAGGTCGGCCACCAGTAGCCTTGGGTGATCACCCTCTTTGCCAAGGATCTACCCCCAATATGGCTTGAGCACGACCCTTCATGCACGTCTTGCAAAATGGAAGGGACCTCTGAGGGATGCACACACCTAAGTAAGGGGAGCAGAAACCCCTTTTTGTACAGCGTGTCTCCGATGACAGCGAACTTTGCAGCCCTGTATCTCAGCTTCTTCCTCTCTTGGCTTGCTTCTGGCATCTCTCCCCCTCTAATGTATCTGATCAGGGGGTCCATCCATGAAGGTTCTTGAGAAACATTCATGCAAATGCCAAGTGTTCCCTCGTTGTCTTCGTTAGTTGGTCGAAGCAAAATTTCTACCGGGACTGTCCTCCTTATGTCTGTCCTAGTAGCTGAGGCCAACCTTGCAAGGGCGTCAGCACGGCCATTGTCGAGCCTAGGTATCCTCTTGAATTTCACTTCTTTGAAGTTTTTCAGCAATGACCTCACCTTATCAAGATACCTAGCCATCCTCTCGTCTTTGGCCTCATAGGCTCCTAGTATCTGATTCACCACCAGCCTTGAATCACTGTGAACCAAAATTTGGCTGACACTAAGGGATTTGGCTAAGGAGAGGCCAGCTATCAAGGCCTCATACTCAGCCTCATTGTTGGAGGCTTTGAAATTGAACCTCAGGGCGTACTCGACGTCTGTGCCATCGGGTGCTGATAGTATCAGTCCAGCACCACTTCCGCTATCACAGGAGGACCCGTCAACGAAGAGGCTCCACGGAGTCTTTCCTTCAGAAAAATTTCCCTCAGAGAGGGACCCCTGTCTAAAGATGTATCTTCCCTCTTCGTTTTCAGTCACTTTCCTTCTAGCGGTGCTCGTCTCAGCCATTTCTGCAGGTGTGTCTGCGGGTCTGTCTTCTGTATCTGCCTTCCCGAGGGTCTCACCCTCGGCCTCATCTTCTTCCCATGTGAACTCAGCCACGAAGTCTGCCAAGGCTTGCCCCTTAATGGCTGTCTTAGGCTGATACACAATGTCAAACTCCCCCAGCTCTATAGCCCAGGTCATTAGCCTTCCTGATTTTTCAGGCTTGTGTAGGACCTGCCTAAGAGGAGAGTCAGTAAGGATGACCATAGTATGGGACTGGAAGTACGGTTTCATCTTCCTTGAGGCATGAATCAAGGCATAGGCCAACTTCTCCATCCTCGGGTATCTCTGCTCTGCTCCCTGGAGTGCCTTGCTGTTGAAATATACGGGCTTCTGTATCCCATCTTCGTCTCTTACGATTGCTGCACTGATAGCGGATTCTGAGACAGCAAGGTACACGTACAGTCGTTCACCCTGCACGGGTCGTGACAGCAGCAAGGGAGACCCTAAGTATGATTTCAGCTGCTTGAAAGCCTCATCACACTCTTCGCTCCATTCAAAAGCTTTCATGAGGATCTTGAAGAATGGTAGACACCTGTCTGTAGCCCTTGACACAAATCTGTTCAAGGCAGCCACTCTCCCTGTGAGCCTCTGAACGTCTTTAATGGACTTGGGGGTCTTCATCTCAATAAGGGCCTTTATCTTTTCAGGATTGGCCTCGATGCCTCTTTGATTGACAATGAACCCCAAGAACTTCCCCGCTCCGACCCCGAAGACACACTTGGCCGGATTGAGCTTTATTTTGTATTTGTCCATTGTATTAAAGGTCCTTTCCAGGTCTGCTACATGATCCTCTGCCTTCAGACTCTTAGTCAGCATGTCATCTACGTAAACCTCCATAGACTTACCAATTTGGTCTTCAAACATTTTGTTTACGAGGCGCTGGTACGTTGCCCCCGCATTTTTTAGGCCAAAGGGCATGACCCTGTAACAGTATGTCCCCTTGTCAGTGATGAAGGCGGTCCTCTCCGAGTCCTCAGGGTTCATGAAAATCTGGTTATACCCTGAGTAGGCATCCATGAAACTCATGAGCTCATGGCCTGCGGTAGCGTCTACCATCTGGTCGATGCGGGGGAGAGGGAAGCTGTCTTTGGGACAATGCTTGTTGAGGTCTGTGAAGTCCACGCACATTCTCCACTTGCCGTTGGCCTTTGGGACGATGACTGCATTGGACAGCCACTCAGGGTAGATGACCTCTCTGATAAATTCAGCGTCTTCTAATTTTTTAACCTCATCCCTGATGACCTCATACTTTTCTCTAGAGTAAATCCTCCTCTTCTGCTTTACCGGCTTCACTCCCTCTACCACATTGAGTTTGTGGCACATGATTTCAGGGTCGATCCCTGGCATATCTACATGACTCCACGCGAAGACGCTTCGCCTTCTCCTCAACAGTTTGATGAGGTCTTCCTTGATACTGGGCTTCAGAGATTTGCCAACTTGGACGGTTTTTCCCGGGTCATCCTCATCGAGGGTGATGGGTTCTACCTCCTCAGCGGCCTCTCCTTTTTTGAGCTTCGTCTCGTCCCTGGGGTCTAGGGTATCAATGTTGTAAGTGGCTGTAGCCCTCTTGTGTGCCTCCCTTTCTTCAGCGGAGTTGTAGTAGCACTCTCTCGCTGTCGTCTGGTCTCCCTGAACTTCCCCCACCCCATAAGGGGTAGGGAACTTAACCATCTGGTGGACCGTGGACGGCACAGCTTCAAACCCCTTGAGGGCCACACGTCCCAGTATGATGTTGTATGCCGAAAACACATGCTCATCCAGCACAAAGAAACTGACCCTCTTGGTGAGCCATCTCGGCCACTCGTCCCCCATCCTGACATCAGCCTCATATATTCCTAGGGGGTGAACCTTCTCCCCACTGAACCCAATCAATGGATGATGGTAGGGGACAAGTCTGGCACGACTGAGGCCCAAGGCCTTGAAGCATGGCCAGAACATCACATCTGCGGATGAGCCCCCATCCACCAGGATCCTCGGCACTTCGCACCCGTGCACCCTGGTGGTGATGACGAGAGGGTCATCATGCGGGGCCAATAGGCCCTTGAAGTCCATTCTTGAAAATCCCACAATCAAAGTGTCCATATCAACCTTCTTCCTTTTTTCTAACTTGACCTCTAGGGAGGTCGAGTGCACCGTCTTCGTCACTGCCTTAGCCTCAGCGACATGGGCCTTCCTGTCGGCGACCTCAGACCCTCCTCCTGCAAGTCCCCCGGAGATCATTCCCACCCCGAGCGAGATCATATTGAGCCTCTTGACAGGGCCTTGGTCGTCTCTCGGCGGGAGGTCAGGGTCGTCCTCATCATCAGAGGGGTCGTCCCCTCTTTTTTGAGGACCTTCTCTGCAGGCATCGACTCGCTTCTTTCTGGGGTCGCCCCCTCGGCCCCTCTTGAAGTCGGCTTTGTCGACGTACTTTCTGAGCTTCCCTTCCTTCAGCATCTTCTCAATCTCATCTTTCAGAGCAAAGCATTTGTCTGTTACGTGGCCGTGGTCTTGGTGAAATTCACACCACAGGTTCCTATTTCTCTTGCCGGGGGCTGCCCTCAGCTTCTCAGGCCACTTCAGTGTCCGGTCACTCTTTATCTCATTGAGGATCTGTTCACAGCTGACCGTCAGAGGGGTGTACCCCGCGAACTTATCATCCATGGTCCTCTTCTTCCCCTCTTTGTTCTTCTTGGGGTATTTATTCCCACTTGCACCTCCTTTTTCGTCTTCATGTTTTGCGGCCATCGCCTCTTCGGCGTTCATCACCTTCCCTGCTGTTGACAACAGCTCAGCCATCGTCCTCGGAGGGTCTTCGGCAAGCTTCCATAATAGCTTCCCCTTCTGGAGCCCTCCAATCAGGGCTGTCATAGCTATGCTCTCCTCATAGTCTTCCACCTCCAGCTTCTCTTTATTGAATCTGGCTATGTAGTCTCTCAGAGTCTCGTTCTTTCCCTGCTTAACATAGAGCAGGTGTGTGGTCTTCTTCTGTGGCCTCACCCCAAAGCAGAAATTATGGATGAACAAGTCTGCCAACTGTTTAAAGTTTCCAATAGAATTTTTTGGAAGAGACGTGTACCACACATGCGCAGCCCCTGTCAAGGTACCAGAGAAGGCACGACACCTCATCTCATCTGAGATAGAGTATATGTCTGCCGCCGACTGATACATTTCCACGTGGTGGATAGGGTTGGTGCTCCCATCGTATCTTGGGGTGACCACGGGAGGCTTGAACTTCGATGGCGTGGGGAAGTTGACTATCTTTGCCACAAAGGGTGAGCCCATGGTGTATCCCCTCTGAAGAGGGTCCCGGCTCTTCAGTATGTCGCCAATCTTATCCTCTAACCTCTGGATTGAGTCATTCCAGGGCCTCACAGGGTCGGCCTGGACGATGTTATCCCCTGCTGCCTCTCGGAGGTGGATGGAGGGCTCTGCTACGGCAGGCCTGTGTCGGCTATTTACTTCCCTTTGGCCGTCATCCCGTCTTTGGGGTCGGCCTTCTGCTTCTTTCCTAGATCTCGCTGCGCTTCTTGACTTGGACAACTTGTCTCGCAGGTCATTCACTGGGCCCAGCCTCTCGAAGGCCGACCCCCTGCTCAGGCGGTCAAAAGCAGAGCCTCTTGGGCGATCATCAGGGTTTGGTCTCCCGCACTTTCCTCTACTGTCCTGGAGGGGTCGTACTGTATTGTTGGAGACCTCATATGGCTCCCAGCATTCTACTGGAGCCTCTTCTTCCTCCAGATCATCATACCTGTCCTCGGGGCAAGGGTTTCCTTGCCTCCCCAGGCGTAAACGCCGGGGGTCAGCAACATCCCTACGCCGCTGAGGGGGTGGCAGGTCTTTATGTGGTGCCTGGGGTGGTCCCCTGGCCTCATGATGTCCTGGAGCTGCTGCTGGAGTAATCATCTCAGGTGAGACCCCTGGTGGTCTCAGTATATTCTGACTTAGAGCTGTAAACTGCTCCTGCATCATCCGCTGGCTGGCTGCCAGAGACTTTAGGGCTGCTGCCACATCAGCCATCTCAGACTGAGGTGGTGGCTGACTGGAACTGGGTCTTCCCCCATCATCCGGCGGGGGAAGTGGTGGCGGTGGCATCTCAGGTGCCATGTGCTTGAGCTATGAAGAGCTGAACTGAAGAAAATACTGGTTAGCTTGGGAACCTTAGTAGGTCTCTTTCAATGGTGAAACACCTCCTCTCAGGGGGAGTGTTGGTTCACCACCAGAGTGCCCAGTGAGGTCAAGCTGTACAAAGGAAGAGATGTCTTCTCGTTCCCACAGACGGCGCCAAACTGATGATGCTAAGATTTAGCACCACCAGGTAAGTGTTAGTGAGCTCAAGCGGTAGCAGCCATGGAGATGTATAAGTGTATAAGTATGTAGAAGGGGATGAGTATAAGAGGAAATAAGACAATGATCTATAGTGGTTCAGCCAAATTGGCCTACATCCACTGTGAGTGTGTGATCCACTAAGTATGGGCACTAATGGCTTTGGATACAATGCACATAACCCTCTCTCTCTCTCCACTGTGTGTGTACAAGCAGAGTTTTAGCTAGGGCTACTGTTCCTGGATCGATCCCCTGTAGGGTTAGGGGTGACAAGTATATATAGGTCTTGGGGGGTGTAGTGTACCCCCCAGGTAAGCATGGTGCATGTGAATAATGATCTAGCCAATCCCCTGTTGACACCTGTAGATGCCAAATGATGACATAATATTCCCTCACGTGAGGGGGTGATTCGGTTGTAACGGTCTTCCACGTGTCATATGAGCCTCACGCGCACTGTTCCACGCGTCTCCCAAACCACGCGCTGTCATGATGTCACCCTCGGCCTATGAGCCGAGGCCGAGGGCAAAGTTTCTTCCGGCAGTGAGTCTGGCTTGATTATGTCCTCGTACTGTCGTACCCTCGTAGGGTCGGCCGGAGCCTGGTGAGGGGTCGGCCCCTCGTAGGGTCGTCTGGAGCCTGGTGAAGGGTCGGCCCCTCGTAGGGTCGTCTGGAGCCTGGTGAAGGCCAGTTGGGGCCTGGTGGGGGGTCGGCCCCTCTTAGGGTCGTCCGTTGTGGAGGCGACCCTCCTAGAATATAAACGGGTATATCAGGGATGGAGACCATAAATACTTCTACAATTCTAGGAATGTAAGGTCACATTCGTCATTCATTTTAAATGTCTTTCGTATTACCTTGAAAAAGGGTACGCAATTGTCGGTAGCTCATAAAACCAACATGTTTAACATAGCCACTCTCCTAATTAAGTTTTGCACTTCATTTTTATTAGTCAAGGACTACATGTTGATTAGTATTTGAATTTTGTATGGGTTTCTTTCAATGCCTCTTTGATTTTGCTGAACCCCAGGAACATCCTTTCCTTGACCCTGAATACACATTTCATCAAGTTGAGCTTCATTTGGTATTTTTCTCATTGGTTAAACGTCTGCCCTAAATCCCTAATGTGGTCGGTGGCTATTTTTTCTATTCATAAACATATCATCGATCTATACCTTCGTGTTTTTGACTATCTGATCCTCAAATACTTTGTTTACCAACCTCTGGTATGTCTCTTTAGAGTTTTTAAGTCCAAAAGTCATAACATTGTAGCATTAGGTACCTCGACTAGTGATAAATGAAGTCTTCTCCCGACCTTTTCAATTTTATCTTGATTTGATTATGTCTTGAATAAACGTCCATGAAGCTGAGTTGTTCAGGACCTGAATTAGCATCGACCAACTAGTCAATCCTAGGCAATGGGTAGTGATATTTTGGACATGTTTTGATCAAGTTGGTGAAGTCGACACACATACGCCACTTGTTATTATTCGTCTTAACCATTACCACATTGGAGAGCTATTCTGGGTACTTAATGTCCTCTATGAAGTTCACTTTTTGTAGCTTCTCCACTTCTTCCTGCACAGTCATGCTCTTCGCCTGACTAAAGACTTATCATTTTTATTTGATTGGCTTAACGTTCTTGACTATGCTTGCCTCGTAACAAATGGTCTCTTGATCAATCCTTGATATGTCCTCATCATTCTAAGAAAAAACGCACCTCCGTTGCCTAAAAAATTAACCAAGTCTTCCTTGAGGGTAGGATCCAGTGATGAGCCAATCATATTCGTCCATTCTGAGTGATCATCTTCCAAGATAATGGATGCAATCTCCTCTACAACCTACCCCTTAACTAATTTTTCCTCCTCCCGGGGATCTAGTGTCTGAATTTAGTAGGTTGAGGATATATTTTTTTCTCCTCTTAGTTGCTAAGGTATAATAGCATTCCATGGCTTCAAATTAACTTCTTTTTACTACACTGACCCCATAATGAGTGGGAAACTTCATGCAATGGTGTACAATGGATGAAACCACATTAAATTTCTTCAACTCTACCCTGCTAAAGATGATGTTGTAAGCTGAGTGGACGTTCTTTTCCAAGACGAAGAAATGAATCTTCTCTATTTGGTAGGTAGGCCATGGATCCATCACAACTTCCAATTCATTTGTACCTAAGCGATGTACATTTTTTCCTAAGAAACAAATAAGTGTTCTGAGATAGGCTTCAATTTTAATATCCTTTAACCTAAGACTCTCAAAGAAGTTGTAAAATAAAACATCGATTGAGCTTTCGTTATTGACTAGGATTCTCGCCATCTTACCCTCATGTCCGATCATCGTGATGAACATAGGGTCATCATGTGGGTAAATTATGATAGATAAGTCGTCTTTGGAGAATCTAACCACTGTAAGTTCTTTATTCACCTTCTTGGGGTGAGGATCCACTGTGCTAGACAGGTTAATCTTCTTAATGTAAGGACATGCATTTGCCTCATTGAGGCGGACATTCCTTTTAGCAGGTTCTTTTCCACCTCTAACATATCTTCCTAAAATAAAATTACTCATAAAATAAATCATTTTAACCTCATGAACATGCTCTTTGGGTCTCTTGGTAAGGTTTGGATCATCTTTTGAATCATCATCCCTCACCATTTTCGTTTCCTCAGTCTTCTTACAGGGGAACTCTGACCACTTCTTGGGCTTCTGCTCATCACTGGGATTAGTTCGTCCTCCTCTATCCACAAACTTTAATAATTTTTCCCTCGTAATAAGATTCTATATCTCATTCTTTAGGTCCAATCAAGATTTATTATTATGTCTTAATCCCTATGGAACGTACAGTACTTACTCTTGCCCTTTTATTTGCTAGTGCTTTCAGTTTCATGGGTAATTTTAGGTCTTTGCTTCCACGAATCTCCATAAAGACGCAGTGTACACCAACGGTAATAGGAGTATAATCATCATTTCTCTTTGGTTTGTCAGCCTTTTTATCTTTCTACCCTTTTTCTATAAGTTTTTACTAGTGTTGGCTTTGTCGGTATTCACTTCTTTGGCATACATAGCTTCTTCGGTGTTCATAATCTTCTTGACCTTGGCCAATAACTCAGTCATCATCTTGGGTGTCTCCTTAGACAACTCCCAATATATTTTTCTCAGCTGTAGAGTACTCATTAGGGTTATGGTGGTTGTTTTCTCATCATAGTTAATCACATGTATCTTCTCCCTGTTAAAACAAGTGATAAACTCTCGATTCGTCTCATCATTTTGTCAAACATTCAACAAATGAGTCACCCTCTTATCTGGCTTGGTTCCAAAGTAGAAATTCTCGACGAAGAGATCGGCCAACAGTTGAAAGCTTAAAAATGTCCTCGCGGTAGGCCATTGTACCAAATTTGTGCAGATCTTATGATTATACTAGAGAATTCCCGACAACGCATTAAATTCGAAATATAATAGATATCGAAGGTGGCCTGATACTTTTTTTACATGAAACACCAGATCACTCTTGCCATCATACTTTGGGGTCACCGCCGACAGTTTGAACTTAGCGAGAGTGGAATAACCCATAATTGATACGGTGAATGGGCCCTTTTATAAAAACTCTGTGCAATGGATTTTTTTGATCTAGCTATTTGCCCTATTCGATCTTCTAAATGCTGAATTGACCCCTTCCAAGGCTGGTCATCCTGCCCAATTATGGATAGGATGGTTTTGGCCTGGTCGAGTACAACTTTCTGTCAAATTCTCTTTCTTTGAAGTTTGTTCAACTTTTACCAACCCTCCCATGATTGTCCCAAGTTTGACCGAACACTGCGTTCCTCTAGTGGTGGACCTTCTTGATTCTTTCCTACATTGTCTAGTTTTCATGGGCTCTCTGTAATATTCCTCCCCCACTGCTCGTGGACCTAGATGATCAAAACAAAACCTCTACTGAACCATTTTAGCATGTTCTGACTCTCTTTGGAGAACATTTGATCATCATCAAAGCCAATGGTTCTAAGAGATGAGGTAGCCCCTGGATAGTTTGACTTGTCTTCTTATTATCCAAAGCACATTGATTTTCTCCCTACTTCTTATGAACACAAACTCATCCTCCTTGGGTTCTCAAATTCCCAATCACATTATGTATATCGTCTTCCTCAAAAAGGGACATGAGGTGGCACTTTTATCCTCTTGTCTAGGTGCTCGCCCCTTGTCGAGTAGGCGAGTTATACTCTGGGTCTACTTTGTTCAACCTGGAGTGTATTCATCAGCTGCTTTATGTTTTCTTCTATTTCTTCTTGACATTTGTCTTGGCTCATCAGAATTCCTTATAAGTCCTCCATTCTAACAGGCGTTGAGGGTGGAATTGTTTCCATTTTTCTCCTATTTTTATAGATTACAAATGGTACCTGAATAAACAAAGCAAGGATTTATGGATAGGAAATGGAAGGAAACAATAAATGGCATTTGAACAGAAAGAGGAAGGGTTAATGGATAGGAAATGGTAGGAAATAACAAATAGATTATCAAAATTCCCATAGACGATGTCAATCTGTTATTGTCTTAAATTAGTATATGAATTTACAAATCTTAGCTAATAAATACCAATGATGAATAATAAAAACTAAAGAGACTAACATTATAGATTGAAGAGATAGATGAGAGATAAAGAAAGAAACAGGAAATTAACGTGGTTTGACCTAATGTGGTTACTACATCCACAGTTATTATATAGGTGTGTGTTATATTGTTAGACAAAAAGTCATGAGAAAAATGAGGATAAGCTCTGATGCTTCACTATAGTATCTCTTTGTATGAGTTATAAGTATATACATCACCTGCTCCCCTTTAGGTGCGATTATGTGCTATTTATAGGGGAGAGAGAGAGGAGGGGAATAAGTGGAGTGCCTTTATAAGTCAGGGAATTTCTCCTTTCTACATTTTAGGAAATGACAAATGATGATTCAGTTAGAATCAGTTGAAAGGGTGGGACATTAACCCATGTGCGTATAAGCGTAGCTGTCCATATTCCATCAAGTGACCCACACGAGCCTTGGTAGGTTTGAATAATAACATCAATTTTTTGTGGTTAGTTATTTAGTCGACTAGGGATAACACTGAAGTGACCAGAGAGATGATAATCCGACAACGTTCAGTGAGTAAGCCGAGCACCTTATTATGATTGGTATAACAGTACTATTGGTCCAAATCATATTACATAGTTCTAGTACAATAGAAAATAAAGAGATTAATGGTCTAGATTGAATAGATGGATGAGAGACAGAGAAAAAGAATAGGTAATTAACGTGGTTTAGCCCAATGTGGTGCCTATATTCACATGTTCTATGTAGGTATGTGTTTTTCCTTTGGACAAAAATTTATTAGAAAAGTGAGGATAGTCTTTGAACATTGTCTTTAGCATCTCTTTGTATAAGTGATAAGTGTATCCATCTCTTATTTCCCCTCAGGTCGGATTATGTTCCATTAATAGCGGAGAGAGAGAGAGAGAGAGAGAGAGAGAGAGAGAGAGAGATTATGGGAAAAGGTGGTGTTCCTTTAAAAGTTTGGTAGTTGCACCTTCTATATTCTAATTAATGGCTAATGGTGATTCAGTTACAATCAGCTGAAAGGGTGGGACATTAACCCACGCGCATATAAGCGAAGATGTCCATATTCCATCATGTGACCCACATGTGCCTTGGTGGGTTTGACTAATAACATCAATTTTTTGTGGTTAGTTATCTAGCTAATTAGGAATATCATTGAGCTAACTAGAGAGATGATAAGATAACCATGTTTAGTAAGTAAGCCAAGAACCTTGTTATGACAAGTGTCATAGTACTATTGGTCCATTTCATATTCCATATTTATGGTAAAACAAGATCCCCCAAGAATCCATTTATGACTGGAACATGCAGTAGCTTCTTTGGAGTATTAGATCTCTAGAACGGCGAGGAGTGTGAAATGAGGGGATTAAGTGTTAAATGGTGGTAATTAACAGGCTATATAGAAATCGAGTCGTCAATCATTGTTTGTGAATTGGTTGTGGAGATTTCAAATATCATCCAAAGAGAGAGATTCAATCCTAGTTTCTAGATTTGCATAACAATGGTGGAGAAAAGACAGTATAATTAACAGTAGAGAATGTGAGAGATAAAGAAGAGACATAGAAATATAAGTGGTGGCCCACGTCCATTCTAAAAAGCATAAAGAAATTCCACTATATAGGGTAGTTGAAAGCCATTAATGGTGTTTATAAGCTCTCTTTAATTTCTATATCTATACATAGTATAACACAGTAGAGTTTCAGGAGTTTGATCCCTGTAGAAGTCGGTAGTGTTCTCCTTTAATAACCTTAAGGGTACGCATTATTACCCCTAGGCATGTAGTTAGTGTGTAATGAGATCAAAAAGCCAATACAAATAGACAATAAGAGAAAGACACTTATATAGTGAGGTGTGAAATTCATGATGATCAAATATTCCTTTCTTGTGCTGGTTGATTTTCTATAACGGTATCGATCGAATGTCCCAATAATACCCCTGTCATACTTTTCACGTGCGTATGTTGTCTCTAAGGCTATGAATCTCCTGTCCGGGACTAAAAGAGCATTGATCCAGAGGATGGAGCTGAGATAAGTGTAACTCTATTTCTAGCATGTGTGGGTAATGAGGAGGTATCGACCCTCTGAAATTGTCTATGGCTAATACTCTGAGGCTGACACTATGCTTAGGCTACTCCAAGGCCAATAATATACTTTGTCATTGATGAAGGTGGTTATGTGACAAGATAACATCCGAGTCTAAGATTATGCAGTGTGAAATGTCTCAATTGTATAATTTAGGTATCAATTAATGAAATTTACCCTAAGGTGCAAACAAACAAAAATAGGCACTATTAAAACTAGGCAAGTACTGTACTTTCTTTTCAATTTTAATCTTGATTACTAAATTCTAAGTGAGTATGCAAGATTCAACATATAAATAGAAACCAAGGAACCACGACACGTCGATGTACAAGCAAAACAAAAATGGGAAAAACCTTAAATGGCTAGGCTTAGAGAAGTTCACTACAGATATGGTGTTTTACATGAAGACACAAAAGACTTAGAACACCTGACACGACAAGATACGTTGATGCCGTCTTTATAACCTCTGTCTATAGTTTCATGCAAATCCAACACGATATAAAACACCTCCGTGCCTCAGTATTTACCAAATGCCCCAACTGTCTCCAACAGTACAGAGTCCATCGCACAAGTGATGATGAGTGAAAAAGAAGAATTTTTGGGTTTTGTTTGTCAAAATAATCAACAAAGTTCGAATGATGTTGGAGAGAGTTTTTCTAAAAAAATTGTGTCTTCTTAAAAGTTCAAAAGAGGTAATTTCATTTAGTTTTCATGACCCCTTATATATGAGAAATAAACTGAGTCGAGGGATGTGGAAGTTACAAATAAAAACTACCTAAAAAACTAAATTTTTTGAAATTCAATCCTGGTCATTCGAACGAGGTACCATTTTCGTTTGAATGAAATACACATTCTCGTTCGAACAACTAATAATGAGGCTTCTAATGATATTTCAGAGAGGACGAGTAAATTAAAAATTAGCCTAGTTAGAACTTCATTAGAAGTTGTCCGAATGAAAGTACCAATTTCGTTTGAACATCCTTCGAATGCCCTTTCCAACGAGATTTTCGAGAGGCGAGGTTTGATGAAAAGTTGCCTCGTGATAATTCCCATTCCAACGAGATACCTAATCTTGTTCGAACGAACCTAACCTTGTTAGAATGACCTGGGTAAATTTGTAAAAATTTCATTCCATGTTATAAAATTTTTTTGCAAGAATTAAAGCCATTAAAAAGTTTCTCTCCAATAATAAAAATAGGTCTTATACCTTTTGGGAATGGGATCACTCGGATGATGAATTTTTTACACAGTAACAGCTGCTCCAAATCTACAATGATGAATATGATATGACATCCTAAGAAACTAAATATTTTGTCCAATGAAATAACCCAATATTACAAATTGACTCAATGTGCAAATTTACCCTTGCAAATCTCCCCCTCTGGCTATTTCGAGACAAAACATATAAAATTAAAAGATACTGAATTCGCTAAGATAGGCTGTCAAGCCAATCCTAATGCCCATCAAAAACCCAAAAATAAGAAGACATTAGACTCCCTAACAACGTAGCAACAACATTAGAAGCTTTACAGGGTCCATTTATAAGAACTGAAAACCCCTCACTATGTTATTTTAGCAACTGTTAAAAATTTTTAAAGAGTTTAGAACTACTTTTTGAAGAAACTCTTTTAAAAAAATCTTAACTAGTACACAAGATGTGTTAAAACATTTTATGTGCACAAAATATTTAATAATCTTGGAAATACCTTTTAGTTTAAACCTAAGTCTATTCAGTAGATTGTAGTAATAGATAACTAAAAAGCACACACATGAGATAGGTATTTTTTACATGGTAAACCCCTCCCCCACCCCCCCACCCCAAAAAAAAAAAAATTTGGAAACAGCCATAGAGGTCTCTACACCTCAAAATCATAAATCCATTATACCAGTTTAAGGTTACAAGCATTCAAGAAATCATACAATTATAACATATTCTAAGTCCGGAGATATACCTACACTCCTAGATATGAAGTCTGACTTCTTTAAGGCTTGTGAACTTGTCCTTTCTCCGTTCTTTAGCTATGCTCCCTTACTCCTTTATCTTTACGGCGATTCAAAGTCAGAACCTCTCAACCCAGAGCATTTTAGTGATGGTGAGTGAATGTGTTGTGAGTGTTGTGCCTAATATCACATGCATGCACTCACACACACTTAATTACAAACAAATTCTATGAATATACAATAGATCTAAGAATGAGCTGTACTTTACCTAACTCTGTAGTATAGATTTAATCTTTTCTCAAAACAGTTTCAAGATCTGATTTCTTAGAAGAATCTTTTAAAAGAGAGATCTTAAGAAGTTATTTATATAAAAAAATTGAAATGAAAATTTATCAGATCTAGACTATATAAGTCATAAATTCAGTTTTGTCAAAAGCAAGAGATGTTGGATATGTACAAACATGATATGAACAATATCCAACACGAGAGAATTATTTCTTACTAAAATAAAATCACAACAACCTAATGATCTAAGTGAGTATATGTCACTGATTTTATATCTATAAGTTTCTAATAAGAAACGAGATCCAAAAAATGTACGAATGTTCCAACAGAGGTTTAGACAAATAGGATATAAGAAAACCAAAACCCTAACTCTCAAAAAGTTATTTTCTAAAAAATATTTGAAAGAGTTTTTGTACGAAATTCTATTTTTCTCTCTTCTCTCTTATTTTTTCTCTCAAACTCTTAGACTTCCAAAAAAAATTCTAAAATGTTGAGACAAAGTCTCCTTTTACAGGAAGTTTCGAAGGATCTAGAATGATTGGCAAAATATAGAGTTGAGATTAAAATGTCTATTCGAAGACTAAATCGAACGACTGATAATGGACCGCACAAAAGCTAACTCTAATTAGTTCAAAGCCTATGCACAAGGATCACAAATAAACGAATGTAGACCCTAGATAATTTTGATGTAATGGTTAAAATTAATCATCTTGAATGTTAGATACAGAAAACACAAATGTATCTAATGAAGTGAAACCATGTGCCAGCTTCACAGTAGCTCTCAAGCGTGTGTTTTTGAACTTTAAATAATCCCAGCTTCACCCACAATATTATGTGCCAGTTCTATATTCTACCTAAGATAAGTTTTTAGGAACTTTTGATATGTGAAATTAAACCCCAAACATTTTAAAACCCTAAATTTAATTCCTTTAAAAATAGATTTTAAATATTTTAAAATTCCTAAATATATTTTTGAAATTCCCAACAATTATTAATCAGTGTAGAAAATTTATTTTAAATAAAATTAACACACATCACTCATATATGAAATAAAATATGCAATTATGACATCCTAGGGTGTTTGTGTGTCAGTTTTTGACCTGATTTAACTTTGATCTTTGCTGATGCAGATTTATTTGTAGATGCAATGAAGCATTGAACGAGGGACTCAATTTTGTCTATCTTTCCAAACTAGTTGAGGCTCTTATATAGTATAGACTGAAGTGAGTCAATTATATACTATGCTTCAATCTCCGACTTTGTAAATAAGAGATAAAATCTCCTTCAAGCCATCCAGGACTCATAGGGATCCAAAAAAATGAGCAAACCTTATTCCTATACAAAAATTTCTATCTACACCATTTCCTAGGAATCAAAAAGTACATAACTGAACTATAAACAAAATTATACCCTAAATATATCTGATGGTACTGATTCCTAAAAAATAAGACAACAACTTATGGCAAAGATCAAGAATTGGTCAAGTTTTACAAAAAATAGTTAAGATGAATTCAAATATCTATGCCCCATTTTGTATCAAATGGACAAATGGTGAAAACACATAACAGGAATTTATCAATCATGTAAATATCATTCTATTAACCTAAATTATACAAACATAAAACAAAAATAGGCAGCGTCTTTTGTCATTTTTTAAATGATCGTGCCTTAAATCGTCAAAAGACCAATTATACGCATGAAAGTAAATCAAGGATATAATAATAGGTGATAGAGATTTATTCAGGAATAATCATACCAATGGAGTTATTTAAGGATTCAAATCGTATATTATCCAAAGGTTTGGTGAATAAGTTAGTTGGTTAATGCTCAATGGGTAAATATTTTATCTCTAATTCTTTAGATTCCACTAGTTCACTTATGATATGATGTCTTATCCTAATATGTTTTTTATGCGAGTGGTGAACCGAATTCTTAGAGATATTGATCTCACTTTGGTTATCGTAATATAGATTTAACTGTTCTTCATTAATTCCATAACCATTAAGTCTTTTCTTAATCCACATTAATTGAGTGCAACAACTTCCTACTACTATATATTTTGATTCAGGTGTTGAAAGAGATGTGTAGATTTTCTTTTTATTGCTTCACCCTACTAAGTTATTACCTATATAATAACAAGCACTTGACGTACTTTTGATGTCGTTGAAACAGGAAGCACAATCGGCGTCGGTGTATCCTATAATTGTGCTAGCGCTTTCATTGGTGTACCATATACCTAGGTTTATAGTTCCCTTAACGTATTTGATAATTCGTTTCACACAAAAAAGGTGACTTTCCTTAGGTGTACTTTGATAACGAGCTCAAACACACACAACATACATGATATCATTATGAGAGGATGTTAGGTACAACAAGTTGCATATCATACTTCTATATAGAGTAGGATCTATAGATTTCCCATGCTCATCTTTGGATAGTTTCGTAGAAGAACTAATCGGAGCCCTAGCATCCTTGGAATTATCTAAACCAAACTTTTTCACTAACTCTATTGTGTATTCAGACTGCAATATGAATAATCCATCATCTTTTTCCTTGACTTGAAGTCCTAAGAAATATTTAAGCTCCCCCATAAGCGACATTTAAAATTCCCCGTGCATAAATTTACAAAACTCTTTAACCTCAGACACGGAAGTAGAACCAAATATAATGTCGTCAACATAAACATGAGCTATTAAGACCTATTTTCAAAAATGTTTAACAAATAATGTCTACTCATTTCCACCACGTCAAAAACCTTTATTGATTAGAAAGGTCAACAAGCATTCATATCGGGCCCAATGGGGATTTCTTTAAATCGTATAATGACTTTTTTAATCTATACACATGGTTTGCATAATGAGGATTAATAAATCCTTTTGGTTGTTCAACGTAGGTCTCATAAGTCAAAATACCATTTAAAAAAGCATATTTTACATCCATCCGATAAATTGTGAATTGTAAGTGACCAGCTATGGCCAAGAGTAAGAAAACAGATTCGAGGTGAGTGACTAGGGAAAAGGTCTCCTCAAAATATATTCCTTCAACTTAAGAGTATCCCTGGGCAACTAATCTAGATTTATTTCTAACTATCATCCCCGATTCATCTGTTTTGGTTTTAAAAATCTAGCGAGTGCCAATAACCCTTTTATTTTCTGGCCTAGGCTCAAGATACCACACTTAATGGATTTTAAATTGGACGAGCTATTCTTGCATATAACCTATCCAAAATGAGTCATTCAAGGCTTCATTTACATTCTTTGGATCTACGAGAGAAATAAAGCATGGGAAATGTGCAAAATTATGTAATTGGGATCTTGTAGGCACTGTCTCATGAAGGTTACCAATAACATTATCTATGGGATGATCTTTAGAAACCCAGTTGGGTACTTTAGGGGTCTCAGATTGTAAAGGATCAACTATCCCTAGCGAGTCATAATTAAAATAGTTTTCAGAATCATCCACTATAGTTGGTCCTTGATCTTTACTCTTGACATTAGTGTCACTCACTACCACATTTATCCATTCCATGATTACTTTGGTATGTAAATTATAAATGCAATAAGACCTATTGTTAGGAGATTAACCCAAAAATATAGCTTTATTGCCACGAGTTTCAAATTGAAACATGTGTTCTCTGTCTTTGCAAACATAGCAAGTACTCCCAAAAGTTCAAAAATATTTGAAGTTGGGATTTTTTCCACACCACAGTTCATAGGAGGTTTATTTGCTATTTTTTCGAAGTTAAAACCGATAGATGATATGACATGCTGTTTGAATTGCATCAACCCAAAAGTATTTTGGCAAGTTCTTTGCACGTATTATTACCCTGACCATTTCTTGGACTGTGCAAATTTTGCGCTTGACAACACCGTTTCATTGGGGTGTTTTAGTAGCACTGAACTCATGCTAATAACCAATACATTTACAGTATTTTGTTGCACATAAGTCCTTAAATTCACCCCGTCTGTCGCTGTGTATTCGATTACCTCGGGTAACTTTTTTAGTTTTGATTCTTAAGATTATTTTCAAAAAAATCAGAATGTGTCAGATTTTAGTTTTAAAAATGCTACCCAAGTGAATCGAGTAAAATCATCCACAATAACTAAAATGTAATTGTTACCACAAAGGCTCATAGTTCGGGAATGACCCATAATATCCATGTGGATTAGCTCTAGAGGTTTTGTTGTTAAAATTTCTTTAACTTTCTTATGAGCAGATTTAATCATTTTTCCTTCTTGACACAACCCACAAACAATATTTGAAACTGTTTTTATTTTTGATAAAGCTCTAACTATATCCTGATAGCTTAATTTTCCAAGATTATCATAATTAATGTGATCCAAATGATTTTGTTAGATTTCATTATCATCAAGTCTGGCTAACCTACGAGTCTCATTTCCTGGATTTACTGTTGTAATAGTTATTTGGGGTCCTATGTCCTGTAAGGATGAAATCACCATTCTTATTAAGGATTTTACAATTAGTTTTTGAGAATGTGAATGTGTGGTTGGAGTCATAAAATTATGATATGATCAACATATTAGATTTAAGACCTTTCACTAATAGGACATCTTTGAGAATGGGAAGTCCTTTTTTCTTGGAGTGTTCCTTTGCCTATGATCTGAGCTGATACTCCGTCCCCTAAAAAAATTCCCTCCTAAGAAGTCAGTTTTGTTAGATAATTTAGTATTGTCTCCGGTCATGTGCTTTGAACATCCGAGTCTAAATACCAACCAGAAGCACTGTGTTCATCTTTTAAAGAACTTATAAGATTGTTAAACTTTAACTAGGGTATTAGATCATCCTTTCTAACCCATATATCTCTAGATTTGAATTTTTTTGAGATTTTGGTTTAGAAACCAATCTACGAATCTTTCTCTTAGATTTATTCTTAGCATGAGATCTTTTCTACCTATTCCTATAGTTAGAGTTTTCATTAGGCTATTTATAAAGTACATAATTATTCCTTCCTTGTCTAATATAGTTAATGTTTTTATAAATTACTGAATTATATACAGGTTTATACAGCCGGGTTTGAAAACATTCATCGAGACAGTGTCCATAAACATCACAATATTAACAGTATTGGTGGCAAGACTATTTTTTCATATTTTGAAAACCTTTGAAAAGAGGTTTGTCCATTTGTCGGACTTTGGTCTTACGTCTAACTACAACATGTTTGAATGAGGAATCTCCTTGCCTAATACGGGGGGCAAACATACTTAGCCTTAGATTCAATAGGTGACTTAGGACAACTTTTCTTTCAAAAAAATTGGCCCTTTTTTATTATAGAGAATTAAGGTAAAGGTCATGTTCCTTCTTATATTTGGATTTTTAGGACAATGCTTTTCAAATTTATAAAACTAGTCCCTGTGGTACAATAGCATTTATAAATCTAGTCCCTGTGGTACAATGCCTTTATTTTTTTGGTCTGCGCCAACGGCACTACTTTTCACCATTTTTCATAGTGTTTTTAGTACAGGGAATAAATTTATAAAGTAATTTGGAGTGTCCTATTTTTATACACTTTGACAACTATGAGGACCTTTCCCCAAAACTCCCTTTTTATTATTATCAAATTCTTTCTTTAACGCTTGAAAATTAGGACATAGGTCATATAATCTTTTTCTAGAAGAGATAAATTGCACATGTTGAAAAGCTTTGGGTTGTGCCTTAGTTTTTTTTATCAAAACTTACTCCCGTTTTGTCTTCAGAATTGGTTTTTCTATAAGTAATGACACAATCTTCAAAACAATTAGAATTGTTTTCAAATTTGAAATTTTTTTTGAAGACTATTGTAACTTTTTATTTAGATTCTTCCAATTATACCAAAGTTTCCTTATATTTCTTTTCCAAAACTTCATTAGATTTAGAAATTTCTTTAATATTTTTCAACAAAAGATTTAGTTTTGGTTTCACGGGCCAAACACTGATTCGTATAGTCCTTTGCATTCTGTTTCACCATTAGGCTTGAGGCTTCTATCTTCTTAGTTAGGTCCTTCATTGTCTTCTCTAGTTTAGTGCTCTTACAAAGATTATTAATGTAGAGTGTGTGAATATCAAGGAGATTATCATTATCGAACTCATTAAGTGCAGTGTGTGAGTTTTCCCCTAACGTTTCATTTGTTGTACTCACAAATACATTCAATTCGTCATTAATGCGTTCACTTTGACTCACACACATCGTCAAAAAGCTACTACTAGAAATATCAATAATATTAATATTATCTAAGCAAAGAGAAGATAAACGAGAAGTAGACAAGACAATATAGGGCATAACAACACTAGGCATGATAACATCAAGTTTAGCATTATTTGCAGACATTTCATCAAGATAATTTTTTTTTAAAAGAAAGACATGTAAGGGTCAAAAGTGTTGGAAGATTCAGGATCATCTTCATCATAGTCACTTGAATCATCCTAAGTCTTATTGATATGGGCTTTAACATTGTTATTCAATCTAACCCTCCAATCAGTAGCTAATTTAATCTTACAATTAGTAGCTAAGTGACCCATTTTATCACATATGAAACACTGAGTGTTTTTAAGATCTCTTTTAAGTGTGTGCTTGGTCTCAATATTATTTTTGTCATAATTCCTCTCATGTGACTTGTTATTGGAGTGGTTAGGATATCTAGATTTCTCTTGTTTAAAAGCAACATTATTTTTAAACTTTAAAATTTTCTTAAATTATTTGGACATTGGGGTTATTTGGTTATCTAATGTCTCCAAATCACATTCCTCGTCAGAGTGAAGGTCAACATTAGCCCTAACTAATTGAGGTGAGATCATTTTAGACAGAAATCCCACATTAGAACTAGATTGTCTTTTAAGATTATTGGAAAGATGATTTTTAAATTCAAGTTCCATTTCTACTGTCGTAAGTTTGCTATTGAGAAGTTCAAGTGTTAAAAATGAATCATTTATCTCCTCAATTGCATACCTTTTGTTATCAAACTTAGGTGGAAGGGAACTTAGAATTTTTTACACCATTTCCTTCCTATTATACATTATACCATTTGATGCAGTTTTGTAATGATGTAAGTCAACCTAATGTAGAATTCATCAATGGTCTTAGTCTCATGAATAAGCAGTGTATTATATTGTTGTATTAACATCTGTGTTTTGGCTTCCTTAACACATTCATCACCTTCATGGGCAGTGATTAACGTGTTCTAGGCTTCCTTAGATGTAGAGCCAATAGATATGCATTTGAATTCGTGCTCATTAACAGACATCAATATTGCATTTTGTTCCTTTATTATTACTTAAGGAGGCAAGTTTTTCTTCTTTAGTAAACTCACTAAGGGGCCTTTTAATCATTTCAATATTACATTATGCAATAGGCTTAGTTGGATGAGAGTATCCATTTTCAATTTCTTCCCAAACATTATCTCTTAATGTCCCTTGGATGAAATCAGTCATCTTTACTTCCCAGTAAGGAAAATCGGTTCCATCAAAGAGGGGAGATCTGTAAAGATTTCTAAGACTCTCAAACTTTTCGTCCATAAAATTTTTTTTTAACAGTTTCAAAGTACAGTATCAAAAGTCTTGAAAAATACCTAGCTCTAATACCAATTGAAAAACCCTCATGATGTTATTTTATCAACTGTTAAAAAGTTTAATGAGTTCCAAACTACTTTTTGAAGAAACTTTCATGAAAATGTTTTAACTAGTACACAAGATGTGTTAAAACATTTTATGTGAACAAATTATTCAAGAATCTTGGAATTAGTTTTTTTATTTAAACCTAAGTCTATGTAGAAGATTGTAGTGATAGAAAACTAAAAATCACACACATGAGATCGATATTTTTTATGTGGTAAAACCCAACCCAAATTTGGGAAACATCCACGGAGGTCTCTACACCTCAAAACAAAAATAAACTGTAACAGTTTAAGGTCACAAGCATTCAATAGTTATACAATCAGAACCTACTCTAAGTCCAGATATATATCTACACTACTCAATATGAAGTCTGACTTCTTTAAGGCTTTTGAACTTTTCCTTTCTCCGTTCTTTAGCTTTGCGCCCTTAATCCTTTAGCTTTGCATCGACTCAAATTCAGAACATCTCAACCAACAACACTTTAATGATTGTGAGCGAAACTTTTATAAGGGTTATGCCTAATATCACATGCATGCACTCACACACATAATTGCAAACAAATCAAACCAATATACAACAGATCTAAGAATGAGATGTACTTTTCACAACTTTGAAGTATAGATTTAATCGTTTCTCAAAATAGTTTCAAGATTTTAAATACTTAGAAGGATCTTTTAAAATAAAGATCATAAGAAGTTATTTATACGCCCAAATATTTCAAAAATAAAAAATTATCAGATCTAGACAATGTAAGTCATAAATTTAGTTTTGTCAAAAGTAAGAAATGTTGGATACAAAAAGTACAAACATGATATAAAGAGTATCCAACATGAGAGAATGATTTCTTACTAAAAGAAATCACAGCAACCTAATGATCTAAGTGAGTATATGTCACTAATTTTAGATCTACAAGTTTCTAATAAGAAACAAGATCTATAAAAATGTGAGATTGGTGCAAGAAAGGGTTAGACAAAAAGGATATAAGAAAACAAAAACCCTAACTCTGAAAAACTTATTTTCTTAAAAAGATTTGAAAGAGTTTTTGTACAAAATTCAAATTTTCTCTTTTATTCTCTTTTCTCTCTCTTATTTTTTCTCTCAAACTCTCAGACTTCCTAAAACTTGTAAAATGTTGAGACAAAGGCTCCTTATATAGGAAGGTTTGAAGGATCTAGAAGGCTTGGGAAAATTTAGGGTTGAGATTAAAATGACTGTTCGAAGACTAAATCTAAGGGCTGATAATGGACAACACAAAAGCCAACTATGATTTGTTGAAAGAATATGCACAAGGATCACAAATAAATGCATGAAGACCCTAAATAATTATTATCTAAATGTAGCTGATGAAGTGAAACCACGTGCCAAGCTCACACTAGCTCTCAAACGCATGTTTTTGAATTTTAAATAATCCCAGTTCCACCCACAATATTATGTGCCAGTTTTATGTTCTACCTAAGATAGGTTTTTAGGAACTTTTAATATGTAAAGTTAAACCCAAAAGATTTTAAAACCTTAATTTTCATTCTTTTTAAAATAGATTTTAAATGTTTTAAAATTCCTAAAAATGTTTCAAAAATTACCAAATATTCTTAATCACTGTAGAAAATTTATTTTATTCAAATTAACACACACCACTCATATATGAAATAAAATGTACAATTATGCCATCCTAGGGTGTTTGTGTGTTGGGTTTTATACTTGATTTGACTTTGATCTTTGCTGATGAAGATGGACTTGTAGATGCAATGAAGCATTGAAGGAAGGGGTCAATTTTGTCTGTCTTTCAAAACTAGTTGAGGCTCCTATATAGTGTAGACTCAAGAAAGTCAACTATATAGTGTCCTTAAAGAACATGCGCCTACACACATGAAACAAAAACTTCCTTGACACACAGGGTAATATGTAAAATAAAGAGCATAAAGTATACTCCCCCTAACAATGTTCTCCCCCTTTTTGCCTATAAAATACAAAGGGATAGAACTAAAACCTATAATGTTAGTCATATATCAACATGTATGTTATTAAGGACGATAAAGAACACCAATATGATAAAGAAATTCGACAAGCACAATAATATAGATAAATAATTCACCATGGAAAAGATAAAGTAAGGATAAATATATGGATAGAAGGAAAGAGATGGTAACGAACATCTAGATAGTGGCGTGTGACGATAACAAATTGTAAGGCCTATCTAGTAGAGGTCGTGCTAGAGTTTCGAACTAGACGAAATATCATGAAGATTTGGTCAGGGAGATCGATTACAACACTAAAGATAATGGCATACATAAGGTGCATGTGGTAACACGTGATATGTGTATGACTTATGTGTGGAATGAGGCACGTGAAAATGATCAAATTAAGGATTTGAAAATCATTTTGAAGGTTCCTGTGGTACAAGATGATGGAACTAGACTCGATGAGTTAAAAAGCATCATTCTTGATCACATCATTATCGAGGGACGGATTTATCCATGGGTAGGTGGCGTTAGGATCCTAGCGAAACTCAGCAAGTTGGGAGATAGACTTTATGGCAAATACAACCTCCTTACCCCTAACAAGAGATAGAAGACCTCTCATAAAAACTCCAATGTTGAAAAAGAACTCCCGAATAAGGTCAGGGTAAATTGGGTCCCAAAGGGAAAAAATGGGGTCCCAGCCACGCTGGACTAACCAAGAAAAAACAATGGTACCGAATAGAGCATCAAGGTCCACTCTCATTTTCTAGACTAGATCATGCGATAAACACTAAGGTGTTCTAGAGAATGTACGTGTGACATGTCTCCCAATGTAGTTGAAGGTTAGGGACAGAGGAGTTGTCCGTTGAGGCATGATCCTCGTCGGGCTCGGCGATATCACGAGCACGTCTACATCTTGCTATAGTGACAATAAATGGGTGAAAAGGAAGGATAAAAGTCTATCTAGATAACTACACCCTACCCAATCAAAATCAGTCGAACCATCAAAAACACCAAAACCAACCAATTAGTAAAACCCAATCTCTAGTCAACACAAAATTTTATATAAAATTGCCCACCAAACAAATAAAAGTAAAAAAGAATTAAATGTTATTTCCTAACAATTTTACATTGAAAGAAATGATTAATTTTAAAAATTATGCCAAAGATTATGAAATTTCATTTATGGGCCAACAAATATATTTTTTTAAATTGGTGATTTTGAGTATAGATATATAGGTAAACAACATCCATTTTTTTTTTATATTTGTAAGGAGATTTTTTCATAGGTCCGTTATCAATTTATTATGTCATATACCGCTACACCGTCGAAGAGCATTCAAGAGATATCTACATCAAAGACGGATCCGAATTACTCAAGTTCTTCATCATTCAAGGCTCCGCCAAGTTTACTTTGGTAAGGTTATGTTTTAAATACCTTAACTTTTCACTTAGAGCTTTTGGGAGATTTTTACTAAATAATTTCTATGTGTTGTGTAACACCCCGCATTTTATATACATTAAATATTTAATTAATTCGGGAATTGAAAATTACTTGTGAGTCGTAATTTAATTGAATTAATTAGGGAAATTTTATTTAAATATTAATCCAGGAGTATATGGTTAATATTTATGGGAAGTTATTTACTAAGTGAATAGTATTTATTTATTTAAGTCATTTCAAGTATTAATGACAGGGTATGCACTTATCTCAACCGGGAGTCGGTATAGACTAAAGGGGTGAGGGGATAAATATCTTTATAAATTAATTCGGATGCCAATTTTGAGTGTATGGTTGAATCCGGATGGGCCGAGATAGTCGGAAAAGTGTACCCGGGGGTAGTAAACGGGTCACGGAGCGTTTTTAGACATAGCCGGGCCCACACGGGGGCATTTGGGTCACTTGGGCTTGGCCCATTAGGCAAAAAACGGGATTTGGTAAATTAAGGAATTGGGAGGAATAATAAAACGGTTGATAGGGTTTTAGAAAAGGCTAAGTGCATTAAGGAACCCTAATAGCAGTTAAAGGCAGTTTTGGGATCACTAGAGAGCCAACAAGGATCGTCTTCAACCTTGGAAATTCATCTCCGAATCAGACACTACGAAACCTAAGGCAAGTGGATAACTTGCAATAGTATTGAATCTGTTTTGAAATTCATATTCATGTGATGTGTTTGATCAAAATTCGTTTTGGGTGTTCATGGCATAAACATGAGGTTTTGAAAATAATAATCTGATTTACGAATTTGAATGAGGATTCTTGTAGAAATATGATATTATAAATTGATACATATCTGGTAGGATGATATCTAGATCATTAGAAACGAATTTGGTGAAGGGATTTGGGATGTAAATGGGTAAGGAATTAAAGATGGATATTTCCCCAAATTCAGAAATTGTAGTTAATGGACGAATTAATGATGTTGGTGGACATTCTGGAGGTCCCTAATAAGGTTTCTAACATGTATTAATGTTAAGAGGGCTTAAGGTTGCTGGTAGAGAAAGCTAGGGTTTGGGAAAAATCATCCATGGCTGAATCTGTCTTCGCGAAGGAGACGAAGACCTGCTCGATCGATCGATCGAAGGTCTGGGGTCGATCGATCGAAGGTCGACAGATTTTGACAATTCGCCCAGTTTTATTTTTTATAAAGAAAATTTAATTTAATCTTTTTCCATGAATTAATTTGGTGAGAAATTTATACATGGGTTTTAAAATCTAATTAATGGTGAATAAAATTAATTAGAATTTGGAGACGACTTAGTGTGACATCATAAATTAAATTCGTCGGGTTTTGGAGAAATTAGGTGATACACTACGGTTAAATTTTTGGGAAGAGTTCGAAAGGATTATACAAAGTTAGAAAACAAGTACGGGGATAATGGTTGAGGAATACCGAGAGATAAACCTTATTTAGGTAAAGGCTAAATAATTTGAGAGTCGGGGATTTAGACTCGGGTGAGGTTGATTAGGGCTACGAGAGTAAGTCCAATTTTATGGTGGGGGCAACACCAAAGGTGACATAATTAATTAATGTGTGAATTAATTAATGATTAGAGTTGGACCATAAACTCTTAATAAATTAACTAGGCTTATGTTACGGATTGTGTACAGGGTGTAGCCGGGACATTTTATATTTATATATATGTACGGGGTGTGACAGTATATATATATAGTGTGTGTGCATTAATATCAGTGATTGAATATTATTAGTATATACTCTAGTGCTATAGGGGGAGGTTGCGCGTAGTGGATGAATCCCCTAGCTTGAGGAGTAGGGCGAGTACAATCCCAGGTCATAGCGTCCATTATATGGTTGAGGGGCATCTCACTTTCAGGGAAGGAATGTGATTGCCTCCAATTCGTATGTTAAACTAAGTTAGTGAGAGAATCTAACTTGGATAACTAGGTTATGTGAATACACCTACTGGGATAGCACTTGGGAAAATTTATATTTTGTGAGAATTTTTACTCGGTCGAAAGTTTGTATTAAATGTTATTTCAGTATGTTCGTGAATAATGTAACATGATTAAATATATAATTAGGTAAATAATTATATATGGGATAATTAATACATAGTGAGAAATGTATTATGTGCATAACAGGTGTGAATGTTATGAAATTAAATGGGTAATGATTTAATTAAGTTTGACGTTTATAATAACTCAAAAATCATGAATTAAGGCATACTCGGTTAGAATAGGTAAAATTCAAGGATATTGGGTCAGGAGCGTAGGACCTAGTAAATTAAATGGAAGTGTTAGTAGTGCACATTAGAGGAGGGGTGAGGAAGTCCTCAAAAGAGTGCGACACTAACTAAAATATGAAGAGCATGCATATTTATTTATTACTGCAAGTTAATCATTTGTTAAATGTTTTCAAATGTTTTTGGGTACTAACCCTTGCTATAAAATTTTAAAAACCTTTTAGGTGTCCAGCCACAGGGACGCCAGGCTTGACTCTATTCCAGGTATCCTTTGCTGCAGCACATGTGGATGTTGTGGGGTTTTTGATAGACGCCTCATTCTTTCATTCGTGTAGAGACTCTCTAGTAGTTATCTGAGCTTGTCGCTCGCAGTTCATTTATTAGTATTAGACTTGTTGAGATTTTCTTCTTATCTTTACTTGTATTGGATATTTGGACCGATGGTTTATTCGGTTAAGAATTTTATTTTTGGATGGTTATTTTAGTTAACTATGATTGGGTATTAGTTTATGTTCCGCATGAGTTTTATTTAATTAATTGAAAGATAAAAATTGGCACCAATCTACTTTTCTCACTTAGGTGGTTAGTAATTAAAAAGACGACAGTGATGCTAAGAATGGACCAACTGAGAAACCTTTTCTAACTTGTTTTAGGACTGATCACCCGGGATTAATTAGACGGGGTGTCACATGTTGGAGCGGACTTTTTTGTCAACTATTAAGAATGAGTATTTTTTCTAAGTTTTGAAGCGGACCTCGATTTTGATGCCCAAGTCATTCGCGCGAGATCATCATCTCGTTTGAACGAGATTGGAAGTCTCGCAATGTCAATTGAAAGACATGCGTACTTCATTTGAGCGACATATGCTTCTCGTTCGAACGTGCTCATATTTCGAGGCGGTGCATTTTTGTATAAATACTCATTATATGGTAATGTTTTCATTAATAAGTCACAACGTTTTCCAGAACAGAAATACTGCCAAAGTAGTAATCTTTAGGCTTCTTCTTTAAGGGTTTAATTCCTCTTTGTTTACAATTCACAAAACTCCCATCTTGCTTTAGTGAATTGTGTTGGTGTTTAAGAACACATCTTTACCTTTGTTCATCTTTTGTGGAGTGCGTCTCTACACCATATGGATGCGTGTCATTAAGGATCTTGCTGCGTGAATATTATTTGCCGAAGATAGGACTGCGAGTCCTTGGAGGGTGCTGCCGGTATTCTCTTGCTGAGTTTAAGACTGCGAGTCTTTGTGGGTTGGCTGCGCGTTGATCCATTGTAGATTTCTCTATGTAATTGTAAGTTGCGATTTATAGATTCATAGTGAAATAAAGGTTTTACCCGAAAGGTTTTTTTTTCCTTAAATCTGTGTCTCAGCATATTTGTTGTGTCGCATGCGTTATTTATTTTATGGTTTTGACACACGCACCATAGATAGATGTTTAGGGGCTGATTTAATAGACTTTAATTAAATAAGTGAGCTAAATTAGAAATTTGCGAATTTAATCAATTATCACATAGTCGCACTTTACAAATTGGTATCAGAGCCGGTTGCACTAAGTTATCTCGTATTCCTATTTTTCGGCAAAATCGTGTGGTATTGATTTTTTGAAAAATCAGTTTCGTAAAAAAATCGCATTTTTTTCTATGGAGCACTTCTATAATCAGATGCCTATTTTTGACGGGTCTAATTATGCCTATTGGAAATCTCGCATGAAATCTAGTTTAAAAGCCATTGACGAGCGTGTTTGGTACCTTTGCGAAAATGGGTGGACTCCTCCCACTGTCACCGTTGATAATATCACCTATTTAAAACCCCTGTCAGCCTGGACTGAAGATGATCATAAAATATCTAAATATAATTCACGTGGTTTGAGTGCCATTTCTGGAGCTATCACTCCTGATGAGTTTCGCCGAATTATGACGTGCACCACGTCTAAAGAGGCTTGGGATGTTTTAAAATTGACACATGAGGGTACGAAAGCGGTTAAAGAATCTCAGTTACAAAATTTGTCCACCCAATTTGAGACTATTACCATGTCTGAATCTGAATGCTTTGATGATTTTTATGCACGTTTGTCGGACATTATTAACACCAGTTTTAATTTGGGTGAAGTGATTGATAACACGCGTGTCGTTAAAAAGATTTTGAGATCTCTCCCAAAACGCTTTATTCCTAAAGTCACTGTTTTGAACTCTTTGGGAAATTTGAAATCACTTAAGTTGGAAGAACTTGTAGGAGATCTTCAAACCTATGAGATTGACATGTTTCCCAAAACCATTAAGGCTAAGGATAATGTCATTGCTTTAAAGACTCATTTTAAGAAAAAGAAAGAAAAAGTTTGTGAGTCCGATTCTGAGGGAGATTGTGATTTTAATGATATGGCCTTGTTTACGAAAATTTTTAAAAAATTTCTCAACATGAACAAAAATAATTCTTCCAATAAAAAGAATTTTTTTGAGAAAAATAAAAAGAAAGGAAATGCCAAAGAAAGTCGTGAGAGAAAAAAAGAAAATGACTCAGATGAGGAGTGTGAGAAAGATCTTGAGAACGTGACTTGTTTTGAATGTGGGGGTAAGGGACATAAGTCGTTTGAGTGTCCAACATGGCTTAGAAATAAAGGGAAGAAAGTAGCTATGCCTTCCACACTTAGTGATAGTGAGGGTGATGAGGGAGATGAGTCCGATAAAGGTTTAGCACATGGGATGGTTATCGCTTTGTCTAGTCGTGTGAGCACTCCCACTTTGTCTCACGAGAGTGCACACGAGAGCGATGATAGTTATTTGTGTTCTTCGAGTGAGGATGAGAGCGATGAAGAGAGTGGAGATGAAAGTGAGCTCCAAAAAGCTTTTAGAGATTTGTACACCGAGACCTTGAAAACAAAGAAGTATAATCGTGATTTAGGTCATCGGGTTTTAGATTTAGAGAGAGAGAAGGAGGTTTTGAGAAAGGAGAAGTGTGATTTGACCGACACGTTGCCTAGTCTGACGACACGTGTATCCCAACTCGAGAGTGATCTCGAACGTGTCAGGGAGGTCAAAGTCAATTTTGTGAACGCACCTAAGAAGGTTGAAAAGGTGGTTCATAAGGGTAAAGGTGAGAAGTTAGGAATAAGTCATGATGGTGCTTCTACTTCCAAATTAACACCCTAGCCGATTCCCACTTTAGTGTCAGATTCATGTGAGTCTCACCCTAACCCACCTAGGTGTCCCATTCCTATTATGAAAGTGCGTCCTAGAGTTTTTTAGAGAGGTGTTCCGAGGCCTATTTATGTTTGCTCACATTGCAAAAGGAGGGGACACCTTAGGGAATTTTTCTTTAAGTTAGGGTATATGTCATGTTTTGCTTCTACTCGTGTTTCTGGCACACATGCACCCACACATGATACTTTACATGCTCCCAGAGACTACATGAGAGAGTTTGCACATTTAGGTGAGCAAGTTAAGTTTTTAGTCAAATCTTCACAAGAATTGATGGAGGTTTTTCATAAGTTGTCACCACCTTTGGAAAATCCCTCCGCACCTAATGATTGAGGTTTGACTTGTTTACTAGCATATGATATTTTTCATGATGACATTGTTTGCCTATTGCTAGTATGTATCATTTTTGAATAGTTTTTAAGAAAATTTTGAAAAATATAAAAAGATTTTATTTTGATAAAAATTTAGGAAAATCCAAAACGATTTTTGTATTTTGTTTGCACCGTTTATGGATGAAGACTTAGGATGGCCGAGTCACAACATCATTCCATTTTACATGTGACTATTTGATAGTGTTTTGAGACAATAGGTCAATTCATCCTTGTGCTTTATAATGTTTGGAGTCATTAAAATGTAATTAAGTGTTACTTCCTACATGTTTGACTCATGTTTCCTTTATTGCACACATGCACAGATTTGTTTGATTATTGTGCTTGTTTTATCACATGTTGGTTGGGTGTTTTCGCTTCAATCCTGTCCTTAAAACGAACCAAGCGCGATAAATTTTGATTAGGAAATTGTGAATATAAGAACCGTTTTGTGAGTTTTTGTGCTTTATTTGATAACGGGGAGGGGCTGCGAAAGGTAATTATCTATTCTTTGCGCAAAAGCCACCGTTAAAAAAAAAGGACCTAAAAAATGGAGGAATTTTATTATCCGGGGTCCAAAGAGGTTTAAAAGAGCCTGGAAAAATTTAAAGGCAATAAAAAGAAATTCATGCCAATTATGGGCCATTTAGGTTTTTGCACCAATTCTCCAAAGTTTGAGAGTTTAGATTACCTCTAAATATATATATATATATATATATATATATATACTAGCGGAAATAAACATGCATGAGCAACAGCATGAGCAACTAAACATGCTTGGCAAACTTAGTATTCAAAATACACAGAACTACTTTAACTAAGGAGGGAAACGAACAAAGAGCATTACATACTTATGCACATAGTATAAAATTGACCTAATAGCATAGAAATTTATAGCTTTAAATGATGTCTATTTTTTAATAGAAGAACCTACTTGAAAGTGCATACATAGACAATTGAAAGTGTTAAAAAATAAAACTATAATTAGGCTAAAAATGTGCATAGCATATCGCCAATGTATGCAATCGCTACAAAGATTTTTGGAATAATGTATTACATAGTACAATGCCAACATGTTTACAATCTTATAATCCGAAAATTATAGAAAGTATTCACCAAACCTTGTACATTGATGTCAACTTCTAAAAATCAACTATGCTTTTAAAATTACGCAAATAAATTTGTAAAATAACGAAGGTACTTCATCAATAAACGAAGGCTGAAAATCAAGTTATGGGTGAGTTCCCATAACTGAGTTACTTGACTCAGTTAATGCTGGCGTTTACCCATCTTCACGGGCCTTTCTTTCCTGGGAAAATGGTAATAATACTAAAGTTTAACAACATATTTGTTAGTCTACACATAAACATATTTGAGATGTTAAATAGTGAGGGACATAAGAGAAAGAGTGGGTACCTTTGTGTATTTAACGCTCAACAAAGCAAAAGGTGGTCCATTGTTGAACACATATTCCTCATTCTTCATAGGTACATTCTCATCCATTGGTTGAATTATTCATCCATTGTAGAAGAATCCACCGTATGCCGCAAATCCAAACTCAATACATGTAGAAGAATCCACCGTATGCCTCATCCATTGGGTGAAATCAGCTACGTACATGTGGGTATGACTGCAATTATGACAGAAACTATGTCCCATGTATGGTGTAAATATAGTTACCAATCTTACTCCATCCATTGTATAAACACAATAACAATCACCGGACAACCGGGTGCCAAAGTTAGCATCAAAATTTGATAAAATAAAATAAAGAACTGCAAATTAAAAGACATAAATAAAAGAAAAGAAAAGGTTAGAAACAATTTATAGATACACAAAAGAAAATAAAAGGTTACAAAAAAGTTTAGATATGCAAAAGAAAGGGAAATAGAAACAAAAAACCATTGACGGTAATGGCCATAGTGTAGGGTATGTACCTCATTGTGCGCAGTGAGTTAGCATAGAGAGGTGAAAGAGAAGCTAGAAACCTATAATGAACTAAAATCAGTGTAATATACATAGTAATTAAAACACTTTTATTAGGCTTTCTGATGTATGAAACAGAACATTTACAAACATATAAAGAATAGGACATCTAAATCTCTCAGATCAGAATTCATATCTACTTAAAAAGTAACTCATCATTTCTCAATAAAAGGGGCAACAATATATGGGGAGGATAAAGGATATTCCCCCTATTATCCCAAGTACATATGCTAAAACAATAAATAATTAAACCCTTGATTGGGACCCTTGATTGGGGCCATGTTCGTCATTCTTCCCCACTTACGAAAGCTCGTCTTGAGCATTGGAACGTGAATAAAAGGAGAGAAATGACCACTGATGCACATCCACACTCAACGGTAACCTTTCACTCTTTAGGCATGAATACTTTGAGAGTTGGTATAGTAGTGACCAGTTGTCAGATTCATACCTCTGCTATGTTTTTCCTTAGGTATGAATACATGATTCATAACTCTAAATCTAAAATCAAAATCATGATATCAAAATTTGAAGATAAAAAAATATGGATGAAAAAATTATAAAGTATGGAGTGTAATAGTAAACCGAGCAAAAAATAAAGCATATAAAGTATTTAGTGTAATAGTAAATCGAACAGAAAATAAAGCTTATAATATATATCTAAAGTTCACTATAACAACAAAATGAAGTGTTAAGTATTGAATCAAGATTCAACAAAGTGTATTAAAAAGTATGGAGTTTAACAGTAAATCGAACAGAAAAGAAAGCTTCACGCTATTTTCTATTTCTTATAAGCATCCAGGCATAAGCCTCATTGGACAGGCGCCTTTAGGCGGCTTGCCTCGAGACGGAAGCCTCATGTAAAAAAATAGCCTACCAAATATCTTAAATAAAAAATTTGCCAAATAAAAAAACAACTGGGGATTTTTTTATCTGAAAATGCATACCAATATGAAAATGGATATTCTGAAAAAACATTTTCTGATCTGAAAACGGATGATACTGCTATATATGAGTTCTCCTAACTATCTAAGTTCTTTGTTTAAACTTCAACAAAAATGACGTAATCGCACCAAGGAGTCTAAGTCCTCAGTATTCTGGTCTACCTCAAAAATTTGATTTTCGGTACAGATCACCGAAGACTGTTGGGACTTTGTTATAGGTCGGTGGTCGGTGAAGGCTCCGCAGTGGTATATAGATGAATGCAAGGATAGAAGAAGTCACAAAGTTTGGGAGATAAAATTCAGCTTCAATCTAAAGAACGTGGAGTAATAATGAAATGCATATACCTGTGCAACACTATTCAAGGGTGGCAGGGTATTGCCTCTGTTGTAGGATACACTTATTTGCATTGACAATATCCAAATAGAACATTAACATCAAATAATCTACATATATCCAAATTGAAAAGTTATCAAAACTGAAACCATATCAGAAACCATACATCATTATCTATCATGGTAACTGGTCAGAGAATCTAGAAATTCAAAATCGAATTAACCATCGACTAAATACAACCAAAACCAATGCCAACCCACCAATAACCATAAGCTTCTCAAATCTAACGGTGATGTTTTAAACACAATCCATCTCGTACTCACTCTCACCGATGAATCCGGTAACTGCCTAATCATCGATTCAAATAACAGCACCATCTGTCCCGTGATATCAGTTTCTCTCCATCTCTGTTTGAGAAGCTTATAACTCAATTCAGCCGCAATACCAGCGAGAGAAATGAATATCAACGTGATCAATGATAGCGACATTTCAATCATTCACATATTCATAAAAGAATCTATAAATTAATAAAAACACTCAATATAGAAATTTGCTTACCACCTAACTTTCATCACCTTGTTTGGAAATTACTGTAGAACCTCTTTGAAAATGCTACCTCTTGCAAGATCATAGTTTGTGAAGTGCAGTATATACATGAGGTCGAACTTGTGATCAATCCTCGAGAACACTTCAGCAACACTAAACAGTTATGCATATATAATACCCACAGTTAGTCGCTATATTTCAAATATAGAAATGAAGTGATCAAATTGATGATTGACCCTCATATCATTCAGAAATAAAAATAGAGCATGAAGAATGTAGACAATGTGAAATAAGAAAAAAAATCATTCGTAACCAAGCTTAACCTCTACAGAGTACCTGATACGGTGACCTTATTTCCTGATCAGTTCCGGAATTTGGGGATCTTATACGAATGATGCTTGAGCACAGCTAATGACCAATTAAGTAGAGAAAAAAAACAGAGTACCTGATACGGCGTTCCTTCATGTCATGTTCTCTTACTGTATTGAAGTTCCATATCTAGGAAATGTGATAAAGCATCAATTTTGAGAAGAAAAAAATAGAGTACCTGCTATGACATCTGATATCTGATTGGCTATCTGATAGCCTCTCCCCGATATCAGATTGGCTATCTGTGAAAGATTCAACATAGCTCTCTCCAATTCATTTATTTGATACACTGAAAAATTGAGACAGAGAGAAAGAGAGTTAACTATACCTGAAAATTCGAACAAAAACAATGTCAGATATACTGCCATGTGAATAATAACTTTTTAAAAAAGGATGGAATATGTGAAACATTACCTGAATTTTTTTGAAAATAAATGAATTTCAGAGGATGGAATACTCAGCTGCATATTGTTTTGAAAGACGCTGGAATACTCAGCTGCATATTATTTTGAAAGACGCTGGAATACTCAGCTGCATATTGTTTCCGGTTCTGCTCTGCCAGCTACCATATTCGTCTCGTGCTTTCTAGGATAGTTCATTGGGGGCCATCTAAGATAGTTCCTATTGGTACAAACAGAGATGGCACAAAAAAAGAATTCAACTTTAAAACTTGAAAACTAAAAGTTCATAAAAATGAACAAAAAAATGCAGAATATATTATTATATTAACAAAAAATGCAAAAAATAGATGTCAACATATCAAATTTAGGCAAATAAGTGTACATTAAAACAAATTCTAACTATTAAACACAAAATTTAAACCACATAAGGCATAAGGCATGGTATCCACATGGTTAGCAGCTTTCTTGCCGAAGAAATATTTTAAATAGTATCACATACTCGGTCTGATTTATTTTTGTTTCATCTTCAAATACACATGCTCGGAGAAGTGTTACTGGCTCATTCATGTCCTTAGCATCTTTAATATTAGTAACTTCAAACAAAAAACATTTTGTTATTGATAACTCAAAATGACCAAGGCTTTTATTTCCTATAAAGGATCGGCGAAATGTCATATATAGATTTCTGTACCTTGTACCTTGCACATGAGAAATAAAAGCCTTGCAAATGTGCAAGCTATTTGCAATTTATATATATGCAATTTCATATACATATAAAATAATGTATATGCAACTGTACAGTTTCCTTGAACCTGTACAGGTTGAATTCCAACTGTACAGATCGTACAGATCCTTTCATGAACCATAAAAGATTGTATTGCAACTTTAGATATTGATGTTTGATTCTTTTGCTGCCAAATTACAAATTGATGTTCAAGGCTTTTGCGACAAAATTATGGTGGAGTTTTAACAGTACTGCATCCTTATTAGCCCAGTACATGAAGGCCAAATATTGTGTCTCCCATAATCAACAAACGTAAACAAATAAGAGCGTTGATGAATGATGGTTACTTATCACTTGAACGCTCTGACCATGACTGTAAAAGGCAAACAAATAATCAGTAATTAAAATTTCAATTTGAGGATCATTTTTAAATGTGTGCACGTCAGTATATTTGATTTGAAAAATGAATTAATATCGATTAAGGAATATCTTCGCAATCGAATATTTAAGTAAACATAGTTAGATATTAATGCACATGATCAAATAAGTTTAAGCTTCTACAACTAAATAAAGAAACTAATAAATAAATGAGAATATAACTATAATAATGACAAATCACATAAATAAGAAAAACTTACTGATGGGGGAGCATTTAACTGTCATTTCACACATTATTGTTCAAGTCTAGTCCATTGTTCCATTCGACAATAGTTTTGACCAACCTTACGAAACCTTGAATCAAAGTATCAGATATCCCCTTTGTTTTTGACACTTAAATCCGTCAAATGCACGCAACACTATATCAAGCGTAAAACATTACCGATGCACGTTGTTGTCGATCAAGTCGTGGCCTATTTAGGGAGGATGTCATCCATCACCATATCTGCAAATAAAAAAAGGAGTGAAATCGGAAGATATAATATTGGATATGCACACTAATTCAATTTTTCCAACTATTTTAATCTTATTCAAAAGTATTTCATACTTGTTTCTCAAAATACCAAACAAAGGGTAAGTTTCAGATCATGAGAAGAAAAAAGGTAGAAAAATCCATCTTTTGCATAAGGGTGAAGGGCCCAAGCAGCCATTCATCTTCATCATCACCTACATAAAGCCTAACGGAATCTTTTTAATCACTAATAAATGAGATTAATGAACACTTCAATGATACTCATGAGCAATTTAGTTAAAATGAGATTCATGAATCGTAACATCCAAACTCAAAATCCCAGTTTCATCTTTCGTATTTCATGAGTAGTAAAGGTTAGTTGAGTATTTAGATCTGTTTAGACTATAATAAACTAAGTACTTATTGTCTTCATCTATAATAACATATCTGTTTAGATTAATGGAAATGGAAATAATGCAAAGAAGGTATGTAGATCTATTATTATAGAGAAGGTACATAATCTATTATTATAAACTAAGTACTTCATCTTAGGCACAAACCCCAGTTTGTTATTGGTATAAACTAAGTACTTGTTGTCTTCATCTATAATAACATATCTATATACCTTCTCTAAACTATAACTCCCTTAGTCTGAATCATATATACGATAGAAAAACAGAGCGAAGGCTAAAAAAATACTGTAAAACTCTAAAAAAATATTGTAAAAAAAGAGACAACAATTACACCTCTTCTAACTCAATTGTTGCTCCCTCAATGCACAACTTTGCAGAGTAAAGGCTGAATTATATATACGACAGTAACAAACTATATATAGCACTAAAAATGCAAAGGGAAAAATCAGTTCAAAAAATCACTAACAAATTTCTTAAAAAGACCAACCAAATAAACAAAGTTCAAAATCGTAAAAAAATAATAAATTAGAAATTTACCCACGAAGATCTAGGGTTTTCTCGAACATCAAAATCAATTCATCTGAGTCTTTTACCGACGAAGATGAGTCTTTGCTGGTATGGGGAACTCTTTTTGGATGTTGTCTTCGCCGCTATTAACGTGCTTCCTCCTTAAGCTCGTGCGGTGGTTTTAGAGAGATGATGCAGCTTAGAAAGAGAAATGGGAGTTTCATGAAGCTCTTGTTATGGGTGGCGGGCAGTTGAAAGGTAATAAATGAAGCTCTTTTTCTCTTTTTTTTGTTAGATTACAAAACTAACCCTTGTATTTGAATTAAAGTAAAATCTCCAAGGGTAAAATGAGGGGGGAAATAAATTTTAATGGGGTAAAATTGTAATTGCAGTTAGTGTAGAAAATGAAGTGTGGTGAGGTATATAATATTATTGTGTATATGTTGATCTCACCCTCCATTTCTTACCTTGGTGGCTCAATCCTCACCTCTAATTGTGTTATCAACTTATGGAATAGTAAAAACCTTTTACTCCTTATTATATAGATATATGAGGGAGTTTGGTTGGAGAATTAAAACGGGTTTGCACGTCCTTAATACTCTTGAAAATGCGCTAATTAGTTTTGGACGTTATTGGTGTGGAAATCATTTGACTTTGATTTGTTGATTTGTATAAGTCGATGTCATTTAAATTCAACAATTTTTTTACACCTAAAGATATTTTTGATGCTCATTCGTTAGGGGTACACATGCATCGTGCACATATGATTGATTGAGTTGATTTACCTATCGAATGTGTTCACACCCATTCATTTTGTTTCCATGACTTGGTTGTTTGAGTTTAATTCCATGGTGTGATTTTTGTGTCATATTTTTCAAAGTGGTATCTTATTTTTGTATGAATATTAAAAAAAAAATCCAAAAATAGTTTGTGAAATTTGTGAGATACTCCTTTGCATGCGCGTAGCTTGATCTTTGTTTGCTATGCATTTTGTCGTGACACTCCATGTTTTGATTTTTTTTTATTCTTACCTATCTATTTGGGGACATCATAAAAAGGGGGAGAAAGAATTATCATGTTATGGGGGAGTTTTTACATTATGGGGGAGATTTGATTATTAATGCTTTATTCTTATATCATTTCAAACTCGATGCGTCACGAAGGTTTTTGCTTTATCTCATGTGTGTAGGTACAAACAATGAAGATCATGATGTTGCACACTCTGATGAGAAAAGCTTTGAGATTTGTCGAAGATGATTGAAGAACTATTTTGAAGTCTTGCAAATTTATTCATGGGAGGGTAGATTTGTATAGGCAATTTGGTTTTTGATAATTCGGATTTTTTATGTATGTACCGGCATAGACATAGGGGGAGATTTGTAAGGATATATTTTCATAGGTCTGTTATCAATTTATCATGTCATATACCGCTACACCATCGAAGAGCATTCAAGAGATATCTACATTAAAGACGGATCTGAATTACTCAAGTTCTTCATCATTCAAGGCTCCCCGAAGTTTACTTTGGTAAGGTTATGTTTTAAATACCTTAACTTCTAACTTAGAGATTTTGGGAGATTTTTACAAAGTATTTTCTAAGTGTTGGAGCGGACTTTTTCGTCAAATATTAAGAATGAGTATTTTTTCTAAGTTTTGAAGCGGACCTCGATTTTGACGCCCAGGTCGTTCGCGCGAGATCAGCATCTCGTTCGAACGAGATTGGAAGTCGTGCGATGTCGTTTGAACGACATGCGTACTTCGTTCGAGCGACATATGCTTCTCGTTCGAACGAGCTCGTATTTTGAGGCGGTACTTTTTTGTATAAATACTCATTAAATGGTAACGTTTTGATTAAGAAGTCACAACGTTTTCCATAACAGAACCACTGCCAGAGCAGTAATCTTTAGGCTTATTCTTTAAGGGTTTAATCCCTCTTTGTTTACAATTCACAAAACTCCCATATTGCTTTAGTGAATTGTGTTGGTGTTTAAGAACACATCTTTGCCTTTGTTCATCTTTTGTGGAGTGCGTCTCTACACCATATGGCTGCGTGTCATTGAGGATCTTGCTGCGTGAAGATTCTTTGCTGAAGATAGGACTGCGAGTCCTTGGAGGGTGCAACGGGTATTCTCTTGATGAGTTCAAGACTGCGAGTCTTTGTGGGTTGGCTGCGCATTGATCCATTACAGATTTCTCTATGTAATTATAGGTTGCGATTTATAGATTCATAGTGAAATAAAGGTTTTACCAGAAAGGGTTTTTTTCCTGAAATCTGTGTCTCAGCATATTTTTTGTGTCGCATGCGTTATTTATTTTATGGTTTTGACACACGCACCATAGATGGTTGTTTAGGGACTGATTTAATAGACTCTAATTAAATAAGTGAGCTAAATTAGAAATTTGTGAATTTAATCAATTATCACATAGTCGCACTTTACAATATTTCATAGATTTATGTGGCTTTAACTTTGAAAAAATAACAATACACCCCAAAAATTATTACGGTGCAAATGATAGCCAACACAAAACTTTGAAATGCCAAGGAAAATAAACAAGAAAGAAGTAAGAGGGGGAAAATAACTCAAATGAGAGTTGAAGAAAATCCCCAAAATGGTTTAAGAATGTGAAAGAATGTAGTATAGATAGGGGCTGAGAGTGTAGGATTGGATATAAGTTATAGAGGATGAGGGGAATAAAGGGAGATAGATAGATAGATAGATAGATAGATAGATAGATAGATAGATAGATAGATAGATAGATAGATAGATAGATAGATAGATAGATAGATAGATAGATAGGGAGAGAGAGAGAGAGAGAGAGAGAGAGAGAGAGAGAGAGAGAGAGATAGATAGATAGATAGATAGAGAGAGAGAGAGAGAGAGAGAGAAATGTAGGGTAAAAAGCGGTTAATGTAAAAGTGGGGAAAGAAAGAGACGTACGAGGGATAAAGAGACCATATAGACTTTTTTAATAGTCGTTCGTTCGAACTAGAAATGGGGCCTCATTCGAACGAGCCCTATTAAAAGGAAAAAATAAAATAAGAAAAAAATGGAAAAATACATATAAATAAAAATGTAGCAAACAAAAATAAAATTAGGAATAATTATATGCATAAGAGAATGTCCTAGGATATGAATAAAATACTTGGAACATGATAACAGAATGAATGGGTGTGAATGAACTGAATAGGATCATAAGCCTAAGATAGCGTACAAGTGCAAACTGCCAAATAGTCTTCCTAAATGTTAAGCACTCATACCGACCTTGTGTGGAAAAATAGGGGAATAGTAGAAGTCAATTCACTTCAACTGAATTTCCTAGATGTTCAATAATTCTTCAGGTAGTAGCATCACTCAAATCGCAATATAATGATAACAATTTTGAATCTCACACTATATAATGAAGATATCATATATCATCTTGATATGGACGCATTAATGAGAAATATTTTGGCCTTGGAAATTCGATTTTTCTATGTCGTATAATCTTTAGGTTCTTTTCAATGGCATCTTTTAACACAAAGGAGTTTATTCCATTTGTAGACTCATTCCATTCCGCACAAAAATTTTGACAAAATCCACAAAAATGGCCAATTGTTATTACATGCATAATTTTTGTCTATCGCATATAACATCGAGTGACAAAATTGATAAGACAACACCTTACTTCACCTAGAATACATAAAGAGAGATCAACATTCTAAAGAACCCAAAAAAGGTGTGTCCATATAAGTGGACGATATGAGGCCAACGTGGAAGGAAATATCATTAAAGAGCATCAAAGTGTCAAGACAACGCATAGAAGACAAGTAAGACAAATTCAAGACTAGTTGCCCATTGTAAGACACATGAACATGAAGTGATGGAGTGTCCCGAATATCCTATTTACACATCCGACATGGAAAAAATGAAAAAAAAATGAATTTTGATTTTTTTTTTATAAACCCAACCAAAACATAAATAAAAATATTTTTTTATTTTTGGAAAAATATGTACAAAGATATAATCTAGTTTATAGGGAAAATAAAATAACATGAAAGCACTCTGCAAACTATATTTTGACTCTAAACTCAATCAATGGAGGAAACCCTAATAGATTTCCTAAGATTCTTGAACCTAAGGTAATCTTGAGGTTTGATAAAAATATTCGGTATTTGAAGCTTGGTCCCATGAAATCTTAAGAAAATGATCTTCTCCTCAACTAATCATGAATAAAGTGTTCAGAAATACTAATATGCTTTCTTCGAGAATGTTGGACAGAATTTCGAGAGATGTGAATTGCACTCATATTATCATAGTAAATAGTCATTGTGCCTTGAAAAATGTCGTAATACTCTAACATTTGTATCATCCAAATGATTTGGGGGTAATAACTCCCGAGCGCTATGTATTCGGCCTCCGTCGTGGATAAAGAAATGAATTTTTGCTTCTTCCTCATCCAAGAGACATGTGAACTCCTAAAATAAAAACACCCGCCTGGGGTGCATTTTCATCCATCAACATCTCCTACCCAATCGGCATCTGAATACTCTAATAAACAATCATTGTTGTTAAAAGAATACCAAATCTCAAAAGATAGGGTCCCACTCACATATTTGATTATACATTTTAGTGCAAGTAAGTGTGACTCTTTCAGGGCGACTTGATAATGAGCACAGACTCTTGCACTACATTAAATATTTGGACGACTAGAGATTAAGTACTATAAACTGCTTATCATGCTACTAAAGAGTGCGTTCTCTACGTCCTTACCCTCGGTGTCTTTTCCAAGCTTAGCAGATGAACTCATGGGTGTACGTGAACGCTTAGCTAAGTATAAATTAACCTTCTTCACAAGATATTTAGCATACTTAAATTAGGATAAGAAGATCCCACTATTGGGTTGACGCACTTGAAGACCTAGGAACAAAGTACGCTCGTCGACCATACTCATCTCAAACTCACTCTGAATTTACCCCGTAAAGAGATGAGTATGTTGATCACATGTGGATCCCAAACTATGTCATCGACGTATAATTGGGAAACCAAAATAGCACATACATCCCAAAGAAAAATAGGATGTAAGCCTCTTATACCAAGAAAAATAACACTCATATCAACTCTTACTCTAATGAATCCACGAGCAAGGAAATAGGATGTAAGCCTCTTATACCAAGAATGCGGTGCTTGCCTCAAATCATACAAAGCTTTGTTTAGATAAAAGACATGGTTTGGGTGCTTAGGGTCTTCAATACCTTTTGGTTGTTCCATATATACTTCCTCCTGAAGAATGACATTAAGGAAGTCACTCTGGACATCCATCTGATAAAACTTAAACTTAAGATGACAAGCAATAGCGAATAAAAGGCGAACAGACTCTAGCCTTGCAATAGGAGAAAATGTCTCATCAAAATTAGCAACCTCTATTTAGGTGTACCCTTGAGAAACTATCCTAGATTTATTACCAATAATGACACTATTTTCATCCATTTGTTTTTATATATCCACTTGGTAACAATAACGTTTGTATCACTAAAATGGGGAAATAACTCCCAAACATCATTCTTTTAAAACTGAAGCAATTGTTCTTGCATTGCATTGATCCAATGCTCATCTTTTAGTGCTTCTTTGATATTTTTGGGCTCGATTTTTTACTTGTAAGGCTAATAGGTAACCTTATTTTTAGGTTGAGGTCTAGTCTTAACACCATCATCGAGATTACGAATAATGTTGAATGGGTTATAAGTTTTACGAACCCAAGGTGATGGATCCCCTCTATTAAGTGTGGGGTTCACCAAATCATTGTCAGGAGCAATGTGATCAACACCGTAGGTGCATTTCTCTCATATTAGATATTATAATCATAAACAAATGTGGCGGGTGCATCATCTTTTATGGTAACATTTATTAATTACATGACCTTTGAGCTTGTAATGTTGTAAACTCTATAATCTCTACTTTTCGTTGAATAACCTAGAAAAATTCCTTCTTCACTGCTCGAGTCAAACTTCCCTCGAAGCTCTATATACCTAAGGATGTAGAAAGGACTCCCAAAGAGTCAGAAATAAGATAGGTTAGGTTTCTTCCCTATCTACAATTCATAACAAGCTTGATTAATATGAGGACGTAAGTGTATCCTATTCATCGTGTGACAAACGGTACTTACCGCTTCCTCTCAAAATTACTGTGGCACTTTCCTACCAAGAAGTATGTACCTTTCCATTTCTTTAATTGTTATATTCTTCCTCTTAATAATGTAGTTAAGAAGTATGAGTGGCTGAAAACCCATGCTTAATCCTAGTTTCATCATAAAATAAATTCACATTGGGCATCGTGAACCCAGTGCCATTATCACACTGAAAGTCATTTATGGAGACACCATATTGATTTTGAAGGACTCGACATTTAACCACAGAAAATACAAATGCATCGAACTTTTCTATAAGAAATCTAATAATTGAATATCTTGAAAAGTCGTTGACCATCACTAGGATATACCTCTTCCTAGCTATGCTCTCGGTATGTGTGGGACCCATAATATCCATGTGAATTAATTCTTAAACACGCGAGGTGGTAATGGAGTTTAACTTCTTATGAGTACTATTTATTTTCTTTCCATGATAGAAAGGATCATAAATCGATGAGGTTGGTTTTCCTAATGATGGAAATCCACAAACTAGGTCTTTCTTCACTAAACGCTCGATGTCTCTAAAATTTTCATGACCTCTCATTTATGCCAAAGGTCGAAAGTGGAAACCCTGGCACTATTGCAAATAAATTAAGACCTTGGAATAATACCGTAACGATTACCGATAGTCCTCACACCATGAAGTATAGTCTTCCATATTTATCATAGACATTACATTGCGACTGGATAAACTTAACTGCTAGGTTTTCATCTCATAACTTGCTAATGGTAATCAAATTTTCTTTTAGTCCATCAACATAAAGAACATTTTCTAGTTTCAGAAACCTATAAACTTCAATGGTGACTTCTCCTAAAATTATAGACTTACTCCCATCGCTGAAGGTGACATTACCATCCTTGCGATACTCAATAGTGGGAGAAGAAATATATCACTTGTCATATGTCTGGAGCACCCACAATCAAAATACCACTGGGAGGTATTTTGAGCGTTAAGAGCAATATAAAGAACTAATTCCATCTTGGCCTTATCTTTGGCAAACCAAGTATGGATTCTGTTCTTAGTGTTCTTGTCATTGTTTTTCCTATCTTTGGGTTGGAATTATTCCCTAGGGGCATAGACAACCATAAAAATTCTTTTGTTAAACCTTTGGATGTATTGATTAGATACTCAAGTTTTTTTTCAGGCTAGCCAATTGTCTATGATGTAGTGTAAGAGTATGGAAGAATTCTTCCTAAGCTTGTAATATAAGTATCTAAGATGACCACTTTTAAGATTGTTTTGTAATCACCTTAATTAGTTGCTTAGGTATATTTCTCTTTGATGGGTTAGGTTTTGGAGTGTTTGTTTTGGTAAAAAACTTGGCTAAAGGTTCGAATTTAGTGTTAGATGATTCACCCTCATCTTAACCTATACCTTTTCTCTCGCAATAACCTTTCTCCTTGTAACTTAGGACTGGTTCGAGAAATAACTTACCCTGTCTCTCGGAGTTGTCCTCAAGAGTGACTTTGACTTCTAGAGAGGCATCGAGATCTTTCTCAAGTTTGACAATTTTTTCTTTAAGTGTATCACGAAGTGTAAGGACAAAATTTCCAATTAAGTCTTAATATAGTTTTGACGTATTCTCGAAACAAAACACGTTTGAGTCATAGGTCTATTTTTACTTGTCACGATCACACAAAAATTATGACATGTTGAGGATGTTGCGGCAAAGCTTCAAGGAATTGATTATTTCGAAGTTTAATTGGTGCAAGTTTCTTCATCTTCAAAGTTAAATTGCATTTCGAGATCACTCAGGTATGAGTGAATAATATTAATGGGACTCGGATTTAATTTTCACAAAGATAAGAATGTCATTTTTATTAAATAAATGTTTTCTAAAAATTTTAAGTCTTTGAAACTGTTTAGAGTTTGTTTTAATCTGAGAAGGAAAAATTAGAGTTGGTTTAAATTAGGACTCTAATCTCGCGCGTCGTTCAAACGATAGACTCTGTTGTTCAAACAACAAACTACATCATTCAAGTGAGATGCCACATCATTCGAACGACAGGTCATCTCGTTCGCGCGGCAAGTCTATTCGTTCGAAGGAACCACCGCTTTAATAAAAATATTTACAGGCGTGTTTCCTTCAGATTTTATAGAGTGTTCATTCTGCAAAAATAGTATACGCTACACACATGTTTACAAAGGTTTTTCAAGTTTAAAACATCCTTTGGGTTTCAAAAAGATCCGAGTATCATTAGTATATGTTATGTGATCTTGTTTGTACCAAGAAGAAGGTCTCAATTGAAGTAAAATTATTGGATTTGCGGAAAAGATTCGGTGGAGTCCGATTTCAACATTGTAGACGTTACAAGACATATTGGTGGACACCGAGACATATGTGGACGAATGTGTTGTGGACTGGCATCGTGGAAGAAGGTTACTTTCTATGTGGGCACCGTGAGAGGAGTGTTTGAAGATTAGAGGGGCGTGAAGTCTCATGGGTGGATCGAGTCCTTCAGTAAGACTACCGTCTATCTTTGTAAAACTATATTCATAGTGATTGTTTGGCTTGGGTCATCCGAGGTTTTTCTCGTTTGTTCTTTTCCTGGTACATCCAGCGCTGTGAGTATTCTGTACTTTATTTCACCTTCTTTAATAACTATATGGATGCTTAGGGTTAATCAAGATAAAATTTGGTTAAGTTAGATTTAGTTCACAACTTGGTGCAGATTAAAAATTGGAAAAATGTTTTTCACAAAAATAGAATTTGTTTTATCGTCCTTAAAACACTTTCCACGTAAGAAATTAAAAGGGATCATCAAATTGGTATCAGAGCTAGAAACATATTTTTATTGTGTTTGATCTCTTGTTTTTTATATGAATTTTGGAGGTTTTGAAAGTTTTCGTGCACCTATTTTTGATGTCACAAACTATGATTATTGCAAAATGTGAATGAGAAGTGCTTTAATATCTATTGATGAGCAGGTTTGGTTTGCAGTTGAAAAGGGTTGGACACTACCAGTCACACGAGAGGGTGAGGTCACTAGTTTGAAACCCGTTGAGTTATGGATTGATTCCGAACATAGGCTTGCACTGTACAACTCTAGCGTTCTGCATGTAATCTTCTCACATGTCACACCGAAAGATTATAATAGAATTATGACTTGTGAAACTTCAAAAAAGTCTTGGGATGCACTTTCACTTACTCACGAGGGAACTAGCACAGTTAGGATGTCTAAGTTACAAAACCTCTCTACACAGTTTGAAATGATTAAAATGTTAGATAGTGAGTCATTTGATGAGTTTTATGCTAGGTTGTCTAATATTGTTAACTAGTCGTTTAACATAGGTGAGAGGATTCCCCACAACCGTTTCATAAAGAAAATTTTGAGATCTTTGTTGAGTAGGTTTAATGCAAAAGTGATTGTTTTAAACTTCTTAGGAATGCTTGATTCGACAAAACTAGAAGAGATTGTCAGTGATTTATAAACCCATGAACTCGATATGTTTACCTCCAAGCAAGTGCATAATAAAGAAAAGGGCATTGATTTGAAATCCCGGAAGGAGGAAACCAAAGTTTCAGATGACGATTCCGATTTTGATTTTGAGGATTTCTTCTTTTTAACTAAAAAATTCAAAAAATTTCATAAGTTTCAAAAGCAATCGAAAGATGCCAAAAAGTTTGAGAAATTTAAGAACAACAAGTTTGAATCCACCCCTAAAGATAAAAGTGAGAAACTTAATAGGGTTGAGTAGGATCGGTGTTTTGGGTGCGAGGGTATGGTCACAAAGTTGCCGAGTGTCCCACTAGACTTAAGAAAGAGGGAAAGAAACCGATAGGTTATAATGCCACCTTAAGTGATAGTGATACAGAAGATGGAGAGAGTTCCCCTAATAAGAGAAAGTTTATTGCTTTCTTGGCATGTCATGTGAGCGATAACGATAAATCTTACCATAAAGATTCTCATCTGAATGAAACTTCTGAGTTCGTTGAGTCCCAAGTGAGTGAGGTTGAATTGAGTGAGGAAGAGGAAGTTGATGTGAAATAGTTGCAAGTTTCATTTAATGAGTTGTATGTTGAGGCAGTGAAAGTGAAAAAGGCTAACTCTAAATTTCAAGCGAGGTTGAATGAGCGTGCCATAGAAAATAATGATGCTTTGATTGAGGATCTTAGGGAACGGGAGAAAAAGCTTAGGAGAAGCTAGAGTACGTTGAAAAAAAAGAGACAGTCTTTGTGGTTTAATGGAGACTTTGAAAAAAGAATTGCTAGAGTTTGAGGAGTCTAGGCATGTGCTTGAGTCTAGGATTCATGAGTTGGAAGAAAAGTTAAAATACTCGAGTAAGGTTAAGTTTGACTTGGAGTCTAGGTCAAAAACATTGAATAGGATGTTAGGCACCATCCAAGTCAACAATGATAGGTGTGGTATAAAATATGACGATAGTGTTTCCATTCCCAAAGCCAATACCAACCGTGTGAGAGAGCCCGCTAGGAACAAGATGAGAGGTTGATATTTTGGTAATCATTTCCGCCATCTTTACAATTTCACACATTGCGGTAGGAAAGGTCACCTTATACATTTTTTCTATGACCTTAGGAATGCTCCTAGGAAGTTTAGGAATAAAGTTGTGTCGGTTCCCAAAAACCCCACCCGCTATGTCACACCTACTTGGGTTAGGAAATTGGACTTAGAGGCTTTAGGACTAAAACTTCATGATTAACATTTGGTTGCACTTGATTCTTTCCATGCTAAATCTAAAGGTTGAGTGTGTTACCATGTGTATCATCTTGTATTATATTTTCATTTATTGAGTGTTATTTGAAAAATATAAAAGTATTTTATTTTTGGAATAAAATTGAGAAAATACATAAAGATTTTGCATTTATTTGAGCAAAAATATATTGAAAACCAAAAAGACCTTTTTTTTTGTCTTTGAGTATACATGTTTGATTTGGCATATTGGTGTTCTTGAACCCCCTTCCTTTCATTATCCATGTTGATGTAAAAAACTAGATCACTCTAATTCTTCAATCACAGATAAATAAATAAAACAAAGATTTTTAAAGTGGTTCGGCTAGGAATAAAGCCTACGTCCACTGTTATGTTATTGCTGAGTGTTTGTGGAATTCTTGATTACAAGTTCTCTCAAGAAATTCCGGTCCCCTTGAATGAGGATGATACAAGGTATTTATAGCCCTGAGGCTGTACATGAAAGGGTCGATACATTAAATGATATACATATGAAAGGGTAATACATTTAATGCCCTTAGGCTTGTGCATCAAGGATAATCATTTAATGAACCAGTTGGACTGTTCGTTATCTGGCAATCAGTGCTGTGGCCGAGATGCAGCTCGGACCGTCTGAGTAACTCGGGTATGTTGATCTTCCTGGTATTCAAGAGTTCCTCGGAGCCTGTGAGTTCCTCGGAGAGGTATGTTCCTCGGAGCCTGTGACTTCCTCGGAGAGGTATGTTCCTCGGAGCCTGTGAGTTCCTCGGAGAGGTCTATTCCTCGGAGCCTGTGAGTTCCTCGGAGAGGTCTGTTGTTGCCATGTAGATAGCCAGGTGTCTTCGTATGATTGGTCCACGTCAGCAGATTAAATTTGGTATCAACAGAAGCCCCCAATGCTTCATGCTTGATGGTTTACTTGAAAGGATGGAGTATTTTATTTTGCAGTGTTGCTCGGTGCTCGTGAAATTCTTGATCTACCTTCTTGATTTGTTGGACATAAAGGGCATTATCTCCTGGACGACATATGATGCCGTTTGTAGCTTATCATAATCTTCAAGTATGTTGATTGGTTTGTTAGCCGACTTACTGCATTCTGTGAGCTAGTGGTGGACTCTGCTCGGGGACGATCAAGAGCTGCTCGGGGACGATCAAGAGCTGCTCGGACAGACTATCTGTGATGAACATCAGAATACTGAAATATCTTAACTTCATAAAATTCCCATTATGCTTTGGATGATCTTCCTGCTGGCGAGGAACCTGTTTCAAAATCAGAGGGAGAGAAACCAATAGAGTAGGAATCTCAATGTAATAGTTAGTACACAATTTAATATCAAATTTGAATTTGCTATTGTTTTGTAAATATCAAACACTTTATTATTTGTGCTTGCATAACAATATTGTATGGTTCATCGACCAAAAAAATTATAAGTATCAGTAATGTTGCTCGATCACTTAATAATAAAGTAATGAGTATAATTTATTCAAAGTGTTTCCAACCAACCAAGGTATTTAAATAATGTTTGTCGACCAAGCACAGTTGATGGGTTTCTATCCCCGACCAGCCATACTTGGTTCAATTTTCAAATATAAACATGTGTCCGACCAACTAAGGTCAATACTTTTGTCCTCGTCGACCAACTACAGTTAGTGGGTTTTTATCCCCGACCAACCATACTTGGTACAGTTTGGAATATTTTGTTCTTCAAAGAACTTTTTGTAATAATGTTACCTCCCGACCAACATAAGCTGTAATGCGAGAGTATATAAAGTCTTACCAACCGTAGTTGATCATGCTGGTCTACACCTCCTAATCAAAGGAGTAGTAGGGTTCTTTCGAACTTTTTGGCTCCTTGGAGCATGTCCTCCTAACCAAAGGAGGTTGGCTACTTATAGCACTTTTGCTCCGTAGAGAGCTCCGTAGAGCTTATCCTCCTAACCAAAGGAGGTTGGCTACTTATAGCACTTTTGCTCCGTAGAGCGCTCCGTAGAGCTTATCCTCCTAACCAAAGGAGGTTGGCTACTTATAGCACTTTTGCTCCGTAGAGCGCTCCGTAGAGCTTATCCTCCTAACCAAAGGAGGTTGGCTACTTATAGCACTTTTGCTCCGTAGAGCGCTCCGTAGAGCTTATCCTCCTAACCAAAGGAGGTTGGCTACTTATAGCACTTTTGCTCCGTAGAGCGCTCCGTAGAGCTTGTCCTCCTAACCAAAGGAGGTTGGCTACTTATAGCACTTTTGCTCCGTAGAGCTTGGCTCCGTAGAGCATGGCTCCGTAGAGCAGTCTTCTTCTGTAGAGCATGGCTCCGTAGAGCAGTCTTCTTCTTGTTATCAAGCAGTGTAGTGTTCAACACTAGTATTCCCCGAAAAACTTTCAACAGAAAGAAAATGGTGAACCATCCTCGTTTTATTCATAATGAAGGAAATACTTTACATTTTACATTACTGATAATACTTTCGCAGGTGTTCAGCATTCCATGCATTCTGAAATTCTTCTCCTTCTAGAGTTGCTATTCTGTAGGTACCAGGTCGAACAACCTCTGTAACTCGGTAAGGTCCATGCCAGTTTGCTTCCAGTTTATTCTGTTTCTGAATGACTTTCTTCAGCACATAATCACCCTCCTTCAAACCGCATTTCTTCACCCTTTTGTTGTAGAACAGAGCTGTTCGTTGTTGATAAGCAGCATTCCTAATGGATGCCTCCTCTCTTACTTCTTCGAGCATATCCAAATCCATTCTTCTCATCAAGTCACTGATCGGAGAGTTGAAATTCAGCACTCTATGCGTTGGGAGACCCAACTCGGCCGGTATCACAGCCTCACTTCCAAATGCTAACATATATGGTGATTCTCCAGTTGCTGCTCGGGGAGTTGTTCGGTAGGCCCATAATACTGATTGGAGCTCATTAATCCAATTTGCTTTAGCTTCACTTAGCCTCTTTTTCAACCCATTTAGTAATGTTCTGTTCGTCACCTCAGTCTGTCCATTGCTTTGGGGATGGCCTGGTGCTGAATGAAACTTCAAAACGTTCGACTGATGACAATAGGCAGCAAATTCTTCATTATCAAATTGTGTTCCATGATCTGTGATGAAAGCATGAGGGAGACCATATCGACAAATGATATTCTTCCATACAAACTGGTATACCTTCTCGTACGTCATACTGATAAGAGGCTCAGCTTCCACCCACTTAGTAAAATAGTCCACTGCAACTACGAGATACTTGAATCTTCCTTGGGTGGTCGGCAGTGGTCCAACCAAATCAATTCCCCACATGGCAAATGGCCAAGGGGAAGTTATTGGTGTTAGCAATGCTTGTGGAGTTCGTCGGATGGAGGAAAAACGTTGGCACTTGTCACACTTCTTGGCATAGGCTATACAATCAGCCCTCATTGTCGGCCAGTAATATCCCTGTGTCATCACTCTTTGTAAAAGCGTTCGACCTGCTACATGAGCTCCACAAGATCCTTCATGGATTTCTTCAATCAATTCTTTCACCTCGGTGGGATGTACACATCTCTGCAAACCTGCCATAATTCCTTGTCTATACAAAATACCATTAGTTAATACATACCGAGCAGCTTTATACTTCAGTTTCTTGGCAGCGAGTTTGTCCTCCGGCAATTCTCCCTCTTCAACATATTTCCTGATTGGATCCATCCAAGATGGTCCTAAATCAAGAGTAATCACATTCGTTGTCAGATCTTCATCTATGCTCCGACCTTCTAATACTTCAATCGGTATGGTTCTTCGCATCTCGGTACGAGTAGCTGATGATAGTCGGGCCAGTGCATCTGCTTGTACATTCTCCATCCTCGGTATTCTCACCAGTTGAATGGCATCAAATTCTGTCAACAATTTCATCACCTTTGCATGATATTTGATCATTAAGTCTCCTTTAACCGCGTATATTCCCATCATCTGATTCACAATTAATTGAGAATCACTGAATACCATCACTTGTTGTGCTTCCATAGTTTTTGCTAGGCTAAGACCTGCTATCATGGCCTCATACTCCGCTTCATTGTTAGAGGCTTTGAATTGGAATCGCAAAGCATATTCCATATCAATCTTGTCTGGAGTGATCAAAACAATTCCTGCTCCACAACCAGCTGTGCAGGATGATCCGTCTACATATAATCTCCATGTAGGTATTTCGTCTTCAAATTTCTTATCTGTCAGAGTTCCTCGATAAAATATCTGCTGTTTTCTTCCATCATCCCCCGGTATCTTTCGCTCCTCGTCAGTCATCTGCTCGTACCCTTTTACCAACCGTGGTTGGTCTGAGTTTGAATATAAGGATTTCTCTACATCCACAAGTCCTTTTACCAACCTTGGCTGGTTTGGACCTATTTCTGCTGATCCTGTATCGTCCACAGGTAGGTCAGCAAATGTTTCTGTTGATCCTGTATCGTCCACAGGTAGATCAACAGATGTTTCTGTTGATCCTGTATCGTCCACAGGTAGATCAGCAGGCACCTTTTGCTCCTCGGGGGTAACAGGGTATGTGAACTCTGCTATAAAATCTGCTACAGCTTGCCCCTTGAATGATGATCTGGGATCATACACAATATCATATTCACCAAGTTCTACTGCCCAGTACATCAGTCTCCCTGATTTTTCTGGCTTATGGAGGGCTTGTCTCAATGGCATATCAGTATAAACGATGATGGTATGGGCTTGGAAATATGGCCTCATTCTTCTACTTGCTTCAATTAGCGCCAATGCCAATTTTTCTAGCTTTGGGTACCTGATTTCTGCACCTCGGAAAGCCTTACTTGTGTAATAAATTGGCTTCTGGACTCCATTCTCCAATCTGATCAACGCTGAACTGACTGCGTTCTCTGATACTGCCAAATACAAATACAACTTTTCTCCTGTTATTGGTCTGGACAACAGTGGAGGTGCTCCCAGGTATTTCTTCAAGTCTTGAAAAGCTTTTTCACATTCCTCATTCCATTCAAAGGTTTTTCGAAGTGTTTTGAAGAATGGTATGCATTTATCAGTTGCTCGAGATACAAATCTGTTGAGCGCTGCAACTCATCCGGTAAGACTCTGCACTTCTTTCTTCGTCGTCGGAGATCGCAGCCCTAGAAGAGCTTTGATCTTATCTGGATTTGCCTCAATACCTCGCTGATTGACGATGTATCCGAGGAACATTCCTTCTCGTACTCCAAAGGTGCACTTCGTCGGGTTAAGCTTCATTTGGTATTTATCCAATTGATCAAAAGTTTGACTCAAGTCAACCAAATGATCAGCAGCTTTCTTGCTTTTAGTGAGCATGTCATCGACATAGACCTCCATGTTGCGGCTGATTTGTTCGGTAAAAACCTTGTTCATCAACCGCTGATATGTTGCACCTGCATTTTTTAAACCAAAAGGCATAACATTATACCAATAAGTTCCCCTAGGGGTAATAAAAGAAGTACTTTCCCTGTCTTCAGGTTTCATTTTGATCTGGTTGTAGCCAGAGTAAGCATCCATGAAGCTGAGTAGCTCGTGTCCCGAGGTAGCATCCACCAGTTGATCAATTCTGGGTAATGGAAAGTGTTCCTTGGGGCATGCCTTATTGAGATCGGTGAAATCGACACACATTCTCCATTTGCTGTTTTTCTTCTTTACCATCACCACATTAGCCAACCAATCTGGATATTTTACATCTTCAATGAATTGGGCTTTCTGGAGTTTCTCGACTTCCTTCTGTATGGCCTGGTTCTTCTCGGGACTAAACACCCTTCTTCTATGCTTTACAGGTTTAATCTCCTTATTCACATTGAGTTCATGACATAAGAAGTTTGGATCTATTCCTGGCATGTCTTTATGACTCCAAGCAAAAGTATTTTTCCTATTCTTCAAGAAAGTTATCAACTCCTCTTTTATTGACATATCCAACGATGAACCTATCTGGGTTATTCGTTCAGGATGTTCGTCGTCCAGAATAACATTTTCTGTAGATTCTACCACTTGCCCTTTCACAAGTTGGGACTCATCTCTAGGATCAAGAGTTTCAATTTCTGTACCTTCATCCACTTGATAAGTAGTAGTCTTTTTCATCGATCCTTCTAGTTCTTCTTGCTCGGCCGACGAATAATAGCATTCCCGAGCTACTTTTTGATCACCTTTCACCACTCCAACTCCAAAATTTGTTGGGAATTTCAAACATTGATGTACTGTAGAAGGAACGGCTTCGAACTTCTTCAATCCAACTCTTCCCATGATGATGTTGTAGGCCGATTGCACATTCTTATCCATCACAAAGAATCGTATTCTTTCTGTTCGACAAACAGGCCAAGTTCCAATTAGTATATCCAACTTGATCGTCCTAAGTGGAAAAACTTTCTCGCCAGCAAAACCAAGAAGGGGTCTGTGATAAGGTTCCAATTGAGATAATTTCAAATTCAGGCTATCAAAGCATGAATAGTACATGATGTCTGCCGAACTACCATTGTCTACCAACACCCTTGAAATGATCACGTCCTTCATTCTCATTTTGATCACCAAAGGATCATCATGAGGATAAAGAACACCTGCCAGGTCGTTTTTTGAAAAACCAATTACTAGCTTCTCTTTGTTTACCTTCCTCGGACGATCATCCTCGGCCAAGTTTATTCGCTGAATATATGAGCAAGCTTGAGCCTCTCCGAGATAAGCTTTTCTTTCTGCAGTAAGGTCTCCTCCTCCTGCATCTCCCCCTGTAATAACTTTACAATGAAATGATCCAAAACGTATGGAAAATACCTCTCGTTCAGGTTTTCTTGGCTTCTTGGGAAGATCGGGGTCATCATCTGGATCCTCTTCATGGTCCCTCCTCTTTTTCTCCTCTGCACGACGAGGAGATCTAGATCTCTTTCTAATTCTGTCCTCATTTGTCCTCTCACCTCTGCAATCTACATACTTTGATAATTTTCCTCTTCGAATGAGTGTTTCAATCTCGTTCTGAAGGGCTATACAATTTTTGGTCATATGGCCATGATCTTTGTGAAACTCGCAATATTTGGTCTTATTCCTCATGTCTGGATCTGTCTTCAGTTTCTCTGGCCATTTGATTTCCTCGTTATTCCTGATCTCTTCTAAAACATGATTAATACCCATTTTCAATGGAGTATAATTATCATACTTTTTTAGGGCTTCTAACTTTATCCTGTTATTCCTGGAATGTCTGTCACCACCATTACCTTTCTGATCTTTATTCTTAGAGTTGTCGACCTCCACTTTAACTTCTTTATCCATATTCTTCTTCGCAGTCATAGCCTCCTCGGCATTCATGATTTTGGCCGCCTTTGCCATCAATTCCGACATTTTTTTAGGCGGATCTTTGGCCAGAGTATAGTATAGCTTGTTAGGCAGCAAACCACTCATCAAAGCAGTGATTGCTGTCTTTTCTTCATAATCTATGACTTCCAACTTCTCGTTATTGAAACGAGTTATGTAATCTCTAGTACTTTCTCCTGATTTTTGTCTAACACTTAGTAAGTGCGCTACTCGCTTTACTGGCTTTGCTCCAAAACAAAAATTGCCAATAAACAGCTCGGCTAACTGAACAAAAGTTGAAATCTTACCCCGAGGAAGATTATTGTACCATATCTGTGCAGATCCGGTAAGAGTTCCCGAGAATGCTCTACACCTCATCTCGTCGGGGACAGCATAGATATCTGCAGCAGCTTGGTACTGTTCTATATGAAGTACGGGATCTGTCTTTCCATCGTACTTGGGGGTCACTACAGGTGCTTTGAATTTCGACGGTGTAGGGAAATCCACAATGGCTTGCACAAAAGGTGTCCCTTGAACAAAAGTTCTCTGTAAGGGGTTCCTCGCCTTAGCCATTTCTCCCAGTCTATCCTCCAATCGTTGAATGGAACCTTTCCATGCTTCATTCCCTTCCTCGGGCCGCTTAGTCCGAGCAACTGATTGCTCTGACGTAGCTTCCTGAGATTTATCTCGACGAGTAATTGGTTGTGATTGTGCAGATCCTTCTCTCAAACCTGGTGGTGGTCGAAAACTTCCTGATGGAACCCTAGGTGGACTCATGTTCCTCCTTGGTCCTAACCGACTGAAAGGAGACACCCTGCTTAATCTTTCTAAAGCGCTAGTTCTCTCCGGAGAAAGAGAGATATGTTGATCTATATCCGTAGCCCGTATTGATGAAGTTCGCCCAGGTTGATAAGAAGAATCATTGGATTCCCTATTGCGATATGACCCAATACGTCTGGATCGTGATTGCCCATGATCAGTCCTTTGCCCTGAATGAGTAGGTACACCGCCTTGAAGAGTTTGGAGGAGTTGCCTCATAGATTCTTGCATGGCGGTTTGTCCTTGAGCCAGATTCGTCATAATTCCAGCCAGATCTGGAAATGCAGATGGATTTGGAAGATTTCCAGTATTTCCAGTATTTCGATTACTGGATTCTGGATTATCTGCCATTGATGATAAATGATTTTTATGAAAAACGATAACAACAGTCGCTTCCCACAGACGGCGCCAATCTGTTGATGTAAAAAACTAGATCACTCTAATTCTTCAATCACAGATAAATAAATAAAACAAAGATTTTTAAAGTGGTTCGGCTAGGAATAAAGCCTACGTCCACTGTTATGTTATTGCTGAGTGTTTGTGGAATTCTTGATTACAAGTTCTCTCAAGAAATTCCGGTCCCCTTGAATGAGGATGATACAAGGTATTTATAGCCCTGAGGCTGTACATGAAAGGGTCGATACATTAAATGATATACATATGAAAGGGTAATACATTTAATGCCCTTAGGCTTGTGCGTCAAGGATAATCATTTAATGAACCAGTTGGACTGTTCGTTATCTGGGAATCAGTGCTGTGGCCGAGATGCAGCTCGGACCGTCTGAGTAACTCGGGTATGTTGATCTTCCTGGTATTCAAGAGTTCCTCGGAGCCTGTGAGTTCCTCGGAGAGGTATGTTCCTCGGAGCCTGTGACTTCCTCGAAGAGGTATGTTCCTCGGAGCCTGTGAGTTCCTCGGAGAGGTCTATTCCTCGGAGCCTGTGAGTTCCTCGGAGAGGTCTGTTGTTGCCATGTAGATAGCCAGGTGTCTTCGTATGATTGGTCCACGTCAGCAGATTAAATTTGGTATCAACAATCCATATAACTAGGATATTTGGTCATAATTATTGATACTTAGAATGATCTTAAATGTTGTATTATGGGGTTGTTTTGAATTTGATATGCATGTTGATTCCACTTTGTATATATGCCATATTTGCACACATACGCGAGTTTATATGGATGTTTGACATCTCTAGCATATTTGAGTTTGGTGGAATGTTCTTGTCTAAATTTTTTCATCTACGTGTAAGTAGACATAAGGAGGAGGTGTGCATGTAAGAACCGTTTATCATGAGAATTAAAAGTGAAAAATGATAAGTGTTCATGGGAAAGGGATGCGAGAGTGTAAAATAGACTCGTCGTGAAAGCCACCGTTTAAAAGAGCCCGAAAGAAAAGGCATATGCCATATCATATATTTGGGCCAATAGGTTTTCTCTAAGTTTATGATGCTAGAAAGCTCAAAAGAATTTGATATATATGAGGGAGATTGGTTGGAGAAAATTTAAACGAGTTTGCACCAAAAATCCTAACGTTAAAAAATCGTATCATGACGATATTTCTTGTAGAATCGTCAAAATTCCATATTTTTGTGAATGTTTGACTGTTTAGTTCATTAAGCTCACACTTTAATTATCACATATGGCTAAAATAAAGTTTGATGAATTATCGCTATCAATTAGAGTTTCTTGATCATTATGATATGTTGGAATTGTGATTCATTTATTGTAGCTCACGCCCATGAATTCCATGCTCCTGTTTGTGCACATTGATACCATGTTAGCATGTAACTTACTTTATTTTTTTGGTTGAGTTTTATATTTTAGCTACTGAAAAGGCACTGTTTTGGATCTGTCAGGCCCTTCCTCGTACTTTTTTATGGAAATTGTGTCACTAGGAAAAACCGTTTAATTTTGTGAGCATTTGGGGAAAGTTTCATTTTCTCATTCGAGCAATAACAGATTTTGCTCGAGCGATCTATGTGTATCGCACGAAGCTTTCATTCTAATGACAAGACTTATCATTCAAGCGATAAGGAGTTTCATTTGAGCAATTTGTTTAGTTTATCGGTTTATTTTGTTTCGGTACCTTGCTATATATTTTTCACATTTTGGTATTGGGTTCCTTCTGAACTCATTGTTTATGCAGTTCACATTGATAATCTACACATTTTGCTGCATTGATTCGTTTAGTCACACATCCGTAGATTGATTAATTTATTTGTGTGATTATTTGTTTGCTAGCTACGGATGTGGTATTGTTCATCATAATTAGCTAGTTGTCAATGTTTACCTAGGTACGCTACATATTAGTATATCTCGTGCTAGGTAGTTTATCTTTTCGCCAGATTGTCTATTTGAGACAAAAAGGGGGAGAGATGTATGTGATGTAGGGGGGTTTTTTGTGAGTTTCATAATTGTATACAAATTGGTATCATTCTTTACTCACTTAACAAATGATTTGGATTTGATTTTACTGTTGGTTTGTATAATTTGCTCCTCCATACTTCACTGCGTATTTGTTTGTCTCATGTGTATAGGTATGATTAAAGAGATTGGAGATTTCAAGTCTACATCACATTCAAACATTCATAGAAAGTTCATGCTTATCGAACCATATGGTACTAGTATTGTCTTGTAATTTTTGTTTTGTGGTTTATGGGATGGGATTTAGGCGTCATAAGCCTTGATGTCCCAGCTTAGGCACTTCATTGTTGGTTTTTTCTCGGAATAGTCAAAGGGGGAGATTTGTAAGGACAAAATTTCCAATTTAATCTTAATGTAGTTTTGACTAATTCCCGGAAGAAAACACGTTTGATTCATAAGTCTATTTTTATTTGTCACGATCCCACACAGACTATGACGTGTTGAAGACGTTACGACAAAGCTTCAAGGAATTAATTATGCCGAAGTTTAATTGGTGCAAGTTTCTTCGTCTTCAAAGTTTAATTGCATTTCGAGATCACTCAGGTATGAATGCATAATATTAATGGGACTCAAAATTAATTTTCATAAAGATAAGGAAGTTATTTTTATTAAATAAATGTTTATAAAATGTTAAATGTTTGAAACTGTTTAAAGTTCATTTTAATCTGAGAAGGACGAATTACAGTTATTTTAAATTAGGACTCTAATCTCGCGCGTCGTTCAAATGGCAGGCTATGTCATTCAAGCGAGATGCCACGTCGTTCAAACGAAAGGTCATCTCGTTCGTGCAATAAGTCTAGTCGTTAGAATGAACAACCACAATAAGAAAAATATTTCTACGCGTGTTTCCTTTAGATTTCGTAAAGTGTGAATTCTGCAAAAACAGTATACGAACCAGAGAGTTTCTACACACATGTTTACAAAGGTTTTTCAAGTTTAAAACATCCTTTGAGTTTCAAAGGATCCGAGTATCATTAGTATATGTTCTGTGATCTTGTTTGCACCAAGAATAAGGTTTTAATTTAAGTAAAATTGCTGGTTTTGCAGTGAAGATTCGGTGGAGTTCGATTTCAACATCTTAGACGTTACACGCCATATCGGTGGACACCGAGACGTACATTGATGCGTGTGTTGTGGACAGTCATCATGGAAGAAGGTTACTTTCTACATGGGCACTGTGAGAGGAGTGGTTGAAGATCATAGGATAGTCAAGTCTCATGGGTGGATCACGTCGTTGAATAAGACTACCGTCTATCTTTATAAAACCATATCCATAGTGATTGTCTGGCTTTGGCTTTCCGAGGTTTTTTTCATCTGTGGTTTTCCTTGTACATTCGATTTTGTGAGTATTCTTTACTCTATTTGACTTGATTTAATCACTATATGGATGTTTAGGATTAATCAAGATAAAATTTAGTTAAGTTAGAACTTGTTCACAACTTGATGCGAATTAAAAATTGGAAAAAGTTTTTTTCACAAAAATAAAATTTGTTTTGTCATCCTTAAAACACTTTTTGCATAAGAAATTAAAAAGGGACCATCACGAATCTGCAACAAGTCATTGAGATCTTTAGTAACATGAGATAAAGAGTCGGTCAAATCATTCTTTTCTTTACCCACCAACATAAGTTTCTCGAATAGGGAAATCTTAATCACCTCGAGTTGATAAACTATGGTCTCCTTCTCCATCATAACTCTCAACTCCTTTTCGAGCATCCAAATATTAAAAACTAACTTTTTTTTTATGCTTTTGAATTCTCAAAGACTTGGTGTATAGTTCAAAATAAGTGGACTGCAAATCACCTTCATCAACATCACTATAACTCAAATTACGAACACAATCACTTTATTACCAGTGATTAGACCCAACTTCTTGTTTTTTATGAACGAAAACATCAAAATTCAGACGTGACGTACTTGTGGAATAAGAAGGACTAGCCATGAAAGCAGTGAATTTATTCCCAGATGGGACAGAGTCATTAGAGTCTTTAGACCCATGGTCACTATCGCTAAGAGTAACATTAAAGACAACTTTTTCTTTGTCATGTCTCTTTACGTTAGTTGGACAGTCATATGCCCTATGACCTCATACCTCATACTCAAAACCTCTTTTTGAATCATCCTTTTTAATGTTATCTCTTTTAGAGTTTTCACTTTCCTATTTCTTTTCATCCCGATCATTAGAACTTATGTTCACCTTGTTTTTATTTTTCTCAAATTTTGATTTATCAAAATTGGAATTTTTCTTTTTATACTTGAGGATTTTTTATTTTTTTTGTAGCAAATAAGGCCATATCATCAGGATCCATGTCGGACTCATCGAATTCATACACGCCCTCCTTTTTTAAATTTTAGAGCTACTTCCTCATCTTTTTTTTCTTTTATCTTTGGGAAACATATCTAACTCATATGTTTGGACATCACCTATAAGATCTTCAAGTTTCAAATAATCTAGCATACTTAACGAGTTAAGGATAGTGAATTTCGTATTGAAATGACTTGGGAGAGATCTAAGAATCTTTTCAACCATCTGATTTTCTGGAATCCTATCAGCCAAGTTAAAACACGAGTTAATAATATTGGACATATGTGCATAAAACTCATCAAATGTTTCACTCTCATTCATGGTGACGGTTTCGAATTAGGCGGTGAGATTTTGGAGTTTAGATTCTTTAATTATACGCGTTCCCTCATGAGTAACTTGAAGAATGTCCTATGCCTCCTTTGAAGTTTCACATGTCATGATACGACAAAATTCCTCAGGAGTAACGACACTAAATAAAGCATTTAAAGCTTTAGAATTAAAATTATATAATTTCACCTCTTCCTCTCTCCATTACTAACACATTTTAAACAGTAGTTTCCCCAGCTACAATGGTTGGCGGGGGTGCCCTTTTTCAATATCGAGCCAAATACGTACATCAATTGATTTTAAAGAATATCTCATTCGCACTTTCTAATAAGAAGATTTAGTTCCATCAAACATGGGGGGTCTATTTGACGAATAAACTTCCATATAACCTATGGGATTCATCTAAGTAATTTTTAGAAGCCTGATTTGATATCAATTTGAAATGTCTTGATTATATGATTTAGGTATCAATTCTAGAAATTATTCCTAAGGTACACACATACAAAAATAGGCACTATTAAAACTATGCAAATAGTGTTGTTTCTTTCCAATTTTAATCTTGATTACAAAATCCTAAGTGAACATGCAAGATTAAAATTATAAATATAAAGAATGTGACCACGACATGCCAATGTATGAGGAGAACCCAAATGGAAAAAACCTCGAACGGACAAGCATAAACAAATTCACTACAGATATGGTGTTTTATTTGAAAACACAAAAGACTTACAACACTTGGCTTGACGAGATATGCTGATGTCGTCTATACAACCTTGATTTGCAGTTTTGTGAATTAAATATGGTACACAAAAAAATTATGCCTCGGTAACCATGAATGCGTTAATTGTCTCCAATATAGAAGAATCCACCGCACAAGTGATGATGTGAGAAAAAAATGAATTTCTGGGTTTTACCAACAAGGATCAAATGATGTTGGAGAGAGTTTTTTCAAAATTGTTATGGCTTATCAAATGTTCAAAAGAGGTAGTTTCATTTAGTCTTCACGTCCCCTTAAATATGAGAAACAAACAGAGTTGAATGGTGTGGAAGTCACAAAGAAAACCTTCCTGAAAAACCGAATTTTTGAAATTTGATCCCGATCGTTTGAATAGGGCACCATTATCGTTCAAACGACATGAAAATTCTCGGTCGAATAAATAATAATGATACTTCTCACTCAGATGTCCTTCAAACGACCTTTCTAACAAGATTCCAGAGAGGGGACGTTTGATGAAAATTTTCCTCGTGAGAACCCTCTTCGAATGAGGTACCGAACCTCCTAAATGAGTTATCTAACATCATTAGAATCACCTAGGTAAATTTGTAAAATTTTTATTCCAAGTTGTAAAAAGGTTTTTCAAGAGTTGAATCCATTAAAAAATTTCTCTCGAACAGTAAAAATAAGGTCATATACCTTTTGGGAATGAGATCACTCACATGATGAATTTATCACACAATAATGGTTGCTCCAAATCGACAAGGATGAATATGATATGAAATCATAACAAACTAAATGTTTTTCCAAGGGAACAAGGCAATACTACAAATTGACTAAATGGTAAAATTATTCCTTACATGGTGTGACACTGTGGATGAGAACTCCAGTCCCATAATGAGTCTAAGGTAATTTATAGGGGGACATGTTCTCACCATGGGTCTCGTCTCAATGAGACCAGACTTATGTATATCAATCACCCCTAGACCATTGTCTTCAAGGTTAATGGGCGACTGAGGTGTAATTTCATCTTAGTTCATAAGTGGCTGGGTGTCACCCCAATGTTAGGACAACCACATGATGGTAGTGGGAAAACATGTTTATAGAGATGTCATCTCGATCTTCTAGAATGGGCACCTATCAGTTGGTGAGTGGCCTAGAATGTGGCCCAAGTGGTTGTGCAACAAAATGTCACTTAGAGTGATGCGCCATAATGATGGTGGGATTGGAATTTGTGCACAAGTTAGGCAGTTTAAATATTCCCAAAATCCTTTGTTTCTCTTCTTTCCCTCATTTTCTCTTTGTTTCCTTCTAGATCTCTAAACTTTTCAACCTCTCTCTCTAGAGTTCCTCCCTTCCGGTGATCCTTTCATGCCTTTTTTGACATTTTCTTCTTTTTTTGGTCTTCTTCCTCTCTCCAGGTACCTTTATTTCCCATTATTTTTTATTTTCTAGCCTTCATTCTTAAGATTTATGTATTTCTTCATTTTATAGAGATTTTGGTTTTTTAAGGCACCACTCCTAGTGGTTTATGGTTTAAATTGTAATGGTTTTAGGAGAGAAGAGAGTTTAAGCATTATTCTAGGTTGAATTGTTATAACTTATGGAATTGTATGGGTTTTAATAAAGTTAACAAAATCAAATTTGGGCCAACTTTAGGGTCAGTTTAAAATGGGATCCACACGTCGGAGACGGTTCAAAGTGGTAGCACGTTCTCCTCTGCAGGAAGCATAATGTGATACACTCACATACGTAAAAATATAAATTAATTAATGAGAAATTGTAGCTCAGATTACCCACTTTGAACATGGAACTTAGTTGAAGTGTTAAGGCTAATGTTGTTATCCCACATAGGAAGAATATGATAAATGGGTGTAGTAAAATATAACCCATTTTGTCTTAAAAGATTGGTGCACTTGGGGTTTCCAAACTCTTTGATGGAGGGAGGACTTACATGGGTTTGGGTTGACTTCCAAGTCCACATGCTCATGTGCATCGCCATTGTCGGCCACCGACCAAATCCTACCAGGCTTCGTTTGGGTCAACTCTGCTTAGCTCGGGCTAGTGCTCGTGGGCCTTGGGATTTGGGCAATGTCTTGACAAAGTATAAACTTTTTGGGCCAATTTTATTGGGCCTTCTATGTATTACTGAGTCCATTTTTGTAGTTTTGTTTTTCTTTTTCATGGTTCATTATTTAATTCCATTTTTATTTTCCTGAACAATTAACTTTTTAGTTAATTCAATTTTTTAATGCCAGCAGTTGTGACTACTGGGATACGTTTTAACAAAATTTTAATAGACACTTATTCAGTATAAATAAGTGGCCTGGTTATTCATTTCAAGGGTTGAGAAAATTAGATAAGAAACTATTCAAGGTCTATCTCGTTAGTCCAAAAAGAGATAGTCCTTCATGGTTGGTTCACTAGTGCTTTGCAATTTGAAGTGATGCTATTGCAAGTGTGTGATTGTTGTGTCCTGAGAGACATCTTCCATAGACTTTGTGGAGCGTAAGTGAGGGTCAATATTATCTTAAGGTCAGAGTGTTTAATACATGCCTCAAACAAATATTCTTCATTCGTTATGACTGTGAGTTTATTATATATATCAGATTGTTACGCGTATTTTAGTTACTATTTACATATTTTGTAGATAAATTAAAAAATTATTCTTCCTAACAATCTTGAGACGATATTTTATTTTTTGTTATAAATTTCTAGAATGATTTTCTAGGTTAATTAGTTACATAAATATTTTTATCATAATCTCTCGATTACAAAATTATTTTATTTATCCCAAAAATTAATGTTTTCACATTCTGTAAATTCTTTTGTGAAAGATACATTTTCTGTATAATCGGATAATATCATCTAATAGTTGCGTGTTTATACAAATTTGTTTATACACATTACATGTTATTTATGTTATTCAGAAAATTAATCTAGTATTATTTTCTGTAAATTATCAACAAATTATTATTTGATAAAATTCAGGACTTTATATTATTATAATTATGCACTCACATATCCTATTATAAACACATATTTTATATATGTTTAAAATAGAAATGACATCTACTTCTGCTTTGCCAGTTACGGTTGTACCAACTAATGTTGGACATGGTGAAAACTCAAAAAGTTCAACTTTAAAATGGACGGATTTCAAATATTGGAAACATCAAAGTTATTTTATATAACAACTTTGAGCTTGTCTGAATCCTTAAGGAAGAGGCACCAACTTTAAAACAAGGTGAAGCTGATAAGAAAATAATCGTTGTAGTGGATGGAAGGGACATGCTTATTTCTTATGCAAAAAATATATCATCGGCAATCTTGAAAGCATGTTATATAATGTGTATAGACTTCTTAAAACTGCTAAAGAGGTGTGGGAAAATTTGGATAAAAAATAAAAAACAGAAAATGTCGGACTGAAAAAATTCGTTGTCGAAAGATTCTTGGATTTTAAAATGGTTGATCAAAGACTATCATTACTGATTTATCCTCCAATTTTTTTTGAAAAAATGGAATTGTGTGAGTCGTTCCAAGTGGCTCCAATGATTGAAAAATTTCCACCATCATAGAAAGACTTCAAAATTTATTTGAAATATAAATATAAAGAAATGGAGCTTGGGGACTTGATTTTGATATCAAGGATTGAAAACGATAACAAATACAAGAGAAGAAAATTGAAAATCCTATGGAATCCAAAGCACATGTTGTGGAAGAAAGGAAAATATCTAGAACAAGAAAAGGAACCGTGTTACCAAGGTAGGACAAACAAAGGGCTTAAACGTAGAAACTTTAAAAAGTTTGATGGAAAATACTTTTTGTGTGACAAGCCGAGACATCATGCTAAAGATTTTCGTAATCGGAAAGATCAAGTGAATAAGAAACATAAGCTAGCATAAGCCAATTTCACTATAATTGAAAACCTTTTTGATGATATTAATGATTTGAGCCTTTTGAAAATGGTTTCTAAAGTCAACATGGTGGGAAACACTAAGTAATGGTGGGTGGACACTGAGTCCACTCATCACATATGTTCTGACAAGAATATGTTTACTTCCTACCAACAGTTTAATCACGAGGAATAACTTTTCATGGAAATTTTTTTACTCCAAAGGTTGAAGGAAAATGGAAAGTTATACTTAAGATGTCTTCAAGAAAGGCACTTACTTTCAATGACATGCTCCATGCCCTAGATATTCGAAACAACTTGGTTTTATGGATCACTCCTTAGTAAGAAGGGATTTAAACTTGTATTTGATTCTGACTAATTTGTAATCATTTAGAGTGGCATGTATATGGGGAAAGGATATTTTAGCGGTGGGGTATTTAAACTCAATGTAATGACTATGATGCCTATTAATATTAATAATAAGGTATCTTCTTCTTATTTTCTCGAGTCTTGTAATATATGGCATGGTACATTAGGTCATGCTAATTATGATACAATTCGTAGATTAATTAATTTAGACTTAATACCAAAATTTAGTATTGACTCAAATCACATGTATGAAATGTGTGTGGAATCAAAGTTAAATAAAACTCCTGTTAAAAATGTTGAAAGAAGTACAAACACTTTTAAGTTAATTCATAGTGATATATGTGATTTAAATTTGTACAAACAAGAGGTTGAAAAAAATATTTTATTACTTTTATTAATGACTAAACAAGATATTATTATGTGTACTTGCTTAGAAGTAAGGATGAGGTGGTAAATGTTTTCGAACATTATAAAACTAAAGCTGAAAATTAACTTAACAAAAATATTAAAGTAGTTAGGAATGATAGAGGAGGTGAATATGGTTCCCCTTTTAAAAATATTGTTCAAAATACGGTATTATTAATCAAAGTACCTCCCCTTACTCACCTCAATCTAACAGGATTGCATAATGCAAAAACCGAACTCTAAAAGATATGATGAATGCTATGTTGATAAGTTAGGGTTTACCTCACAATTTTTTTTTTTTAGGGGGGGGGGGGGGGGGGGGAAGCTTAACTTTGTACAAACTACCTTCTTATTAAAATGACTCGTAAGAGATCAAATAAGACACCATATGAATTGTGGAAATGTCGAATAACTTCCTACAAATACCTCAAAGTATGGGGGTGTCTTACAAAGGTTGTGATTCCTGATCCTAAAAGGATTAAATAGTACCAAAAACCGTTGATTGCACTTTCATTGGTTATGTAATTAATAGTAGTGCATATCGATTTCTTGAACATAAATCTGGGATTCCTGATATACAGGTAAATACTATTATTGAATCTAAAAATGCATATTTCTTCGAAGATATATTTCCTATTAAAAATAAAGTAATTGATTCGAGTTCTTATAAAAGAACTTTCGATAGTACATCTAGTAGTCATCAAGATAATATGGAAAATGAATATATTGAGAAAGATGATGACCTCGAACCTAGACGTAATAAAAAGGCTAAGACTTAAAAGTCTTTTGGTCTATATTTTCTAACATGTATGTTAGAAAGTGATACTAGAAACTTTGCAGAAATGATGTCAACACCAGGAGACACTTTCTGGAAAGAGGTTGTCTATAGTGAAATTAAATCCACCATATACAAGAATGCGTGGGAATTAATTGACCTTATACCAAGAAGTAAACCTCTTGGATGCAAGTGGATAGTTAAGAGAAAATTAAAAGTTGATGGATCAATTGAAAAAAAAATAAGCCAGACTTGTAGCTAAAGGTATAGACCAAAGAAAGGACCGAATTACTTTAACACTTACTCATTTCTTATGAGAATAACAAGCATTCGAATGTTAAAAGCTACTGGGTCATTACATAATTTTGAGACACATCAAATGGATATAAAAACTGCCTTCTTATATGGAGAATTAATTGAAGAGATATACATGGAACTACCTGAAGGGTTTAAAGTACCAGGAAAAGAAAAGAAAGTGTGCAAACTTGTTGAATCCTTTTACAGATTAAAACAAGAACCTAAACAATGGCATGAGAAATTTGATAATGTAATAATGCCAAATGGATATAAAATAATTGAGTGTGGTAAATGTTTAGACATTAAAAAAACTTAAAGTGGTTATGTCGTTGTTTGTCTCTATGTAGATGATATGCTTATTATTGGAAATAATAATGATATCATTAAATCTACTAAGAAAATCTAATCGAGGAAAATTTAATATGAAAAACATCGGTATTGCTAATGTTATATTAGGAATTAAAATTTCTAAAACATCAAAAGGGCTTGTCTTGTCTCAATCTCAATATATTGAGAAGATACTCGATAAGATCGACAAAGGTAGTGATAGCATTGCTAAAACACCTACTGACCCAAATCTTCATTTATATGAAAATACTGGAAATAGTATATCTAAATTTGAATACTTTCGTATCATAGGAGGTTTAATTTATATCATGAACTGCACTCATCCAGATATTATTTACTAAGTGAGCAAATTGATTTGGTATACAAGTAATCTAGGTGAAGACCATTGGAAAGATCTTAAATATATAAGATATACTCTTAATAATGGATTTACCTACACTAGATATCCATCTTCACTCGAAGGTTATAGTGATGCTAATTGGAGATCTAATTCAAAGGATTCTAAATCCACAAGTGGATATGTATTCAGACTTGGTAGTGTTGCAGTGTCTTTGAAATCCTCAAAATAAGTGTGCATCTCTAGGTCCACTATGGAGTTAAAATTTATTGCTTTAAATAAATATAAAGAAGAAGCATAATGGTTTCGAAACTTTTTAGAGGATATTCCAATGTGGCCAAAACTTGTGCTTATAATTTGCATACATTGTGATAGTCAAACAGAAATTGGCAAGCATGAAGTCATATGTATAATGATAAGTTTATGTATATATGTCGAAGACATAATATCGTTAAATAACTTCTCTCTAATGGAATAATTTCAATTAATTATATTAAGTTTAAGGACAATATAAAGGATCCCTTAACCAAAGAGATAAATAAAGAGCAAGCGTACAATTTATTGAGAGGAACTAAAGCTTTCAAAATAAAGAGTTGTCTTGATGAAAACCCTACCTAGATGACTAAGGATACCAAGATCTAGGTTCAAACGAATAACTGAATCTTGACTGACTCTTTGAAAAGAGCACTGATGAGTTTCAAACTCATGCACGTTCCTATAACAAAACAGTGTTGCGTATAAAGTAAGTAAGGATAAGCTTAGCTTTTAATGACTCCCATACTTTGAAAATTAAAGTGGGATATTGTAGGATACTCTTAATGGTAAGTAACCTATGTGAATGTGAAGGGGATGCTTCTGTGAGAAATTCAAAAGGCTACAATTCTCTAAAGCACTCATGAAACTAGGAATTGTTCAGGGCTAAAATGAACACAATCGAAAGAACAAACTTTGTTTGAAAAATTACTTTGTGAAGTCCATTGACTTGATTTATACAAAACACTGAACATTTCGAGACATCGCATTCACTAATCAGTAAGTAAATCCAATATTGTCTCACTAGGGAAGATTTATGGAAAAAAGTTCTCTCTCTCGATACAATAATTTTTCTTCAGAACAATCTTAGTGTATGCATAGTCTTTTATGTTGACCCAACCAATTTTCAATCATGTGGGGGATTATTAGAATCTATGGAATTTTATGGATTTTAATAAAATGAAAAAAAAATCAAATTTTGGTTAAATTTAGGGCCAATATAATATGGGGCCCACACGTCTTTCGAGAAGGTTCAAAATGGTAACACGTTCTCCTCCGTGAGGAGTATAAATAATATACTCACGTGTAAAATAATAAAGTGATGAATGAGAAGTTTTAGCTCAAAGTACCTACTTTGAACGTGGAACTTGGTTGAAGTGTTAAGGATAAACCTCTTTTCCCACATAATCTGGATATGAAAAATGGGTGTAGTATAATATAACCTATTTTTTATTAAAGTCTTGGTGCCATTAGGGTATCCCAACTCTTTGAAGGAGGTAGGACTTACATGGTCTTGGGTTGACTTCCAAGCTCACACGCGCATGATTCGCCTCCCACCCAACACATTTTGGTCCGGCTCGACTCGATTCGGCATGGCTCAATTCGAGCTCATTCTCATTGGTTGTGGGACTTGGGCTTTGGGCTTTCTCTTGATTAAGTATAATATTTTTGGGACAATTTTATTTGGCCTTTATTTATTTCTGAGTCCATTTTCATTGTTTTATTTTTTATTTTTCTGGCACATTATTTAATTATGTTTTTATTTTTCCTGAATAGTCAATTGTTCTGTTATTTTGATTTTTTTAATTCCAACAGTTGTGGCTGTTAGGATAAGTTTAACCACATATTAACTGCCACTTATTCAGTATAAATAAGCGGTATGGTCAGTCATTTAAAAAGTCAAAAATATTAGATAGGAAACTATTCAAGGTCTATCTCGTTAGTCCAAAAAGTGAGGGTCCTTCACTATTGGCTCACTAGTTCCCTCCAATTTAAAGTGCGGATATTACAAGTGGGTGATTGTTATATCCTAGAAGACAATTTTCATAGAGTTCATAGAACACTAGTGTGGGAAAATATCGTCTTAAAGTATGAGTGTTTAACACTTGCCTCAATCAAATATTTTGCATATATTATCCCTGTGAGTTTTGTAAAGGGGTACTCGATTGATTGCCCTACATGACTTCTTAATGGAGTGGACCAATTAAAAAAGATACAAAAATGGAAGATTTGTTGAGTGGGTTCACAACGAGTGGCCCAAGTTAAAAACTAACCCATAGCAAAATATTTGGTGAGGGAGTCCACGACGAGTGGCCCCTAGTTCAAAAAAAAATAGAACAAAAACTAGGGCGAGGGGATCCACAGTGAGTAGTTTCAAGCTCAAGCCAAAAGAAAAAAGTTTTGAGAAGAGGATCCATGATGAGTGGCCCCAAATACAGAATGAGGGAAAGATAGAAGGAATGGGCTAGCAGGTCCACAATGAGTGGCCCCATCCCAGAAAGAGGTTGAGATAGCAAATGGTGAGGGGAATCGCTCCCATCTCACCAAAAAGGAACAAATAGACATCGCCTATTATTAGTCTTACTTTTCGAGGGGGTGCTCAATCAAGCAACCTCAAGAAAAAAGAGAAAACATGCGAGCATACCTAAAACTTTGAGGGGATGCCCACAAGTCTCACTTGATAAATAGTTACTTACATTATTATTTTTCTTGCATAGGTAGACTTGATCTAGAAATCAGGGCTCGAGCAAGCCAGTTGGGATCGTCTGGGAGTTTTGGTTTGGTGGCTAAGAGACAAGGTTTGTTAAGCGAAGTCAATGCCTAACCACTTCAAACTTTATGGTCACTCAAACACTTACACATCCGACACTTAGAATAAAAGTGTGAGTGGGCAAGAGGCTATTAACACAAGTATTTTTTTAATTGGCCATTGATGAGTGGACCCCAAGGACACTGGCAAGTTTTTTACAAAAGTTTGTTCATCAAGTTACCATTTGAAAATATATTTACCAAATCAAACATTCTAGCACTATTAGTCAACGTATTTTCTTTTTGACTTTGGTATGCGCCAAGTGTCACCTGTCAGAGGAAGCAGGTGGCTAATAGACAAACAAAGACAAAGGTACATTGGACATCATGCATCTATGAGTGGCTTCTTTTGGAGCCCAAACATCCCTAGTATTTACCTATAAATAGGACCCCCGTGTAAGGTTAAGATAACACAAAAAACTCATGTTAGCATTGTTCTTCAGTCAAAATCCCACTAGAAAAGTATTCTCCTTCCCCTATATCTTGAGTGTCAAAGTACTTATCTCTTCACTCCCTTTACAACCATCACTTTTAATAGACATTTTTCTCTCTGAAACATTATCATTTCTTACAAAAGTCATTACTCATGATACTCTTTTAAGACAGTAAGTTACAAAGAGCTCCATTATTATAAGAAGTAGATGGTCTTCTTCTCCAGCTTCTCTTAAGACTTCGAAAATCTTGGAGGCAACACCTGTGGAAGTGGGTCACGCCTCACCCTCTCCAGTTATTTAAAGACCCTAGTACAACAACCCTCATACATTTAGTGACTCCACTGGGGAGGTATTCTCATTAGCAGGGATAAAAAAGGATACAATATTTCAATGCTGCTAGTGTTTGAAGACACTCAAGTCGCTAATGGAGTTCAAAGTGACCAGATAACCCAAGAGGAAGTTGTAGTGATTGGAATGTGAATACTTTCTCCTCCAGGGGAAAGCCAGTGCAGTAATAGCTATGCCTTTGGCGAGGATGAACTTGATGAGTATGTTTTTGAGTTTTTAAAGAAAAACAATGTGGACTTAGCAAGTTTGAGCCAAACTTGCATGACACCTGTAATGATACTTGTTGGAGGAAAAACAGCAATAGAGGCTATAGAGTTGTTTCCCCCTCATAAAGTGGTAGCAAAGAAGATAGTTGAACTAGTGAGTTCACCGATGACAAAGAAAGCTAGCCTAAAGAAGTCTCCCTCCAAATTTATTACCATGGAGGAGCTGAAGAAATTGTTGTCCTCCCAAAGGGAGTCCTCTCAAATATATGAGGAGTTGCGGAATCCCTACCCATAAAGCATCAATGAAAAGCTGTATCTAAAGGGTTGCATTCCTCCTAAGTTCATCAAATTTGACAAAAAAGATGAAAACCCTCGGGAGCACATGAAAAGGTTTGTAGACAACTTGAGTGTGCATGAAAACGATAATGAATGGAAGCTACGAGAGTTCTTAAAAACTCTCACTGGAAAAGCATACGCATAGTACTCCCACTTAGCAGCAACCAACATTCCAAACTGGGAGGAGATGCATAGGCAATTCCTCTAAAAGTTATTCTTAGCAGAAGATGAGCTCACGTTGAGGCACTTTGCACAAGAGGTATAAAAACCTAGTGAATAAATAATGCATTACATTTAATGCTTTTGAGAAGGGGCGCTGGATGTTCATGAGGATGTGGTAGAAGCAAGTCTATTACATATATGTGTTAAAGGGTTACTAGAAGAATATAAAGTTCAGTTGTTCAATGAGGCCAGATATGGGGGGTTCAAGAAGTTTACATGAGCAGATACTAACATCGCGAAGATTATCAATCCCTGATAAAAAAGTTGGAGAACACAAGTGCCCCTAAAAGCAGAAAGATTTCAAGTCTCTAGACACCAAGCAGTGATATATGTGGATGGGAACCCTAAAGGTAAGAAGGGAGCCCAAGTGTTCAAAAGAAATGATTCAATAGGAAAAAAGGAAGTTTGGGGATGAAATTCCACCACCATTACCTTGCAGTGTAGCGAAGACTGTGGATTTTTACAACACATTAGTGCGTGAGGGGGTAGCAGGTCCCCCTCCCCATTCTAATGGGAAAATACCAATAGTGAGACAAAAATTACACGCCAAGTTTTGTGAGTTGCACCAAAGGGTTCAACATGCCACTAAAAATTATTTCTATTTGCAAAGAATAATTAGTTAGCGGGTGGCCAATGGCACTTTGCAAATTACATCAGTAGATGTAAACGAAAACCCTCTCCCAACTCACCACTATTATATAACAAACATAGTGGTAGTATATGATGAGGAGGAAGCCCAAGAGCCTTATGAGTGGTGGGATAATGAGAATATGTGTGAAGATTGGCTAGCCAGACTAGATATAGAAGAGCAATAAGATGAGTGGGGAGAGCAGGTGTGCCCCTTGTAAGGAAGAGAAGATGTTTTCATTGCCCTAGATGAGGGGGTGGGGGGCATATTATACGGAGCATGTGTGTAACGAACAAACGTACGTGGTAGAACTTGATTTAGAATGTGCAATTATGACGAGGAGCCCAAAATTCAAGTGGTTCTTTGATCAAATTAGAGTGAAACATAATACCATAATAATAATCACCAAGAAGATCATAGAAGGAGTACAACAATAAGGAGATCCCTCTATAAAATGGCATGGTCCTATAGGAAGGTTTATCAAGAGGTACAACTATGAGGTGGTCTTCAAAGAAGTTGATAGTCAAGTGACTAAATTTCACAATCGTCCTTTATATGTGACAACTTTGATAAAACGAATCAGTTTACACAGAGCACTCATGGATGGAAGGTAATCCATTAATATCATGCCTATTACCACATTGCATGAGACATGTATCTCTTAGGAGAAGATAGTGTCAGTCCCATTGGTGATTTTCATCTTTGACATTACGAGGATTCAATTTATAGGCTATGTGAATGTGGGGATTAAATTGGGAAATTTTACATCCCATATCAAATTCCATGTCATCAATGCCAACACCAACTACCAGCTCCTGATAGGGAGAGTGTGGATGTACACAAATAGGATAGTGCCGTTAACATTCCACTAATGTGAAAAAGAAAACATTCGAGGAACAAAGATTGTGATCAAAGACACAAAAAGGCATTTTTCATTGGAAGAAGCTCACTTACTGGACGCAGCATTCTACACTGAGCTATATGAAGAGAGAATAAGCTTTACCTGGGGGCTCGAGGAGCTCGTGTGGTTGGATATAGTGATCAACCTAAAAGTTCTATGCATAAAAAATTGGGTCAGAAAGTCACCCCTTCATATAAAAAAGAGAAAGGAAAGAGAAAGCTTGAAGTTGAAAAAACTCCTCCTCGAACCTGCAAGAAAGTTATGTTACCTGATGGGAATGTTATATATCATTTACAACGGTCTTTGCGTGTGTAGTTTTGGGATAAAAGCACTAACTCGACACCAGATTCCTTTTTGTGGATGAGTCCGACATTATTAAACATATAGAGGATCCTGAAGAGGCACTTGAGTGTATGCAGGATGGGAAAATATAGAAGATCCAAGAACCAGAAGAGATAAACTTAGGAGTAAAATGGGGAGACGAGATACCGATATTCATCTCAAAAGGCTTTAATCTGAAACATAGGGAGGAGGTTGTCAACCTGCTAAATGAGTTCACAGTTGTGTTCGCGTGAAAATATATGGAGATGATTGGGATAGACCCATAAGTGAGCTCCCACAAGTTAAATGTTGTCTCCAAATGCCCTATTAGTGAGACAAGCCACTCGCACCTACAAAGCTGAATTAGACATCAAAATTAAAGCAAAAGTAGAGAAGTTGTTAGTAGAATGGTTTATCAATCCAATTCCGTATCCCATATGGCTTTCAATCATCATAACTATAGACAATAAAGATAAGAAGCAACCAAGGATTTGTATAGACTTCATAGACTTAAATCGAGCTTGTATAAATGATGATTTTTTGTTATTAAATATTAATAGTTTTGTGGATATCATAAAAGGGCATGGAATGTAAAACTTCATGGACAAGTATGTTGGTTACAACCAAATTAGAATGGATCCAGCTGACACTGAAAAAATTAATTTTCAAACACCCTTAGGTAACTTTTACTACACATTCATGGCATTTGTGTTGAAGGACATATATGCCACCTATCAACGTACAATGATGGCCTTATTTTATGACTTGTTTCATGATATACTAGAATCTCATCTAGACAATCTAGTAGTGAAATCCAAAAAGGAAAGAAAACATATTAAGGATTTGAGGCTAGTGTTAGAGAGGTGCCGAAAATATAAGATGAAGATGAATCCCTCTAAATGTGCTTTTGGGGCAAAAACATGAATTTTTTTGGGTTTTGTAGTAAAAAGATAATGGGTTCAAGTTGATGAAGAAAATAGGAAAGTCTTCTTGATGATGCTATAGGTAAAAAGTCAAAGATAACTCAAAAGCTTCTTAGGAAAGGTTTCTTACCTAAGAAGATTCATACCATCTTTGGCGGAGGTAACTCACCCTTTTTCCCCTTTGATGAAAGAAAAAGCCAAATGAATTTGGGGATAAGGACAAAAGAAGGATTCAAGAAGATAAAGGAGATCTCAACGATGGTGCCACCGAAAGTAAGTGCATCGTCGTTGCTCTAATTGACCTAAATAGAAAGATCTATATAAGCCTTGATTGCTTAAAAGAAGTCATTAGTAGAGAGGCATGTTTACTACCTGTCAGGAGTGTTTTCAAATACTGAGTCCAGATACACCAGCGTAAAGAGGCATTGTCTTGCCTTAGTTTTTGTAGTGCAGAAGCTTGGACAGTACCTTCTTACTTTCAACGTTCACATCATCACCAAGTGTGACCCTATAAAATATCTTTTGAGATGAACAGTCCTGGAGGGGAGAGGAACAAGATGGTTTTTAATATTGTCGTATAATGTGATTTGAAATGTGTAAGTCCATAAAGAGTCAAGTCGTAGTAGATTTTTTATCCCATTTAACCAGTCAGAAATTCGAGCCTCCTAGTGAGAAATTTCCATGCGAGAATTTTTTAGACTGCCTAGCAGAGGAGATGAAGAGTGGAAGATGGATCTTGATGGATCTTATGCCCAAGGTATGGGTGGGCTAGCATTATACTTTTAAATGGAAAGGAGAAGGTTACTCTCTCCTTCATGTTGTATTTTAAATGCTCAAAAAATGAAGCCGAATATAAGGACATCATCCTAGTTTTGCTAGAGGCATTGAGAAGAGGAATCAAAGTGCTATGCATACGAGGAAAGTCTAACTTCGTGGTGAAACAAATTAACGGAGAGTTTTCTCCAAAGCATGACAACCTAGCGCGATAAAGATCAATCATTCAAAGATTGTTTAGAGAGTTTTTGAAGGTTACAACAACGAGACATGATCAGATGATGAATTGGTATTTAGACGCATTGTCCGTGATAGTTAAAAAATTAGGGATGGAGGAGTAAGAAGCTTCCATCACGGTGTGACGAAGAATAGTGCCAAACACGATGAAGCCATTGTTTCCAATTTAGGAACCAAAAGATTGGAGGTGCCCTATCGTGAAATAGATAAAAAAGAGTGAAGGAAGAACGAAGATGTCAGAGTTAATGATTTATCACCTTCTCCAAGGGACGTTCTACTTTAATAGCCCAGGAGGGTTCATGTTATGGTGTGTAGGGGACTAAGATGCTAAAGAAAGTTTGACGACCATGCATGAGAATAATTATGGGGATTGATCGTAGAGTGAAAGGTGTGCTCGTGTAAGGACACAGTCATTATTTTCGTTTCACCATGATACTACAAAAACCTAATTTACGACTACAATTGCGAGGAAAGCACAACGGTAAGTCGGGTATCGAAAGACCCACTGAGACGAGATGCTAGAATTTATAAGATTTAATATTCCTGAAACAAAAGTGCAAAAGGTGAATTACAAACTAAAAAGGAAAATATGCATGAAAGGGAAATATTAATCTAGGCGATGGAAAATGAAACTAAATTAACAAAGCGAGTAAATGTGACACCCCGACTAATTAAATACCGGGTAGCTACTCCTTTATAAAATTAATTCAAAATGCCAAGTTGGCTCAGTTAATAGCATCACTGTCGAAAACATTATATTGTTACTATCCACCTAGTATTTAAAAAGTAAGTGCCAAATTTTAATTTAAGTCTGATTAACATGCAATGAGTAAAATGAAGAAATAAATAACATCATTCACCATACTAAAGTAAACTGAATAACCATCACAATAGAGTAAATAAAGTCTGGAGGAAAAACTCCTCACTACAATCCCATAACTGAAATGAATAAACGAAACTGAAATAAAACATGCCAAAGTCTGAAAACTGAAATATAAAAGATGTCTCTAAAGAAATGGGCAACATGCCCTACAACTGATAGATGGTGACTCTGGAATCCAAAAGATGGAGGCGTCTACATGCAAATCCCTGTAGCTTCCACAAGCAGCTACAGCTCGTCACCTGAATGAGTATCCTATGCTTGGTGTCCTTGTGGCTGGGAACCTAAAATGGTTTTACAAAGAAAAAGAGATTTGAAAAGCAAACGGGTCAGAGCCCGAATGTGGAGTTATTTTAAAAACTTGCAAGTGCTTTAAAAACATTTAAAACATTAAATGCAAAGTACATGTTAGGACGTGCACTCACATGATATTCTCACCTCTCGTCTAACTGTGCACTCCTAGCGCCATTACCCATCTATAGCGACCCATACTACTAGCTAACTGACAACATAACTAGCTAGACTGCCAAAGGTTCTACCCATATTACTCGGTTCTATTTAACATTACAACGCTCGTAATTAAATAGAGGTTTAACGTAAACTCAGTTACTAAATATGCCAATGATATAACTATCAGTTAACTCATTATATAACTTGAAACAATACCGAAATATTTTTACAACATTAACAGGAGGATTTCCATTAATTTAATGTATATTATTCACATCATAAATATACGATACAAGCACCCCGCAATCTAAGCTATGGTGCACACATACTCTGCTATCCATCCCGGTACATCACGTACATAAGGATCACATATTCCGAATCTCTTAGGAATAGTTCAGATAACACAAATCACAAATAGTGGAGGCGAACACAGTCACCATCACATGGGTCACGCACATACCTACGCTCCCATGGTCAGCGGACTTATTAATATCACAATAAGTCTTTCTATGACCTATGTTCATCAAGGTACCAGTCTATATCCCCCCCGTAGGCACACAAGGATTAGAGGGTCCTAAGCGAACGTAACCTCCCGTGATAGCAAGTATGGTAGGTATGTCATACACACAATCCATATACAATACTAAGTAAACACACATCTTAGTAATACCGTATTTTAATCGTAGTACGTATCGCATTCTCGCACTAACTATAATTATTACAATTCGTAGTATTCCGGTTTGTAATTATACGCGCTATAATTCATCCTCACATCGTAGTAGACACTCACGTCTTACCCCAAATGGTTTATTGGATATAACTCTCCTATATAATTTACTCCTCTCAATAACCCAAAAGTCCCAAATCTATCCTTACATCATCAAAGAATGTTAACTCTACCCTCGAACCAGTTTCCGGGACTCCAAAAATCAAAACAGTCCAAAAAGGACCAAACTGTCAACTCGTTAGAAGTCTCGTTCAAACGAGACTTCGAACGAGTTTGGACTGTCAGGTCGTTAGAAGTCTCGTTCGAACGAGGCTGTTCGAACGAGATCCCAGTTCGTTCGAACGAACTGACCCTTCCAACGATATCTCGTTCGAACGAGATATCGAACGAAAATCCCTGCTCGTTAATAACGACTGGTCAACTCGTTAGAAGTCTCGTTCGAACGAGTTCGTTCGAACGACCTGGGGCTGCTTCTAACGAGATGCCAGTTTCGGCCCAGAATTTTCCAAAAATCGTTTTTCACCATTTATACACCTCCAATCTTCTCCAAAATACGTCCCAATGATTGATTTAAGATATCTAAACAACTCTAAACACAATATAACCTCATCCTATCACATTTATATGGATTAACTCATCCTAATCATCCATCAAATTTGCAAATATTAAACTTCCCCCCCCCCCCAAATTATTCATGAACAAGAACCCTAATTTATAAACCCTCAATTCATCAAATTAAATCCGTTTTTGTTTCACCCAATCATGTATAATCATCATATAATTTCGTCCCATACTATTCTACGTGCAAATGATCCTTAATAATCAAATTCTAAGTCCAATTAATCATGGGTTTTCATTTATCTTCCAAGAACAATTTGTAAAACATCAATTTTTCTAACATGGAAAGAACATCCTTTGAAATTAAACATAGTTAAACCACTTGCCTTGTTTGTCTCTGAATTTGGTGTGGATTTGGTGTAGAATTTATGCAGAATTCCTCTCTCTCTCTCCTTCTCCAAGCTTTCTTCTCCAAAAGGCTATGGTGGCTAGGGTTTGCTTTGGGGAAACTTATGAAAACCTAATTTAATAAACCTCCGTAGCTTGTTGGGTTAATAAGGGTTGGTTGGGTCAATTCCTTATCAGATTACAACTCTCAATTTTCGTCACTTTTAATTACCCAAAAATACCAAATTACTAAAATACCCTTTATGGTGCCGGAATGGCCTAAAAATACCCCGGGACCCAAACTATACCCCCGGCTAGTGTTTTCTGACTATCTCGACCCTTCCGGACGCGTTGGTGCACTCAAAACGACCATACGGATTATCGATTTTAAACTCACTTTTAATATCAAAGTATTATACCGTCACGCGGCGGTCCCACGCGTCTCAACAAAATTTCTAAAATGCCGTATATAAAATCCCACGACAAATTTTATAATACCAAATACATATATAATCATATATGCACTTAATCAAATACCAATTCACATCACATTAGTATTTATAACCCGGATTAATTTCCAATTACTACGCATTTAATTAATTAAACCCAAAAATAAATATAGGCAAAAGTACGGGGTATTACATTCTTCCCCCCTAATAACTGAATTTCGTCCCGAAATTCGAAGCTAGAAAGTACCTGCTAAAAACAGCTCTGGATAACGTTCGCGCATCTCATCCTCGCGCTCCCATGTGGACTCCTCGACATTGTGATGTCGCCACTGAACACGCACTAACGGTACTATCTTTGACCGCAGTTTCCTCTCGCTTCGGTCAAAAATAACAATTGGCCCCTCCTCGTAGGAGTTATCCGGCTGGAGATCGATGTCCTCCACAGAAATGTGAGAATGAGCCAAATCATCTCTAAGGTATTTCCTCAGCGAGGAAATATGGAACACGTCATGAATCCGATGCAAGTGCTCCGGTAGTCCAAGTCTATACGCAACCGGTCCGATCCGCTCAATAATAGGAAACGGTCCCACATACCTCGGTGCCAACTTCCCCTTCTTCCCGAAACGCATAATCCCCTTCATCGGAGATACCCTGAGCAAAACCTGGTCTCCCACTTGGAACTCCCTGAAAAATCTCTTCGCATCAGCATAACTCTTCTGCCTGTCTTGAGCTACCCGAATGCGACTCCGAATCAACTCAATCCTTGCCGAAGTATCCTGAATCACTTCTGGCCCAAGTAGTTTATTGTCCCCCACTTCTAGCCAACATACTGGGGAACGACAAGGCCTACCGTACAATGCCTCAAACGGAGCCATGCCAATAGTGAACTAATAGGAGTTGTTGTAAGCAAACTCTACCAGTGGAAGGTACTGCTCCCATCCAGCCCCGAAGTCAATAATGCACATGCGTAGCATGTCCTCCAACATCTGGTTGGTGCGCTCTGTCTGCCCATCGGTCTGCGGATGATAAGCCGTACTCAACCGCAATTCCGTGCCCATGGCCTCCTGGAAACTTTCCCAAAACCTCGAAACAAATATCTTGTCTCTGTCAGACACGATATTTAGGGGCACACCGTGAAGTCTCACAATCTCTGAAATGAAGAGCTGGGCATACTGTCCCGTAGTGTAGTCAGTCCTTACGGGTAAGAAGTGAGCGACCTTGGAAAATCTGTCCACAATTACCCAAACGGAGTCGTGACCTCTCTGCGATGTAGGCAACCCCGTGATAAAATCCATGGATATGCTCTCCCACATCCACACCGGAACCTCCAACGGCTGTAGCAATCCTGCTGGTCTCTGATGATCCACTTTTACAAGCTGACAAGTGGCGCATTTCGAGACAAACTCAGCGATATCTCTCTTCATACCGCTCCACCAATACTGTCGTCTCATGTCTTGGTACATTTTGTCCCCTCCGGAATGTACCGCGAATCGTGAGCCGTGTGACTCTGTCATCACGTCGTGCCGCAAGTCCTCTCCTTCTGGAACTACCGATCTCCCATTGAAGCGCAATCCCCCGTCTGAGATAACGGTATAGGACTCGGCTCCATCTGCAAGTAATCGAACTATCTGCTCTTGACAGAACGAGTCATTAGCCTGTGCCCGTACAATCCTCGTGATAATCTGCGGTGTAACGGTCATCACAGACATGAAAGATCGGGCCACTGCATCCTGGTGTCCCAATTCCTTCCACTTAGCTTTCCACACCTCTGCCACCTCATCTGCTGGCCTACGACTCAACGCGCCTGCTACCACGTTAGCCTTACCTGGGTGGTACTGGATGTCGAATTGGTAGTCCTTCACAAATTCAAGCCACCTACGCTGCCGCATATTCAATTCCTTCTGTGTGAACAGATACTGTAGTGACTTGTGGTCCGTGAACAGCTGAAACTTCTCCCCCAAAAGGTAGTGCCTCCAAATCCGTAAGGTAAATACCACTGCTGCCAACTCCAAATCATGTGTGGGGTAATTCTTCTCATGGGGCTTAAGCTTACGTGAAGCATAAGCTATGGTCTGTCTCTCCTGCTGCAATACACCTCCCAGTCCTAGCAGAGACGCATCGGTGTAAACCAAATACTCAACTCCCGGTCTCGGCAATGCTAACACAGGTGCTGAGGTCAACTTGTCCTTCAATTCATCGAATGCCAACTGACAGGCATCACTCCAGATATATGGCACACCCTTACGAGTAATATGTGTCAAAGGACCTGCTATCTCTGAGAAAACCCGAATAAGCCTCCTGTAGTATCCTGCTAAACCCAAGAAACTACGAATCTCCGTCGGCGTCGTGGGCTGTCCCCACTCCCTCACCGCTGATACTTTTCCCGGACCGACAGAAATTCCCCGATCGGAAATAATGTGACCCAAGAACTGGACTTCCTTCAGCCAAAACCCGCACTTCTCATATTTTGCATACAGCTCTTTCTGACGAAGTGTCTGCAAAACCTGCCTCAAATGCTCGGCGTGCTCCTCCTCTGTCTGAGAGTAAACCAGAATATCATCAATGAAGACAATGACAAACTGGTCTAGGAAATCCCTGAACACTCTGTTCATCAAGTCCATAAACACTGCTGGAGCGTTGGTCAAGCCGAAAGGCATAACCCGAAACTCGTAAGAACCATATCTCGACAAGAATGCGGTCTTCGAGACATCCTCCTCCCTGATACGCAACTGATGGTATCCTGACCTCAAGTCAATCTTCGAGAAGAAAGAAGCTCCTCTCAAATGGTCGAATAAGTCATCGATTCGAGGCAACGGATACTTATTCCGTATCGTGACCTTATTCAACTCTCGGTAGTCCACACACAATCTCAGTGAACCGTCCCTCTTCTTCACAAATAAAACTGGAGCGCCCCAAGGTGAGGTACTCCTGCGAATAAAGCCTTGTCCCAACAGCTGCTCTATCTGATCCCGTAGCTCTCTCATCTCAGCTGGAGCCATACGGTACGGTGCGCGTGCTATAGGTCTCGTACCCGGTAGCAAATCTATAACGAAGTCTATCTCCCGACTGGGTGGTAAGCCTGGTATCTCCTGAAACACATCTGAATACTCCCTGACAACCGGGATCGAATCCAAAGGAATCACAACCTCCTTAGAGGTATCCTCCTCTATGTAATACAGATGAGCGGTCGATCCTCCCTCTGGGCGAGGCATCGCCACTATAAACATCTCTTGCCCCGGAATGGCAAAAACAATGCTCCCGCTGAAGCAATCAATCATGGCCCTATACGCTACGAGCCAATCCATACCGATGATCACATCATGAACATGCATATCTAACACTAACATGTCTGCAGGCAATACCAAGCCACCAATCTCTACCCCCACTCCCCGGCATATAAAGAAGATAAGTGACCCACTCCCTAATGGTGAGTCGACACACGTCACTGTGCTCTCTGCTGTAGCTAACAATCCTAAAGCTTTCGCGAAGTGTGTAGCTATAAAATAGTGTGTAGCACCCGTATCAAATAACACCCGACCCATAGTGTCATGGATAGGAAACGTACCCTCGATCGCGGGCGGTGCCTGTGGAACTGCAGCCTGGTGAACGTTGTAGACACGTCCATACTGTAGCTGCCCCTGCTGAGCTGGGACTGCTGGAATGGGTGGCAATGCTGCCATCTGTGGCGGTGCGGGAAGAGCGGCGGGAAACATAGGTCTCTGCGGCTCCTGGCGAGCACCCTGCTGCTGCTGCTGTGGGGCCCTGCCCCTATCAGGACAATCCTGCTTCTTATGGCTAGTCTTGCCACAAGTAAAGCAATTCCCTGGGAAGTTCCCTCCCCTCTGCCCCTGCTGCCTCCGGCCCTGGTGGCCGTTACCATTCCTCCCTTGGCCCTGCTGGCCCTGATGAAACTACTGCCCATTCTGCCCCTGCTGGCCCTGATGGCCGTTTGGACCCTGATGGCCCTGGCGGAAACCTCCCTGACCCTGCCTGTAGTTCCCTGACCGGAACCTCCTATTATCCCCCTGCTGGGAGCCCTGCTCATTCTGCCTCTGCCCCTGACCGGTTTGTGCCCCGCTGGCACTATGTCCTCCCGTCCTGCCCTGATGGCTAGACTCCCCCGACCGTTTGCCCTCGGCCATATGAAAACGGTGGTCCTGGCAGTGCAATAATGCTGCGTTAACCACATCAGAATACGTGGCCAACGATAGGTTCCCTAGCAGATGCTGACGGATCCTCCAATTCAACCCGTCGGTGAACTTCTCTATCTTCTTCTTCTCTGTTGGAATCTCGTCTGGTACGATATTCAACAGGTTAGTGAACTCGGCCTCATACTCGGCCACTGTCTTGCCCTCCTGTTTCAAACTCATCAGCTTCCTCCTCATCTCTGTATGAACTGCGGACGGAAAGTACTTGCGGTCAAACCGCACCCAGAACTCCTGAATCGTGAGGGTATCCCTCTCCTCCGCGGTGGTAATAGACTCCCACCACTGTAGTGCAGATCCCACTAGCTTGAAAGTAGCTAGCACCTGTTTCTGAATATCAGTGCACTCATGCATCCTCAAATGCCTCTGTATGTCCTTCTTCCATTGGCTCAAGACTACCACGTCTGAGCTACCTGCAAACTCTGGCGGATGCGCTTTCTGAAAAGCGTCTCGTACACGCTCCCAAGCAGACGGAAATGCATTAACCTGTACTGGCGCGGCAACCGGCGCCTGAGGCGGTGCCTGCTGAATCACGGCAATCGCGGCATTCACCGCTTGAGCTACTATAGCTGCAACCTCAGCGGCGTTCAACATGCCCTGAACTGGAGCGGGCTGGGGTTCGTGCGTTGCATTCCTGGGAACTCGTCGTGCACGTCGTGGAGGCATCTGAAATAAGAACAAAGTTTATAAGTTCACGGTTTATAAACTTAAAATAGCTGAAGAACGAAGCATACACAATAAGAGTACAACAGTCCTAAAATATAGGGCTCTATATCAAAGAAAACGTAACGGAAACATAATAGCCGTACAGATCCTAAAGGACACTAGAACCTGATGCTCTGATACCACCTGTGACACCCCGACTAATTAAATATCGGGTAGCTACTCCTTTATAAAATTAATTCAAAATGCCAAGTTGGCTCAGTTAATAGCATCACTGTCGAAAACATTATATTGTTACTATCCACCTAGTATTTAAAAAGTAAGTGCCAAATTTTAATTTAAGTCTGATTAACATGCAATGAGTAAAATGAAGAAATAAATAACATCATTCACCATACTAAAGTAAACTGAATAACCATCACAATAGAGTAAATAAAGTTTGGAGGAAAAACTCCTCACTACAATCCCATAACTGAAATGAATAACCGAAACTGAAATAAAACATGCCAAAGTATGAAAACTGAAATATAAAAGATGTCTCTAAAGAAATGGGCAACATGCCCTACAACTGATAGATGGTGACTCTGAAATCCAAAAGATGGAGGCGTCTACATGCAAATCCCTGTAGCTTCCACAAGCAGCTACAGCTCGTCACCTGAATGAGTATCCTATGCTTGGTGTCCTTGTGGCTGGGCACCTAAAATGGTTTTACAAAGAAAAAGAGATTTGAAAAGCAAACGGGTCAGAGCTTGAATGTGGAGTTATTTTAAAAACCTGCAAGTGCTTTAAAAACATTTAAAACATTAAATGCAAAGTACATGTTAGGACGTGCACTCACATGATATTCTCACCTCTCGTCTAACTGTGCACTCCTAGCGCCATTACCCATCTATAGCGACCCATACTACTAGCTAACTGACAACATAACTAGCTAGACTGCCAAAGGTTCTACCCATATTACTCGGTTCTATTTAACATTACAACGCTCGTAATTAAATAGAGGTTTAACGTAAACTCAGTTACTAAATATGCCAATGATATAACTATCAGTTAACTCATTATATAACTTGAAACAATACCGAAATATTTTTACAACATTAACAGGAGGATTTCCATTAATTTAATGTATATTATTCACATCATAAATATACGATACAAGCACCCCGCAATCTAAGCTATGGTGCACACATACTCTGCTATCCATCCCGGTACATCACGTACATAAGGATCACATATTCCGAATCTCTCAGGAATAGTTCAGATAACACAAATCACAAATAGTGGAGGCGAACACAGTCACCATCACATGGGTCACGCACATACCTACGCTCCCATGGTCAGCGGACTTATTAATATCACAATAAGTCTTTCTATGACCTAAGTTCATCAAGGTACCAGTCTATATCCCCCCCGTAGGCACACAAGGATTAGAGGGTCCTAAGCGAACGTAACCTCCCGTGATAGCAAGTATGGTAGGTATGTCATACACACAATCCATATACAATACTAAGTAAACACACATCTTAGTAATACCGTATTTTAATCGTAGTACGTATCGCATTCTCGCACTAACTATAATTATTACAATTCGTAGTATTCCGGTTTGTAATTATACGCGCTATAATTCATCCTCACATCATAGTAGACACTCACGTCTTACCCCAAATGGTTTATTGGATATAACTCTCCTATATAATTTACTCCTCTCAATAACCCAAAAGTCCCAAATCTATCCTTACATCATCAAAGAATGTTAACTCTACCCTCGAACCAGTTTCCGGGACTCCAAAAATCAAAACAGTCCAAAAAGGACCAAACTGTCAACTCGTTAGAAGTCTCGTTCGAACGAGACTTCAAACGAGTTTGGACTGTCAGGTCGTTAGAAGTCTCGTTCGAACGAGGCTGTTCGAACGAGATCCCAGTTCGTTCGAACGAACTGACCCTTCTAACGATATCTCGTTCGAATGAGATATCGAACGAAAATCCCTGCTCGTTAATAACGACTGGTTAACTCGTTAGAAGTCTCGTTCGAACGAGTTCGTTCGAACGACCTGGGGCTGCTTCTAACGAGATGCCAGTTTCGGCCCAGAATTTTCCAAAAATCGTTTTTCACCATTTATACACCTCCAATCTTCTCCAAAATACGTCCCAATGACTGATTTAAGATATCTAAACAACTCTAAACACAATATAACCTCATCCTATCACATTTATATGGATTAACTCATCCTAATCATCCATCAAATTTGCAAATATTAAACTTCCCCCCCCCAAATTATTCATGAACAAGAACCCTAATTTATAAACCCTCAATTCATCAAATTAAATCCATTTTTGTTTCACCCAATCATGTATAATCATCATATAATTTCGTCCCATACTATTCTACGTGGAAATGATCCTTAATAATCAAATTCTAAGTCCAATTAATCATGGGTTTTCATTTATCTTCCAAGAACAATTTGTTAAACATCAATTTTTCTAACGTGGAAAGAACATCCTTTGAAATTAAACATAGTTAAACCACTTGCCTTGTTTGTCTCTGAATTTGGTGTGGATTTGGTGTAGAATTTATGCAGAATTCCTCTCTCTCTCTCCTTCTCCAAGCTTTCTTCTCCAAAAGGCTATGGTGGCTAGGGTTTGCTTTGGGGAAACTTATGAAAACCTAATTTAATAAACCTCTGTAGCTTGTTGGGTTAATAAGGGTTGGTTGGGTCAATTCCTTATCAGATTACAACTCTCAGTTTTCGTCACTTTTAATTACCCAAAAATACCAAATTACTAAAATACCCTTTATGGTGCCGGAATGGCCTAAAAATACCCCGGGACCCAAACTATACCCCCGGCTAGTGTTTTCTGACTATCTCGACCCTTCCGGACGCGTTGGCGCACTCAAAACGACCATACGGATTATAGATTTTAAATTCACTTTTAATATCAAAGTATTATACCGTGACGCGGCGGTCCCACGCGTCTCAACAAAATTTCTAAAATGCCGTATATAAAATCCCACGACAAATTTTATAATACCAAATACATATATAATCATATATGCACTTAATCAAATACCAATTCACATCACATTAGTATTTATAACCCGGATTAATTTCCAATTACTACGCATTTAATTAATTAAACCCAAAAATAAATATAGCCAAAAGTACGGGGTATTACATTAAAAACTATAGGTTGTGTCGAATATCCCTCACCCGGGTTAATTTGTATAAAATGGTCACATGGGTCGACGAGTTATTTAGAATGCGTTTCGTTTTGACAGTTAATTGAATCAAGGGTTGTCACGCCCCTAAATCCGCATAAAAGCCTAAATATCCTAGGCACACAAGGTCGTAAGCACGGGACATACATGATATTCCCCGTCAAATATCCTAGGCACAATAACTAGGACAACGCACCAGAAATAGACCCGTAAACACCATCACCAAAGCAAAGCAACGTGTAATCCCGAGTGAGTTCCATTCAAACACAACCTAGACTAAATTATCTAGAAAGCATATTAAAAACGCGATAAAGAAAGAGGTAAATAAACGCGATAAATCTACACTAGAAAGCACGAGAAGAAAGCATGTAAACCTAATTAGGAAAGCATGTAATTCAAATTAATCAAAGCAATAATAAATGAAATACAAGTTAAATTAATGGAGAGGATGATGAATAGTGCAACTTACAACCCAATTGGGTGTCAAACCAAGAAGAATCAAAGAAGAACTCTCCAAAACCCTCAAACCCTAAGCTAAACTCCTAAAAATCTATTGTAAAACTTAATATCTGATATTTACAAGAAAATTGCTTTATATAGTAAGTGGAAGAAAAGAAAAGAAGAAAGAAAAGAAAAGAAAAATATCTCAAAAAAATAAGGGAGCAATCGATCGACCCATTTTGATCGATCGATCGATAGCCAAATATCAAGGCCACTGTCTCCCCACGATTGGAAAAAACTGAAGGATCGATCAATCGATACTTTTGATCGATCGATCGATCGATCGATCAAGAAGGTATTATCCCCCTGCATTCCTTTTCCTTCTCTTCTCCCCTCTTTTGGTTTCATTATTTTTCTCTTCTGCCAAAAGTGCCATAACTTCTTCGTTAGGGATCCGAATTGTGCACCGTTTACGGCCACACGAAGCTTGCGAGGAGGGCTACAACTTCAGTGTAGATGTTGGACCAGGTGCCCAAGCTGTGAAAAGACTAAAATTCCCTTGAACGTGCGATTGCGTACGAAACTTGAGCGGAATGTGTCTGAACTCCATTCTTAGTACCTAAATACCTACAAAAGCCTAATTATACCTGAAATAGCATGTTAACAATATAAAGCGAGGTTGTCCGGTTAACGGTCTTAAAGATAGATATTAAGGCACCCGAGGGGGCTAAAATGCGTAGGTTCGAGAGATAAAATACTTAATATTTGTGTATTATCACACTCCCTAACCTATACATTGCTAGTCCCTAGCAATGAAATAGGATACAACAAGAACTACAAGAAAACCAAAAGCAAGATAAGTACAAAAGTATGGTATAAAAGCATAAGGCTACTTTCGCGGGCGATTCGATTGCATTTAGCGTATGCAATAAGCCGTTAAACCCCCAGGTTACCTTGGTGGATGAGTGTCGTCTCGTGAGGGTTTTCAGGGTTGGTACCCAAAAACATCACATGGTTTCCTCAAAAATGCCCAAACCAACATGCGACAAGCCTAACAATAGTGAACAAGATTTCATACGCATTATTAGCACATTGAATGGATTCAAACAAAAGTTCGAATCACTAACATTATAGAATGCACCTCATAGAATTGAAACCTTAAAGTGTGGGAGGGGAGTGGGCACATGCAAAGTTTGATTTAGCAAAATTTAAATAAATCGGATACTAATTAAAGCAAGCATATATTCAATCCTCACGGGCATTACACTCATCAAGTGAATTCACTCAAAATAGGGAGGTAACACACGGAACATGCGGGCATAAAGAGTAAATATAAATGGAAACTAGGCCTCACACATGTCACGAATGAAGAACGTTATATATAAAATAAAAAACTGTAATCTCAATGAAAGATACTGCACATTAAAGGAGGCGAAATGTGTTTTCACAGATTATCAAAACTATTATGACTTTTGAATTACATCAACCTAAGATCACATAGGACTTATATAGGGTTGTAATGTAGGCTAGGATAGGATACGAAATGAAAGGGATGTATGTACCGATTAAAAGTGTTCGGAATGAAAACTCGGGATAATGGAAAAATGCGGGCAAAATCAAAATTGGAGAATAAGTTCCAAAAAGGCATTAGATATATCATCGGGGAGAGTAATCAAAGCTTATTCGAAGACTATACACAACATTTATAACTTTCTCTTTCTTTTCTTGGCTTCTTTTTCTCATGTTTTCTTTTATTTTCTTTTGCTTTTTGCTTTCTTTTTTTCATCTCTTTTTCACTTTTTCTTTTCTTTTCTTTTCTCACTCTCACATGCCTAAATTGCAACCGACACAAAACCACATCATTCAATCCCAAGTAACAATCCAAACAAAGGTATGTAAAGTGTATATATGGGCTAAAACTCCAATTCGGAGTTGGTTATGGGATTTTCGCTTATGAAATGAAAGGCTATATTAAGGATCAAATGGGTTAACGAGGGGAAACATATAAGGGTGAGGTCAAGGCTAATATGGGTGATATAACAAAGAATACCTATGATCATTTCACAAAGTTTACACAATTCTTGAGTCAAAACAATATAATGAAAATCATGCTCAAGTAACACATTTCAAGTATGAACTCAATTAATGAACGATCAAATGAAAAAATAAAGGGATTATCGACGAATTCAACGTTTTCAAAGAGGAAAGAATAGTGTATACACTCTCAAACGATGAAAGGTACAAAGCTTACTCGGTGTAAGTATATACAATGCAACGAAAGATTACCGATTTATAAAAATCTTAAACCAAATCAATAAAACAAGAAAAGCGCATGTGCTCATGGGATTAAAGTTTAATTCATGAAGTTATTCATAATATCAATAATAGAGGACTAAAGTCTATTAACTTCTAAAATTGAGAACATGCATCATTGGGTTGTCTATTGGATCAGGCAATTATTAAAATTTATAATCGAAAACAAAGGCAAAATGCCCAAAAAAGGAGAAAAAAGAAAGAAAATCTTTTTGAAAATTTTGAATTTTTCTAAAAAAGCATACTAAGTAAATAACATGTGAGAAAAACACATGAACTAAATAAATAAATGGATAGAATATCCTACACCCCCTAACTTAAAACTGACATTGTCCTCAATGTTAATTAAGAGCCAAGTTTAAGAAGGAATAGAGCGATATTACCCAAAAATGGAGCGATCCCCATAAGAACAAGTCCAAAGAATGTACAAAACAAGTTAGTACCGAGCATAGCAAAACCAAATAACAAAAAGTGAACTAATTACACTAGACTAAAATAAAAAGAAAAGAAAAAATAAAGAAAGAAAGAATAAAAAGATAACCATATACAACCAACTAATTAAGCTTCACACTAACTGTACATTAGAAGTCTAAATAGCTGAAGGTCCACCGTGAAAATGATTTGACTTTGGAGGATAACTGGTGTACCCTCACACTCAAGCATGCCCTCCGAAAAATATGAATTCCGCTTGAAAAACGGAAGGCATGTGTAATGCGGAAGAAAGGAACCATCGTCAATTAAATATTTTGGAGGGACGATAGGTGGTTTAGATTGAATGGGTGACAAAAACATGTGGGGACCGAGAAAAGAAGAATATCCTTCAAAGGATTTTGAAATTGGAATGGGAGGTGGCACACACAAAGGCAAAGATGCGATTGTGGAAGGCGACTCGAGCAAGTACTCCTCATTGGCAAAAAGGTTTAAAACATTAAAGTTTGAAACCGAATCATCGGGTACTTGGGACGGTGTGATAATAAAGAATGGAAATGGGAATGAAAGAAATTCAAACTCATGAGATGAATCATCATCGCATGAAGATTGAGTTTTAAAGGAAATAATATGATTTTCAATGAAATGTTCTTCTTTGGGGGCCAAAGAAGAAATCATTTCATTGCAAATGGATATTACGTCATTTTCATCCTCACTTTTAATATCTATTACGCAATGGGAAAGTCAAGAATGGTTTGTTCCCAAGTAGGCGCAAAGTCCTCATTTGGTTCAAAACATTCCTTGACTTCAAAAGTTTCGGAAGAAAAATCGTCGTCGGACTCAAATAATAAATCTAAGTCATGTTCCCACAAACGATTTTCTTCCCGATAATGATTTTTAATTTTCTCATTCTCATACATACGCAAGCCTCACCGAATGTCATAGGTCGAGGTTCGGATACATGAAAATGAGAACTTTGAAAATTATCATGGGATTTAAACGAAAACTAATTATTATAGGAATTTTGAAAACTATTACAATTCGTTATAAAATTCCTATTATAAGGAGGAAAAAGACCAAAATCATTACAATCATCATCAAAATTGCAATAACCCAAGTTTTGACTTTCGTAATACTCGCCCAAAGTCAATTTTGAATTTGCAATACTTTGGGATTCTAAGTATTGACCAAAAGTCATAGGATTACGTGCATTTTGAGAATTATATTAATGATTATCGAAAGAATTGGAATAAGACATGCTTACCCCAAAAATGGCTCGAAATGGCGAATTCCATAAAGTAAGTGCGCGGGAAAAATTCAAGCGTTTGTAAGAGCTCAAATGTGGAAGTCCTGCAAAAAGATTAACAAATAATACAAATAGAAAGAAAATACTATAAAATACTAAATCAAATAAAGTCTAAAACAAACTCATCCCAGGAAATGGCGCCATTTTGATCGTTGCGTGAAAGGTGTGCTCGTGTAAGGACACATTTGTTATTTTCTTTTCACCGCGATAATACAAAAACCTAAGTTACGACTACACTTGCGAGGCAAGCATAGCAGTAAGTCGGGTATCAAAAGATCCACTAGGATGAGATGATAGAATTTATATGATTTAATATTCTAGAAATAAAAGTGTAAAAGGTGAATTACAAACTAAAAAGGAAAAGATGCATAAAAGGGAAATATTAATCTAGGCGAGGGAAAATGAAACTAAATTAACAAAGTGAGTAAAAACTATAGGTTGCGTCTAATGTCCCTCACCCAGGTTAATTTGTATAAAATGGTCACATGGGTCGACGAGTTATTTAGAATGCGTCTCATTTTGACAGTTAATTGAATCAAGGGTTGTCACGCCCCTAAATACGCATAAAAGCCTCATACGATTTTCGCATCAACAAATATCTCGGAAATTACGCATGCAAGGTCGTAAGCACGGGACATACATGATATGCCCCGTCAAATATCCTAAGCGCAATAACTACGACAACGCATCCGAAATAGAACCGTAAACACCACCACCAAAGAAAAGTAACGCGTCAACCCAAGTGAGTTCCATTCAAACACAACCTAGACTAAATTAGCTAGAAAGCATATTAAAAATGCGATAAAGAAAGCTGTAAATAAATGCGGTAAATCTACACTAGAAAGCACGGGAAGAAATCACGTAAAACTAATTAGGAAAGAATGTAATTCTAATTAATCAAAGCAAGAATAAATTAAATACAAGTTAAATTAATGGAGAGGATGATGAATATTGTAACTTACAACCCAACTGGGTGTCAGACCAAGAAGAATCAAAGAAGAACTCTCCAAAACCCTCAAACCATAAGCTAAATTACCTAAAACTCTATTATAAAACTTAATATCTCATATTTACAACAAAATTTCTTTATATAGTAAATGGAAGAAAAGAAAAGAAAAATATCTCCAAAAAACAGGGGATCAATAGATCGACCCATTTTGGTCGATCGATCGATAGAAAAATATCAAGCCCACTGTCTCCCCACGATTGTCAAAAACTTAAGGATCGATTGATCGATCCTTTTGATCGATCGATCGATCCTTTTGATCGATCGATCGATCCTTTTGATCGATCGATTGATCAAGGAGGTATGAGCCCCCTGCATTCCTTTTCCTTCTTTTCTCCCCTCTTTTCGTTTCATTATTTTTCCTTTCTGCCAAAAGTGCCATAACTTCTTCGTTAGGGATCCAAATCGCGCACCATTCATGGGCACATGAAACTTGCAAGGAGGGATACAAATTTTGTGTAGATGTTGGGCCAGGTACCCAAGCTGTGAAAAGACTAAAATGCCCTTGAACGTGCGATTGCGTACGGAACTTGAGCGGAATGCGTCCGAACTTGATTCTTAGTACCTAAATACCTATGAAAGCCTAATTATACCTCATATAGATTGTTAATAATATAAACTGAGGTTTTCTGCTTAACGGGATTAAATATAGAGATTAAGGCACCCTAGGGGCTAAAATGCGTAGGTTCGAGAGATGAAATACGCAATATTTGCGTATTATCAGGGATATTGATATTCCCCTTTATCGATGGTTGGGACGAGCGGGTTAATATTGGCCCACCATGAGCATGGAGGTTGCTCGCCTGTAACAAAGGTGCTTAAAGTGCCAAACCCAATTTGACCAGCCTACTGAAGCTAACTTCGTGGAGAACTTTAATGATTGGAAATAACCCTACAAAGCCTACCTCAAAGATAGAGAGCTTCTAGTAGAGAGGACAAATGAAATTTACTTAAAGAAAAAATTAGCCCATTTCTAATTAGTAGAAAGGGATCTCTAAATAGGAGGATATATTGAGAATTCATTAAGATATGTGGACAAGGGATATGTAGAGAACGTGTTGAAAGAGGATCATAAGCCTTCACACGTGGGAGGTTCGAAGTTATACAATAAATTTATGACGTTGGGTATTATTGGCCAATAATGGTTGTTGATTATATCTCTTTTGTAATAATTGTAGGTCATGCCAAGTACATGGCAACATGGTCCATGCCCCCTCAGTAAGTTTGTAAATTCTAGAAGCTCCCTACCTCTTCCAAACTTAGGCATTTTATATAGTAAGTAAGATCATTCCATCTGTAGATGGAAAAGCGTTCATCGTTCTTGCTACTGAATTATATACCAACTGGGTAAAAGAGATTCCTTTAAGGAGGGTGACTGCTCAGGTGGTGATGCAATTTAGTAGGGAATACATAATATGCAAGTTTGGTATTCCCAAGATTATCAATGGTATTATGGGACCATAAAACCTCAAACTGAAAGCCAATATGGTTTATTCCTTTCTCACTGGTGTAAGGGATGGAAGTTGTCGTACTAGTAAAATTGACACTACTCTCAACTATAGTGTCTCTGTGTAATGATATCATACTAGATCCCAGATATCTGCAATTAGAGGCTTGGATGAGCATCGGGATGAGGCCAAAGAAAAAATCAGAGTCTATACCCAGCAATTATCGAGAGCTTATGAGAATTTAGTTTAGCCTAGAGAGTTTCAAGATGATGATCTGGTCTTACGAGCATCCACTCATCACTTGAGAAGCATGTCAGCATCCAAGTTTAAGATAAACTGGGAAGGTCCCTTTATGGTATGAGGAGTGGAGAAGTGAGGCTATTACTAGATATCTAAACTCGAGAGTGAGTGCATTTACTCCATTAATTGAAAGTGGCTAAATAAATACTATGGTTGACTCTTTTCTAAGTTATTTTCTTTTGGTGATTGCAAAAAAACTTATCTAGCATAGATACTTTTTATTACAAAGGAAACCTATAGCACAATTCATGTAAATAGTAGAATATTTAATACCACATGGAAGTAAAGGAATATCAACTATTTTGACCAGTAACAATCGATATATTTTTTCCCTTTACTTGTCTGCATTTGTTAATAATAGATTATGAGTACCCACTCACTAATATGGTTTGAAGTGGCTACACCCAGAACAACCAATCTATTATTTTTGCCCAAATATGAAAGTAAAAGAGATATATATTTTTGGTAGGCATAACAGATTTGAACTCTCAAATTTATGAGAGGGTTCAAAACCTAAGGAACTTCACTTATTATATTTAGGGGGTATATCCTTCTAGATTGGAAAACTATAGTGAGCAAAGTCCCCCTAGGTATAATACTTTAAATAACCCACAGAGTAAGGGAGAGTCTTAAAACAGTGACAAATTACTCATTTTATCTTGAGAACAAGTTTTGAAACGTGAAGTGATGTCTTCACTTAGGTTCTACAAATTATTTACTTGATTATTTGGGAAAATGAAGAGGGGTTCAATCGTTCCTTTAAGATATTTCTTAAAAGTAGAAAGATTTCAAAGTAAGTGTTGAATAATTACCCCACAGACCAAGGGGCAGTTCTAAAATTTTATTTTCCAAGATTATGTGCAAAAAATCCCATGGAAAAAGGGAGAAGCTCACAATAAATAGATGTCACAAATAATATAGAGATAAGAAGAAAGTAAAAAAATGGATGCAAAACATTTGTTTTCATTAATATTTATAATTCATTACATATATAATAAAAAAAATGTAAATACATAGAAAGACAAAGTCTACATATCAATAAATGTTAGTTAGATAAAACAAAAAGAGGTTCTTCGGCAAGCGCATATCAACATAAGAGGGGTGCCTCGTGAACAAACTCCTCCTCCAATATAGCCAACTAGGCCTCATCCTTTGAGTCACCAGCCATGTGTTTGGCCACCTTGGCCTCAAGCAGCTGGATCTGGCAATACAACTGAGTGGCCTTAGCCTTATGCTGGTGAGATCTAGTCTATCTAGACACATGAAGACACATCATCTTCCAAAAGGAAATACTCATGAAGAGGCAAACTGTGGTGTCAAGACAATCCAACTAAAAATGATAGACCCTTCGAAGATCATGGAGAGCTTGCAAAAATAATGAAGTCCTAAAGATGGTCAACTCAGTAGGAGGAGGAGACAGAAAGTGATGGATATGACTAGCAATGGCATTCGGGTTGAATACAATGAGGATGTCAATGTTGAGAATGCTCTCAGATGTGAAAGTCTCAGGATGATGCTCAATGATCATCTCCAAAACCTCTCGTTGTGGCTCCTAAACCTCTTCGGTTTCTCCTCGTGCCATAGATTCCTCATGAAGATCTTAGGATATTCCACCTCAATATCACCATAGCCTATGTTCCTAAACTCGAGCTCAGAGGGGAGAAAAGAGGAATCCTCATTGGAACCCTTAGCACCACCAAAATGAGTGCCCTCGGAACTAGGCCTATCATCATCAATTGCCTCTTTAAGCTCACTCACATGATCCTAAAAGTAAGAAATATGTGAAGAATGAATAAAGAAAGGAAGAAGAATAGTTAAACAACTTTTCTTACAAAAATAATAGAAAATAAAAGGCTTATCCCCAGGCACAAAGGGGTGATCATGCTGGTTGCAAAACCAGGAGGGCCCTCCCAGATGTGTTGTGCCAACCTGGTAAAGATAGAACAAGTATGACATTAATCGAGCACTTACTCATCAGAAATCAAAACTTTAAGAAACATTAATAATTAATTAGGTATGATAGTATAATACCCGAGGATTGCTTGCTACAGCACTTGCATTCTGTTCCATAGGTATAGGAATACTTGCCTCACTAAACTAAAAATAGGGAAACATGGGTGTGATGGTAAGAAGCTTGCACAATAAAAGTAAGAATAAAGAAACGAGGGAAAATAGAAAAGAATGAATAAGGTATAACAGTGTAATACCTCACTCAGATTGGCTCCCCCAAGTTATTCTGTAGTCATATGAACACCTGTAACACTAACCTGAAAACAAGGAGATATGAAAGTATTAGTGAACACTTGCACAAAAAAAATCAAGCTCGGAACAAAAAGAATATTTAAATAAACACCTAAGGAACCTCCTCTACAGGGCTAACCAGGTGTCCCTTGGGCAAAAGGACCTCAACAACACTAGACTAAGGGAAAATAAATAAGTAAGTCTTAGTAAACCACTTACACAAAAAAATCATGTCTAGCAAACAGATGTATTGAAATGAGTACCTCTAGAGACATATCCACAGTACTCACAGCATGTCCCGTAGGCAGAGGGTCTCCAGTAATATCAACCAAGATAATAAAGAAATAGAGAACAAGTCACCAAGATGTTTTACACAGTAAAAAAGTAAGAATGGTGAAATACCAAGTATAATAGTACACCTGTGAGACCTCTAATGAGTAGGTTCTCGTAGGTAAGCTCAAAGTAGGTTCCACTGCAACAGGGACCTACGAGGGGATCACCTGGAAAGAAGTAAAGGTCATGATCCAAAATGATCTTAAATAAAGAAAAAAACACATGTATAGAAATCCCATGAAAAGAAAATAAATACCTGAGGTGGAGCGGCAGGTGAGCTGCTTACATGAACACCAGCTGGAGAAATAGCTGGTGGCGATGTGCTGATGTTAGACTAAAATAAAAGTAAATCATAAATGAACTACAACTAAATTGAATTATATAATCCTAGGTTATTGAAAATAAGAAAAATAAATGCCTAAACCCTGGGAGTGGAAGAAGGCCTTAGCTTAACCACTGGATCTAAGGAGACACCTGTACTAGCTTGCTAATAAGAAAAAAAGTGCTAGAAATAAAACTTACGAAGGGAAAAAATAATGAAGATTATACTGACGAGTACCTGTGAAGAAATGGGGGCCTGCAAAATAGATCCACTCGAAGCCACACTAAAAATAGGGTGGGCGGGAAGAGGCTGGACTAGTGGCCTATTGTATATGGGTAGGAAAACTCTGGGAATAGATATCCTCCCGGAAATGGGCAAACTGGGAATGACCACTCCTGTGGGTAGGAAGACTCCCCCACTTATAGTAGGGATATTTGAAAGGGATCCTGATAAGCACCCAAAACTGTACATTTTATACCCCGAATAGTCGTACTTTAGTTGCTATTTCTCGACAATATGGGTCTTATGTGCTTAAATGTTTATCATGCAGGCTTAACGTCAATTGCGGTGTCAAAAGCTATATTTCAAGGCAATTGCGCGTTTTATGGAGCGAATACCTCTTCCGTACCCTAACCTGAGCATAAACCTACCCCCGAACCCCGTGTGTGTCTAATTTGCCCTTTTATTATTTTTTAGATTTTTAGTTTGAGTCTTTTCTATTTTTAAGATTTATTTTAGATTTATTAAGAATTTTTAGATTTTAATTTCTATTTTTATATCTTTATTATTATAATTTTATTTTATTTTGATTTTTATTAGTTTTTAGTTTAGTCTTATTAGGATTAGTTTTAGGAGTTCATTTTTATTTTATTTTCTATTTTTTTTTAGGACTTTAGTTTTCATTTAATTTTATGTTTTTATTTCTGTTATTTTAGTTTAGTTTAGTTTAGTTTTTTTTAGCTTATTATTTTATTTTGTTTAAGTTTTAATATTTTTTTTCTTATTGATTTTTTAGTTTGTTTTATTTTTAGTTGGATTTTATTTTTTTAGTTTTAGTTTATTAAGTTTATTTTGAGTCTTAGTTTTTATTAGGGGTCCAAATTAAACACACACCATAAAACCCATCACTACTACCAAACACAACCCCCTTATCCTACACTTATCCTAAACCCACATAACCTTATCCTACACCTAAACCCACTCACCCACACTCAACTACTCTACACCCTCACCCACACTAACATCCCCCTATCATCTTCAACCTCACACCCTCTCTCTCACCTCCCTCTCCTCCAACCACCATTAACAATCACCCACACATTTCATCTCTCTCTTACCCAAACAAACCCATACCTGAACCTCCTATCTCCTACCTCGCAGCTCCCGCCCCCATACTCAACCGCTGCCAATCTCCGACGCTCTACCCCGGAGCTCCGATATCCATCCCAGCGCGCCCCTGCACCTCCGGCGACCTCATCCTAAAACCCCAACTCCGACCCTCTCTCTCTACTCGCGCCGGCGAGACCCACCTGCGTTCAAACCCCGGCGGTTTCGTAACTCCATCCAACACCAAACCAGCCCCCCTCTCTCTCCTCTCGGACCAAACCCGAAAACATCAAACCCGGATCTACTATCCAACTCCATACCCATCAAACCTTTAATCCATTCCACCCATTAACCAACCAAACCTATTTTTCAATCTCTTACCCACTTTGAATTCCAAGACCCATTTCACCTTGTAATCCCATTTCCCTTTTCTTCTAGCTTTGCACGACTTCTACCTGCCAATTGCAAAACCAAAGACTAAGTCAACAATTCCCCACATGCCATAAACCCACTTATCCTCTTTTTACCCAAAATACCCCAATATACCCCCAACAACCACTTCTACCCCAATTACCCAAATACCCCATGTGCACACAAATCAGATTTTTTCTCACCCACATGACCTCACACCCCATGCTCCCCTCACAATTCCCATGCACACCCAAGCAATCTTCCAAAAATGCCCCTTAACTTCATGTGTGCCATGCCTACTATATATTGAAGAGGAAGACCCATTTGCAAAGGGATCTCAAATTAGTTTTAATCTAGGTGTGATAAAATTCTCCCCACCCCTCTATGTTGAGTATTTGCATTTTTAGCAAATACCTCAATATAGAGGTGTGTGTTGAAAATTATCTCTAGGATAAAATTCACCCCACCCATCTATTATGGATTTTTGCATTTTTAGCAATTATTTCATAATAGATTGATGTAGTGAAATTTATCCCTTATGGGAGATAAATTCTAACCCATTCATTTATGTTGAGATTTTGCATTTTTAGCAATTATCTCAATATAAATTAATGATCTAGAATTTATTTCTTTGGGTGAATTATAATGTATAATTTTATAATTTTAGGATTTGCATTTTTAGCAAATCTCTTTTATTATTCAATTGTCCATTATGAATTCATCCACTATCCTTTTAATTTTTAGTTTGTAATTTTTAGTTTAGCTTCAATAAATACATGAGTGAAGAATTGTAAATGAGAGATTGATGATGTAATTGAAGATTTCATGTCAATTCAAGGCTTAAATGGGTTTGATCTATTCCTCTCTTTTACTTTTAGTTTAATCATCTCATGCTTTCAATTATGTATCTCATATTTTTGGATGATGATTATTGAGGGCTAATCTCCCATTTATGGGATGAAATTTTGAAGCCCTCATGAGACCAGTTTAGTTAGTTTACTTTTTAGCTCAATTTTATTTACCTAATTTTTATTAGCTTTTGCATCTTAATTAGTAGTTATAAAAATTAGTATAGTTAGTTAGTTAAAATATTCCCTTGAAAAATTCATAAAAAAATAGAAAAAGTAAAAATAGAAAAAAATATAATAAAATGCAAATGAATCTATATATATGTCCTCTCCAATTTTGTGTTTCACCCTTAGATATGGATTGACTCCCTTACTTACCTCTACACTAGTTTTGTTATAATTTTATAGGTTCAAGGGAAATTTTGATGGATAGAGAAGTTGCAACAACGACATAAATCTACAATACACCGATTTTTTTTTTTATCAAATGGCGCCGTTGCCGATCTTTGGAGCTTGAAGCACTTGCGAGGATTACCTATTTGTGATTCATTTGTATTGCACTTTTTATTTTTATTAGTACCATTTTTTTAGAAGGCTTGTATTAGGATTTTATCATTGGCTTGTATTGCGGTGCATAGGGACACCATTTATTTTTCATTTAAATTGTAATAATTCAAGACAAGCGTGATAGGGAAACCGGAAAAGGTAGAGAGAGGGCGTCCAAGGCGAGGATTTAGAAGCCTCTCTACCTTGGGTCGGTAGGACTCCCGGGGACGACTGAGATTGACGTATTCTCCCCCCGGTCGACTCAACATTTTCGGCACCCCACGGCCTAAAAACCGTGGGAGGTACATTTCTTACACTCTCGCGCCTCTCCTGTTAGCGACTCAATTCTTTTGTGTGCTCTTATTTGATTTTATTCTCGCATTTATTTTCGAATGGTGTGATGAATTAAATTGCTAAGACCTACACCCGGTCACTCACGAGAAGGGATTTCATCACCCGACTCACTCGCTTATCATTGTGTGCTACCCTAGCCATCATTAAATTTAAAATCAATCAACTAGGTAACCCACTAGGAGAAATTTTTTCAAAGGCGATCACTCAGATAATTCCGTGATTTTTATCGCCCGCGGACTTAATTAAAATTTGACTACCCTCTCACTAAATTTGAAGATAAAAATTGGCTATGTGCTAGTTAGGAAATTTTCTTGACTTGTGTGTGTGTCCAATTCATTTTTTTTGGTAGTCTATTTTAGTTAGTCCGTCCAATTCAAAGAGTCCATATTTTTTCCCCACCTTTTCTTCCAAAAAAAAAAAAATCCAAAAATATTTTCTTTCATTTTTCTAACAAAAAATAAAAAAAAAACATTTTCTTTCTTTATTTTTAGAAAAATCCAAAAATATTTTCTTTCTTTCCTTTTTAGAAAACTCCAAAAATATTTTCTTTTCTTTTGAAAAAAAAAAGAAGAGAAAATCTTGAAAATAAAAAATAAGGCCGTGATCGGTGTTTCTTCACCCTCACCTTTGCCAAATTATCCAGCAAGACTGACGCTTCAGTCTTGTTTGGGGGTGATTCTCATCACTCCAATTTTTCTGCCACCCCGCACATTCATTGTTCTTATCCTTAGGGTGAGAATGGTTCGGTCTGGCTGAAGACATTAAACTTAGCGCTACCGGGAAGCAGCCCGCGTTTCTTGTACTAGTCTCATCCTGTTTGGGGGGTGGTGTTTCACATCACCCAATGCTTTGCCATGTTATAGACTTGTACACATTTTTTTTCTTATCTTTTACTCAGGTTTCTTCCTGGCTTCACATATCTACTTCATGAGCGGTTCATTCTGGTAATCTCTATCCTACCTTATGCTCTCAATTTTAAAAATCATTTTACCTAACATCGAGGACGATGTTCCTTTTTGTTTGGGGGTGGGGAATTTTATCAAAATCGTACCTCTTTTGAAAATTTTGATTTTTAAAACTGATTTTTAAAATTTTCGTGCAGTTTCTTTCATCTCAATCATTGATGTGAATTTTCAATCATCCATCTTTCAAAAGTCTAGGAATCAAGCTAGAGAATATCTTTTATAAATAGCTTATGTAATACGTAACAAGGCATTTTACACCATGAATTTCTAGACTCAACAAAATTTGCGCACTTATCACGTCATTACGTTTAGAGTTGAGGAGTACTACAATTCTAAAGAGAACCTTAAGGATCACTAGTAGAGACTTTAGCCCGTGAGATTTGTGCCTTTCACCCTTTTTGAGTGTTTTACGCAATCTCCGAGTCACAAGTTGATTCAACTTCTTTTGGGTCCGCACTTTAATTGTCGTATGATCTCATTAACTTTCATAAAATTTTGGCTTGATCACCGAGAATGACATCATTTTCGAGTTGTAAGAAACGCGTGTCTTAAAATTTGTCCCGATCACTAAATTTTCACCACACCTTCACTCATACACCAACCAAATTTCATTTATCATACATTCATACACCTTCCATTTTCCATATCATCACCATATACCATACCGCCCATTTTCGTATCCACAGAGAATAGTGTTGAAAGTAAAAGGAGAAGATCCGTCATAGAGAGTGTTTGCATTTTTAACGAATATCTCTCCCAAAGCCGATTCAGATGGAGAAAAATTTGATACAAATCTATGTTGGGGTTATTTGTATTTTTAGCAGATTTATCTCATACATTGATGCGTATTTGGAAAAAAAAATATATAAAAAAAAAAAGAAAAAAAAAGTAAGTAAAAAAAAAGGAGAGGATCTATCATAGAGAGTGTTTGCATTTTTAGCGGATATCTCTCCCAAAGACGATTCAGATAGAGAAAAATTAAATACAAATCTATGTTGGGGTTATTTGTATTTTTAGCAGATTTATCTCATACATTGATGTGTATTTGGAAAAGAAGAAAAAGAGAAAGTTGCAGTCAAGAAATAAAGACATTTGTTCGTCTATGAGTGATACACTCTTCTCAAATATCCACCATCCATCCATCATATCATCATCCCATCCTATCCTACCTACCTCATCCCAAACATCCCACATCATCATATCCTTCCTATTTCATTTCATTTCCCCTCACCCAATGATCCATATATTCCCCTAGGTGTTCGGGCAAATAAAAGTCAACGTGGTGAATAACTCGACGTTCTCACTATAGTGATTAGCATTCTTTCATGAGATCAATTTTATTTCTATATGTCCGTTCTTTCTTATGTGTGTGTGGGACGTTTGAACTTGATTACATTTACTCACCTCCTCACACACAAGAGCGATACACTTACCCTAATCTCAAGAGTTCGTTTGAGAGAGATATATCCGTGAGAATTGAAGTTGAAGCGTTGATTCCGACAAGGCAATCTAGGAATTACTCTTATGATTCTCGACCCGTTTTGACTGATTCACACTACACACGTTGAGTTCTAGGAAGGATGTGCCTTGAGTATTTACTTAGCTAAACTTTTACATTTCTAGCTTGTATTTCTGAAAATATTTCTCATGATGGATTGTGCGATTATTCTACATCTAATAAGAGATTGATCGCCTTTTAATAAATTTTTGCAAATAAGAATTTTGTGGGTATATTCCCTGCAAACCCTCACGAGACACAACTCGTCCTGTAGGGCAACCTATAGGTTTAAAGGCTTGTTGCACATGCTAAGTGCAATCGCAAGTGCCCACGAAAGTGGTACACTTTTGGTTTCTTATCTTTCTCTTTCTCTGTCTCTCTATCTTATTGCTCGAGGACTAGTAACGCTCTGTTTGGGGGTGGTGTGATAAGCACCCAAAACTGTACATTTTATACCCCGAATAGTCGTACTTTAGTTGCTATTTCTCGACAATATGGGTCTTATGTGCTCAAATGTTTATCATGCAGGCTTAACGTCAATTGCGGTGTCAAAAGCTATATTTCAAGGCAATTGCGCGTTTTATGGAGCTAATACCTCTTCCGTACCCTAACCTGAGCCTAAACCCTAGCCTAAACCTACCCCCGAACCCCGTGTGTGTCTAATTTGCCCTTTTATTATTTTTTAGATTTTTAGTTTGAGTCTTTTCTATTTTTAAGATTTATTTTAGATTTATTAAGAATTTTGAGATTTTAATTTCTATTTTTATATCTTTATTATTATAATTTTATTTTATTTTGATTTTTATTAGTTTTTAGTTTAGTCTTATTAGGATTAGTTTTAGGAGTTCATTTTTATTTTATTTTCTATTTTTTTTAGGACTTTAGTTTTCATTTAATTTTATGTTTTTATTTCTGTTATTTTAGTTTAGTTTAGTTTAGTTTTTTTTAGCTTATTATTTTATTTTGTTTAAGTTTTAATATTTTTTTTCTTATTGATTTTTTAGTTTGTTTTATTTTTAGTTGGATTTTATTTTTTTAGTTTTAGTTTATTAATTTTATTTTGAGTCTTAGTTTTTATTAGGGGTCCAAATTAAACACACACCATAAAACCCATCACTACTACCAAACACAATCCCCTTATCCTACACTTATCCTAAACCCACATAACCTTATCCAACACCTAAACCCACTCACCCACACTCAACTACTCTACACCCTCACCCACACTAACATCCCCCTATCATCTTCAACCTCACACCCTCTCTCTCACCTCCCTCTCCTCCAACCACCATTAACAATCACCCACACATTTCATCTCTCTCTTATCCAAACAAACCCATACCTGAACCTCTTATCTCCTACCTCGCAGCTCCCGCCCCCATACTCAACCGCTGCCAATCTCCGGTGCTCTACCCCGGAGCTCCGATATCCATCCCAGCGCGCCCCTTCACCTCCGACGACCTCATCCTAAAACCCCAACTCCGACCCTCTCTCTCTACTCGCGCCGGCGAGACCCACCTGCGTTCAAACCCCGGCGGTTTCGAAACTCCATCCAACACCAAACCAGCCCCCCTCTCTCTCCTCTCGGACCAAACCCGAAAACATTAAACCCGGATCTACTATCCAACTCCATACCCATCAAACCTTGAATCCATTCCACCCATTAACCAACCAAACCCATTTTTCAATCTCTTACCCACTTTGAATTCCAAGACCCATTTCACCTTGTAATCCCATTTCCCTTTTCTTCTAGCTTTGCACGACTTCTACCTGCCAATTGCAAAACCAAAGACTAAGTCAACAATTCCCCACATGCCATAAACCCACTTATCCTCTTTTTACCCAAAATACCCCAATATACCCCCAACAACCACTTCTACCCCAATTACCCAAATACCCCATGTGCACACAAATCAGATTTTTTCTCACCCACATGACCTCACACCCCATGCTCCCCTCACAATTCCCATGCACACCCAAGCAATCTTCCAAAAATGCCCCTTAACTTCATGTGTGCCATGCCTACTATATATTGAAGAGGAAGACCCATTTGCAACGGGATCTCAAATTAGTTTTAATCTAGGTGTGATAAAATTCTCCCCACCCCTCTATGTTGAGTATTTGCATTTTTAGCAAATACCTCAATATAGAGGTGTGTGTTGAAAATTATCTCAAGGATCAAATTCACCCCACCCATATATTATGGATTTTTGCATTTTTTGCAATTATTTCATAATAGATTGATGTAGTGAAATTTATCCCTTATGGGAGATAAATTCTAACCCATTCATTTATGTTGAGATTTTGCATTTTTAGCAATTATCTCAATATAAATTAATGATCTAGAATTTATTTCTTTGGGTGAATTATAATGTATAATTTTATAATTTTAGGATTTGCATTTTTAGCAAATCTCTTTTATTATTCAATTGTCCATTATGAATTCATCCACTATCCTTTTAATTTTTAGTTTGTAATTTTTAGTTTAGCTTCAATAAATACATGAGTGAAGAATTGTAAATGAGAGATTGATGATGTAATTGAAGATTTCATGTCAATTCAAGGCTTAAATGGGTTTGATCTATTCCTCTCTTTTACTTTTAGTTTAATCATCTCATGCTTTCAATTATGTATCTCATATTTTTCGATGATGATTATTGAGGGTTAATCTCCCATTTATGGGATGAAATTTTGAAGCCCTCATGAGTCCAGTTTAGTTAGTTTACTTTTTAGCTCAATTTTATTTACCTAATTTTTATTATCTTTTGCATCTTAATTAGTAGTTATAAAAATTAGTATAGTTAGTTAGTTAAAATATTCCCTTGAAAAATTCATAAAAAAATAGAAAAAGTAAAAATAGAAAAAAATATAATAAAATGCAAATGAATCTATATATATGTCCTCTCCAATTTTGTGTTTCACCCTTAGATATGGATTGACTCCCTTACTTACCTCTACACTAGTTTTGTTATAATTTTGTAGGTTCAAGGGAAATTTTGATGGATAGAGAAGTTGCAACAACGACATAAATCTACATTATACGCAATTTTTCTAGTTATCAGATCCCTATGATAAAAAGTTCAAATGTGACAAAATTAGAGTGATCTTGGTCACAAATAAGAGACAGAACATATGTAAAGGAAAATGCTAAGAAGTACATCTACAAGTATGGTGACAGAAGAATCAACAAGATAACTACCCACTGAAGAAGGGGGAGGACGCCTAATAGGTATACTAGAAGCTACAATCACCTATTAAATAGATAAATTTATATAACGAAGTTAACAAGAAACGTCATAAGCTAACGGATGGAAAAATTAAAAATGACAAGTATTTGAGAAGATGGGTAAATAGCTACACAAAATGGGAGGATGCGAAAGACCCACTCGCAAAAATGGGAAACACACTAGAATGCTGCAGAATAGATAAAGATAGAAAATGTGAAAGGAAGTTGATAGAAAAAACATATGTAAGCCTTAAAGTTCTTAAAAACAATCCTCTCAATCTAGAAGTAAGGAGAAAATAGGCATGGAGTTCCTCTCAGGTAGGAAAGGAGACCAATGATAGGAGTAAGTGAACACGAGGAGGTGGTCCTCACCTATGAGGTTCCACTCATCCCTATAGAAGAAGCCTATTCGAAGGGAGAAACAACGTTAAAAATTATAAAGCATAGTGAAAAAGTGAAGAAAGAAAGACCAAATAAAATAATAAAAGAACTTATAGTGGAAGTGCAAGGGTCCTGCCCAAACTGAAGTTGCCCAGTTGGTGGGGCTAAAAGTGGAAGGAGAATAAATCGTGGTAGCCCCATGCTCACTGTGAGAACCCTTATAGCTGATAGTAAAGAACTAGTGTCAAAAGGGTGATAATGGTATGGATCAATAATGCCAATGTCATCTGAAGAATAACTGTTATTATGATAGGAGGGATTGTTTCCCTAATCAACCAATTCCTATTCAAGTTAGCAAGAAGGGGAATGAGAATTTAAAACTTCATGACTAACAGTTTCGCTAAGTAAAAGGGAATCAGCTAGAGTACCTTCCACGATAGATATGGAAGAGAGAGATTATCCCTGAGGAGGAATGAAGAGTCTGATATGTCTCTTCAAACTCAAGTGCGTCAGTATCTAACTCTCAATTTAGAATGAGTAGAGAGCAGTAGGCTTAATTACATTTTTCTTAATTTTACTCGCTTAGGTCCTCACAGGTGAAGGAGGAGGAGCAGTGGTCTCAATTGGTGCTGGGACAAAATTTGACACATCAGTGTCTGGGTACTTTGTCTTCGAGGGATATTGGACTTAGCCTTCTCTTTTTTTAGCCTTAGTTGGCTTAGGCTCAGGGTGATTTGTATAGATTGACTCCTTGCACAAAGGCTTCACCAAGATAGAAGTAACTTTCTTGAGAGGGGTCTTTACTACAGTACTACAATACAATAACTAGTTTTGGGTCCTTTTTCCAAAGTATTTATCATTGTTAGGTATTTTAGTGGGGATACTTTCGAGAGCCACATTCATATAAAACACAATTTTTTATTAAGGAAACCTGGCGCTGACATAGACTAAACCACAAGTAATTTAAAGAAGGGTGATGATCACGATCAGGAACAAAAACTCCCCTAAGGACATTAGTTTTGTGAATTATCCCCTGAAAAGTGAAATTGGCATATGCCTCCAAATAAAACTCCGTGGGCGAGGTGCTCGATGGATACGTAGGGGTGTGGACTCCCGGATCATATCCAAACTATATTCTCACTTGCTCAAAAGGATAAAATTAGAAACCTTTGAAGCACCCTATATCTTTGACTCGCTTGAGTCTATACTATATAGGTGTTCATCTAGTTTGGAAATAGTGAAAAAATTGAGACATATCCTAGTCTACCCAAAAGCCTTTAAACTCTACATGTGAATTCCTCTAAAGTTCCTAAAGGTAGAACACCAACATACTCACCTAGGGATGCATTTATGTGTTGCATTCTTCATAATATAGGTGCGTTTAAGTTAAATCCCATTAAAATGATTTTTTATAATTTTTAAAATAATTTATAGACATTTAAAATTGGCTTTTAGAAAGTTTTGGGGTCGTTTTATAATTTCCCTAAGTTCCCAAAACTTTTCCTAGGTAGAATCCAAAAGCGCTAGATAATATTGTGGAGGAAAATTGAATTTTTTCATATTTCAAAACACGCATTTTTCCAAGCATCGTAGCCTTACATGCGTTGGTATTATAACGACTATATTTGTGTTTTCTTTACCCCACATATCTGAGACTTTAGTTACACCGTTGGATCAGTCTTATCAATGGTCTGCATGTCTTCTAACTTGAACCATGTGTTAACCTTTTGAAACAACAAGAGTGTTTTTAATAACGGTGCATCGTCAACCATTAGATTTACTTCGATCATTTCTTTTCAATCCTGATCGTTGATTTTCTTCGACCTTCCAGAGCCTTCTATGCTTTAGTATAAATAGAACCCAAATGTGCAATGTTCACAATCTTTTGATCATTTAACCCCTGACAGAAAAAAAAAGAGAAGAGAGAGAGAGAGAGAGAGAGAGAGAGAGAGAGAGAGGAAATAAAACCCTAACCCAACTCCGGCCAAATTCTCACCTAAAAACCCTTATGTGAGTTGAGTTAGTTCGAGTTTTGAGAAGATCCATCCTCTCTAGTTCTTAATCTCTTTTCCAACTAAGTCACGTAGTCATCATCTCATTTCTTTCATTGAAAGTTGAGATTTGAGACTCTGTGATACATATCACATAGATATTACTGAGTTTGATTTCTTCTTTTGAGAAATTTTTATTTTGTGCGATATTTTTAAACGTTTATGTTGCTTTCAAAACCTAAACCAACAAAATCATTTTTTATTCCAGTTTCTGAGAATATCCAGAATTAGATCTAGTGGAGATCTTGATTTGGGATTTACACTTTCATATATTTCACATTTGGTGAAATAACTGTACATTTTCGAAGAAAAAAAAGTGTCTAGTATCTTGGCTCTTTTATATAGCAAGATTCCCTCTACGGATAAAGTTAAAGATCAAAAAGTCTGAGAGTTTCGATCAAACTGATTTTGGGAATTCTTTTTTTGCATAATAGAAATCTGTTTGTAATTTGATATTCGTTCTATCTGTAATAAGTGTGTGTGAGTTATATTCATGTGTTAGGCACATCACATCACAAAACATTCACACTACAACACTAAAATGTGTTGGTAGAGAGATTTTGGACTTTAAGAGTCAACGTAAAGCTAAAAGGAGTGGAGTTACAAAGCTGAGAGAACATCCACAACATCAGAGCCTTGGGAGAAGTCAGAATAATCCAGAGGAGCTGGTATATTTTTTGAACTTAGATTAGGTCTGATTGTGTGTTTTGATTGTTAAATAGTTTGTAATTTGTTACTCTATTTTAGTGGATTTTTGTTTTGAGGTGTAGAGACCTCCGTGGATGTTTCCCCAATTGCGTCGGGTTTTACAACGTTAAAATCTTGTGCACTTGCGTACTTAATCTTCCACTCATCCCTTTCTATTGGCGTGTTAATTTAAAACTTTTTTATTTTTGGTTTTCAAAACATGTTACATAGTACCTAAAATATCTCGTTCATAAATCTTTTTATGCACATCTTGTGTTAGCTGTTTGTTTTAAGAAAAGAGTTTCTTTAAAAAACTGTTTGGACCCATTTAGATTGTTTAATCTTGAATTAAACAACTTAAGTGGTACTTTTTCAATTGATATCAGAGCTTTGGTTTTAGAAATTATTTTAGATATTGTGTTTATGAAATTATTTTCTCAAAAAAAGATATGGACGAGAAATTTGAGAGATTAGGTAACCTGTCCAGGTCCCCTCTCTTTGATGGAACCAACTTCCCTCACTGGAAAGTGAGGATGGTTAGTTTCATCCAAGGGACATTGGGAGATGATATCTACGATGCAATTGAAAATGGTTATACTTTTCCTACTAAATCAACTGCTGAAGGAAGTACTGTGAGTATTAGGCAGTTGCTAAGTGAATTCACTAAAGAAGAGATAGACTTCCCTTAACAATAACAAAGGAAATTTTTTTATATTCATGTCTATCAATGAACACGGATTCAAGAGAATACCTTTATGTACTACCACTAAAGAAGCATGGGAAACCCTAGTGACTTCACATAAAGGAGACACACGTGTTAAAGATGCTAAAAACCAAATGTTAATCCAACAATACAACACTTTAGTAATAAATGAGACTGAGTCAGTTGATGACTTCTACATTAGGTTGACAGATATAGTGATTAAGCTATTTGCTAATGGGATAATCTATGATAGAAAATAAATTGTCTCTAAAATTCTAAGGTCACTTCCTCAAAAATTTGACAATAAGCGCTATGCAATTGAGGAGATGGATGATCAAAACCATACCCTTGAACTCCTCAGTAGCAAGCTAGTAACCGTAAAAATGGAATTAAAGTTTAAGAAGCAATTAATACAGACCCATAAGAAACAGTCTACATCCAATCTTGCCTTTACCTCTAAGTTGAATAACCTTAAATGTCATTTACCTGAAATTGACTTAGATTCTGATGAGGAGTGTAATTTAGAGAGCTTTGATAACCAGATTGCCTTAATGTCTAAATATTTAAAGAAAATTGTGAAATTAAGAAATAAAATTGCAAATAGACAAGGCAATCCTACCTGTCCAAACAACTCTACTAATAGGCCTAATGAGAAAATACTTGACAACAAACCTAGAAGAGACCTCAATAACACTGAATGCTACAGATGTGGCAAGTTAGGACACTTAGCAAGTGACTGTAGAGTTAATTTGAACAAGAACAAGAATACTAGGGCTAACTTATGCAAGACTTGGGATGACTCAAGTGAATTAGAAACTGATGAACCTGAGTCATCTAATACTTATGACCCTTGTATGTTCTTCTTTGGTAAAATCATATACACTGATGATAAGGATCCTGGTCATGCTATGCTGAATGATGTTATCCCTACTCATTTGTCTGCGTTGTTACTTGAGAATGCTGATTATGCTTCAACACGGTGTGTATGAGTCAAATGGAACGATCTATTGTTGATATCAATAGGTGTGTGAGTCCTAAAAATGAATCGCTAGGGTACACTGCACACTACACACATAGTGACTTCGACAATGAGGACCTTCCTGACATTCACACATTATACACAAAAACTCTCAAGAAAAACACTAGACTTGGAAAGATTGTCAAAGATCCTACATAAAAGATAGAAACCCTAAGTCCTATGATCAAACAAAATGCTGAAGAGTACACTTCTCAATGTCTAACTCATGAGAATGAAACTAAAACTTTTGAACAAAAACTGAAAGAGTTTTCTGACTCAAATGAAATTCTGGAAAATAAATACAAAGGAATGTTGTTAGAATTGGAATAAAAAAAAAGAAAAGACATCAATAGCCTTCACAAAGTTTGCTAAATTTGAAAATAACTCTAAATGTTTTGAAGACTGTGTTGCTGAAAATAAGACCAATTTTGATGACAGAACTGGAATAGACTTTTTCCCCAAAAATTCCAAGAAAATAAAAACTTTTGAACCTATCAAGTTTGTGTCTGGTGGCAAAAGACATGTTGAAACTTGTCTACATTTTCAAATTTTGAAAAATGATTTTAACTCAAAATAACAAAAGTTCGACATTGGTGAATCAAGTAACTCTAAGCATAATGTTGAACATAATGCTAAATACGTCTTCCCCCGATTCGAAAAGCCAATTCATCATTTCATCATGTGCCACCTAGGAACAAGACTAGAGCTCAAAACCTAGACAAACACTTGAATAACAATTTTCCCAAGGTTAAAAGTTCTACGTGCAATCTTTACTTTGCCTATTATGATGTATATGAACATTCCCTTGATGGTTGCTATTCCAAACGTCTATTTAATTCGGTCTATAACTCTCTTGTTTACCATAACTTCAACTATTCTAGGAGAAGCTAAAATAATTATGTCCTTCCTAGATAGCCAGACAAGAATTCTAACTATAGAAATAGGAAGAGAAGAACTAATACTAAAGACCATCAACAAGAAGGAATCCTATATTCTTTTCTAAACCAAATGCTCAAACTGTCTATATTCCTCATAAACCTGCGCAAAAATATTATAAAGAAAAGATAGAAGCTTGCAAGTTTTATCAAATACGAGCTAATAAGCGCAAATTAAAAACTAGAGCCATTTGGGTCATAAAAGATTATTTATTACCCCAAATGAAATGCAACATTGTGATTAGTGCTTTTAAAGTTGAACACACAAAATTTGGATGGTGTTTAGACTATGGATGTTCCAAACATATGACCCGGGATGATTCCAAACTTTCAAACAAAACTAACTTCTCTGGAGGAAAATTCTTGTTTGGAGATGGTGTATCAACCCAGATCATTAGTAAAGGAACACTCCATGAAGAAGGATTACCTATTCTTGAGGATGTTCATTTGGTAAAAGGTCTTAAATCTAATTTACTAAGTATATCGTAATTTTGTGACTCCAATCATACTATCACCTTTTCAAAGAACAATTGAAAATTTTTAAATAAAAAAGGTGATTGCATTATTACAGGACTCCGTACTCCAAATAACTGTTACATAGTTTATCAAAGTATAGAGGTCGGTAACATTGCCAAAATGGATGACAATGAGATATGGCAGAATAGGTTGGGTCACATTAATTATGATAACCTTAGTAAATTGTGCTCCTAAGAGATAGTTAGAGGTCTTCCTAAGATCAAACCAATTCCAAACATTATATGTAGTCCCTGTTAAGAAGAAAACAAATTTAAGGCTCCCCACAAGAAAGATAAAGAAGTTCTATCCATTAAACCTCTACAACTCATCCATATAGACCTAATATGTCCCTTTCGTACTGTTAGTCTTTATGGAAAAGGTTATATCTTATTTATGGTTTATGAGTTCACTCGATTTACTTGGGTTGCCTTTTAAAACACAAGTAATAAAAATTTTGTAAGTTTTTGAAAATATTAGTTCGTATAGAAAATGAAAAGGATTCCCAAGTAGATAAATTCGTAGAGATAGAGGAGGAGAATTGATAAATTCAAGTGTCCTCGAATACTGTGACTATAATGGTTACAAACATGAATTTAGTGCCCCTAAGACACCTCAACAAAATGGAATTGTTGAGTGCAAAAATTGAACTCTTCAAGAAATGGCCCATGTGATGATTCATGCGAAGAACATACCTAAATATTTATGGGTAGAATCCATTCGTACAACCTGTCACATAATCAATCGAGTTTACCTTAGGAAAAATACCAAACACGCATCGTAAACCTGACCTAAAATATTTTTGATTCTTTGGTATCACTTGTTATGTCTGCAATAATAGAGAACATATGTCCAAATTCAAAACTAGAGGAGATAGAGCTATTTTCTTGGGATACTCTCCAAATAGTAGAGCCTACCATGTCTATAATCTGTGTACCGAAACCATGATGGAATCCATTAATGTGGTTGTAAGTGACACTAATGTAGAGAGTAAGATCAAAGGACCAACTATAGTGGATGAATCCGAAAACATTTTAAATTATGATTCTCCAGAGATAGATGACTCCTTACCAAGTGAGACCCCTGAAGTGCCTATATGGGTTTCCAAAGATCATCCTTTGGATAGTGCAGTTGGTAATCCTACTGAACTAGTTCATGTAAGATCCTAATTAAGTACTCGAGCTCAATATGCATGCTTTGTTTCTCTTATAGAACAAAAGAATGTTAATGAAGCACTGAATTACCCATTATGGATAAGTGATATATAGGAGGAACTTTTTTAATTTATCATACATGATGTATGGTATCTTATACCTCGGCCTAGAAATAAAAGGGTTATCGGCATATGTTGGATTTTCAAAAATAAAACAGATGAATCTGGGATGATTATTCAGAATAAAGCTAGATTAGTTACCTAAGGATACTCTCAGATTGAAGGAATAGATTTCGAGGAAACGTTTGGCCCCATCACTCGCCTTGAGTCGTTTCGCTTACTCTTTGTAATATCTTGTCATTTTCATTTCACACTATATCAAATGTATGTTAAATCTTCTTTCCTTAATGGCATCTTGACTGAAGAGACCTACTTAGAACAGCCCAAAGGGTTCATTGAACCTTATTATCCAAATTATGTATACCGGCTTAAGAAAGCTCTTTATGGGTTAAAATAAGCTCCTAAAGCTTGATACGAACATATATATACCTTCCTTCTAAACAATGGTTATAAATGAGGAGGTAGTAATCAAACTCTTTTTGTCAAACACTTTAACAGAAACATTGCCATAGCCCAAGTATATGTAGATGATATCATTTTTGGATTTACCTCCCTTACAGATGTCCAAATTTTTTCTAACATTATGCTTAAAGAATTCCATATGTAACTTATGGGGGAGTTACAATTCTTCTTAGGGCTCGAAGTTAAGAAAAATTCAAATGGATTATTTGTATGTAAATCTAAATATGCTTTAGAGATTCTCAAGAAGTTTGTCTTAGAAACAGCTAAAGAAGCTAAGACTCCTATGAGTGCTTCTGTCAAACATTCAAAAGATGAGAATGGTAAATCTATCGATTCTATTTTATATCATAACTTGATAGGAAGATTACTTTACCTTACTGCCTCACGTCGTGATATTATGTAGTATGTCTATGTGCTTGCCCGATATCAAAATAATCCTAAAGAGAGTCATTTATTATGCGTGAAAAGAATTATCAAATACATTAAAGGCTCTCTAAATTTAGGACTTTGGTACACTAAAGACACTTCTAAGTATACAATGATGCTTATTGGATTGGATGTTCCGATGATAGTAAGAGTACTTCAGGAGCATGTTACTACATTGGTAACAATTTGGTAGGATGGAGTAGTAAGAAACAAAACTGCACTTCCTTGTCTACTTACGAATCTGAATATATTGCCGCAGAATGTTGTTGTGCTCAATTACTTTGGCTAAAACAAATGCTGAAAGATTATGGTATAACTGAAGATAAGTTACATCTCTATTTTAACAATCAAAGTACGATTAATATTTCTAAAAATCCAGTTCAGTACTCTCATACCAAACATATTAAAATCAGATATAATTTAATACGCGACTTAGTTGAATCTAATGAGTTCAAAATTAATTACTTGCGAACTGAATTGCAATTAGTTAACTTATTTTCTAAACCATTGGATTATCTTTGATTTGAATCTTTGCGAAAATCTATTAATATGGTTATGGAAGAATAATGATTTATTGTTTCATAGTTGTTTTCTTTGCCCTTTGTCCATTTGAGACAAAATGGGGGAGAAATTTGAGTCTGTGACACCCTGACTAATTAAATACCGGGTAGCTACTCCTTTATCCAAATTAATACAAAATGTCAAGTTGGTTTAGTTCATAGCATCACTGTCAAAAACGTTTTAGTAATTTCTAGCCACCTAATATTTAAAAAGTGAGTTGTTTATTTTTAATTAAGTCCGATTCACATACAATCCATTTACATTATGAAATACTAATACCACAACCACAACACAGTCACAACAGAATAACAATAGAATAAAAATAAATCTGGAGGAATACTCCTCTAAATGATCCGAATACTGAATACAACCAAATAAAAAGTCTGAATTACTAATTAATACAATCCAAATCTGAAATAAAACTGAGTAAATAAGATGTCTCTAAAAGAAAGGGCGACATGCCCTACAGATGAATAAATATAAAATAGAGTCAAGGTAGAAAGTGGAGGCGTCTACTATCGAGGTCTTGTAACTTCCATAGCAGCTACAGCACGTCACTCGAATAGAACTCCAATGCTTGGTGTCCTTGTGGCTCGTTACCTAAAAGTTTTTTTACAAGAAAATAGATTTGAAAGCAAACGGGTCAGAGCCCGATTTTGAAAACAGTTTAAAATATAGCAAGTGTATAATACCATTAAACAGTGAATATAAAATACATGATAGTGCGTGCACTCACATGAGTTCCTCACCTCTCAACTAATTGTGCACACCTATCGTACCCGTCCCCGTTCTAGTTATTCTACTATTTAACCAGTCCAATCCGTAACCTGACATTTCTTTACAATTCAAATTTCGATTCCCAACATCTTAATATAAATTGGAGTCTTACTAGTATTACTCATAATTAGTTATGAAATTTATAAGAATTTCTCCACCTTTAACTCTACTAAAAATGTTACAATTATTCACACTTAAACTTTAATAAACAATTTATCTCAATTATCAGTATATTAATCTCATCACAAATATACAATAATGGCACCCCTGGGCTAAGCTGCGATGCACACATACTCTGCTATCAAATCCCAGTACATCGCGTACATAAGGACCACATATTACGAATCTCCCAGGAATCGTTCTAATAAGCAACAATCACACATAATGGATGCGAACATAGTTCACATCTCATGGGTTACGCACATACCTACGCTCCCATGATCAGCAGACTTATTAACTCACCAATAAGTCAATCTCTGACCTATGTCCTCAAGGTACCAGTCTAAATCCCCCCGTAGGCACACCAAGATTAGATGGTCGTAATCGAACGCCGACCTCCCGTGATAGCAAGTATGGTAGGTATGTTATACATAGATAAACACATATACTAATCATTCACACATCTTAGGTATCTTATGATATTAATAGAGGTATATTTTACATCCCTATATCGTCATTAATTGTTGCACACTTACACGTTCCCGAATAATATACCATATAGATTGTCAACTCTTCTCACGTCGCAATTTCAAGTACTTATAACATAACCCATACAAGTTATCCGGTCTGTTATAAAACTCTAAGTTTTAATCCTCAACGTACTCCAATCTCACAACTACACCCACTAATCACCAAGAAGAATAACACTCAATTAGATAAGCCTACATAAAGTTCAAAACTAAAATTGGGCCTAAAAGACCATTCTGTGAACTCGTTAGAAGTCACTGAAATCTCGTTCGAACGAGGTCGTTCGAACGAGTGTCATTCGAACGAATGTCTTCGAACGAACTACCAACTCGTTAGAAGGGGGTACTGTCATCTCCTTTGAAACTCGTTCGAACGAGGTCATTCGAATGGCTTGGGTTGGTCTTCTAACGAGATGGCAGAAAACGCCCAGAAATTTGCCAACTTCGTTTTTTCTTCAATTTATCTTCTCTAAATCCATCCTAAGATCATCCCAATTAAGTTTTAACATTTTTGAACTACTCTAAGTCCTCCTAGGTCACATCTTAACATATTTTTGGGGTCAAATCCTCCTAATCAACATGCAATTATCATAAATCCCCAAATTTTGCCCCAAACCCTATGAACATGAATCCAAAATTTTATTGACTACAAGGACGCCTTATTATTTCGTTTTTAAATAATCAAAAGTTATATTTTTGCGTATTGAATTCATCCATAACCATCCTACATGCAGTCCCTATCCAAAATCATGAGTTTCACAACAATCCCATTGGTTTTTTTCATCAAAACTTTCAAGGCATATACAGTTTCTACACTAAACATGGAGGAAATATTCATTGAACTTAATAACATCAAATCACTTGCCTTAGGTTTGTTCTTCAGATTTTTTGTCGATGATTAAAGTGTGATTTTCTCCTCTTTCCGGTCACAATCTCTTCCAAAATGATGGTGATAGGAGATGGTTTGGTTTGGAACCTCTTTCAACCTCTCTCTAACTTCTCTCAAAAACTCCCGTAGCCCACTCTTTTGCTTTTGGCTGGTAATGGACTTAGTGTCCTTTCTAATAATCTTTAATTTAACTCTAAAATTCGTGGGTTTTAATTCCTCAATTTTTAAAATTCCTAAAATACCCTTCTCGGTTGCCGGTTTGGCCTAAAAATGCTCCGGGACCCAAACTAAACCCCCGGCTAGAGTTTTCTGACTATCTCGACCCTTTCGGACATGTTGTCGCACTCAAAATGACCATTCGGTTGATAAAAATATAAATTACTCTTTAATTTAATTAAATTCATTCCTGACGCGATTGACACGCGCGTCCCAGCTTAATTTCCCAAATTGTCGTATTTTTGTCTCGCGACTATTTTAATATATTAAATACTCATATATTACCATATATTCATATATTCTCAGTAATATTTTAATTTAACATCATACTCAAATACCAACTCACGTCTCGCTAGTATTTAATTTCGGATTAATTTCCAAATTAATTCCCATTTAATTCAATTAATCCATAAATAATAATCAATAAAATTACGGGGTATTACATACTTCCCCCTAATAACAGAATTTCATCCCGAAATTAGGAACTAAAGTATACCTGGCAGAAATAGCTCTGGATAACGCTCACGCATCTTGTCCTCGCGCTCCCATGTGGACTCCTTGGCATTATGATGCTGCCAATGAACACGTACTAACGGTACTATCTTCGACCTAAGTTTCCTTAAGATGTGGTCTAGAATGGCAATAGGCCCTTCCTCGTAGGAACTATCAGGCTGAAGATCGATGTCCTCTAAAGCAATGTGAGTATGGGCCAAATCGTCCCTAAGATATCTCCTCAGCGAGGAAATATGGAACACGTCCTGAATCCTATGCAAGTGTTCCAGTAACCCAAGTCTGTACGCTACTGGCCCAATCCGCTCGATGATAAGAAATGGCCCCACATATCTTGGTGCCAGTTTCCCCTTCTTCTCAAAACGCATAATCCCCTTCATCGAAGATACTCTGAGTAGCACCTGGTCCCCCACCTTTAACTCTCTGAAGAACCTCTTGACATCAGCATAGCTCTTCTGTTAGTCCTGAGCTACCCGAATACGGCTCCGTATCATCTCTATCCTCACCGAAGTATCCTGAATCACTTTTGGCCCAAGGAGTTGTTATCCCCCACCTATAACCAACATGCTGGGGAACGACAAGGTCTATGGTACAACGCCTCGAACGGAGCCATGCCAATGGTGAACTGGTAGGAGTTATTGTAAGCATACTCCACCAGTGGAAGGTACTGTTCCCATCCACCTCCAAAGTCTAGGATGCATATACGTAACATGTCTTCCAACATCTGATTCGTCCGCTCGGTTTTCCCATCTATCTGCGTGTGATACGTCGTACTCAGCGGCAACTCCGTTCCCATGGCCTCCTGGAAACTCTCCTAAAATCATGAAACTAATATTTTGTCTCGGTCAGACATGATATTGAGAGGTACTCCATAAAGTCTCACTATCTCCATAATGAAAATCTAGGCATATTGTCCCGTAGTGTAGTCTGTCCGGGATGGAAGAAAATGAGAAACTTTGGTCAACCTATCCACGATTACCCATATGGAGTCGTGACCCCTCTGTGAAGTAGGTAACCCCGTGATAAAGTCCATGGAAATGCTCTCCCATTTCCACATCGGAACCTCTAACGGCTGTATAATTCCTGTCAGTCTTTGATGGTCCACCTTTACCAGCTGACAAGTGGAACATTTAGAAACGAACTCGGCAATATCTCTCTTCATCCCGCTCCACCAGTACTGTCGCCTCATATCCTGGTACATCTTATCCCCACCAGGATGTACTGCGAATCACGAACCGTGCGACTCTGATATTACCTCATGTCGCAAGTCTTCCCCTTCAGGAACAACCAGTCTCTCATTGAAGCGTAAGCCCTCGTCTGAACCAACGGTATAGGACTCAGTTCACTCCGTTAGTAATCGAACTATCTGCTCCTGACAAAACGAGTCTTTTGCCTGGACCTGTATCACTCTCGTAACAATCTGAGGCGTAACAGTCATCATAGACATGAATGATCGGGCCACTGCATCCTGGTATCCCAACTCCTTCCACTTTGCTCTCCACACTTCGGCCACCTCACCTACTGGCCTTCGGCTCAATGCGTCTGCTGCCACATTAGCCTTCCATGGGTGATATTGGATATCGAACTGATAATCCTTCACGAACTCAAGCCACCAACGTTGACGCATATTAAGTTCTTTCCGCGTGAAGAGGTATTGTAAGGACTTGTGGTTCGTGAAAAAATGGAATTTCTCCCCTAGGAGATAATGTCTCCAAATCCGAAGAGCAAATAAAACTGTTGCTAATTCCAAGTCGTGGGTGGGGTAGTTCTTCTCGTGAGGCTTAAGCTTACGAGAGGCATAAGATATGGCCTGACACTCCTATTGCAGTACACCTCCAAGTCCTTGTAAGGACGCATCGGTGTATACTAGATACTCAACTCCCGATCTGGACAATGCTAACACAGGCACTGAGGTCAGCTTGTCCTTAAACTCATCGAATGCCAAGTGACAGGCATCGCTCCAGATGAATGGTACACCTTTGCGAGTCAGATGTATCAAAGTACCCGCTATTTTTGAGAAACCCCGAATAAACATCCCGTAGTATCCTGCTAAGCCCAAGAAACTACGAATCTCAGTTGGTGCCATGGGCTGTCCCCACTCCCTCACCGCGGATACTTTCCCCGAATCAACAGATATCCCACGGTCTGAAATGATATGCCCCAAAAATTGTACCTCCTTCAGCCAAAACCCACACTTCTCGTACGTCGCATACAGCTCGTTCTGACGCAGCGTCTGCAAAACCTGTCTCAAGTGCTTGGCATGCTCCTCCTCTGTCTAGGAGTAAACTAGAATGTCATTAATAAATACGATGACGAACTGGTCTAGGAACTCTCTGAACACCCTATTCATCAAGTCCATAAACACGGCTAGGGCATTGGTTAGGCCAAAAGGCATAACCCGAAACTCATAGGAACCATATATCGTCAAGAAAGCAGTCTTCGAGACATCCTATTCCTTGATACGCAACTGATGGTAACCCATTCTCAAATCGATCTTTGAGAAGAAATCTGCTCCTCTCAACTGGTCAAACAAGTCATCAATTCGGGGCAACGGATACTTGTTCCGTATCGTGACTTTATTCAACTCTCGGTAATCTACACACAATCTCAAAGATCCATCCCTCTTCTTCATGAACAGCACAGGGGCACCCCATGGCGAGGTACTCCTACGGATAAACCCCTTACCCAATAACTGTTCTATCTAATCTCATAGCTCTCTCATCTCCGCTGGAGCCATACAGTACGGTGCGCGGGCAATTCGTCGAGTGTTCGGTGTCAAATCAATAACAAAGTCTATCTCCCTACTAGGCGATAATCCCGGAATATCCTGAAATACATCAGCGAACTCACTAATGACGGGAATCGAATCGAGTGGTAATACCACTTCCTTAGAGGTCTCCTCCTCTATATAGTACAAGTGAGTGGACGATCTTCCCTCAGGATGAGGCATCGCTACTAGGAACATCTCCTACCCGGGTATGGCAAAAATGATACTCCTGCTGAAACAATCAATCATGGCTCGGTACGCAACTAGCCAATCCATACCAACAATCGCATCATACTCAGTCATCTCTAATACTAACATATCAGCAGGTAAAGTAAACCTCCCGATCTCGATACCCACAGCTCTATATACACGGGAAATCATAGAACCCCTGCTCAATGGTGAATCTATGCAAGCAATTGTGCTCTATGCAGTGTCTAACAACCTTATAGTGCGCGCAAATCTCGTGGCAATGAAACAGTGTGTGGCCCCCGTATCAAATAAAATACGCCCCATAGTCCCCTGAATAGAGAAGATACCCTCAATAGCGGGTGGATTCTGTGGGACTGCGGCCTGCTGGAGCTGATAAACTCACCCGTACTGAAGCTGTCCCTGCTAGACTGGGACTGCTGGGATGGGTGGTAAGGCTGGCATCTGCGGTGGTGCTAGGAGGGCAGTGGGAAATATAGGTCTCTGGGGATCGTGTCGAGAACCCTGTTGATGCTGCTATGGGGCCTGTCCCTATCAGGACACTACTGGCGTTTGTGGCCAATCTTGCCACAAGTAAAACATTTCCCCGAAAAATTTCCCCCTCTTTGACCCTGCTGCCCACGACCCTGGTGGCCGTTGCCATTCCTCCCCTGGCCGTGCTGGCCCTGATGAAACTGCTGATGTTGGCCATGCTGGCCGTGCTGACCCTGATGGCCTTGCTGACCCTGCTGTCCATTACAAAAACCTCCCTGTCCATTTTTTAAACCCCCAGATCTAAACCTCTTAACATCCCCCTGCTGGGAACTCTAATCACCCTGCCTGTGTTGACCCTGAACTGATTGTGCCCCGCTGGCACCATTCCCCCTGTTCTTCCCTGATGGATGGACTCTCCTGATCGCTTACCCTCTGACAAGTGAAAACGGTGGTCCTAGCAGTGAAGCAGTGATGCATCAAATACATCAGAATAAATGGCCAAGGAGAGATTCCCTAGCAAGTGCTGACGGATCCTCCAAGTCAAACCATCCATGAATTTCTGTATATTTTTCTCCTCTGTCGGAATCTCATCGAGGACGATGTTCAAGAGATTTGTGAACTCGACCTCATACTCTGCCACTGTCTTCCCCTCCTGCTTGAGTTTCATCAACTTCCTCATCATCTCAGTATGAACGGCTGATGGAAAATACTTGCGGTCGAACCGTACCCAGAACTCCTGAATAGAAAGGATATCTCTCTCCTCTGCGGTGGTAATGGACTCCCACCACTGCAACGCTGACCCTACTATCTTAAAAGTAGCCAGTATATGTCTCTGTACATCCGTACACTTGTACATCCTCAAGTGACTTTGGATGTCCTTCTTCCACTGACTAGACAAAATGATGTCGGAGCTACCTACAAACTCCGGAGGGTGTGATTTATGAAAAGCATCACGAACACGTTCCCAAGCAGACGAGAATGCATGACCCTGTACTGGTGCTACTACCGGCGCCTGAGGCGGTGTCTGATGTACAACTGCTAGGGCGGCATTTACCTCTTACGCCATAATAGAGGCAGCCTCCGCGGCATTCATGGTATCCTGAACTGGTGCAGGCTGTGGCTCGGGCTGAGCATCCCTGGGAACTAGCTGTGCACGTCGTGGAGGCATCTGGAATGAAAGAGAAGTCGTATAAGTCTACGGTTATTATCACAAAATAGCTGAAGAGCGAAACATACACAACAGAGTACAACAGTCCTAAAATATAGGGCTCTATATCAAAGAACGCTACGCGGAAACATAATAAGCCGTACAGATCCTAAGGGCACTGGAACCTGATGCTCTGATACCACCTGTGACATCCTGACTAATTAAATATCGGGTAGCTACTCCTTTATTCAAATTAATACAAAATGTCAAGTTGGTTCAGTTCATAGCATCACTGTCGAAAACGTTTTAGCAATTTCTAGCCACATAATATTTAAAAAGTGAATTTTCTATTTTTAATTAAGTCCGATTAACATACAATCCATTTACATTATGAAATACTAATACCACAACCACAACAGAGTCCCAACAGAATAACAATAGAATAAAAATAAATCTGGAGGAATACTCCTCTAAATGATCCGAATACTGAATACAACCAAATACAAAGTCTGAATTACTAATTAAAATAATCCAAATCTGAAATAAAACTGAGTAAATAAGATGTCTCTAAAAGAAAGGCCGACATGCCCTACAGATGAATAAATCTGAAATATAGTCAAGGTAGAAAGTGGAGGCATCTACTATCGAGGTCCTGTAACTTCCACAGCAGCTACAGCACGTCACTGGAATAGAACTCCTAAGCTTGGTGTCCTTGTGGCTGGGCACCCAAAAGTTTTTTTTACAAGAAAATAGATTTGAAAGAAAACGGGTCAGAGACCGATTGTGAAAACAGTTTAAAATATAGCAAGTGTTTAATATCATTAAACAATGAATATAAAATACATGATAGTGCGTGCACTCACATGAGTTCCTCACCTCTCAACTAATTGTGCACACCTATCGTACCCGTACCCGTTCTAGTTATTCTACTATTTAACCAGTCCAATCCGTAACCTGACATTTCTTTACAATTCAAAGTTTGATTCCCAACATCTTAATATAAACTGGAGTCTTACTAGTATTTCTCATAATTAGTTATGAAATTTATAAGAATTTCTCCACCTTTAACTCTACTAAAAATGTTACAATTATTCACACTTACACTTTAATAAACAATTTATCTCAATTATCAGTATATTAATATCATCACAAATATACAATAATGGCACCCCTAGGCTAAGTTGTGGGGCACACATACTCTGCTATCAAATCTCAGTACATCACGTACATAAGAATCACGTATTCTGAATCTCTCAGGAATCGTTCCAATAAGCAACAATCACACATAATGGAGGCAAACATAGTTCACATCTCATGGGTCACGCACATACCTACGCTCCCATGATCAGCAGACTTATTAACTCACCAATAAGTCATTCTCTGACCTATCTTTGCAAGGTACCAATCTAAATCCCCCCGTAGGCACACCAAGATTAGACGGTCCTAATCGAACGCCGACCTCCTGTGATAGCAAGTATGGTAGGTATGTTATACACAGATAAACGCATATACTAAGCATTCACACATCTTAGGTATCTTATGATATTAATAGAGGTATATTTTACATCCCTATATTGTCATTAATTGTTGCACACTTACACGTTCCCGAATAATATACCATATAGATTGTCAACTCTTCTCACATCGAAATTTCAAGTACTTATAACCTAACCCATAGAAGTTACTCGGTCTATTATAAAACTCAAAGTTTTAATCCTCAATGTACTCCAATCTCACAACTACACCCACTAATCACCAAGGAAGAATAACACTCAATTTGATAAGCCTACAGAAAGTTCAAAACTAAAATTGAGCCTAAAAGACCATTCTGTGAACTCGTTAACTGAAATCTCGTTCGAACGAGGTCGTTCGAATGAGTGTCATTCGAACGAACTACCAACTCGTTAGAAGGGGGTACTGTCATCTCCTTAGAAACTCGTTCGAACGAGGTCATTCGAATGGCCTGGGTTGGTCTTCTAACGAGATGGCAGAAAAAGCCCAGAAATTTGCCAACTTCATTTTTTCTTCAATTTCTCTTCTCTAAATCCATCCTAAGATCATCCCAATTAATTTTTTAATGTTTTTAAACTACTCTAAGTCCTCCTAGGTCACATCTTAACATATTTGTGGGGTGAAATCCTCCTAATCAACATGCAATTATCATAAATCCCCAAATTTTGCCCCAAACCCTATGAACATGAATCCAGAATTTTATTGACTACAAGGACTCCTTATTAATCCATTTTTGAATAATCAAAAGTTATATTTTTGCACATTGAATTCATCCATAACCATCCTACATGCAGTCCCTATCCAAAATCATGAGTTTCACAACAATCCCATTGGTTTTTTTTCATCAAAACTTTCAAGGCATATATAGTTTCTACACTAAACATGGAGGAAATATTCATTGAACTTAATAACATCAAATCACTTGCCTTAGATTTGTTCTTCAGATTTGTTGTCGATGATTACAGTTTGATTTTCTCCTCTTTCCGGTCACAATCCCTTCCAAAATGATGGTGATAGGAGATGGTTTGGTTTGGAACCTCTTTCAATCTCTCTCTAACTTCTCTCAAAAACTCCCGTAGCCCACTCTTTTGCTTTTGGCTGGTAATGGCCTTAGTGGCCTTTCTAATAATATTTAATTTAACTCTAAAATTCGTGGGTTTTAATTCCTCAATTTTTAAAATTCCTAAAATACCCTTCTGGGTTGCCGGTTTGGCCTAAAAATGCTCCGGGACCCAAACTAAACCCCCGGCTAGTGTTTTCTGACTAAATCGACCCTTTCGGATATGTTGGCGCACTCAAAATGACCATTCGGTTGATAAAAATATAAATTACTCTTTAATTTAATTTAATTCATTCTTGACGCGACTGACACGCGCGTCCTAGCTTAATTTCCCAAATTGTCATATTTCTGTCTCGCGACAATTTTAATATATTCAATACTCATTTATTACCATATATTCATATATTCTCAGTAATATTTTAATTTAACATCATACTCAAATACCAACTCACGTCTCGCTAGTATTTAATTTCGGATTAATTTCCAAATTAATTTCCATTTAATTCAAATAATCCATAAATAATAATCAATAAAATTATGGGGTATTATAGAGTGTACTTGGACTTTCTTGCTGTATTCTCAACTAAAAAGCTTGATTTTAGTGATCTCATTTTAAGGAATCAGTACCTTCTTTTACATTAGAATTTTGATAGGGTATTGGTCTGTAACTAGTTGAGTTATGTAATTTTTCTTTTCTAGGATATTGGGTCGATAGAATTTTTGTATAAGAATAGGATTTTCTTAGTTCTTTTGTATTCCTACGAGTCCTCAATGACTCAAAGGATATTTTGTCTCATGTTTCCAAAGGGGGACATAGAAGCAGCCTATATCTTTGACTCACTTGAGTCTATACAATATAGGTGTTCATCTAGTATGGAAATAATGATAAAATTGAGTCATATCCTTGTCTACCAAAAATCCGTCAGACTCTACATGTGAATTCCTCTAAAGTTCCTAAAGGTAGAACACCAACACATTCACCTAGGATTCCATTTATGTGTTTCATTCTCCATAATATGGTGTGTGTGTGTGAGAGAGTTAAATCCCATTAAAATTATTTTCCAAAATTTGTGGGATATTTAAAATAATTTTTAGGAATTTTTAAAATAATTTCTAGACATTTAAAATCGTATTTTATAATGTTTTGGGGCTATTTTTTAATTTCTCTAAGTTCCTAAAACTTTGCTTGAGTAGAATCCAAAAGCTCTAGATAATATTGTGGAGGAAATCGAATTTTTACATTCTTCAAAACACGCGTTTTTCTGAGCATTGTAGACTTACACGTGTTGGTATTATAAAAGCTAGATTTGTGTTTTCTTTACCTCAGACTTTAGTTGCACCGTTGGATCAATCTTATCAATGGTCTGCATGTCTTCTAACTTAATCCATGTATTAACTTTTTGAACCAACCAGAGTGTTTTTAATAGCGGTGCATCGTCAGCCATTAGATTTACTTCGATCATTTATTTTCAATCATGATCGTTGATTTGCCTCGACCTTCTAGAGCCTTCTATGCTTTAGTATAAATAGAACCCATATGTGCAACTTTTACAATCTTTCAATCATTTCACCTCGGAGAGAAAAAGAGAGAGAGAGAGAGAGAGAGAGAGAGAGAGAGAGAGAGAATATAAAACCCTAACCCAACTTCGGCCAAATTTTCTCCTGAAAGCCCTTCTGTGAGTTGAGTTAGTTCGAGTTTTAAGAATATCCATACACTCTACTTCTTAATCTCTTGTCCAACTAAGTCACGTAGTCTTAATCTCGTTTACTTTCATAGAAAGTTGATATTTGAGACTCTGTGATACATATCACGAAGATATTACCGAGTTTGATTTCTTCTTGTGAGAAATCTTTATTTTGTTGGCTATTTTTAAATGTTTATGTTGGCTTCAAAACCTAAACCAACAAAGACATTTCTGATTTCAGTTTTTGAGAATATCCAGACTTAGATATAGTTGAGATCTTAATTGTGGATTTACACTTTCATATATTTCACATTGTGTGAAATAACTGTACATTTTCGAATAAAGAAAGTGTCTAGGATCTTGGCTCTTTTATGTAGAAAGATTCCTTCTTGATCTGCGGATAAAGTTCAAGGTAAAAAAGTTTGAGGGTTTCGATCAAACTGATTTTGGGAATTTTGTTTGCATAATAGAAATATGTTTGTAATTTTATACTCATTATGTCTGTAATAAGTGTGTGTGAGTTGCATACATGTGTTAGGCACATCACATCACAACACTTTCACACTACAACACTAAAATGTGTTGGTAGAGAGATTTTGGACTTTAAGAGTTGACATAAAGCTAAAAGGAGTGGAGTTAAAAAGATGCGAGAACATCTACAACATCAGAGCCTTAGGAGAAGTCAGAATAATCTAGAGGAGCTGGTATATTTTTTGAACTTAGATTAGGTCTAATTGTGTGTTTAGATTGTTAAATAGTTTGTAATTTGTTACTCTATTTTAGTTGATTTTTTTTTTAGGTGTAGAGACTTCCGTGGATGTTTCCCTAATTGGGTCGGGTTTTACCACGTTAACATCTTGTGCACTTGCGTACTTAATCTTCCTCTTATCCCTTTCTATTGGCGTGCTGATTGAAAACTGTTTTAGTTTTTGTTTTCAAAACATGTTACATAATACCTAAAAAATCTTGTTCATAAATCTTTTTATACACATCTTATGTTAACTGTTTTTTTTTAAGAAAAGATTTTCTTCAAAAAAAACTTTTCAGAGCCATTTAGATAGTTTAATCTTGAATTAAACAACTTAAGTGGTACTTTTTCAACCTTGACCAATATCTATCAATGAAGGAAGGGTGTAAGGAAGATGTATTGTGATGACAGATATATGGGGGCATGTTTACACTGACTCTACATCAGCAGGGCAATAAAAGGTGCCACCGGAGGCTCTGAAGGAACACTATGAGAAAACATCCTCCACTCGTTTATAGTAGTGGCAGAAACAAAATTCTTCCACATTTCTATGAGAGGTCCCAAGGCTTTCTAGGGATACTTTTTATCCCCTTAGTTATTCAAGTAGCATCAATATGGTAGGAACGAGTTAAGGAGAAAAGTTTGGGAATCTCTTGTATCGTTGAGAGAGAGTTTTCATTATTCACCATAATTAAATGATATTTTGGTACCTCTTAGGAACTTAGATTGAAATATATAAAAGATAAAAGGAAAAGATGAGTCAACACTTCTTTATTTCATATTAAAATTCATTACCTTTACATACAACTTCAAAGATTGCCTCTCGACTATGGAAATTAAATGAACACTGAACGGATAAACTACTACTAATATCTCTTTAAGTGATTCACATTCCAAAGGTTGGAAAACAGTTCTCCCTCAAGATTCTCAAGCCTATAAGTACCTAGGATAACCTCTTCTCTAATCCTATTAGACCCCTTCTAATTACGGTGAAGTTTGTTAGCCTTTTGGATGACCTTATTAAGTACAAAGTATCCTACTGCAATAGGTCAGGACTTGACTCTTTTATTATAAAACTCTTTTATTAAACGATCGCATCTTCCCATTTGTCCTATATTAAATCTAGATTGAGCCTTCTTTATTCTAGGTTAGACTCTAGGTCATATGTCTAAACCTTAAGCCTCAATAAATAAATCTCCATTGGGATTAAAGCCTCGAACCCGTAGGCTAACATGCATGGTGTTTCTCCTATCGATGTCCTCTATATTTTTTGTTATGACCATAAGACACCATACATCTCATCAAACCATCTCCCCTTAGCGTCTTGCATCTTCTCCTTTATTCCATCTATTATCATCCTATTTATTACATTTGTCACCCCAATGGCCTGCGATCGAACAGGTGAAGAATAGAACAACTTACTGCCAACCTTTTTGTAGTAGGCCTCTAGAGATTTATTCTTGAACTACTTTCCATTATTTCATATTAACGTACACTACACCAAAAGATTTAATTTGTGACGGATTTTTTTTCATACTTATAATGGGTTTAGCCATTGCAATTTTTCAATGGTTTAAATCGTTGGAACAAAGAAAAAACCGTTGCAAATATGTTTTTTTCTAATATTTTTTTATGAAAATACTTGCGCACGTGAGCAACATGTTTCCTCATATCGGGCTTCCCTGCCTCTTTCTTCTGAGTTAGTTTTTACCTCCATTATCCTCTAAATATTTTTTTGATCAAGACCTAAGAACTAGGAGAACCTCCATCAGAATCTGCTCTACTGAGTCCTCAATTCTTTTCTTGTCTCGGAACGGAATCGTATTTTGTCAAATTTATGTTTAGGGTGAGTATCTATTGTAATTTGATAAAAAAAATACATAAATCAATAGTGTTTGTTTTTTATTTCTTAGCTTCTTCATTTCATGGATTTACTATTGATTTTAGGATCATCCTTAGTCTAAACGAGATCCTAAATTACTGAATTTATTTCAGATGGTGAACATTATTAGCTCTATGTGAAATGTCAACCTCATAGGGTATGTATTTTCTCTCCACTCTAATATTTTTGTAATCACTAATGCTGAGTTTTAGTGGATCTAATAATTGCATTTCCTTGTTGCTTTTGTTATTTATCATATTGAATGGAATTTTTTTGAGGGGATTTGTAAATTTAGGGCCTATTGTAATATGTATTTTGGAACTAGGACAATAAACATTTCATTTATAATTTTAGTCCCTATTATTTAATAAATCCACCGGTGCGGACCAACGTCCATAAAACGTCAACCAATCAAAGCATGTCAGGTCAATCAATAATTTGAAAATAGGGACTAACAATGGAAACCAAATGTTTGTTGTCCAATATCCATAACTGATATTATTTTTGGTCCTAAAAAAATATAAACTATTTTTGTTATTAGGTTTTGTACTCTCTTTTTTCCCTTTCCCTTCCCTGATTGCAGTATGTTTTATTAAGAAATTATTATAAAGGTTAATATTTTCATTATATAGGTAATCATTGCCTTAATGTCTTATATAAGATTGAACAATGTTTGTATTTATTGAGTTATAGTGTTTAATTATGTATACAATACTATGATTTATGTTAAAAATACTAGTATGTATTAGTAATTTATTATGTTTACCTTGATTTCCCCTATTTGCGCACTCTAGACAATGTAGACATGGGTAATAGAATTTTGATATTATACAACTATAGGCAGTGTCAAAATATTTTCCATATAGGTAGAGGTGAAATATTTTCCATATAGGTAGAGGTCAAATATTTTCATAATGTATTTCAACATTATTTCTTTTGCATCAAGATGAAAAAATTGATCCAATCAAACGGGCCCCTAAATTCTTCTTATTTCCATAGATCTTTTATGGTAATGAAAAACTATTTTATGTTTTGGTAGAGGTAAATATTTTAGTTCATTTCATCTTGTTGGTGACTTCCATATGTTCATGTGCGTGTATGTGTGTGCGTGTCTGCAAAATAGTATTTCAATATGGTTTAATGCTATGCAATACAGTTATGATCTGGTTTGTCATTTATATAGATCTTAGAGGATAATTCGTTGTAATTATCTTGGGATTGAAGTTTTGAGATGATTAATTTATGTGTTGCCAACTTTATGGTGAAGATTAAATGGATATCCCAACTGCTCTTGCTCACTTTGTAGATATATTTGGCAGATTGCCTAGCACTACTCGTAAGATTAGTAATTTTCAACCTCTTCTCATTTTATATTTTTTATGTCCACATAAGGTTGTTACTTGATGCAAGATTTAATGGTTTTTCCATTGCTAAACCAAAAGTAAGATACTAGTTCTGTGTTTTTTTTATATATTAGAAAAGTACATTTTGGACCATTTCGTCGTTTACCCAGAAGCAAGATAAATGTTGAGAAATGGTGAACGATTTTTATTGAACCCTTTATCCTCTCTTATCATGTTTTGTATTTACTATCAGTTTCATTTTGATTAGTGATGGAAAGATGGATTTGTGGTGCTTGAATGTATTTAAGGCATCCACATGAAACCTTTAACTCGTTTCTAAATATAAATTTGATTGGGGGCCTATATTTATGGCTAATTGTCATTGATTGACTTCTAATTGATTACTTATAATAATGTTTTTACTATCCCTTTCAGTGCACCAAAATAAGTCTACTTGAGATGCATATTCACTCCTGGAGAAGATGTTACATAATATAGTTGCGAGAACTACAATCATATTTTGGTTGGTCATTCCCTTTCAAATGTGAATAAATTTCAGAAGGTAAGTATAGGATGGGACCAATACAAGTTGAGATGATTAAAAAACATGAAAAACACTTAAAAAATTAATCTTCTAATCCCTCGTACAATATGAAAAACCATGTAAAGACTAAAACTAATATATATATGTATGTATGTATGTGTGTGTGTGTGTACGTGTGTGTGTTGTAAATGGAGTCGTCAAAGCGATGCACTCTACACATTAGCTTTTATTGTATACTAAGACGAAGGCTTCAAAATGGAACATTTTGTATTACCCCGTATTTTTATGGCTTTAAATATTGGGTATTTATTAAATTTAATTTGAGATATTAATGTAATATTAATCCGAAAAATAAAATTTTTAATATTTACTAGCGCGACGAGAGTTAGTAATTATTAGGAATTTGTTGAATATTACTAGATGAGTAAAGTAATATATAAGATTGATTTTATTAAAATTGTTACGAGTGAATAAAATGGAAATAATGGAAATTTATGTCGGGACGCGCTTGTGTCGTGTCAGAACTAAATTATTATTATAAAATTGAATAAATTATAAGTTGCCTATATGGTCGTTTCGAGTACGCCTCAGTGTTTGGAAGGGTCGAGATAGTCAGAAAAGTGTACCCGGGGATTTAGTTTGGGTCTCGCGGCGTTTTTAGGCCTAATTGACCTCCCATGAGGGTATTATAGATATTTTGTATTTTTGGATAATTAAACCCATGAATTTCCCTAAGATATATCAACCATTAGGAGTTGTCTTTTAGGGTTAACAAACACATAACATAAGAACGACCATTAAAGAAGAAGGTAGAGAGCTTTCCAAGCAATCTAAGCCCAAGAACTCACACGATTACACCACTAAAATGTAGATCGCACGACAAGGAACGCAACCATATCTTTTTCACCAACAACTCAGAACCTCAAATCCCAGGAAAGTATCTATCTTGCTTTGTTTTTAGTTAATGTTTCACCCATGTTAGATTAGGATTGTTAAAAACATGTTTCATGGACGAATTTGATAACTTAGAGGAATTAAATCACATGTTTTAGAGGAAGTAGATATATTCTGGACATCTCAATCATATGTAGAGGATTACCCACGAAATTTTATGGATTTAGAAGTAAGAAATCTGGAAAAGAACTAGAAGAATCGATGTTTCATGAAAAATTAGGGTTCTTGATAATTATGTAAATTTACCCCATTAATTCAATCCCTTTGATGAATTTGTCCATGTTTCATATAGGAAATCAAGCTTATAGGTATCTATAACCCGTAGTTGCCGTATTTAGGAGTTTGGGGGATCATTAATTGTGTTTTGGAGAAAATTGTTGGACGAAACCCATAGGTCAAATTTGCAGTTTCAGGGCAAGAATTGCATGATCGATCGATCGACCAAGAGCATCGATCGATCGACTCCATTACCCGATCTATCGATCCCTCCTGGAAAACCGCATGTTTTCCTTTTTTTGTTGAATCCAGATCAAATACGTGGGAACCCTTGAATATCCTTTAAATAGTATAATGGGACATGATGAGAAACAGTAGGGTTTAAGTAGACTCCTTTGAATGAAATTTGATACGGGATGAAATTATGGGTTAACGGGGAGTTTCGTTACACATTAGAAATTGTGCGTACGTTCACTAAAGAATTTTGAGATTCATGAAAGACATAGACTAGAAGGTTAGAGAGGGCATACCTACAATAATTATACTTTAGTAATAAGGAATACTTCGAGGGATGAGAAGTAAGTATGAAATATATTATAAATGAGAATAAAAGAGATGAATCTGTTATGCGAGATAACTGAGTAAATTTCTTCTAAGTACGGACAATAATAATTATGGGTCATGAGCGAACCTAATTTGGTAAATGTGAATATCTATATATGACCGTGTGACTATGTACATATATTAGTTATTATTTTTGTGAATAATCATACCTGCGCTACTTGCTATCACGGAGGTTGCCGCGCCGGGACAGCCTTATCTCGATGGGACCTTTATGGATGATATTGACTTGTACCCTAGAACATATGATTTCTTGGTACAGGCTATTTGAGAATGATAGTCAGACGGTCCTAAGAGACGTGAAGGGTATGTGCTGACCTCTTAGTGACTTGGAACTATGTTTCGCCTCCATTTTGTGTGTATTGTGTTAATACAGTTCGAGAGTGATTCCAAACTAGTATTTCCCTTGTACGAGTGATATAGGGACTTGATAGCAGATTATGCCATCACCATAGATTTTATGTGGGGTGCCGATAGTATATATATTATATGAGTGACTAAAATACATATACTTATCTATATGAAAACTTTCTACTGTGTGTATAAGTAGTTAAGTAATGGATAAATTCCCTAACTTTATAACAAGTGTTCGTGAATTTTGTAACGGTCAGAAATTAATTTTCTAACACTAAATATCATAGCCTTAGTACTTCTCGGGAATTTTTTTTATGGAAAATAAGTTAGATAGACTTATCAAATCAGTAGTATGGTAGGCGTGCACACTAGATGAGAGGTGAGAATTACCAAGAGAGTGTCGCATACTAACATGGTTGTCACATTAGCCAGTAAGCAATGCATTTTCGGTATTCTAGTAGAGGTCAAGTGTTACCAAGATGACAAAATTATATTGAAGCAGTATGCAAAAAATAATCAGGTTGTTGAAATGGGAAGGTGATCAAATCTCAGTCTGAGGTTGTTCCAGCATTATTTGGCAATCATCAACTTATCATTCGCCCACTAATACGACTTCAAGACAAAAACATAATTCTAACTTGCATCAATCTGCTAGTAGTTATATATGGTCTTAAATTGACCTTTTTAACCTTATTTTAAGTTGAATGCGTCCTTTGTTGCATTCTCGGAATGTCGTCCAACATATTGTCTTGTAAACTATATCATATGATGTTTTATTATCCTAGAATTGTAGTCATGCAGCAATTGATGCTATGAAATGAGATGCTATGAAATGAGATGAGAGAAATTTACTTAGTGGTAAAGGATTTTAGTCATGCAGCAGTTGATGCATGTGATGTTTTATTTTCCTAGAATATTTTACAAAAATATTTATATCATGTTTTATAAACCGCAATTTTCTTTTATCTCCATAGTTTCATGATACAAGTGTTCTTATAAGACTGAGACCTGCATGGGAGGATCTCAGGATCTACTTGACTTCAAGTGATTGTAAACGTTTTGGATGAAATAGTTCAATATTAAGAGCATAATTGAACATGTCCATCTTTATATTTTTTATTTTTTTTTATTTCAATCTACCTATAATATGTGAATCCTTGGAATACAGTTAGTATCAAGTCAGTCATAACCCTTTATCAAGATTGGGATCAACACCGTGCAATATTAAATATTGACAGTGAACACGGGTGAATAAGAGGCCAAGGGATTCAATATTCAAACTTGTTGGCACAATAAATACACAACATGCATAATAAATAGACATGGCCAGCAAGCAACTTGGTCGGAGGGAGAAAGAGAAGGCACTCTAGGAACAATAAAGGCAAGGAACTAACTTCAAGCTCAGTTAATGCTCAATGATATGGGTATTCAATAGGTTTGAGAAATTATGTTCTCGTAATAGCTCTCATGTATTGGGGAAGTTGTGCAATAATTTTAGGCTAAGAATGCTCTTCGCATTAAATTTTTTATTTGGTGTATTTATATGAAGGGTAAGTTACTCGAGTAAACTTGCCCGCGTTCAATATGATTGATCATATTAAATGCACAAGTACCTCCCATTAATGAAGAAGATATTGCATTAAATGAATGGGATCTCATAATTTGGCGGGAAAGTGCTTCATTGGCTGGAAGTATGGTGGGCATTAATCATGGACATGATGTGGCAGCTTGGGGCTTACCTTATAATGGATAAAGGGTCAGGTTTAGTGAACTAGACGATCCGTCCTAAAGATAAACCCATTTGAGTGCCATAACTTTGAGTCCCTAAATGTAAGACATCATGACGACAGAAAGTGGGTAAGAAATGGCTCTATTTGGTGTATGGTCACATTAGTCAGGCGGGATGGTGTCTACTTTAAGGTTGCTCGACTGGTACGTGGATTGAATGTTTAGTTTTCTATTTATTGGTTAAGAACTATCTTAAGACCAGGGTTGCACCTTGGATATCTCGTAATAACCTGAATCATGATCTACTCGAACGATGTAAGGTCCTTCCCAGTTGGCCTCAAACTTGGCCAATGGCAAACCCATGATGTGTCCCTATTTGAACTTCCTCGGTGTCACTAATTAGTCTTAGGTTCTAGATAACTATTTTCTATACATCGTGAATTGTCTTGCTGCATTATCCCTGTGCTCTTCTAGTGCCTCGAGTTGTACATGCCGATCGTGAAGGAGAATGGCACTTCGCAAGTTATAGCGGGAAAAAAGTACCTTGAGTTCAACCGATAAAACTTCTTCTTCCCCAAACACTAAGGAAAATGAGGTATATCCCGTTGGGTTGCTCTTTGTTGATCGATTGGCACAAAATACTTGCAGGATCTTGTCATCCCATATGCCTGAGAAATCCTCTAACATCTTTGCCAAAATATTTACTAAGATCTTGTTGGTGGCCTTTGCCTAACCGTTGCACTTCAGGTATGCTACCATTGACTTATAATGGACATTGGAGCACTTTTTGTTAGAAAATTCACTTTACTATTCATGAATGGGGTGCCATTATCTGATAAAAACACTTTCGGGATGCCAAATCGGCAAATAATGTATTCCTTCATGAATCAGGCCACTACTCCTATTGTGGCTTTCTTTAGTGGTATGGATTCTGACCACTTCGTAAAGCTCTTTGTGGCTACCAGAATCTAGATCTTTCCTCATGACGAGGGGTTTATGACGCCCACCAGATCTAATACCCAAGTGTGAAATCGAAAAGGCGTAGAGAGAGATTATAAGTCTATTGAAGGAGCGTGGATCATATTCTCATATAGTTGATAAGCTTTACACTTACGAATGTACTCCACCGAATCTTTCTCCATTGTAGGCCAATAATACCCCAAGGTCATGAGTTGATCATAGTGATTGGCTCCTCTGATGTGGCCAGGATCGTGATCTTTCTTCATCACTTCTTCGACCTCCTCTCCTCTTATGCACCTTAGGGGCTTGTCTTGATAGCCTCGTGAGTACAACTGCCATTCTTACACAAAGTACGTGGGTTCTTGCCTCTTTACTTTAGTAGCATCCTCTTTGTCCGTAGGCATTACTACGTCTATCAAAAAAACCATATACGGTTGTCTCCAATCTTAGGGTTGATCAATGAAACTCCACTATGTCGCCTAATAGAATAGACAACACTTCGCACACTTTCTTCATACTGCCGCAGAATCTTGTCTCATTGAAGGACAATAATACCCTTCCCATTGTACCCTTTTATACAAAGGAATCTCGATGGTTTCATACATGTCTTCATGCACCTCAATTAATCTTTTTTTGGCTTCCTTGGGTTCCACACATCTGGATAGCTAGCTCCCTTTATTTTTGTATGGGGACAAAGTATTGTTCCACCTCGAATAAACTCAGTGGGCCTTCTCCTCTCTTTACTTTCTTTCTGATCTCGCCTCTCCAATCATCCTTATCGTCTGTGGGAAACATTTCAAACTCCGTCGAAGGGGGTATCCTTTTTGTGATCCGAACCACTATTGATTTTCCATTAAAGGCAATCTTGTGGGAAATGGTGGCAAAAGCATTAGCATGTCGATTCATCGTTCGAGGATGCCTCTTGATCTTTATCACTTCGAACTGCTTGAGAAACCAGTGTATGATCGTTCCGTAAGGCGCCCGGCTCATATGCTTCAAGGCGAATTCACCAATTACCTATTTCACGACTAAGTTGGAGTTCCCCTCTATCGTCAGGACTTGGATACCTCTTTTGAGAGCTTCGAGAAACCGTAAGACTAGTGCCTTGTATTTGGATTTATTATTCGAATATTGAAATTCCATCTTGGAATATAGATGAACCTATTCACCCTCTCTTCATAGGATGACTTTAGCCCCCCCTTTATTCTCGACTAAATATCCATCGAATTTGATACTCCACTCGTCCATGATGGATGCTATAAAGTTGTTCTAAAGATCATCACCCGAGAGTTCTTCCACAGGTGGTTCAAGCATTCCTGATAGAAAGATGGTCAGTAAATATTTATATGCTTATCTCTTCATGGATCGAGGAACCACACACTTAAGATCATACTCTAAGGGGATTAAAAACCATTGAGCTTCCCAGCCTATTAGCATAGTTCTAGCAAGCAAAAACTTTATAGGATCACATCTAATTACAATATGGACTATGAATAATAGTAGGTAATGCCTAAGTTTTTGCGCTACAAATATAAGATCTAAACAATGCCTTTAAATACTAGTATATCTCCTCAGTCCCATGTATGATTCTACTCAGGTAATATATAGGTTTCTGTACACCGTCCATCTCTTGATCCAATAAAGCACCAATAGATTGTTCGATTGATGTAAGATATAGATGTAAGGGGATACCTACCTCCAGGGGGATCATTGTCTGAAAATAAGTGATGAGTGCTTTCACCTTGTCGATGGCGTCTTGGTGCATCACCTCCCGTGCAAACTTCATGCCCTTTCTTAGCAACTCCATCAAAGGGTGCATTACTTTGGCCATCCCTGGGAAAAACCTCCTTAAGTAGGAGACTTTACCAAGGAAACTTTTCAATTCCTTTGTTGACTTCACTCTTAGCATATCAAGGATGGATTGACGCTTTTCCAAATCCATATGTACTCCTTGACGGTTCACCATAAACCCTAAGAATTTCCCAGTAGTCACTCTGAACGAGCATTTGAGGGGTTTATCTTTAGTTTATATTTTCTAAACCGACGGAACACCCTCCTCAAGTCATCCAGGTGGGACTCCACCTTCTTGGATTTTATTACCAAATCATAAATATAAAACTCCATGGTCTTATGGAAAATATCGTGAAAGATGGCCATCATTCTCCTTTAGTATGTGGTTCCCGCGTTCTTCAACCTGAAAGGCATAACTGTGTACATGAAGTTACCCAAAGGCATTCAAAAATTTATCTTCTCTATATCGGCTGGATCCATATTTATCTAGCTGTATCCCATATAACCATCCATGAAGTTGTACATCTCATGGCCCACAGTTACATTGATCAAGCTATCAATGGAAGGCAGCGAAAATTCATCTTTCGAGCATGCTCAATTTAGGTACCTAAAGTCCACACATATATTGATCTGGCACTTTTCTTTCTTTACCAAAGGTACGATACTAGAAAGTCAAATCGGATGTTGGATTGTAACTATAAAGTGGGTCATAAGTAGTCTTTGAACTTCCTCTTTGATCTTTAGATCTAACTCTGCCTTGTACATTCAGGTGACCTGCTTCACGAGGATGGTTGATGGTAAAATGTTCAACCAATGACAACTCACCTCCTTGTCTACCCCAAGCATCTTGGTGTACTTTCAGGCGAAGATATATTTGAATTCTAGAAGAAATTTTATTAACCCCTCTCGAGGCACTCCCTCCAAGTCTTTCGAGATAAAAATGGGGTTAGGATGATCACCTTCTTTGGCCATGATGATTTTTTCTAATTCTTGAATATGTGGCATGGGACTGTCTTTCATACACCAAGGTTCTTCTTCTACCTCTTCCACAAACTCTTGCACTCAAGAGTTATAAATCACTAAACATTTCTCTAAGTTATCCACTATGAAGCATTCATAAATAGGGTCACCTTCGTCGTTCAGACCTTCAACTTCCCTCTCACACCTTCATAATTTATAGATAAGTATGCCGTTAGGCAGAACCACCTGTTTGCACTCCCGGGCAACTTCTTGTTTCAAGGGCCTCTTCATGTGATTCTCTTCCACTTCTCCCACTGTTCGCTGATAAAGATGCTTTGAGTTTGGTCTTGGTGCTCAATTGAATCAAAGCGCGGGGTCATTCGGTCACGAAGATGCCTCAATAGACTAGGGGCCTTATTATACCCAAGTCACATTATTCTTCATAGGTCACCACTATTCGGGCGGGTGCTCACACCCGTTCTAGAGTGGATGGGACCCTTGTTTCCCAGTTTACCTTGTTACCATTACAAGCTCTTCTGTCAGATATGTATAGAAAGGTACCTTCTCACAAGCCTGGACATAGACCCCTTCCATTTCAGGTGCGGTGCCATATTTTTCTTGCAATTTCCAAAATGGATAGCGTAACTTCCAACCGGGAGTCCTTAGGGAGGTCAACCCAATCGAAGCACCACCCAAAATTTGGTGAGCGACCAACTGCCGCGTATTAGTCCCACGGGTCTACTTGTTCATCTTTTAGCTCATAAATGTCCTCTACATCTCTATGCGCAGCCTCATCGTAGACTATCACTACATTTGCCTCCCCTGGAGAGGAGGCTCCCATCTTCCTACTAAGTCCCTCGAAGGGGTCATGTACTTATTTCCCTTGTTCATCTACCTCATCTGCCTCATCACCTAAATGGAGTTGAGCCAGCTTGAAGGTGTATTCCTTCAGAGATTCTTCGAAGTCACCCTCTTCAAACCACTTATCTCTCATCAAAAGTGTTTCCCATATGGGCTCTATGTTGTGGTAAGGGGTTATCATTTACATTAGTTTGTAGCAACTCGATGTCTTCATTCTTCACGTGGCATTCGATCAATATCCTTAGTGAAAAACACACTTTGGTAGGGTGGTTCACCCTATTATAAAGTGCACAATAGTGAGGCTTCTCCCTGTCCTCCCGAGAGATTTATGAAATGTTAACATTGATTGGCCTAAAAACCTTGTCTCGAACCATAAGATCAAATAGGTTCAAAGCTTGTTCCATCGTGGAAAGAAGCTCGGGAGGATCTTCCTCGCCTTTGAATCTTCTCTTGTTGTCTTTCCCCCTTCTGCCTCCTCGATCATGACTCCTTTCTTCCTTAACCCGATCATTTGCATAATTGACCCTCGCGGTTACTATCCTCCCCGAGGTAACCACTGGTCTTAGTAGAATGTTTGACAAGGTAGGTGGGGGTAGCACATATTTAACCACAAATGCACTGTTCCTCGCTGCTTTCAAGAACACTAAGAACGTACCCTCTCGCATTTCATTAATCAAATGGCAAATATACTCAGGTAACAAACCTTCTGCGCAAACTTGCAAAACTTTATCCTCTCGTGTTTCATCCCTCACGTCCATAGAGCGCTCACAAAACCTCCTAATATAAACCACGATATCCTCTCCCGGCTTCTGCTTCTCACGTGCTAGCTGCATGAGTGTAAACTCATCCTCAGCCAAAAAGAACTTTTGTACGAATAAAAAATGCAATTCCTCCCAGGAGACCACACTACCTGGGGCCAGATGGGAGTACCATGTGTATGTTTTATTTGTCAAGGATTTTGAAAATTCCCCCAGCCTCAGCTTTTGTCGTTGCAATGGGCCCTAAGACTTTCGATAAATCTATTCACATGCTCCTTTGGGTTTGCATCTTTCCCCGTGTACTTCTCAAATATTGGTGGAATATACCCTATTGGGTAAAGTTCATTGTTGTATGTCTTTGGGTATGGAGTACATAAGTCATCATACACCGAAGAACTATCTCCCCCTTTGGACACTATTATAAACTTCAGTAGCTCCTTCTTCATTTCCTCCAACTTGCCCGGTGCAGAGCTAGTCGGTTGCTTTGTTACTAATGTCGAAATCATTAGATCAGGTGGTGCACTTTTTTTCGTGCCGCCCGACGTGGCCTGAGTCGGCGAAGTCGATCCCCCATCTCGCGATTCTAGCCCAGTTGTCATGGGTGGGACCATGGTGGGATACACACTGCCAAAGGTTGGCAGAGTGGTAGGGAGAGCTCCATTAAAAGCAGGCATAGTAACACCCCTACTAACGATAGGGGCAGGTATTTTCGATGGTGGTGTAATGAAGGAGTTCCCTCCCGTAGGAAATCCCAACATCGTTTGGGCCACTAGGGTATTGATGAACTTTGGGAACAAACCCATGAGTTCCTTCATTTGAGTCGGGCATATTCCTGTTTGCGCACCCATCATTTCTGTCATACTGACATTGGAAGCACTAGGCTCTGTCCGTGCTATTATTAGTCCTTCAGAGAGCATGGAGAGGTTTATTCCCTCTTCACGTTGTATGGTGTCAAAGTCAATGATTATGTTGGTGTCATCCTCTGGAAGCTTTTCAAAAGAGAATACCTCCCCAGCAGAGTCGCCAAATGTAAGATGTGGGTCATTAGAATATAGTTAGTATTAAGTGAGGCTACTTTAAGGCCGATAATATACTTAGTCATTAATGAAGGTGGTCATGTGACAAGATAACCTCATAGGATAAGATTATCTGGTACGACACTATGGTTGAGAACTCCAATGCCATGATGACTCTGAGGCAGTTTATAGGGGACATGCTGTTATAGTGGGTCTCATCCAGACAAGTATATCAGGTTGGAAGAGATGCATGGTCGACCGAAGATCTCATGGAGTTGGTGTGTCGGGACTTTTTATCCCCCGGCTAAATGGAAAATTTTGTAAATACAGGCAAGTTTTAGAAAACAAAGCATTCCAGGGGTACGCTGGTGACAAATCGCCTTTGGTGAAGAGTCACCATCACAAGGAAGTGTCATGTATATTTCATTATCATCAAACTTGGATAACTGTAAAGATGAATCTTATGCTTATAAAAATTTAGTTCCCACTCTTTTTCTCATTTTTCTTTTCATTCAAAAATTATCTTTCTTCATCGTCAAGTTCATCCCCTATTTGTGAGAGCTTCCATTTTTCACAATAAGGATCCTTTCTTCCTTTTTCACTTTCCTCTGTCATTATTTCCTATTCTTACTGAAACATGGTTTATACCATTGATGAGAGTTCATTAGAAATATTAGTGATAAATAAAATTTGTTAATGAATGCAGTCGTTTTCTTTTACGTCTTTCGATAGTATGGAGGAGATGTGTTAAAACATCTCTAAAATATCTCAGCCACACGTGAAATACACCAGGACACAACTTCATGTATGAACCAGTTTTGGGGTCACAAATAAGAAGTTTTCACTTCATGTATGATCTCTCACTAGGAAAGACCAAGAAAAAGAATTTTACAAAATTTTTGAAAATCCATTGCATCTATATGGACGACAAGATCCGAAGATAGCTGGATAAACGAATGGATTGTTCCAATAATATTTAGTCATCTCAGGTAACTAACACTGACACTTATTCGGGATGACAAGATCCTTCCATGTGACCAGCAAAGGAAGCCAGTAAAACCTAAGACTGGACCACACAAGTTCATCCACCCTTGGTAACTAGAAAGGCAGAGCATTCAAGCAACGACCGACCACATGATCATAAGACTAAACTAGAATTAGAACCATTTTTAACATACAACACTCATCAAGATGATGTGACTAAAGATTATAGTTATCTAGTCACATTTGTTTAAAAGAAAAACAAGTAAAGAGAAGAAAATGAAGAAAATAATTAATATAAATTTTTTTTATAACTTGTGAAAAAATTATTAAAATGAGGTCATAAAAAAGAAGACTACAATGAAATCATCATTCGCATGGATGGACTTTCTTTCTTAGTGAGATCTCAAAGCTAGCAAGAGGAATATCTAATGCTTGAGGAGTGATGGTCATCCTCAGGTCTTTGATCCTATATTGGATGTTAGAACTAACCTTTTCCACTAAATGCAAAGTTCGGTGTAGATCTTCATCCCCGTTAAGGCCATAGTAACCAAGGTATTTTCTCATCAGACTCACTGGGATAGAATTTGGAGGAATTTATGAAGCATCAATCTTAAAGGAGGTTTGGGTGTTCCAAATAACCTGGATCACGGAAATACCATAGCTTATCCCCCGAACCTTCGTTATCGCCAGTGCATGCAGCTAAGAGTACTTATAATTGACCTTCCTAGCATGGTCAAGCTATGCCTCTATGTGTATAAGGGCCTTATAATAACCATCCATTCAAACAGTACAAGGTTACTTATTAAATCAATACATGAGGTGATCCACCTTCTGACTCAACCTCTTGATAATGGACAATTGATTTATTATAGCTTCTTTTTGGTCTGACAGAGTTTTCTTTTTTCTCCTTTTTCCAGTGACTGTGAAATCTTCCTTTGCTGCTGAGAAGATTTTTCCATTACTCTCTTTATTATTTTGTATTCCTCCCTCAGGCGAGCATTTTTGTTTTCTAAAAATGATGCACCCTAATTTTGTCGGTAGGCATAGACTTCTTGAGACCTTCAAGCTCAAATAATAAAGAATTATTTTCTAGTTCAAGCATTATGGCCACTTCTCTGGCACCAATCAATTTAGTAGTGAGAATAAACTCTTTCTTGGAATAGGTTGATGCCAGAGAAAGTAATTTTAGGTCAAACCCACTACTCTTTTGTTGAATGGCCAAATTCTTATCATGATCAACCTAAAGACTAGCCATTGATCACTAATGACTCTTTATCATAGAAAACATCATGCCATGGTAGGTAGCATTATCTATAACTGCCTAATAAAAAAAGGTGATGCTAATTTAGGTATGATTGTTGGTCTAAAGATGATGCATCATGTCCAATTAGCTCCTCGAGATCATCTTCATGGATCTCACTATGACCAGTGCCGAAAAACCAACTACGTCTTTCCTAAAGTCATTCTGGACAACAACTAGAGATCCCAATCTTTCATTAAACCGGAAAGTAGTTGGTCAGATGTAAGTATTTGTAGAGAAAAAAACTTAACTGGGCGACAATATATGGAATAAAAGTTTCATTTCATTATAAAGAGGAGTTATGTATAGGCAAGCCCCGTACATTGATATGAAACCAAAAGTAAACAAAATAAAATAAACACTCCTAGCCAACTACAGGGATTTATTTTCCCACCTTATCCTTATCAATAGCTCTCTAACCTTCACCCTTTTTAGCTACCACCAACTGCTAATTTCTAGCAAATGCACCAATTTCCTCTTCATCATCATCAACCTCTTCATCAATCTTAGGAGGAGTACCAATAAGGTGTAGCTATAAGAGTTCGTACCCCGCAATAGTGAAAACCTTGTTGAGAGCTTCATCCCAACTTGTTGAAGCGAATGCCCCCAAATTTTAAACTCAAATTATGAGATGGCTCAATGATATACCAAATTATAATTTTTCAGAAATTATTTATTTATTTTTACTTTAAAAGAACAATCAAACACATGAAAAATTAAATTAAACTTGAAGTAAAATTTAACAACACAAACATTTCAAGTTTCACTTAAACAAAATTCAATCCAATTCAAGTTAAACAAACTGAGCATGACTATTATCAAATCAAATTAATGCCAACTTGAATTAAAATAAATTTAAACTTAACTTAAACTAAATTAGCACCAAATTAAACTAATTGTGTTTAAACCAGATTTTATCTTGATTAAACCTAAGCATGCATCTATGTGAGTTTGCAAGATAAAATAAACACAATCACACTACACCGCGATGTACGAGGAAACCCCATAACGGGAAAAACCTCAAACGACCGTGACTACAAGTCCATTAAGTATGGTATTTTTACAAAAGACACGACAGGAGACTTACTTCCTCGACTCAACTTCCTTCAAGACTTGACGCTCCTTCGTTCTTCAACCTAGGCTTAGTCGACACCTTCAGAGTCCACCGAAGTCTTGGAATCCACCAATGAGGCACAACTACCATCAACCCACACACGGTGTCTTTCACCGTCTGAGAACGCCGCGACAAAAACGATCTCCTTTTTGGGGTAGAGAAGGAACCCAAACTATCTCCTTGTAGGATTGAGAAGAAATCTGGTGCCAAACAATCTCCAAGAATATATATATATATATATATATATATATATATAATAAAGGAGGAGGGATTTTTTTGTCTCCTCCAACTGATGGCTGAGATTGCATCTTGGGAGATTTGGTCTTTATCAAGTGACGGTTGAGATTGAATTTGGTATTTCGTATGAATCCGCGTATGCATCTCACGCTTCATTCTGAGCGCACAAGGCTCGAGAGTAATAATATCCAGTCTGAGTGCACATGGCTCGAGAGGATTTTATTCCTCTCCCACTCTCTTATTTCCCTTACCCACGCCTGATCCTTCTCTCTCTCTCAACCTGTGAAATTTTATTTGCTCCTCTCTCTCAATTTCTACCACTGTGGGTTCTATATTTTTGGCATTTGTTTTCTTCAGTTGACGAGTTTTGTAGGTCCACCGCATTTCTTCTCTTGCGTTTTCTTTGCAGAAGACCAACATGATTTTGTTTTCTTTGCAGGTCCAAGCTTGAGGTGTTTTTTGTCTCAAAACGTCAAAAGCCCTAGACTCTCTCCAGCCTCGGTCAGAACTCTCTTCAACCTTTTTCTCTTTTTTCTTTTGTAGATGCAGGTTGATTCTCTCTCATCTACCATTTATTCGTGTGTTACATCTTCCATTTATTTGTTTGTAAATTGCAAATTTGTAACAGTTCGCTTGAAGGTGAGAAGCATTATAACAGTTGTCTTGAAGTTGGCTGAAGATAATCTAAAGGTATCCTGCTATTGGGTTTTAAATCTACTATTTTTTTTCACACATCACTACTTTTGGCGCATCTCTGCTTTTTACAGATCTAGAGGGTTTTTTCGGTGCCTAAACTAGAGGGTTTTTTCGGTGCCTAAACTAGAGGGACAAAGCTGATAGGGAGAAAGCTAAGTTCTGGTTATTGTAGCAATTGAGTCTGAGCCATATGGCATAAACTGAAGCCCTCCTTTCAAATCCGATTTTATTTTCTTATATGGTGTCGTGTTTCCACTGGACGTGTTTCCATTGTTCGTTCTTTATTTTCCCTACCTCACCATTGGTGCCATGTATTTATGTGTTTGTTCGTTCTTTATTTCCCTCCCTCACCATCGCTGATCTGAGGTGTATTTTGGTTTCACATTTCATGTGTTTTAATATTGATTTTGGATAGATACTTTGAGTTTCTTGGCAACTGGGACATGAAATTGGAGCTGAAATGGGTATCGTGTGAGAAAATAGATGTGTGTGGGTAGGGTTGTGGTGGATACGTGGGTTTGGGTATGATGAGAGAGAGGATGTTTCGGGTTAGGAGTGTGTAATGAGATATGTTTTTTTTTTTGTTTTTTTTTTTTTGTTGTTGTCAGATTCATGATATTTGTATCTCCTTTGGGTTTGAGTTGATTCCTCACCAAATCAGCCGTACCTCTCACCAACAGAAGTTATGGTATATCTCCATCTTTGTATCTCCTTTCGATTGTTTTTTTATTTATGACACAGGGCGACATAAGTGGTTCATTTAAAGTGGTTCATTTGTTCATGAAAATGGCTGGTTAGTTGATTGTATATGAAATGTTACATTATCAGGGCAAGCTCCTAACTTTTAATTCTTATAATTGTTACTGTGTCACTTTTCGAAGACCCATTGTGTCTTTGATGTAATTGTTTGTGCTTAGCTTATTTTTTTTTTAGGGTCATTTACTATTTGGGGTCCGTTTGTTTATAATATTTTATTCTTGGGTACGTTTTTTCCATATTAGTTACATGAGTGTTATTGACGATTTTTGTCAACTCCGTCTAACTTTGTCATTTCCTATTGTCATTTACCACTATACCCTTATATCTAAATACTCTTATACCATTATACCCTTATTTAAAACCTAAAACCCCATTTTAATTAAAACCATTCTACCCCATTTCAAAATATGTTGTATAATAATGTTTAAAAATGAGTTTTATAATAATGTTTAAAAAAGTATATTCGACCAAATAAAATGATTTTCAACAAAATATGTTATAAAGTATATTCATTTATAAAATATGTTTTTAATAATGTTTAAAAAAGTTAAAAACTGTTTGTAAATTATAAGGTTTTAATATTTAGGAAAAATTGTATAATATTGCTTGAATATTTAGAAAAAAACAGTTAAATATTATTTTCACCAAATAAAGAATATTTTCCATCCAAAAAATTTATTTCCAGAAAATAAAAACTTTTTCCAGCAAAAGAGTAAAAAATAAAAATGATTTTAGTTAAAAAATATATATTTCCCCAACAAAAAAAAAATTCACCAATTAAAATGCTATGCGTCACCATACATTCCCAACATTTTTTTGAAATCATGTTTAAAAAATGTTTAAAAACTATTTATAACGTTTAAAAATGATTTTTAGTTAAAAAACTGTTTATAAAATGATTTAAAAAAGGAACAGATTTCCAAAAACCTTAAAAAAAATGGTTTGAAAAATGATTTCTAATATTTGTTAATATTTGTTCATGGGTTGTTAATATTTGTTTTGAAGATGACTTTATTCCATATCAGTGTTGCTTAGTCTGTTTGGAGGAGCCAAAATACTAAGTTTTGTTCAGGTATTTATTTTCTCCCTCTTCCAAATACCATGAAAAGGTTGGGTTGGGTATCTTACTAAGTTTGGTGCAGTGGTCTATTGGGTTCCAGTTTTGCAACAGAGAGATCATGTGATAGTGAGTATATGTATTACTGTTGTTTATTACTGCTGTTTTTCATGAGTGAAATCCCTTTATCAGTCAATAATCGAGTTTTAATTGAAGCAATTTCTTAACATCTAAAGTGTCATGGCACTTGCTTGCCTTAAATTTCTTATTGAAATAATAATATAAAATTCAAACCTAAAAAAGTCCTAATTAAAGATGTATCATATCAACCCTCCCTTAATGGGTTATTTTGAAGAATAATAGTTTCTTTTTTCTTGCATAATGAAGAATCTTTTGCACCTAAAATTTGGTCCATCTAAATTAACGAGCAATGTAAATAATGAGATAATAGATAATAAAGGTTCATACATATTTTTGTCATTAAAGTGTCCTACAATTAAAAACCTTTTGTAGAAAGACATCTATCGTTTTCTTTGTTGACCAACAGACCAACCATAGAAATTTATACTTTGTGTTTCGTCAAATCCAAAGAAATAGTGTTTACATAACTAATCATACACACCTATCCCATCCTACTATGTCCTTTAGTTTTAAGTCAGAGATGTGACAAGACAATAGAATTGATTAGATTATATTGACAACTTAATACATTTTCTTAAAAGATCCAAGTGTTAGAATGGTGTTTAAATACTGTTTTAAAATTGACACTACCAAAAGCATCCATTCACCTACAAAGGTGTCCGGAAAAGATAATGACATCTTCCATTACCTACCACTAGGAGTGAAACATCAATCAATTATGGTGGGTTTTAAACCAAATATTAATAAGTATTGCGGAATTTATTTAGAGTCAATTTATATTATCAGTTAATGCATATTTAATACATTAATGAGTTTAATTTTTGGTGTAATTTCATGGGTCTGTTTAGAATTAGTCCTATTTTTAAAGGTTGCCATTAAATTTTGTAGTGATTGGATTTTTCTTATGGCGTTGGGTTACGACGGGATTTATTGTGCACTGGCTTAATACTTTGATAGTTTGGTATTTCAATATTGAGTGTACCTTCATTGGAGTTTGTATTTAGTGGATCTTTTTAGATTTGAACTACTCTTTAACACTTGGGTATACACTATGTCGATGTCACAACCACTCTATAATGGTAAAAATTAATAAATTTGAAGAATAATAAATCATTAAAAATATTTTCATTGTGCCATCGGGAATAATGAATTACATATTACGGGAACTAATTTATCACGGGAACAAATTTATCATCGTGCCATCGGTAAAGGTACAAAATATCAAGGGAACAAATTTTTCGTCGTGCCATCGGCACGGGTACACCCTAGTATATATATATATATGAACTTTGATTTAAACAAAACAATGGGTGTAAACATGTGTTTTTGGAAGAAATTAATTCATGAAAACTCAACATACAAATGAGACTTTTTGTTGGAAGTGTTTTCCCTCCCTAAATCTCTCAAAGAATGTAAAAATTTTCTTCTAAAAAGTTGTTCCCGCACTTATTTTATCATGTAAAAAGTTAATGGGATAGTGGGAAAGAAAAACTGCACAAAATTGTCAGTAAAAATTATTCCAGTTGAAATTTCGTTCAAATGACATTTTGAGGTCGTTCGAACGACAGTGTTCAAACAAGATTCCTGACGAGATAGATAACGAGATTTCAGAAAACTTTTCGTTTGAATTTCCATTCCAACCAAAATTCTAACGATAAAACATGGAAAAAGCGCACATTCTCGTTAGTAGTTCATTCGAACGGCCTGAGAATTTTGTTCAAATGAGATTCCATGTTCATTCGAAGGACTTTTTAGAAAATCTTAAAATTCTTTTAAAGCCCAAAATTTTTTATGAAAAGTTCTGAAATGATTTTCTTTGAAAAACAAATAGTCATTGTGACAAAAAGATGGTAAAAAGAAAACCCGAATACATTTCCTAGTTCCTATATATATTAATGCATTCATACATTTGGAGACCTTGGTAAATGTGACAATGTTGATGACGAGAAATAAGGAACTTAAATCCGACAACGATATCTACACTTTTGCTTGGTCACATCATCTTCAACTCTTCAAACATCATAGTCTTGAGTGTTGGCAAAATCCTTGTCTCATCCCTTTATAAAGGCCTCTTCATTGGCCTTGGCTACAGAGGGCAAAGTTTGTTTGGCCTTACTCCCTTCCATCTCGCCCATAACTCTAGTATCCTAAGCCTCCTCCATTGACTTCTCAACAGCGGTGGCAGCGTTATATGCCACTACCTTCTCTTCCTTCAAATCATGGACCCTCCTCCCTCACTTTCCTTTCTCCTCAATTTGGACCTCATTAGCTCGATGAGAAATTTCCAAAGATGTTCACAGCTTATTAAAAGCAACCTTAACATCAGAAAATAATTCCTTCGTCTTATCATTCCTCGTCAAGAGTTGCTCATGGTTGATTAGTAATTGCATAGTAAATGGGCAAAACGGTACATTAAAAAAGAGAATGGAAGAAAAGGGAAGGAAAAGTAAACAATCAACGATTAACTTAAGAGAAAAAAATTTGGTTAGTTCACTCTAACATCCTAGAATGGAGGATGGAGGACACAACTGCTTGGTTAATAGAACCCAGCACTGATTAAGTTGCTAGCAATACTAGGGCAGTCGTCAACATACTGGGTAGTACCCTTGTCTTGTCAACATCCTTCCTTCTATCAATTTTAGTTGGAGGAGTGTAAATCGTCCATATCCTCTTGGGAAAAGGGTCATGATATCCAGTAGGAAAGGGATCCAAGATTAGGGAGTCACCAGAATCTCTTGCTTCAGATTTTTTACTTAACGAATGAGTAGGAGGGGAGAATTCATGCCACCATAGGTGTAAATTAGATTTGTCATCTTGTGTTTCACCATCTTACATGAACAGGTTGAAATGATGAAGATATAATCTTTTAAGAAAAAATATCTCTTCTATGGGTGAGGAGTTTGAAGAATCGGAGGTTGAAGCTTTTTTGTCGCCCAGAGGACTTGGGTAGCTGGAATCTCCTTCGTGGGTCTTTAGCCCAAAGGAAGTTGTTCTTCTCGTATATCCCCACAAAATCTTTAGCGCCTAATCTCTTTTGGAGGGACAATACGGTCTTAAGGTGAGAAAAATTGAGGTTTGCATCAGGGGGAGTTTCTTCTCACTCTTCACTGAAAAATTGAAAATAAGAATATAAATCATCAATAATAAGAAAATACAAATCACATAGAAATGTTTAAATTAGCGTCCTAACCTATTCCCTTACCTTTCTAAAGGGGCATCTTGGCCCATCATATATTTTACCTTCGGGAAGAGGGGCAAATTGTCAATTCTTCATAATTAAGCCAAGATCCCAATAATCCCTATTGCAATCAGGGAGGTTCACAAGAAAGGCCCTGTTTAAAAATCTTGTCTTCATATAGTGAATCTTTGGTTAATGGTGACCTAATGATAGCAGTGCATCAACTCCATGATTCCAATATGGGTCCCATACAGTTCGTTAATATGATGGACCCCATTAACAATCCTCCAAGTGTTTGGGAGAACATGGGTAGGTAACACATCAGTGTGTTGGAAAAATTAAAAAAATAAGCGGTTGGGGGGGAAGTAACCCCACACTTAGCAATAAAAATATAAGGTAACCGGTGACCCTTAGGTAAGGCACAAAGTTCACAATCCTATTTAGAAGTTTAGTTACCATCCACGGAGGGACTTCGTGTGTAGCTCTAAGTATTTGTAATGAAATCTCATCAACAGAATAAAACTGTAACGCCTCGAGATGAATTTTGGTCAAGGTTGGGTCAAACCAAATCGAATCAAGGAGTTAAAAGGAAGTGGGAAAATCCAGTTTTATTATTTAAGAAAACCCCTTTTAATTGCATCATTTATTAAAGATTAATTTATCAGTTTATGTTAGAAAAATTAGTGGCCACTTAAGGTTTATTTATAAAAATCCGATTTAGTCCACAATGCTAATTAAATAAGAAATAAACCATATTCATCCCTGCATTATTACAACACATGGATAAAGGCCCGAATAAAATGTTTAACGCCCCGAATTAGCAATATTCTAAAACGTAATATCATTAAAATTACAGATCCACTAATGACGTTGATTGGCCTCTATGGCCTTATCAGCATCCTCCCGACGTCCATACTCAAAGTACCTGGGGTGCGGCGAGGGTTTTAACATAAAAAGTAGGGGTGAGCAAACACTCAGCAGGGTAGGTAATACTAAGTTGTACCTTTTCTACAAAAATACTATATATATAATGTGTATTTTAATTAATTCCAAAAACGTTTAACAATTTAGCTAGTATTAATGCAACTACAATGCAATGTATCCAAGTGATGGGATCATACTCACACTTAACCATTTCCTACCACCATTTACCGGGTGTAGAGGCTATTAATCATATTTCATCCATTGGTCTTCTTTTTATCCCATTTCATTAGGTTGTCTTACTTACATATCTTCGAGCACAGCCATTATTGTTTTTCTTTTCCATTATCATTTCTTAGAATCTTCTAATATCCTTATACATTAACAGGATCCACAATGCTGTATATGCTACCATATGCTCTGGCCAGTGATTTTGGGTCTTTCACTCCAGGGCTTTGGGCCCTTCTTAATTATTCCTGATGTCATCCGAGTCTATATTAATGTGTTTTAATAGTTTTGATACTATCCACATTATTACATCATTTTAACGTATTCATTATTTCTACGATTTATATCACCATTTCATATTGTCAACGTACCATTTTTCCACTTTATCCGTTTTTCACAAAAACTAAAATTCAACATTTTCTTTCAAAACACCCTTTTTATGATTTTATGTTCAAAATCATGCTTCATTGTCTGATGTCTAACTATATAAAATGCATTCAACCATTTAAAGACCATTTAAGCCAAATGTCCACTTCTTAGCCCTGTTATTTTATGTGACTTAAAATATCATTTTCTTCATTGTAATAATATTTGTAATATGTATTTAGGGCATTTTTTCTACATTAAATCATTTTTTCATTAAATCCATTTCAACATGATTTATCAAGTCTAAAATGTCATCTTCTATAATACTACATGATTGTACTCATGTTAATGAGGATTTTAAGCCTCGAAATCCTCAAAAAAGAACTACACAATATATAAATCATGGGTTTACATTTTTTGTGCTTTCTTTCATTATTTCAAGGTAAAAATTCCATTTATTCATAAAAGACCCATTTAGGGTTTGTCTTCTTCAAAAATCTATTTTTCCAAAACTTGAATATATTAGTAGATATCTTCATTTTCGCATTAAATCTTATCTATCATGAATCCTACACATTTTTCATAGCTATAAAACTTGAATTCTTAGAGAGAGGAAAACCATACCTTATGGTTTGATGAGGAGACAAAAAAAAAGATCACTATAGAAGTTACTAGCTCCAAATATTCCAACATTCTTCAAATACTCCAAAGTTTATCCTACTTTCTTGAATCTACCCACTTCTACCCCTAATAAATCACGAGGATAAAGAATAAGGCTTGGAATAGCATATAATGGTGTATTATGGTGGTGGTAAGGTGTAACTATGGTGGGAAATGCTTGGGAAAGAAGATGAACTCTTAAAACTTATAGAGAGAGAGGAAATATGGTTGATGAAAATGGTGGGTGGAGACCAACCATATCTCTCTTATTATAACCCCCAAATAACCTACAAAATGAATTAAAAACCTAAGCCTTGTATGTTATACACGTTTTGATCATTTTGTGCATTCACAGATCGACACATCATCAATCTAAGGATCTAAAATTCAACGGCACTTAAGGGCAACTCGAAATATCAAATTTTAGGTGTGGTCCCTCGAACGACATCTGATCTCATTCGAATGAGGCCCCTCTTCATTCGAATGAGTATCTAACGGGGTTTTAACATGGTCAGAAATTTAAGGTTAAAATGAGACGTGAAAAGTACTTCGTTCGAACGACAACCCCTTTAGTTCGAAAGACAAGGGACTTCGTTCGAACATAGGCTTCCAATGATATTCCAAAGAGCGAGGAAAATTGACCATTTATGTAGTCGTAAGAAGTTCGTTCAAACATTGTTCGAACGACTAGTTCGAATGACAAGGATACCTCATTCGAAGGACTTTAGTTTCCCACTAAATGAACTTTAAGATACAAAAGCTTTATTTCAATAAGCACGAAGGCTACAATGATGGTTCCATCTCAATATTCATTCGTCAATAACTTTACATAGAAAGAGATAAAATCTTGGGCACATGTATCCAATTCTCCCCACCTCGGGAGATTTCATCCCTGAAAGAAGAACAACTAACTAGGGAAAGAATTTTGGGTTCTGCCCCCGCATCTCTGTAAGGACATAATTTTATAAATGTTCGGGGTAGAATCTAGGAATTTTCAGTTTTCCCTATATCACAGTTTGTATGCCTCATTAGGCTACATTCGGCACATCATCACGATCATCCACGACGGCCTTGATCCGAATACATGCATCCATCATCTTCACACGTATATCATGCTTCATGCAACGTGCTGCTCAACCATTCCCACTACTCCATTACGCAATATTGGTAAAATGATTTATTTGAGTTGTTTATATTTGCACAAATATTTGGAAATTTTTTAGAAAATATTTTTTTATTTCTGAAATATTTTTTATTGAAAGTAAAAATTTTTCTAACTGTAGAAGCGGAGTGCCTCGGTCGAAGAGCTCGTTCAAACAAGTTTGCACTGTCGTTCGAGGGAGATAAGCATCTCGCACGATGTCGTTCGAATGACACATGTCCTTCGAGCGAGATGCCTATCTCGTTCGAGCGCCGCCACCGCCTCGATTTTCGTATAAATACCAGTGTGCATTCTACATGTTTTCCCAAGTCTTTTACGCACCAGTTTCTACGTTTTCACAGCTCCTAAAATAGACTTCACTTTTTTAAAGGTTTTATACCTTTTTGATTCACAAATCCATTCCCATATATTTGTGTGAATCTTTAAACCTTCAAGAGGATTATTTACTCATTTGGAGTAACTTGTGGGGAGAACTCTACAATCGGAGAGATACGTGCTATTGTGAAGGGAGTCCTTACGGAGTAACTTCTGGAGAAGCTGTTTCTCTTCTTGATCACTGACCACTTGGAGTTCTTGCGAGAGATTTCAGCCGAGACATCGAAATTGATGCTTGAGGGTATTTCATATGTTACACGTATCTTTATTGTAATCTGTGTAACTGTTTTTACAAATTATAGTGAAAATAAAAAGGTTTTACCCCTTTGGGGGATTTTTCCTGAAATTGTTTGTTTTATCATGCATACTTTATTTTATTTGATAAATCATCTAGATGCATATTTTAGGGTTTAACTAAAATTTGGGAATAATTAAAACTGGATTTTATTTGAGAAGTTGCAATATTTCTGCTGTAGCGATTCTACAAATGGGTATCAGAGCGGGTTACGCTAATTTATCGCGTGACCCTAATTTTTTGAGGATTTACTTTCTGATACAATTTGTCTACTCACGTCTACAAATTGGTATCAGAGCTTGTTGCTCTAAGTAATTGTGTTTTGATCCTATTTTTCACAAAAATGGCTTTTGGTGATTTTGATGATCTGCGATGTCAAATTTTTGAAAAAGTTAATTGGAAAATTCACACGAACTCTTATTTTAAATCTTCTGTTGAAAACGACTCTGAAGGAGAGTGCGCTTGCGTTCAAATAAGGAAGTTATTTAATTAAACACAGTTTTTACCACTTAAGTCCTAAACATGCATCTATATGTGTTTAAATACGATGATGAAGCATGCAAGAACACATATATGAGGAAAAATCCCCAATGGGGCAAAACCTTTTATTTTCATAATAATTTTTGTAAGAGAACGGCTTACAACAGATTACAATGAAAATACAATGACACAGAAATACCCTCGGGTGTCGGGTCTGTTGTCGACGGCTGGAACAATCCCTTTCCAGTAGGGCAGCAGTGACAAAGAGAGCGGCTTCCTCACAAAGTACTCCAGATGAGTAAACGATCTTCTTGAAGGTTTAAAGATTCACACACATATATGGGATCGGTTTTGTGAATCAAAAAGGTTTAGAAAACCTTAAAAGGTGAAGTCTTATTCTGGGCAGTTTACGCAGAATATTGAGATTGCAGAAAGACTTAAAAAAGTGTAGAAGGTGATCAGATATTTATACAAAAATCGAGGTGGTGGCTCGTTCGAACGAGATAGCCATGTCGCTCGAACGAAGGACATAAGTCATTCGAACGATATCGCGCGACATGCCTTTCTCGCACGAACGACTTTCAAAGTCGCTCGAACGAGCTCGTCGATTGAGGCCATTCGCTTCTACACTTAGAAAAATTCTCCTTTTGATAAAAAAAATTAACCCAGACTTCAAAAATAATTTTCAAAAATATTTCCCAAATATTTAAAACTTCAATATAACATTTTACTGATAGAGCGTAGTGGAGTAGTGGGAATGAGCTGAGCAGCACGTTTCATGTAGCATGATGCATGTGAAGAAAATGGATGCAATGAATTCGGATACAGGCCGTCGAGCATGATCGTGTTGACATGCCGAATGTAGCGGTATCAAACATATGAACTGTGATCTAGGAGAAAACAGAAAAATTCCTAGATTCTACCTCGGACATTTATAGAATTATGTCCTTACAAATCTCCCCCTATGTCTATGCCGGTACATACATAAAAAAATCCAAATTATGCAATCAAATGACATATAAGATAATATCCTCATTAAACCCTCAAACTAAGAATACTAAATGACATGTCTCCTAAATCTTCAGCTCATCAGAAACTTTCAAAGCTTTTCTCATCAGGGTGTGCAATTCAAAAATTAACAATGATGTACCTACACACATGAGATAAAACAAATACACGTGACAAGAAACAGTTTGAAATATAATGATATGCAAAAATTGATGATCAATTAATCTTAAGAAAATCATTTATAAATCAACCAAACACCAAAACAATTCTCCCTCATAATTCTTCTCCCCCTTTTTACGATGTCCCCAAATAGACAAATATGAGAAGCAGAAATGAATGCACATGGAGAATGACACATGGGAATAAATTGCTATTTTTTATATTTTTCAAATTTTTTCACACATAGTATACAACAAAGAATCACACCATGAAATATTACAAAAACAACCAAGTCAATGATAGCGAAAATGAATGGGTGTGATCAGATTCGATAGGAAAATCAATGCATACAAACATGACATATGTGCACGATGAATATCGAATACTCCTAACGAATGAACTCAAAGTCTTCCTTTGGTGTAAAGAAATGTGGTAATATAAGACATTGACTCAATCAAATCAACAAATCAAAGCTCAAAGTGATTTCCACACCAATAACGTCCAAAACTATTTCATGCTTTTTCAGGACTTTCAAGGAAGTGCAAATCCATTTGAATTGTCCAACCAAACTAGCTCAGATATTAATTTTGAATAGAGGCTTTCTAAATTCTCAAACTTTGGAGAATTGAAGGTGAAACCTAAGTGGCCCATAAATGGCATGAATTGCTTTTTATTGCCTTTAAATTTTTTCGGGCTCTTTTAACCTCTTTGGACGCCGGATAATAAAATTCCTCCATTTTAGGTCCTTTTGAACGGTGGGTTTTGCGCAAAGATAAGATAATTACCTTTCCCAGCCCTTCCCTGTCCTTAAACAAACACACAGTCTCACCAAGAAAATGGTTTTTACATGCATTCCAATCTTGTCAAGTTTTATCTCATATTGTTAGTTGTATAGACAGAATTGAGATGGAAACACTCAAGACAACATGTGATAGACAAGTACAATAATCAAATAAGGTTGTGCATGTGTGCAATAAAGGAGATAAGAGTCAAACATGTAGAAAAGATATCACGAATCACATCTCAAGGACTCCAATCAGTGTAAAGCACATGGATGAAATGATGTAGCGTCTCAAATCTCTATCAAACAGTCACATGGATAAATGGAATGAAATTGTGACTTGGCTATCTTAAATGCTCATCAATAAAAGGTGTATATAAAAAATACAAAAATCTTTTTGGGCTTTTCTGAAATATTTATATACAAAAACAAAAATCTTTTTGGATTTTTCAAAAGAATAAATAAATAGTTATACAACAAAGAAATGGTACATATAAAACAGACTAGCAATAGGAAGCATATGATATGAACATAAAAAAGAATCCTATTCTAGACATAGACCAACCCCTCAGTCAACTGTGCAAATCTCTAAAGACTTCCTAAGACTCTCAAATCTAAGGGCATCTAAAGGTTTCGTGAAAATATCGGCTAACTGACGGTCGGTGGGAACAAAACTCATGGATATGACTTTCTCCTCAGCTAACTGACGTATAAAGTGCTCATGTATCCTGATGTGCTTTGTGCGTGAATGCTGGACTGGATTGTGGGATATGTGTATCGCGCTCGTGTTATCACAGGAAATGGTCATGGTGTCCTATGAAATCCCATAATCTTCCAGTATTTGCTTCATCCACATGAGTTGCGTGCAACAACTCCCGGCGGCTATGTACTCAGCCTCCGCAGTGGACAAAGAGATGGAATTTTGTTTCTTGCTCAGCCAGGAGACAAGAGCAGAACCAAAATAGAAACACCCACCAAAAGTGCTCCTACAACCATCTACATCCCCGTCCCAATTAGCATCTGAATAGGCGGATAAACGGTCATCGGTATCAAAGGAATACCAAATACCATATGAGAGAGTCCCACTCACGTATTTAATAATACATTTTAGAGAACGTAAATGTGAATCTTTCGTGGATGCCTGATATCGCGCACAGACTCCAACACTAAAGGCTATGTCGGGACAACTGGCAGTCAAGTAGAGAAGACTACCTATCATACTCCGATATAAGGTTTGCTCTACGTACTTACCTGAAGTGGCCTTACTAAGCTTGGTAGAGGTACTCATAGGTGTACGAGCATGCTTAGCGGAGTTTAAACCAAATTTCTTCACTAGGTCTCTAGCATACTTGGATTGGGAGATGAACATCCCATCCTCTAGCTGACGAACCTGGAGACCAAGGAAGAAAGTAAGCTCACCAACCATGCTCATATCAAACTCACTTTTCATCTCCTCCTCAAAGTGATGAGCATGTTGGGAGCACGTGGATCAAAAGGCTATGTCATCCACATAGACTTGGGCAACCAAAATAGCACCGTCATCTCTTCTGACGAACAACGTCATATCAACTCCCTCTCTATTGAAGCCACAGGCTAAGAGATAAGAAGTAAGCCTCTCGTACCAAGCACGGGGTGCTTGCTTCAATCCATACAAGGCTTTCCTCAGATAGTAGACGTGCTCCGAGTGCTTAGGGTCTTCAAACCCTTTTGGTTGTTCCACGTAAACCTCCTCCTGTAGAATGTCATTCAGAAAGTCACTCTTGACATCCATCTGATATAACTTGAAGCGCAGATGACATGCGATGGCGAGTAGTAGACGGATGGACTCAAGCCTCGCAATAGGAGCAAATGTCTCCCCAAAGTCTACACCCCCTATCTGTGTGTAGCCTTGAGCGACCGACCTAGCTTTGTTTCTGATTATGGTACCATTTTCATCCATTTTATTCTTAAAAATCCATCGGGTACCTATCACATTAGCCTCACTAGGTCGAGGGACAAGTTCCCAGACATTATTCTTTTTAAACTGAAGCAACTCATCCTACATAGCAGATATTCAGTGTTCATCCTTGAGTGCTTCTTTATGATTCTGGGGCTCGACTTTGGACGTGTAACAAAGATGGCTAACAACGTTCTCTAGCTGAGCACAAGTCTTGACCCCTACAGTGGGATCGCCAATAATGGCAGATGGGTCATGACTCTTGCGAACCCAAGCGGGTGTGTCCCCTAACACAGGAGTGGGGACCACAGAGTGTGGGTGGGGGACAAGTGGATCACTGTCAGACGAGTCCTCATCCTCACACTGAAGGTTAGGATCAATAATCGTCGGAGGTTCGTCATCTTGAACGGTGATGTTTATTGATTCCATAACCTTAGAGCTCTTCAGGTTAAAAACCCGGTACGCTCTACTATTTGATGAATATCCCAGCAGAATTCCCTTGTCGCTTCGGGAGTCAAACTTTCCTAATTGCTCTCTATCATGTAGGATGTAGCATCTACTCCCAAAAATACGAAAATATGCAAGGTTGGGCTTCTTGCCAGTCCACACCTTATAAGGTGTCTGAAGTGTGTGTGGATGCAGATAAACCCTATTCACCGTGTGACATGCAGTAGACACTGCCTCTGCCCAAAATCTCCTAGAAACTTTATGACCTGGAAGCATAGATCTAGCCATTTCCTCGATCATTCTATTCTTTCTCTCAACAATCCCATTTTGCTGAGGAGTCTTCACAGCAGAAAACTCATGTTTGATCCCAAGGCTATCACAAAACAAATCTACCTTTGCTTCCTTAAATTCAGTGTCGTTGTCACTACGTATCCTGTTAATAGTGACTCCGTGTTGATTTTGCAGGACACGGCATTTGGTCGTTAAAAACTCTACAGCATCAGATTTCTCTCTCAGAAAACCTACAATAGAGAACCTGGAGAAATCATCCACCATCACGAGGATATACATCTTACCACCCAGACTATCGGTACGAGTGGGACCCATAAGATCCATGTGTATAAGCTCAAGAACACGAGAGGTGATAATGGAATGCAACTTCCTATGGGGACTGCGAATTTTTTTTCCCAACTGACAGGGTCCATAAACCGTCGAAGTTGGCCTTCCAAGAGATGGTAATCCACGTACTAGGTCCTTTTTAGCTAAGCGAGTGAGATCTCTAATATTAACATGACCTAGACGTTGGTGCCATAGATCTATAGGAGCGATCGTGGCGTTGTTGCAGACAAGTGAGGAAGTAGGCACAGTCCCATAACAATTACCCTCGGTCCTCACCCCTTTCATTAAGAGTTTACCGGCTTCATTGTAAACATTAAACGCGTCCCAATCAAACTTTACTGCAAAGTCAGTGTTGCACAACTGGCTAATGCTGAGAAGGTTTACTTTTAAACCTTTGACGTACAACACATTCTCTATCTTAGGAAATCCTGGTAACTCTACAGTACCTTATCCTACAATACTAGACTTGCTCCCATCTCCGAAGGTGACTCTGCCATCCTGATAATCCTCAAGTGATGTAAAAAATGAGGTATCACCTGTCATATGTCTCGAGCAACCACTGCCAAAATACCACTGTGAGGTATTATGTGCTTTGAGAGAAACATGAACAACAAATGCCTTTTTATCTTTCTTAGGTACCCAAGAAGTGGTGACCTTTTGTTTGCCTTTGTTGTTGTTGGTTTTAGCTGGAATGTGAGAAGCATTTACTAACGACAAAGACATCCGTCGAAATTCTTCCATCAAACTCTGAGACGTGGTAGCTAAGAACTCAACTCGCTCTCTCAGACTATAAAACTCATCAGTATGACGTGGTGGAGCAGTAGTACGTCGTGTCTAACCCATGCTATAGCAAAACTCCCTGAGGTGGACTTTTCTTTTGCAATAAGTACAAAAGAACACAGTCAAAGGCGGACCTTGGTTTACTTTTCTTGGTCGAACTCTCTTGTGAGGTTTTTGACGATGGCCATAAGGAGTCATAGTAAACTCAGGAACTAGTCCAGGTGCAATTTCAGAGGTGGAGGCACCATCATAACCAATTCCCTGCCTATCACCAAAACCTAAAGTGGGGCCAAGGAGCATCTTTCCCATTTTCCCAGATCTGTCCTCGATTTGAACTTTGACTTCCCGTGCTTTCTCAAGATTATGAGTCAACTAGGAAACAAGGGCTTCAAGTTTCTTTTGAGTCTCCACGGAGGAATGTAGCTTACTCGTAAGACTAGCCACTTGTTTAGTCAAGTCCCCTCCCTCTTTCTCAAAATTACTCTCTCTCTCTAAACAAACTCTCTTTCTCAACATAGGCAGATTCTCTCTCTCTCAGGGCGGTGCAGGTGGAGGACTCTCTCTCTCTAGCTTTTCTTAAATCTTCCTCTAAGTCGGTGATCTTAAGAACTAACGCTTTGTTATGCTTTTCAGTTTTAAATGACTCAGAATATAACTCACCGTAGGCGCGTTGAATATCACTCTCGCTCTCACTTGTGTCATCCTCCCCCTCACTCACATCGCTCTCACTGTCGAGGTGTCCCTGTGAAGCATCATCCTCATCGTCATGAGGAGAACTAGAAGTGCTCACATGACTAGCCATGAATGCGATGAAATTACACTCATGCGCTGACTCGACTCCAGAATCCACCGACTCGACCTCACTATCGTCTCTAAGGGTAGCATTAAGGACAACTTTCCCTTTCTCTCTGTTCAGACATGTGGCACACTCAAAGGCTCTATGACCCCTACCGTCGCACTCAAAGCATCTCTCACTTTCTTTCTTAGGAGGATCTTTAAAAACTATTTCATTTTTCTTTTCAAAATTATTTTTCTCAAATTTCTTTTTATCTTTGAAATTGCCATTTTTCTTAAATTTGAGAATCCTCTTGAAATTTTTAGCAAAAAGAGCCAAATCATCAAGTCAAAATCACAATCAGAATCTGACGTGTCAGTCTCTCTCTTTCTAGATGACTCTACCCTCTTTCTAGTCGACCCCTCACTCTTTCTCTCTTGGACATTAAGTGCGATTCCATTATCTTTAGACCTAGCAGTTTTAGGGAACATATCAATTTCATATGCTTGCAAGTCTCCTACAAGTTCTTCCAATTTTAGCGTATTTAAATTACCCATAAAATTTAGCACAGTGACTTTAGGGATAAAACGCTTAGGCAAAGAACGAAGAATCTTTTTGACAACTCTAGCATTAGGAATATGTTCACCAAGATTAAAGCTAGTATTAACAATGCCAGAAACCCTAGCATAAAAATCATCAAAACATTCAGTCTCATGCATGGTGATGGTTTCAAATTGAGTTGTCAAATTTTGCAATTTAGACTCTTTCACAACATTAGTTCCTTCATAGGTGAGTTGTAAAATACCTCATGCCTCTTTTGACGTGGTGCACGTCATTATGCGTTTGAACTCATCAGGTGTGACAGACCCAGAAATAGCACTTAGACCCTTAGAATTGAATGATGACCATCTAAATTCTTCTTCAGTCCAAGATGTGAAAGGTTTTAAATTGATCACATTCTCAACAGTCACGGAGGGAGGAGTTCACCCTCTTTCAACAAAAATCCAGACACGTTCATCAATGGCTTTTAATGCAGATTTCATACGGGCTTTCCAATATGCATAGTTTGTCACGTTAAAAACTGGCATTTTATTATATAACTTCTCCATAATGAACACACTCATTTTCAAAAATCAATTTTTCAGAAAATTGATATCTTAGAAAAATTTTGCGAAAAATTACACGTTAAAATTGTGTAACTGGCTCTGATACCAATTTGAAGGAGAGTGCGCTTGCGTTCAAATAAGGAAGTTATTTAATTAAACACAGTTTTTACCACTTAAGTCCTAAACATGCATCTATATGTGTTTAAATACGATGATGAAACATGCAAGAACACATATATGAGGAAAAATCCCCAACGGGGAAAAACCTTTTATTTTCACAATAATTTTTATAAGAGAACGGCTTACAACGGATTACAATGAAATTACAGTGACACAGAAATACCCTCGGGTGTCGGTTATGTTGTCGGCGGTTGGAACAATCCCTTTCCAGTAGGGTAGCAGTGACGAAGAGAGCAGCTTCCTCACAAAGTACTCCCGATGAGTAAACGATCTTCTTGAAGGTTTAAAGATTCACACACAAATATGGGATCGGTTTTGTGAATCAAAAAGGTTTATAAAACCTTAAAAGGTGAAGTCTTATTTTGGGCAGTTTTCACAGAATATTGAGATTGCAGAAAGACTTAAAAAACGTGTAGAAGGTGATCAGATATTTATACAAAAATCGAGGTGGTGGCTCGTTCGAACGAGATAGCCATGTCGCTCGAACGAAGGATAGAAGTCATTGGAACGATATCGCGCGACATGGCTATCTCGCTCGAATGACTTTCAAAGTCGCTCGAGCGAGCTCGTCGATCGAGGCCATTCGCTTCTACACTTAGAAAAATTCTGCTTTTGATACAAAATTAACCCAGACTTCAAAAATAGTTTTCAAAAATATTTCCCAAATATTTATGCAAATATTTAAAACTTCAATATAACATTTTACTGATAGAGCATAGTGGAGTATTGGGAATGAGCTGAGCAGCACGTTGCATGTAGAATGATGCACGTGAAGAAAGTGGATGCAATGAATTCGGATACAGGCCGTCGAGGATGATCGTGTTGACGTGCTGAATGTAACGGTATCAGACATATGAACTGTGATCTAGGAGAAAATAGAAAAAATCCTAGATTCTACCCTGCACATTTATAGAATTATGTCCTTACAGCCTCTGAGAGGTGTCCTTGTTGTGACGGTGTTGGTCACACATTAGATGAGTGTACCACAAATTTAAAGAAAAAATTTAATAAACCGGCATCTCGTGTTTCTACCCTTAGTGATAGCGATTCCGAAGAAGAAGTCTTTTATGCTTCTAGGAGAGAGATTCCAACCCATGTGATTAGCGATGATAGTGAGGGTGATGGGAGTGAGGATGAAAGTGTTGATGAGCTTGACTTGCAAACTGCTTTCAATGAACTTTATGCTAAATCTTTGAAAACGAAGAAAGAAAATTTGAAATTGAAAACTCAATTGAAAGTGTGTGCCTTAAAAAATAATGATTTTTAGTTGAAGAACTTAGGGCACATGAGAAAATTTTGAAAGAGAATCTTGAGTACGTTGAGGGTGAGAGAGATAGTATTAGAGGGTTGATGGAGACTATTAAAAAGGAGCTTTTAGAGTTTGAGGATTCTATACGTGTACTTGAATCTAGGATATGTGAACTTGAGGTGAAATTGAAAGATTCAAGTAAGGTGAAATTTGATTTGGAGTCTAGGTCTGAAAAACTTAATAATATTTTAGGCATTGTCGAGATCAAAAAGGATAGGGGTGGGATTGGTCTTGTAAAATATGTTGCACCCATTCCCACACGTCTGCGAGAGCCTCCTAGGATTGTTAAGAAAGAGGCACCTAAGTTTGTTAAGAAAGAGACAGCTAGGAACATCGTGGGAGAACCTCATAGGATCATTAGGAGAGAGCCACCTAGGCAAATTCAGAGAGCACCACCTATGAATCTCAGGAGAAGGCCACCTTTACGTAACATTCACCGCTCGATTTACACTTGCACACATTGCGGTAGGCAAGGGCATCTTAGGCATTTCTGCTAAAAGCTTTTAAAAGGACCTAGGAAGATAAATAAAAGAATAAACTCGATTCCTTAAATCCCCACATGTCGTTACAAATCTATTTGGGTTAGAAAATCGGATTTAGAGGCTTATGGTCTATTTGTTCATGATTTCCGTTTGCTTGCACATGATTCTTTTCTTGCCATATCATATACATGATTGTATTTGCATGTTTATCATACACTAATTTATTGTTTCATGATATATATTATGGCTAGTGTTATGACATGTGTACTTTTTGTATATATTTTCTGAAAATTTTGAAAAATACAAAAAGATTTTATTTTTTTTGAAAAAATACAAAAAGATTTTACTTCGATAAATTTTTTGAAAAAAAAAAGAGTTTTGTATTTTATTTACACCTTTTATGAATCGACACTTAGGATGACCGAGTCATAATTTTATTCCATTTATCCATGTGACAATTTTATAGTGTTTTGAGACAATACATCATGTCATCTTTGTGCTTTAAATTGTTTGGATTCATTAAGATGTAATTAAGTGATACTTCCTACATGTTTGACTCATGATTTCCTTTATTGCACACATGCACCAATTTGTTTGATTATTGTGCTTGTCGTATCACATGTTGGTTGGGTGTTTTCATCTCAATCATGTCCTTAAAACGAACCAAGTGCAATAATACAAGAGTAATAAAAGTAGTGCATGTAAGATCCATTTGTCCGTGAGGAATTTGTTTAGTTTGAAAAACTGATGAGTGAACACGGGAAAGGGCTGCGAGTCATTAATAATCATATCGTGAAAGACACCGTTTGAAAATATCCCATACAAAAAAATTAAGGCAATAAAAAGATGAAATATGCCAAAAAATTTGGGCCAATAGGTTTTCTCTAAGTTGAGAATTTAGTACCTCTTTAGATATAAAAAAAATTGCATTATTTTATATATGGGAGTTTTGGAAGGAAATAATTCAATGGGTTTGCACGTCCTTTGAAAAGTCCTCGAAACGGCACTAAATAGTTTTGGACGTTATTGGTGTGGAAATCATTTAGACTTTGATTTATTGATTTGATTAAGTCAATGTCATCTAAATTCAATAATTTTTACACCAAATGATGTTTTTTATGTTCATTCGTTAGGGGTACACATATGCATCGTGCAGATATGATTGATTGAGTTTATTTACCTATCAAATGTGTTCACACCCATTCATTCCATTTCCATGACTTGGTTGTTTGAGTTTAAATCCATGGTGTGATTTTTAGTTACTTATTTTTGTATGAAAATTTTGAAAAACCAAAAATAGTCTGTGGATGTTTTTGGGATACTCCTTTGCATGCGTGTAGTTTGAGTCATGTTTGCTATGCATTTTATCATGGCACTCCATGTTTTGATTTTTTCTTCTTATCTGTCTATTTGGGGACATCATAAAAACGGGAAGAAAGAATTATCATGTTATTGGGGAGTTTTTGCATTATGGGGGAGATTTGATTTATTAATGAGTTACTCTTATATCATTTCAAACTCGATGCGTCACGAAGGTTTTTACTTTTTCTCATGTGTGTAGGTACAAAGATTGATGATCATTATGTTGCACACCCTAATGAGAAAAGCTTTGAGAGTTTTTGAAGAGTTGAAGTTTGATTGAACACATGTCATTTAGTATTCTTAGTTTGAGGGTTTAATGGGGATATTATCTTGTATGTCATTTGATAGCATAATTCGAATTTTTTATGTATGTACCGGCATATACATAGGGGGAAATTTGTAAGGACATAATTTTATAAATGTCCGGGGTAGAATTTAGGAATTTTCTATTTTTCCTAGATCACAATTTGTATGTCTTATTTCGCTACATTCGACACGTCATCACGATCATCCACGATGGCCTTGATCTGAATTCATGCTTCCATCATCTTCACACATGCTTCATGCGACGTGCTGCTCAACCGTTCCCACTACTCCACTACGCAATATTAGTAAAATGATTTATTGGAGTTGTTTATATTTGCATAAATATTTGAGAATTTTTTAGAAAATATTTTTTAAAGTCTGAAATATTTTTTATCGAAAGTAGAAACTTTTCTAAGTGTAGAAGTGGAATACCTCGGTGGATGAGCTCATTCAAATGAGTTTGCACTGTCGTTCGAGCGAGATAAGCATCTCGCGTGAAGTCATTCGAACGACACGTGTCCTTCGTTCGAGCGAGATGCCTATCTCGTTCGAGCGACGCCGCTGCCTCGATTTTCGTATAAATACCAGTGTGCGTTCTACACATTTTTCCAAGTCTTTTACGCACCAGTTTCTGCGTTTTCACAGCCCAGAAAACATACTTCACTTTTTTTAAGGTTTTATACCTTTTTTATTACAAATCCATTCTCATATATTTGTGTGAATCTTAAAACCTTCAAGAGGATTGTTTACTCATCTGGAGTAACTTGTGGGGAGAACTCTACAACCGAAGAGCTGCGTGCTATTGTGGAGGGAGTCCTTACAGAGTAAGTTGTGGAGAAGCTATTTCTCTTTTTCATTGCTGACCACCTAGAGTTCTTGCGGGAGATTCCAACCGAGACATCAAAACTGGCGCCTGAGGGTATTTCGTATGTAACACTTATTTTCATTGTAATCCGTGTAACCGTTTTTACAAATTATAGTGAAAATAAAAAGGTTTTGCCCCTTTGGGGGATTTTCCCTGAAATTGTTTGTTTTATCCTGCATGCTTTATTTTATTTGATAAATCATCTAGATGAATATTTTAGGGTTTAACTAAAATTTGGGAATAATTAAAATTTGATTTTATTTGAGAAGTCACAATATTTCCGCTGTAGCGATTCTACAATCTTCGACTCGCGTTCCCAAGTCGTAGCTTCAATGCTCTAAAACTCCCATAGAACTTCACCAAGGGAATGACCTTGTTGCACGGGGCCCTATCCTCGCGATCCAAAATAGATAAAGGCCGCGTTAGAAACGTAATACCTTCCTCTAACTCGATGAGGTTCCAATCAATGACGTACCGGGGATCATGAAGATACTTCTTCAACATAGAGTCGTGGAACACATTATTGACTTAGGACAACTATAAAGGTAGAGCCAAGCAGTATGATACATCCTAAATATGCTCCAAGATCTCAAAAGCACTGATATATCATGTGTTCAGCTTCCCTTTCTACCCCGAATCATTATTTACCGATTCTCGGTCTAACCTTCAAAAACATATGGTCACCTACCAAAAATTCCAGGAGCATCTGATGATAATCGGCGTAATTCTTTTATCGTCTTTGTGCCACTATGATTCTCTGTCAAATTAACCGAAACTTCTCTGTCATTTCTCAAATCAAGTCTGAATTAGTGAGGTGATTCTCACCCACCTAAGCCTAATAAACCAAAGAGTAACTTGGCCTCCCATAAAGAGCCTCATAGGGATCCATCTCGATGCTCGCCTGATAACTGTTATTGTAGGAGAACTCAGCCAGATGCAGGTTCCACGTCCAACTAGCATGGAAGTTGAGTGCACAAGCTCTCAGCATATCCTCCAGAATTTAGATATTTCATCCTGACTGTCCGTTGGTCTCAGTGTGATACGTTGTACTCATATTCAGCTCGATACCCAACTCATGTTGAAACTTCTTCCAAAAATGAGATAGAAATTAAGGATCCCTATCCCAGATGATTGATAGTGGAACACCGTGAAGTCTGACTATTTATCGAACATACATCCTAGCCAACTTAGCCACGTTATCCATGACCTTGATCGGCAAGAAGTGTGTGAACTTCATGAGTCGATCCACTATAATCCCCACTACATCATGACCACGCTCAGACCGTAATAAGGCTATGACAAGATCCATCATGATATGCCCCCACTTCCATTCTACCATGGGTAGTGGTTGTAGTAGCCCTGTTTGCTTCTTATTTTCGGCCTTCACCTGTTGACAAGTGTAGAACTTGTCCACGTATGCCTCCATATCTCTCTTCATATCTAACCGTCGCAAGAGTCTCCACAGGTCCTTATACATCTTGGTGGAAGCGGGATGTATTCTAAATCGCAAGTGATGGGATTCTACCATAACCTCGTCCTGAAGCTCGTCAATTAATGGAAAAATCCACCGATCCTTATGTCGCACCTCATCGTCCTTATCCGCAGTTAGGGTTTTAATCACCGCTCCATTCAAAATATGATCACGATATTGGGCAAACTAGAGATCACACGATCGGGAATCTAGAAATTTTTACTGTATGAGTAACCTAACCACCAACCCCCAAAGGTATGCCCTATCGTAACCCCTTTGGACGTGAAAATCCAACTTCTGCAACTAACCAAACATTTTTACCCGATGCCACCTCATCGCTACAAGGGTGAGACTAGACTTTCGGCTAAGAGCATTGACCACCACATTGGCTTTATCGGGACGATACTTTAATGAGAGGTCGTAGTCCTCCATCGTCTCTGACAGAGATTAATATTATACTGCGTGAAGATGTACTAGAGGATCTTATGATCAGAAAATACCTCAAACCATTCCCCATAAAAATGATACCTCCAACTCTTAAGTGCAATACCACAGCGGATAACTCCAAATCGTGGGGGAGTAGTTCCCCTCATACACCGTTAGTTGTCGAGATGCATAAGCGACTACCTGACCATTCTACATCAATATTGCGGCAAGCCCAAACCCCAAAGCATTTCAATAGTCTGTGTAACCCCTACCATGCTTTGGGATGATAAGAACGGGTGCATAAGTCAACATAATCTTTAGCTACTTAAAGGACGACTCACAATCCTCGGACCACTCAAAGTTCTTATTCTTTCGATTCAACATAGTGAGGGGCAATGCAACCCTCAATAAGTCTTGTACAAACTTGAAGTAGTAACTGGAAAAATCCAAGAAACTACGTACTTTCACGACTATCCTTGGCATGTCTCATCTTGGGACGACCTCCACTTTGGAAGGGTCAATAGAAATACCCTCGCCAAGAAACACGTGGCCAAGAAACTTGACTTTCTTCCTTTATAATTCCTACATGTTGAATTCTTCATATAGCTGCTTCTCCCAAGGCACTTTCTTTGTTATGCGAAGATGATCCTCCTGGTTTATATCCTATGTTTAATATACTAATATGTCATCCACAAAGACAACCGCAAACCATTCTAAGTAAGCTTAATAAATTCAATTCATCACATCCATGAACGTTCTAATATGGCATCACTAGGAAGTTGCTCCTACAATTATGCTGGAGCCATTCTGTGAGGTGGTATATAGATGGGTGAGACGCCCTAGTGCACCTCTATGGAAAAATCCACCTCCCAATGTGGGGGTACCTAGGAAGATCCTCCGAGAACACATCGGGAAACTCCTACACTATTGGGTAATCCAACAACATGCCATCCGGCTCATCCTGATTCACCATACTTATTAACCAACAAAAGTACCATTTCTTCTCATGCATGGTAGAAAACTTACACGGATAATCAACGTCCTACTCGATATTAAAATGATGGAAAAACCTATTTGGGAGTGATACTTGTTAATGGGATTTGATGGTAGCTTCAAAACATGACATCCAATCCATACAAGGGATCACCTAGACACCTTCCATGTCCATAAGGATCAAATTATACTCTAGAACATAGTCTTCAATAATAACTACACATCTACGAAAGACCCTATTGAGAAATAAACCGCCACTAATCAGAACCCCTACGAGGATAAGAAGACAAAACCGATCCACTTCTAGTCCCAAACTGAATGCCAACGAACTCAAAATGAAAGAATGTGATGTGCTAGAATCAAATAGTGCCTTGACCCATACACTGTGCAAAAAAATCATACCTTCAGTCACGAATGGATCACTGGAAGGTGCAGCAAAATGCGACATGTCATATGCTCCTCCAGGGTTGAACTTATTATTCTAGACGTTGGGCACCTGACCTAGACCATGACTACTCTGCCCCTGACATGGACTTGAATCATCCACACTATTCCTTACAGGTGGATGATAGCCTGAGGAGAATTGCTAGTGTTGGGTGGGGCCTGTGTAACTACAACTCCAGTCGGGCACAAAATTGACAGTCTGTTGACTGCCCAAAGCTTGTTGTGGATAATCTCTCTTAAAATGGTCGGGGTACCCACAAGCAAAACATGTCCTCTCAATGGGGCTTATAGTCCGTTGGTCACTGGTGTACTGGGCGGATGAAGAACTAACCCCCATAGTGGCCTTTATCTTCGCCAAAAAGCTTCGAATCCCACCCCTAGACTTTTTATGGTCGTCACCTTAGTATTTGTTGGGCTTTCTCTTCTTTTCTCTTACAGCCTTGACATCCTCAGTATCTAATTCCAACTGAATAGCCTTGTTCACTATTAACTATAAGTTTGGTAGATCCATACCTTCCAGGATCTACTGAATGCCTCGGTTGAGGCCCTTAACAAATAATCTCGTCTTCTCAGTCTCGTCTCTCTACACCGAGTCCACATACTTACCCCATCATTCGAATTTGACTAAGTACTCATTCACGGCAGTCTTTCCCTGTATCAAAAGATGGAACTCGTTCTTCTTAGCATCCTTAAATGCATGGGGAAAGTACCTATTGAGGAAGGAAACCCTGAAGCTACCCCAATCTATAGTCTCGGTGGTACTGGAAAAATAGGGACTCCACCAATGTTGTGCCTACTCAATGAGGTGGAATGTATCTATCAGGACATTATGCCCAACTGGAATACCAAGGATCTCCATTACTTTAGTGACTTCATCCATCCACTCCTATGCCTCATCAGGGCTACCTGCCTAATTGAACGTGGGTGGTTTAAGCCTCCTTAACTCCTTATAGATGGAGCCGGAGGTAGTACTCTAAATCGTCCCACTGCTATTGGCCTTTTGTTGTTGCGAGATGGAGTTGACAAGATGGAGCAAGTCTTACACCACACATCGAAGCTTTCTATTGATTGACCCACTAGTTACATCACGACGTGGAGGCATGTAGATAAGAAATAATAGTTCAATACACAATGATACAAATTGAAAGTGATAGTAGGAGAGATTTACTAAAATAGTAACTAAAGTATTAACTACGCAGAAACATATGAATAAAGTATGTTATGAAAGTGTAAACACTCTATCAAACCCGAGGATCCTATTACTCTAATAACATTTGTAATGCTCCGACCCGATTTTTGGCCCCCGTTGGGTCACACCGTACCGAATCAAGTAGGTAAATGGGGAGGAGTAAATTCATGTTTTATTATATAAGAAAAACCCTTTTAATTGCACCATTTATTAAAGATAAATTTACTAGTTTATGTCAGAAAAAAAGGTGGCCACTTTAAGTAGTTAAATCAAATTACAAGGTTTAATTATAAAAATTCGATTTAATCCACAATACTAATTAAATAAGAGATAACCTACAAATCATCTCTGTATTATTATAACCCATAGCTAAATGCCCGATTAAAATGTTTAAAGTCCCGAATTACCAATATTCCAAAACATAATTTCATTAAAATTACAGATCCACTTACGATGTTGATTCCACTCTGGGGCCTTATCGGCGTCCTTCCTGGCATCCCTACTTGAAGTACCTGGGGTGGGGTGTGGGTTTTAATATAAAACGCAGTGGCGAGCAAATTCTCATCAAGATGGGAATACTAAGCTATACATTTTCTACAAAAATACAATACATATAACGTGTATTTTAATCAATTTTGAAAACATTTAACAATTTAGCTAGTACTAATGCAACTACTATACAATGCACCCAAGCGACGGGATCGTACTCACACTTAACCATTTCCTACCACCCTTTACTGGGTCTAGATACTATTAACCATACTTTATTCATTGGTCTCATTTCTATCACATTTCATTAGGTTGTCTTACTTACATATTTTTTAGCACAATCAATATCATTTCCCTTTTTCATTATTTTTTCTCAAAATCTTCTAATGTCCGCATACTTTAACGGGATCCACACCGCCGATTATGCTACCATATTCTCTAACTAGTGATTTTGAGTCTTTCACCCAAGCGTCATGGGCCCTTCTTAATTATTCCAGATATCATTTGAGCCCCTATTAATGTATTTTAATTTTTTTGCTAATGTCCACATAATTCCATCATTTTATCGTTTTCATTTTTTCTTTGGTTTATATCACCATTTCATCTTGTCAAAATGCCATTTTATCCACTTTATCCATTTTTCACAAAAATCCGACCAATAAAGTCTAAAGCCGTTTTCATCGTTTCCATGGTTTATATCACCATTTTCATTTTGTCAATGTGCCATTTTATCCCCTTTATCTGTTTTTTCACAAAAACCCGACCAATAAGGTCTAAAGAAGAAATCTAACCACTAGGACCCTCAATTTGTCAAAATTGCCATTCTATCCTTTCTTTGATCATAACTTTGTGAAAAATGTATTTAATTCATTATGGAACTAAAAACAACATTTTCTTTCAAAACAACATCTTCATAATTTTATGTCTAACTATAGAAAATACATTCAACCAATTAAAGACCATTTAAGCCAAATGTCCACTACTTATCAATATTATTTCATGTGACTTCCAATATCATTTTTCTTCATTCTAATAATATTTATAACACATATTTAGGGCTGGTTTTCAACATTAAATCATTTCCTCATAAAATCCATTTCAACACGATTTATCAAGTGTTAAAATGCCATCTTCTATCATACTACATGATTCTACATGTGTTAAGGAGGTCTTCAAGCCTAGAAATCCTCAAAAATGAACTACACAAGATATAAATCACGAGTTTACATTTTGATCCTTTCTTTTCATATTTCAAGATAAAAATGCCATTTTTTCATAAAAGACACATTTAGGGTTTGTCTTCTTTAAAAATTCATTGTTGCACGACTTGAATATATTAGTAAATATCTTCATTTTCGCATTAAATCTTATTTAGCATGCATCCTACACATTTTTTATAGCTAGAAATATTGAAATCTTAGAGAGAGGAAAACCCTACCTTATGATTTGAAAACGAGACAAAAAAGACGATGACTGTGGAAGTTCCTCTCCAAATACTCCAAGACTCTTCAAATAATCCAAAGTTTCTCCTACTTGCTTGAATCTACCCACTTCTACCCTTGATAAAGCTCGAGGATGAAGAACAAGGCCTGGAAATGGTGTATAATGGTGGTGGTTAGGTGTAACTATGGTGGAAAATGTTGGGGGAAGAAGATCAACTCTTGAAACTTAGAGAGAGAGTGAGAGAGAGAAGAAATATGGTTGATGAAAATTGTGGGGGAAGACCCACCCTCTCTCTCTTCATAAAACCCCAAAATAATCCACAAAATAATTTAAAAAAAAGCAGACATGCATGTTATGCACGTTTTTTTTATCATCTGATGCCTTCAGATAATGGCACATCATCAATCCAAGGGTTCAAAATTCGATAGCACATAGGAGTAACTCGAAATATTAAATTTCAGCTACAATTGTTCAAGCAACATCTAATCTCATTCGAAGGAGACCCCTTTTCGTTCGAAGAGCATCTAACGGGGTGAAAAATCTAGGGTTGAAATGAGACATGAAAAGTTCCTCATTCGAATGACAACCCCTTTTGTTCGAATGATAAGGGACTTTGCTCAAACGTAGGCTTCCTATGGGATTTTAGAGAGCGAGGTAAATCGACCATTTCTTCATTCGTTAGAAGTTCGTTAAAACTTCGTTCAAACGATAAGGACACCTCGTTCGAACGACTTCAGTTTTCTACTAAATGAACTTTAAGCCACAAAACCTTTGTTTCAACGAGAACGAAGGCTAATATAATGGTTCAATCTTAATATTCATTCATAAATACATCTTTACATGAAAAGAGATAAAATATTAAGCAGGATTATCACATAAACCATGTTTCAGTAAGAAGAAAAAAATTTACAAAGGAAGGTGAAGAAGGAAGAAATTATCCTTATAGTTACGAATGGAAGCTCTCACAAACAGCGGAAGACTTGGAGACGAAGAAAGAGGATTTTTGAATGAAAAGTGAAGTGAGAAAAAGAGTGGGAATTGACATTTATAAGCTTAAACAGCGTCTTCGTGGTTCCCCAAGTCTAATGATATCTAAATATACTTGACGCTTCATTTTGACGGGGACTCGTTGCCAGAGGCAGCTTATTACTAGTGTACCCCTAGAATGATTTTATTTCAAAAACATTCCCGTATTTATAAAATTTCTATTGAACCGAGAGGATAAAAATTCTTAACATGCCAAGTCCCTGCGATCGTCAGCCGACCACGCATCTCTGTCGACTAATTAACAAACAAATACTATCAACCTAATTTCTATGCAACCTACAAATTCCTTCCACTTAACACTTCATCCACTCATTTCACACCCCTAGCCACTCTAGAGATCTAATACTACAGAGAAGTTACTACTTATTCTGGTCATGAATTAAGTCTTGGGGGCTTTGTTGTACCATAAATATGGAACATGAAATGGGCTAATAGTACTATGACACTTCTCATAATGAGGTGCTTGGCTTACTCAATGAACATGGTCGGCTCATCATCTCTCCTAGTGGGCTTGATTACTGACTACAAAAAATTGATGTTATTAGTCAAACCCACTAAGGTGTATATGGATCATATGATCCAATATGAACAACTCCACTTGTATGCACGTGGATTAATGGCATGTCCCTTTAGCTGATTGTAACTAAATCATCATTAGATGCTTCCTGGAATATAGAAAAGTGTAACCTCCTAACTTATAAAGGCAGTCCACCTATCCCCCTACTCTCTCTCTCTATCTCTCTCCCCCCCTATAAATAGCACACAATCCTACTTAAGGGGGACCAAGAGATGGATACACTTAGCACTCATAAAGAGAGATGCTGAAGAGAATCTTGAGATCTTATCTTCACTGTTTTGATGACTTTTTGTCGAACTGAATAACATACACTAATACAATTCTTACATTTAGTTGCGATTTTCTTAGCCACAAAGGAAAATTTGTAGCAAAAACTCATTATTTGCCACGAAATTAATTTCGTGGAGAAACATGTTACATTTAGCTACGAAATTCAGATTTTCATTGACAATAAGTGTCAATATGTTGGCGCCAGTGTTCCCGCGAAAAAGAAAATTGTTTAGGGACGAAATATGAACAATTGGCAACAAAATTATTCATAGCAAATACATTTTTGTTCTGCAACGAAATAATTTTTGTGGGGTAAAGTGTTAAAATATTAGGCAACGAACTATTTTGTAGTTAAATATTCTAACTATTAAGACCACTCTACTTATCACCAAACCTCAAAATCTCCAAACCCATTCGTCCCTCCAAAATCCAAATACACCACGAAACCCTTTTCCTATTTTCTCTTCAAATCCGATCGCCACTTTCTCTCTAACGACGCACAAACCCTATTTTCCACTTTCGGTGAGCAATTTCTATCTCTGTTACTGATATGTTATGAGATGACCAAATAAACGAAATGAACGTTTTTCGTATCTTTGATCAGATGTTTTTTTCCAATTCGTATCTTTGATCAGATGTTTTTTTCCCTATTTCCCATTCCATGATGTTTAGGATTTGGATATAGAACGTTTTTTTTTCAAGTCAGATAGACCGTTTTTTTTTCACAACGAAATGAACGTTGTGGAATTTCGTGATGTTTAGGTTTTTTTCCCTATTTTCAAATTCGAGATGTTTAGACTGATGTTTAGGATATCTATAATGATAGAACGTTTTTTACCTATTTTCCAATTCGTGAAAAAATGTGTTTTTTCTCCAATTTTTAGGATTTGTTTGTCTCCCTAATTATTTAGGGTTTTATCATATCTGACTGATGTTTTTATTTGTATTAGACTGTATTATTTGGGTTGCTTATTAAACCATTTATGTTTAATAAAGAATATCATAGTCCATTGATGTTTAATTTGGGAGTAGATTCAGATTCATCAACATCAGTAGTTAAAAGTCTTTTGAATCACACAGGGAGTTTTTTAGGAATAATCTATTGCTGTTTGTTAGACTGATGTTACTAAAAATCAGATATGGATAACATAAATACCCCAACCCTTGTGAGTTGGGGTCTGCATTCATATTTAGTAAATTGATGTTTTTTAGTAACTCAACACCCAATTGTTTTAGTAGACAACTAAACAAAAAATCATGAAATGTAGTAGACTGATATTTTAGTGGTGTGGGTTGTTGACTTAATTTAATTTGATGATTGTCGATTGTTTAGGTGGTGGTTTGGTTTGAATTGATGATTGTCGATTGATTTGATGTTTTTTCTTGCTTTTTCCTAATCTATAGGGTCAAATTCCAGCAGTGGTGAAAATAATGTTTTATGGTTTGATGGCAGGTAGTGGTTGGTGTCAGCTCTGAGTTCACGATAATTATTTTATCAGCGGACTGATCAGAAATCAAGGTATATCTTATCTCCATCTATCTACTCTTTTCGAACTATTGTTTCCATCAGTAAATAACTTTTTAGAAGATCATCCAAGTGCTATACAACTAACATCACTTTGCTTTCATACACCATCAATCAACAAAATTTTCATTTATGCATCATATTTGTCTTGTCAAATTACCTGTGTGAAACTCGATGTGCAATGTGTATGAATTTATTTGTGTAATCACTTATATAAAAATTTGATTTTATAATTATCAACTTTTCTTATTAGCATACAAATCTTACAATGAAAATTGAGTGTAAAGTTGTTCCGACTTAAAACATATCCTATAAAGTTCTTAATAACCGTTGGAAATGAATAGGATGAGAAAATAGTAGTGTTAGTATCATATATAGTAACAAAGTCTATCTGGCTTAAATATGTTATTTTTTTGTTTTCTAAACTAATCTTGTCTAAACATAATTGAAGCCACATTATTTTTCTTATGGCTCTATATTATAATCGATAGCCTTATATGTTGATTATGAAAATACACCTACTTATAACGTGTAAATTATAACATGTCATTTGATGTTTTATGTGAACTATATGGATAAGAGTTGGATGCAGGAAATGAATAGATTTTGTGAAAAGTATGTCTTGGGTGTTAGATCATTATTCGATTTGCGAAGGATCATATGGGACCCGATAGTTACATTAGGTGACCATGTTGCACTTGTCTTAACATCAATCTCAGAAATATTGATGAAGTAGAAGATCATTTGTTCTTAAAAGGCTTTTGTACCACCTATGCGCAATGGACATATCATGGGGAATCTTCTAATGATATAGATCTTGATGATGTTGATGGTTGGATTGATAATGAAAATGAAGAAGGGGACGAGATGCAAGAAGTGTTGGAAGACATGCATACAGGGTTTTTCTTCGATACTGGTCCAGCTGAAGCGTTTGAAACTGGTAATACTCCAAAACAAGTTAGTATAATGGATGAGACAAGTTTTAACAAATTATTGAAAGATGCAAAGAGTGAATTATATCCAGGTTGCACAAAATTCTCTGCATTGCCTTTTCTTGTGAGATTGCTCCACTTGAAAGTCATCAATCACTGGAGTAATAAATCACTTAAGATGTTGATTGAACTATTGAACGAAGCTTTCCCCGAAGGTGATAATCTTCCAAAGTCATATTATGAGGCAAGAAGCATGTTGCGTGCCTTTACTTATGACTTTCTCATAGCGGTTGAGATTGAAATGATGCGGTGGTATACATTGAGTAATTATGAGAAAGTGGCTCCATATATAGAGTAAGTTAATAATTGGAAAGTAATCTTGGTAAGTATTAATTTTGAAACTACTACAAAGCTTATTGTTTAAATTATTACAACTGTTACTGAGCATATGGAGGAGTTGAAGAAAGAAGGCCCTTTGAATTTAGAAGAGAGAAGTCGAAAGAATTTTCCTAGCTGGTTTGAAGAACGTGTAAGTTAAAGCAAAGTTATAATAACATGATATTGATGTATAAATTTAATTATTTTTTAAGTAATATAATTGGCCTAACTTATATCATTCAAATTTTTCGTTTAATAGATGAAGAAGTTGTATGGACAAAAGTCTCTAGAATGTACTTCTGAGCAACTATATGCATTAGCATGTGGTCCCGACATACGAGCAAATAGGTATAAAAGTTGCATAGTAAATGGAGTTAGATTTCACACTAAAGACCGTGACAATCGCAGGAGAAGTTAAAACAATGGTTTAGTTGTTAAAGGAGATCATAATGATGAAAAGATTAACTTTTATGGTGTATTGAACAATATTATTGAGTTGGAGTATATCAAGGGAAATCGAGTCCTTCTTTTTGAGTGTGCATGGTTTGAAGCTGATAAAAAGAAAAAATTAGGAATACAAATCGATGATCACTTTACAAGCATCAACGTTAATGGGAGGTGGTACAAGATTGATCCTTATGTGCTAGCCATTCAAGCAAAACAAGTGTTTTATCTCAACGACACAAAATTGGGAAAAAAATTGGCAAGTTGTTCAGGAATTCCACCATAGACACTTGTATGATCTCGGGGTGGAGAAATGGACACATATGTATCAGAAACGAACGATTTAGTGTACCAGGAAATGCTTCATCAATTTTTTTTGAGATTATAGAAGTTGATGCTGGCCAGTTGCAGAGAAACGATATAGAGGCAGACACTATTGATGCTGGAACTGTAGATATAGGCAAAGGAGTACTATCATAAGAAGACATTGTTTCCCTTGATGACATCGATGATGAAGACGAAACACTTGATGAATATTGTGAAAGTGCGAAAGATCTTGTTGTGGTCGAGAATGATGATAGTGATATAGATTGAATTTGATGTGAAGCGAAGGGCATACTCGCCTTTTTGGTCATATTAGTAGTTTATTTTGTTTTTGTTACTTGTCTCATATTTTGTTTTGACATTGTAATCCTTTTTTTTCTTTAGTATTTAGAGGTAATGGAAAGTACTGTCTTCAGTTTTATTGTACCGGATTGTTTTTATTTCATTCATATGTTAATGGAATTTAGTATTATTACTTTCTTCAGTTTTGTTATGCCAGATTCTTTTTATTTCATGCACAATATATCATATATATCATTTAATATATACTATATTCCCTAAATTGTTTAAATTACATTAGTGTGTGATTTGATGTTCTTTTTCAGTATGGCACTATGAAGACGTCTTCGGTCAAATAGCATGAGGGAGGCACCCTCGGCTCCCCCGGCACCATCGTGGCAAGGGGCTTCAGAGGATAATCAAAGATACTGGGCAAAAGATGCGTATTGAGATATTGGAGGAGAAAAATAGGCCACTTGACAAAGAGCAGTCCGTTAAATTATGAAATGAGCTCAGGATTATCATTCGTAACATAATTCCAGTCCCAACCAAATGGAAAGACCTCACTGAAGCTGATAAGAGAAAGGCTTTCAACAGACTCGATATAAGTAATTTCTTATTTGAAAATGGCATTGCTGAACCAGTCCTTAAATATCATATTATATGACCATAATTTGCGTATTGTTGTGTAAATATCATCTTTTGGTTTTGATGACGTCTTTATAGACATGATTGATTACAAGTATATTGTCTTGGCTGCTAAAACTCTAAGCAGCGGCCTTCATAGCCTTATTTTGAGGTGACAGTCCTCGAAAAATTTGAAAATTAGTTTCCCCTCGACCATGGGTTTTCATACATGTATTTTGTGTCCCTGATATTTCTAGTATATAAAGAATATTAGGGGTGTCGGTTTTATAAGTGAGAGGCAAATTACGCCTGCATCAGCCGTGGATAATTGGTTCTCAAATTAAGAAGTGACCCACGTAAAATATCTGTCTTTACTTTCGATTATTAATTACGTTGTTACCACTGTATGCTATATTTGTAATCAGGGTTAATTCATTAGCACACCTCCTCTCATACAGTCGAAAATTATGATGACAATATTCTCTAGATATGCAGGTTTTCAGCTGTTCTTTCTTTCTAACACCATACTTTTTATTGGTTAAAACATTAGGATGACTTTGGCCTCGTCAAATGAAACAGCTAGCTCATCACCGAGTTTTTCCTACTTCCAACATTTCTTAAATTTGATCCTATATTTTCTAGATTTGGAGTATGAGGAGATTTGGAATTAGATTTTGGACACTGGAGGGGTTTATAGCATAGGGTTGGTTTTCAGAGAATGGTTAGGAGTCATTAAGATAATTAGGAGAGTCCAATTAGAGGTGTTGGATCATACTACAATGCTGGGGAAAGAGATGGTGTATAAACCTTCAAATGACGGTGAATTCAATTTAAAATCAGCATATCAATTGATCAGGGGTTCTGGAGTAGAAAATTAAACTCGAAAGTAATAATGGTCTAAAATATTCTTATTAAAAAAATCATTTTTGCTTGAACGTCTCTTCATAGAGCCATTCCCACCGATGAAAACATACCAAGATTTGGTAGTTGATTTTGCCTTAGATTCAATGCTGTGGAAATCAAGAGGATTCAGTGAATCACATACTGTTGCATAGTCCGCTGGCTCAAAAACTGTGGAATTATTACGTAAATATGGTGGAAGTTTTACCTTCATTCAATTATATAAAAGCTATGTAAATGTGTTGGTGGTTAGCTAATGCTCGATGGGATTATTTAAAATTTGTACATCAATTGTTTCCTCTGTTAATTATTTGGGACATATGGAGTTCTAGATGTCAAAGATTCTTTGAAGCTCAAGAGATTAATGCTGCAATTAGAATCAAATAAGTTGAAGAAAGAATATCTGCAATTGGTGCTTCTAAATAGTTTAATATCCTTTTCAGTGAGATAAACTCAATTATAATTTAAGAATTCCAACTTATAATGATTTTCATCATAACCAAATGGTCCAAGCCTCTGCTTAGAGTTTTAGCAATAAATAATTGAGTTTTAGAATCAAATCAGTTGGAATTCTAAATAGTCTAAAACCTCCAAGTTTCATCATAACCAAATGGTCCAGGCCTCCTAAAGGATCAGTTTAGCTAAATGCTGATGGTTCCAGCAAAGGAAATCCAAGTGATAATAGTATAAGTGGTATAATCAGAGGTGAAAAAGGGGAACTGAAGTTGTCTTTCTCTTACTCTATTGACCATATGTTATAGAAAGCCTAAGCAGCCTTACTGGGAGATTTGGCAGGATTCGACGGAGACTTGGGTTCCTTTGAGGCTGTCTTCTTTGGCAGCAGAACTGCGTTGATGTTCGGGAGGACTCCACCGTGGGCAAATGTCACTCTGGCAAGCAATTTTGCAAGCTCCTCACCGTTTATGACTACCAAATGCCTTGGGATAATTCTATTCTTTTTGTTGTCACGAGCAGCGTTGCCAGCCAATTCAAGAACCTCAGCAGCTAGGTATTCAAGCACGGCCGCCAAGTAAATAGGAGAACCGGTTCCAACACGTTGAGCGTATCTTCCCTTTTTGAGGTAACACCTAATTCTGCCGACGGGGAATTGAAGGTCAGATTTGACGGATCTTAAAACGGGCTTCTTCTTTGGCCCTCCTGCTTTCCTTCCAGCGGCACCCTTCTTCACCTTATTAGTTGTATGAGCTATCGAGCACGATACTCTATTGACCATTTTACTAGTTTAATGGCTGAAATTTTGGCTATTAAAACTGCTCTTCAGTTAAGCATATAGCAAGGCTTAGATAAGGTCTTCAGTTAAGCATATAGCAAGGCTATTTATAATATGATCATTGGCTAGTGGAAACCTTCATGGAAGTATAAAACAGTTCAGATCTGGAGACAAAGCAACAAAATAGTTCAAAAAGTTTTTTATTTTTAATGATTTTCCTGATTCGATTAAAGAAATCTTTAATGCTGATAGATTAGGCCTTCCAAGCATTAGACAATTTTAATGATTCAATTCTTTGGTACGGAGGGGAGGCCATTTCTCCTTAAATTAGTAAATTCATGAGATTAATATCCTCTTCGAAAAAAAGAATCTCAAATGTTTTGTTTTGAGAATAAAAAATTACATGTGATGCATGAATGGAATTTGAATTATATGATGCATTGTATATGAGTTACCTGTCTGATTAATTTGAATTGGAGATACTATTGGTGGTTATCATTGTATGAACATTACATATGCTTTTTTATTTATCATTTTTTTTGTGGGAACACTCACAGTTTTATATATTTTCTGGGAATAAGGGAAGGTTTTTAAGCCTCTTCCCTTCATAAAAATATATTCATATAATACATTCTGTGAATCAGCAATAAATAATTTATGCTTGTTCGGTATGACGTTTATACATATTTAGTTATTAATTTGCTATTCCTTGTATCATTTCTGCAGGAAATAAGGTTCTAAGCCAGCTACATCATCTAAACATTGTGCAGTATTATGGTAGTGAAATAGTGAGTAATTTTCCTGTGCACAATTGGTGTTATTGTCAACACGAGACATTTGTCCGCTTAGACGCTTAATGAGAATTTTACTATATATGCATGTAGGTTGGTGATAGGTTTTACATATATTTGGAGTATGTTCATCCTAGTTCAATTAATAAATATATACACGACCACTGCAAATAAATCACGGAATCTATTGTACGCAATTTCACTCGCCACATTCTCTCTGGGTTGGCTTACTTGGATAGCACTAAGACAATACACAGGTAATACAATACACGCCTTTTGTGCCAAGGCTCAAGGTGCAATGAAGGCATTTTTTAAAAGCCCCATTTTATTTTGATATATAAGATTTGATGGCTTTGCTTGTATCTGCTGACCTTTTTAGACATCTAATTCACTGAAAATCTTCTAAGACACGTCTGAGTAATCAAAATACCCTACTTTCATTTTTTTACGGAAATGGCCCAGCCAATCAAGCAATACCACAATGCCACACTGCTATCATCATCCTATATCACCTCTTCTGTAGAGGCTGCAAGACAAATACTAATAGGAAGGCCATTCCAATCTTCTACAAAGAAGGTTTCCTTTGTTGTAAGGCTGCTTCTACTCCCCCTGTTAAGGTACCCTCTCTGTTTCCCACACACACAATAAAAATGCAAATCATTTTGATTGATAATTGATAGATACTAATACATACATCAAAACCCCCACCCCTTTCTCACAACTCAATATAAAACAGTGAGAGCAGAAATGGGATATCCTCACACTATATCATTGAGTATGCATTACAAGAACTAGTTCTTCATGCATACGTTGATTGTTTTTCAAACTAATTTCCGACAAAATAAAAAAGGGAAAAAAAGAGACTCAAATTAAGAGTGCACTTTAAAATCAATTAATCAAATTGTTTGCTATTCAAGTTTAAATTTTAGCGATTGATTAAATTTTACTTTTTTAATCAATGCCATAGACTATGTTAAGAGTCAACTTTTATTTAAAAAGTTCCGGATTTCAAACTCGGACTCTTAACTAGAGTAGGATAAAATATACAAGGAAGTTTGTAGCCATAAGAACTTGAATCCAACTCTATTAATTTTTGTCTGATTAAAATTCTTGTATTTCAATGGCTTAAAAATTATAGATGTAATCCGTTTTCTTTTATTTTCTTTGCAGAATGAGATGAAACGCCTGGAATCCGAATCAACATCTGAGGATGGTACCATGATGAGCTCAGACGAGATAGCAGATAAAGTTCTTGGCACAAGGTCGGGATATATTAACGGTCTTAGGTATGGTTCCAAAAGAAAGGATTCTAGAATTAATATAATGTGCTTGAGGAATGCCGAATTGGAAGAGGCACTTAAGCAGTCTATAAAAGTTCAAGAAGATTTGATGGATCTTCTGCAAGCTCGTGAGGCAGAGGCAAAAATTCAACGAGAAGAGTCAGTGGCACAAAAGTCCACTATGGAGACTCAGCGTGCAATGCTAGATGCTATTCTAGTTCGACAAGCGGAGTCCGATAAGTAGATTCAGTCATTGATCACATCACGTGCCTCATCTTCCGAACGATGGTAATCTAGACGTGCTTTAGTTTTCTACTCGTATGCTTTTTAAAATCCCATTTTATTTTAGCTAATGCTATTGTATGCTCTTAATTGCAGATTTGATGTGACAGGAAGCTATTTTTGGGGCGCCATAAACTTTTGACATTTGCAAACGGAATCAGGGACTTCTAAGTTCTTTAACTAGTTTAAGTTATTTTTTGCACCATGGATATTTCTCGTTTGTAAGGGAATTAAATGTGGGACTTGTACGTCCTTTAACTAAAGCTTAGTTGACTTGACAATGTGTTTGTATGTGACTTAATGTGGATTTTATTTATGATAATTTAGTTATTTTGTGGGTTTTAACGAATGTGTTTTTTTAGATGGTTATTTGTTTAAATATCGTGGTATACATTAATTTATCAAATTCAAAATAAAATATATATATGTGGAAACATTCCCTTATCAAAATAAATGCCTTAGTAGTTAAATATGCAATTGAAAAGTAAAAGCGCGGCTTAAGATTTGATAGTTTATTATTGAAAAATTAATGATTAAGAATAATTCTCCAACAATTAAATTTCGTAGCCAATAGCCTTTGAGGAAAGGTACAATTTTTGTAGCTAAAAGCTTCGAATGATTAGTTTACTTATAGAATTGGCAACGAAATGTAGACAATTACCAACGAGATGTTGAACAATTAGCTACAAAACAAATTGAAAATTTCATAGCTAAAAGTTTCTTACACTAGTTTACCTAAAGAATTGGCAACGAAATTTAGATATTTAACAACGAAATGTTAGACTAATAGCTACGAAACAAATTGTAGCCTAAATATGGTATTTATCCACGAAAATAATTTCGTAGCAAATGACCTTAACAATTGGCAACGAAAGTTTTTTTCGTGGCCAAATACATTTAGCAACGGGCCTTTAGCCACGAACTTGTTATGAAATAATTTTCGTTGTCAAAAACTATCAGCAACGAAATATGAACTTTTGGCTACGAAACAATTCGCAGTTAAATGTGAGAATTGTTGTAGTGATACACCTCCATAGCACATGTGGATGCAAACACCACGTTAGACCGAACCACGTTAATCCCTTACTTCTTTCTACGTCTCTCATCTTTCTGTTCGATCTAGACCGTTAATCTCTTTATTTGTTATTATTCATCATTGGGATTTATCATCTAAGACTTACAAATCCATATACCAATTTTAGACGATAACACTTGTGTTTCCATAATGTTAAAGTATGCAAAACTTCATTGGGTTCCTCAAAGTCAATGAAAATAATTATAATAGTTATAATAATTGAAAATAATGCAAGTATTAATATAAATCAATGAAAATAAATACCTTAGTACGTGGATTATCCTTTTTTTGTACTATTTATTTTCCCCTTAATAATATATTTTTTTTACTTTTTCCTACTATTGATGCATTTTGACTTTCCATCACTTGCACAAGAGTAACATACTTCAAATCACCATTTTTATCTGTACGTGACTTTATTTTACAAGTGCCAAAGCCCAATTTCTTGTCACATCTTTTATGAAAATCATTAATATCATCATTGGAGTTAAATACATTATCAATTTTTTCTTCTGCGATTATTTCTTCGGCTTCACTGTCTTCCTTATATTCTTCATTGACCTCCACATTTCCACGGTCAGTTGTAACATTTTTTTCCATTGCAAAAAGAGACTTATGTACACATATAAAACTATAGCCACACCAAAAACTAAGTTTGCCATTTCACAGATTGTCATTAGTTAAGCTATAAACCAATAGAAAATGAAAAAAGTGTAAAAAAAATTAGGATGAAATCCTAAAAAATCTCTCAAATATTTTTTAATACATATTTAATTCAAAATTTTTATTTTGTATTAAAAAATCTCTTAAACATTCATTTAACTAATATTTTCTTAAGAATTTTTTAGTGCAAAATAAAAAGACTTAAATTAAACGTGTATTAAAAAATATTCGAGGGAGTATTTGATGTGTGCCCAGAAAAATTAACTTCAACATTGCAAATGACAGTTAAAAGAAAATCTGAAAACCAAACTCCATCTCACTGGTTTAATACAAACAAAACTCCATTTTAGTGATACTATGCTGAATCATCCCACCGCCAGAGGGTATAAAACGAAACAATTTTTTTTTTCCTAAATAAAACTTCCGGAATTGTAACCCTTTTTTCATCTTTTTTTTTATTTTCTTCCTTTGAAATAAAAAATTTGAAGATTAGTAATGTTGAAAATTAAGAATATCAATAACTTACCAATAGAAAAATGGTGGACCGACTGCAGAATTGTGAGCTTCAGCGCTGACGATTTACTTAATAGTGGAGAGAGGATTATTCCCTCTGTTTGTGCTTTTTCTTAACATAATGGTTATATTTCTGGTCCACTCAAACTCAGCAAACAGTTTGATTTCAGGGATATCGCTCAAGAAGAGTAGTGGTATTCTGTTTGTAATGACCATTGGGATATGGCCTTAGCATGTTGACCGGGGTTATACAACTATCACAAATATCTGGAACAAAATGTTATTAAGCAAATTAGTTCAAGGAGGTGATATATTGTTTTCACAATTTTATTACTCAACTCTACGTAATGGACCTAGTGGGGTACCTAAAGACGAGATGGACATGTCTTTTTGCAATCTTGGTTAAGTGAGTTTGTCTAAAAAAATTGTTGTTTACTCATAAAATATAAGAAATTATACCATTGAATATAACACTTCCCCTTGGATATACACTATTTCCATCATTAAAGAATTATTTTCTCATTAAAATCTTACTATGAAAAATCCATTGGGAAAAATCATAGTGAAGTAAAAAGAGTACAATTTTTATTATCATTGAGTCGGTGTTGGACGTGCTTAATGATGCCTCATTAAAACATTTACTAAATAATCATTGAGACAAAACTTAGTTAAAGAAAAAAGAGTACAATGCACAAATGTCCCAAATTACACGTTCATGTATCCTCCCCATGATAAGATGCTCCCCTGATTGATATGTTCAATTTCACTATTAGTAGAGTTGACACATTATAATTTCATACACAAACTTCTAAAATGTTGCCTTTGGTAATGACTTTGTGAAGAGATCAACTAGGTTATCACTAGAACGAACTTGCATGACTTCAATCTCATTTTTCTTCTGAAGCTCATAAGTGAAGAAAAACTTTGGTGAATGTGTCTGGTTATACCTCTTTTGATGAATCCTTATTTAATTTGTGATACACATGTTGCATTTTCTTCATAGATGGCGCGCGGAACATCTGTGATAGAAGACAATTGACAAGAACTACGAATATACTGAATCAAAGATCTCAGTCATACACATTCACGGCTAGCTTCATGAAGAGCTAAAATTTTATAATTGTTAGATAAAGTAGCTACTAAAGTTTGTTGAGTAGAACGCCAAAAAATTGCAGTATTACCACAAAGAAATACAATACCTATCTGAGATCAACCCTTATGAGGATCAGAGAGATATCTAGAATTCGCATAACCAACTAACTTAGAACTATTGGAGTTATAGGAATCAAAGAAACCCATGTCAGTGGTTCCACGTAGATATATTAGGATATACTTGGCACCAGCCCAATGCCTTTTTATTAGTTCAGAACTATATCTAGCAAGTAGGTTCACAGAGAATGAAATATCCGACTAGTGCATTGTGCCAAGTACAATAATGCACCAATTGCACTTAAATATCTTCTTTAGGACGGTAGGATCTTTCTTTATGTCTAAAGACCGGACAACCATAGGGGTGCTTAGTGGGTCTACTTTATCTATATTAAAGAATTTTATTTCATTTTTGGTATAATTAGACCGATGGACTAAAATCTCACTAGAATTTTTCTCGATCTGTAGGTCAAGACAAAATTTAGTTTTCCCAAGATCTTTCATCTCAAATTCCTTTTTTAAATAGTTAGCAGTTGTTTCAAGCTCTTCTGGAGTCCCCATTAAATTTATGTCATTCACATAGACTACTATTATTGTATATCCTTTTGAGGATTTCTTTATAAATACACAAAGAAAAATTGAATTCTTTTCATACATTTCCTTGGATAAGTATTCACTAAGGAGATTGTACCACATTCTTCCGGATTGTTTTAAACCGTACAATGAATGTCTTAATTGGATTGAATGCATACTCCTTGGATTTCTTCAGGCAAAAGAAATCCTCACTACACCAAAATGGATAAATTGGCACCGTTCCAGCACTTAGCCTTGTCACGGTCAATGACCGTGACAACAAACACGCGTTTTGTGTCACGGTGTCAAGGCCGTGACAAAGGATTGTCATGGTCATTGACCGTGACAATACTTATAATGTTGTCACGGTCAATGACCGTGACACGACAGTGACAAATGTTGCAGTAAAAAAAACATTTCCCCTTCGTTTTTCCCCCGCCGTTTCTTCCCTCCTTTTCTCTCTCTCTCTCTCTCTCTCTCTCTCTCTCTCTCTCTCTCTCTCTCTCTCTCTCTCTTCCATTTTTATATATATATATATATATATATATATATATATATATATATATATATATATATATATATATATATATGTGTGTGTGTGTGTGTGTGTGTATATGCACGCACGTGTGTGTGTGTGTGTATGTGTGTGTGTGCATGTGTGGTGGGTGGGGGGTGGGGCAGGGTGGGGAAAGGTGGAGGGGCTGTTTGTGTGTGTGTGTGTGGTGTGTGCGTGTGCGTGTGCGTGTGTGTGGTGGGTGGGGTGGGGAGGGGTGTGGGGGGAGGGGGCAGGGATGGGTGGGGGGTGGGGTTGGGGGGGAGGGGGCTGCGTGTGTGTGTGTGTGTATGTGTGCGCGTGTGTATATGTGTGTGTAGTGTGCGTGTTTGTGCGTAATGTCCCTTGTAAACGAATTGATTGATTGTCCCTCATTGTAAATTAGTAAATTAATATATGATTAATTATGAAAGTAGGATTGCCCCTCATTGTAAATTAGTAAATTAATAATTGTATACTTTAATTATTTGTTTAATTTATGAAAATAATTAATTGAGTAGATGAATTAGAACGAGTACGAGATACACATTTATTATTGACATTGTTGTTGGATTATAGTCGATCGATGTTGAGTTGGTTAATTTTTAAAGTGGCATGACCACTAGATTATTGTCCATATGGGGGTGGAATTTTTCAATTTTTTTTAAATTACTTTGTATATCGAACAATATATATATAGTATGATAATTAAATGAAACATACTTGAAATTACATATAGTGCGCATAGATACTAGCATTCTAGTTCTTATGCATACGCATTCAATAGCCCTTAAACCCGTTCGAGAGTCATTACCCCTGTAATGAGATCTCTCGAATTGTCCCGTTTTGACAGTTTGGGACTGCATAATTTCTGTATAATATTCTTAGTGGCTTAGAATTGTTACTTTTGGAGGAAGTTCTGCAGTCGTATCCTAATATTCTCTGGGTACATACTAGATTGACAAGTGTGACTATTATTTCAATTGATCAATTGAAATAACACTCACACTTGCCAATCTACGCCGTGTACTTGAAGAACTATGGGGATATGCTGCCGAATTTTTTTCAAATTATAACAATGTGCATGAGCTGTTAAGTAAATTACAGAAAAATGCGGTCTTGAATGAGATAGGACCACTCACCCTTTAGAGGAGATGGATGAAATAGAAATTTCTATTATAAATTAAATTTGAATATAAATAAGACATAATTAAATGAAACATACTATAAATCTAAGTTTTGTTTATACTAATCCATGAATATACGCTTCGTACCTTTAATAGATTATTAGTTGTGGTAGTTGTGATGGGATATCCGAAATACAAAGAGTGGATGGGTGAGACTAGAATGGTAAGGTGTTTGAGTGCTAGGTGTAAGAATGGTAAGGTGTTTGAGTGGAAAACAGTTGAACTACATTTGTTAAGATCGGGTATGCAAGATAGTTATCAATTTTGGAGTTTTCACGGTGAATTAAAAGTTCCTTTTGTACCCGACCAACCTTCACAACAACCATCAACAAGTAGGATAGATGTAGAAGGGGATCACGTAGATCATAATATGTTAGAGGATTTAGTTGATGATGCGTACGGATGTTATGAATTGTAATATGCAGAAAATATGAAGCCTGTGAGAACAATAAAAGACGAAAAATAATGGTACAATCAGACAACGAATTTAGATTGTGGTTCACACAAGAGGTAATTATAATGAAAATGACCGTTATATAACGTTACATTACACTCAAATTTTTCCACTAATATAATTAATTTATCTATATTCTCAGCTCTTAAAGATGGGTGATGCGACATCAAGGCTTGCTCTTCTAGCCACTTGACCCTTGTTCGTGGCATAAGAGTACAAAAAGTATCTATTGAACGGTTATATTTTTTGCGCTAAAGTGTACGAGGAAAGTACAAATGTACAGAACTCCGGCATTTAATACAAGGCTCTTACTTTCTTTCGAGTGAGCGCAAAAGATAAAAACCTCGTTGAAGCTGAAATGACTTACTATGGTATAATCCGAAATATATTTGAATTGGATTATATAAGCTTCAAAGAGATTGTATTTTACTGTGACTGGGTAAGAGTTGAGGATAAAAATGCTTGTAAAGTTGATCATATCACCAATTTGATCATAGTTGACTTGTCCAAGTTGAAGAGCAATGACCACGTGAGCGATGAGCCATTTGTTTGTGCATTTCAAAAGGTTAACCAAGTATTTTACTCGGAGTATATCAACAACGAGCCGTGGTCAATTGTCCAACACGCGCCAAAGCATCTAAATAGTAGTGTGGATGACGTGACTGCTCCTACCGAATATTAATCCATTTTTTATGATAACCCGAATTTCAAATAATTTTTCAATTTGTAATAAATATTCTAATTTGTACCGAAACATCCATTTTTAATGCTTTTAATTGATTTGCACTTTATCATTTTCACTCTTGTGTAGTGTGCGTGTGTGGTCAGTAGGGGTGGGGGTGGGGATGTTTCACTCTTGTACATATTATGAGCTAGATGCTGTTATTTTGGAATTCAGAATTGAGGTGTTTAACAGTAACAAATTATTTTTATTTGTACTAATTGTACATATTTTCATGTCTTCTTTTAATTCATTTTGATATGTACTAATAACATTTTTTACAACAAATGTCTCCTTCAGGTATTAAGGCGAGGATGATGATGATGCTGGTTATGATGATGTCGTCTGGGCTCGGTGCTAGCGGAGGCGACGAGGGCTCCTCGGCCCTTAGTCTCCCCAAATATGACAAATTGGGGATGCCCATTGAGAACAAGTCGGGGCTATTAGAGAGATCCCTCGAGCTGGTAAAAACGATCATCGGCCCGGGGTACATTAGTTGGAAGGAGGTGCCATATGAGCTCAAGTTAGCTGTTTGGGTGGCACTACAGGTAATATATTTATATTTATATGAATATGAATATTTCAATTTCAATTTCGATTTCAATTTCAATTTCAATTTCAATTTCATTTTATATTTATATTTATTTGCAACTAACATTGTATTTGTTGGACAGGAACAATTCAACCTGGATCCAAAGCTACGCGATTCCATCTTGTAGCAGTTGAGGGAGCAACATAAGATGTGGACGAAAAATATACGGACCCGGTACTTTGGGAAGACACGAGAGCCCATTATCCAAAGGCGTGAATCCGTCCCGCCGAAGGAGCCGATCTCATTAGCACAGTGGCAAATGTTCATTGACAATGATATCGGGGAGTGACAATTGGCATCTCTCCAACCGGGAAGGGAAAATCGGGTAACAAAGATGGACGTGCACTACTCCGGCCTGACGTCTTACACCGAGGTGGGGCATAGGATGATGGTAAGATTTAATTTTTCTATAACTACATAAAATATATTATTCTGCATTATTTTACTTTGCGGGGCGGATACTAATTTTACTTTATTTTATTTCAGGGGACAGGGAGTGGCCCTGGGGGTAGGCCACATAGGCTCAATACTTATGTGGCTCTTCGAACGAAGAAGGGGAAGGACAAGGAGGTGTCCCCAAGCTTCGTAGCCACGATTATAAGTAATACGACAGTTTAATTTTTGTTAATTACATTATAATTTTTTAATTTACTTATTTTACTAATCATATGTTTTTTGTCGTTTCAGGCAAAGCTTAAGGAAGTGCATTAGTTGCAGTCTGATGCCGACAAGGCATCTTTGTCCACAGACGCACTCAGCCGAGTGCTTGGCTCTGATCGCAAGGGGAGGACAAGGGGGTGAGCTCGCGGGTGGCCAAATCTAGTATCATCGGATTAGAGACGAGCGACACTGGGTGGCTCGAACGGTGGATTCTCATGACGCGAAGCTGTCCCGTTTGGAGGCGATGGTCCAGGATATGTACTCATTCATGAAGCGTTCATTGGACGAAAACCTTAAGGGTAAAGGGAAGGAGAAGGCGGTGCAGGAGGAGGAGGCGTGGGAGGACGAGGACGAAGGTGTGGACCTCGCTGCTTCATCATCGAGATGTGCGGACTTTGGTGATCCACTTCCCTATTTCACTCCCTTCAACAGATTGATGTCGACACTTGGTTGGCCGAGCGTGTTTATAATGGAAATATTTGATTGCCAGCGGATAGGGAGGGGGTTGAGGGACCCTAATATCGTCCAGGGTGCACTAGTTCATGGACGTGAGCTTCAAGACATCGAGTCCAGGGTGCTTGTCACACATGTGATGGCCGGGAAGGAGAACTCCAAATTGTCGTTGCGCGAATAATGCGGCACGATGTATATTAGTGGATGTGTTAATTCGTATATCGTGTGGCCTATTGACCTCCTTAACGTTAAACATACCCCAGACATTTAGTGACATTGATTTAATTTTGAATTGAATTGTTTTAAATTATTACATTTGACTTATATTTGGATTATATGGTGATGCATATTTTCTCTATTTTGAATGTATATTTGCATTATCTCTATTTTATTTTGATATATTAAGTTTTAACAAGTACAATGTTGCTATAACAGGTACAAATATACTGCTGGGCAGTGGCAGTGGCCATACTGCCCAGTAGAATTTTTTTCAATTCTGCCCATAATTGTCACGGTCATTGACCGTGACAAGTCCTTGACAAAGAAACTTGTCACAGACTTGTCACAGTCATTTGATCGTGATAATTTTTTAAAGAATGTCACGGGCTTATCACGGTCCTTAATCGTGACAAATCTTATCGCGATCAAGGACCGTGACACGATCGTGACAATTCTAATGAACTTGTCACGGTCAATGACCGTGATAAAAAAAAGTTGTCTCCCCTAGAATTGTCAAGATGATTGACCTTGACAAGCTGAAGTTGTCAAGGTCAATGACCATGATAATTCGACAAATTTGGTGTATTTCCTTCAGGGATAGTGATGTATATTTCTATGTCTAAGTGCTCGTAAAAATAAGTGGTCACAACATCCGTTAGTCTCATGTCAAAATTTTCAGAAACGGATAAGCTAATCAGATATTTGAAAGTTATATTATCCATAACAGGGGAGTTTGTTTCCTCGAAATCAATCCCAGTTTTCTGCTAGAAAGCTTGTGCCACATGTCGTGCCTTATATCGAGTGATTTCATTCTTCTCATTTCTTTTTATTACAAAAACCCACCGATAACCTATTAAGTTAAAACCTTTTGCGATTTGTACTATACGTCCAAATACATCATGTTTATTTAGAGACTCAAGTTCTTCCTTGATGTCCATTTTTCATTTTGGCGAATCGACTCTTTGTCGGTATTCATTTAGAGTACATGGTTCATTGTCATTATCATAGCCCTTTGAAATTTATGTAGCTACCGCATATAAAAATACATCATCAATGACAGTTTCTTCACAATCCCATATTTTTCTTGAATATGTATAAAATGTATAAATATCATTATTATTACCAGGTACCTTTGTCTCTTCAGAGGCTTGTATAGTCACTTCAACGACTTGCGTGTTTTTCAGAGACAATAACCTATTATGGTGTTTCCGAGAAAGTGGATATTTTATTCATAACCTCTTTGGGAAGGTTATTAGGCATGATTTTTCATTTGATCTCCACTTTTGGGGAGTAGAGTCTTTAGAACCTATAGGTCTTCCACGTTTCTAACATGTAACAAATTTATTTACTGCTGATGTCAACATTTGTCCCACTGGTACATCAATTCTAGCTGGCACATTTTTAGCGGGGACATGAGACTTAGTTACTTTTGCAGCATTATTAAATGCATCGAGGATTTTATTTGTAATTTCCTAAAGATGCAATATCATCCCCCCTTCATACTCTCATTGAGTAGTACAGGGGTCGAGATGAGATAAACTGGAAGTGTCCCATGTTAATTCTCGACATTCTTTAGGATCAGACCGTACTTCTGGTACGTTCTTTCCTCCACCTAACGGAGGGAAGTGGGTCTTATCGAAATGACAATCCGCAAATCTAGCGGTAAACGTATCACCTATCAGTGGCTTAATATAACAAATGCTTGATGGAGAATCATAACAACCATATATTCCCAAACAGCGTTATGGACCCATTTTGGTATGACGGGTGGGGATGGTTACATGAACTGCACAACCAAATTTAAGTGTGATATATTAGGTTGAAATCCAGACACAAGTTGAAAGGGTGAAAATGGGTGATAAGGGGTGGGGCTAAGGTCAATTAACTTAGCAACGTGAACGATATCATGTCCCTGAGAAAAGACTAGGAGGTTGGATTGTATAATTGAAGGTCGTGCAATAAGTTGCAAACATTTAATTAAAGACCCAGCTAAACCATTTTAGGTGTGTACATGGGGACTAGGTTCTCAACATCAATTCCTTGTAATAAACAATACTCATCAAAATCTTGAGAAGTAAATTCTCCCGCATTATCTAAATGGGTGGACTTAATGTGTTGATAAAAAAATTGTGCTCTAAGTTTTATGATTTGAGCAAGTAATTTTGTAAAGGCCAAATTACGAGTAGAGAATAAACAAATATATGATCAACGAGTGGATGCATCAATTAAAATCCTAAAATATTTAAAAGGTCCACTAAAAGGGTGTATGGGCCCATAAATATCCCCTTGAATTCTTTATAAAAAGTATGGTGACTCAGAAGCTATTTTCAGAAACGATGGTTTGGTGATTAATCAAGGGGTGCAAACATGATCATCGGGTAGGGTCAGTTATTTGTTTGTTAATGAGTGCCCATATGAGTTATTTATGATTCGATGCAAAAACTTTTATCCAAGGTGACCCAATTGGTTATGCGACAATATTAAATTATAAGGATCATTGAGCTTTTGACTCATGACAATATGTGATTCTATGACATTACTTATTGTAGGGTATAACTCCATGGATAATGCAGACAATTTCTCTAGTGTGAGCTTTTAGATTCGAATACTACAAGTAATGCAAAAGAACTCTTTATTAACTTCATTCCATGTTCCATATGATAACAGTTCATCCTTATGTCCTTAAAACTTAATAAATTTCTTTTGGAATTTCTTAAGTATATGGCATTATTTATGAATAAGTGGGTGCCATTAGGTAATACCATGTGGTAACTTTTGGAGCCTTTAATAATCTTGGCAGGACTAGTTATAGTGGAAACATTCGTTGTGTAGTATACATTTAACATATTTAAATATAAATTGAAATTCAATCCACCAATCATATAAGTATTATAAAAAAATGACCAAAACTATTCCATTAACTAATAAATGCTCAAATAAGTATATTGTATATGCTCCGCTAAACTACTAAAGACTCAATAATAAATATGAAGTAGATAAATAAATAAATAAAGCATAATTATTTAGGTCTTCAGGACCGTCTTAGATAGTTCTCCAAGCATATTATTAATTGTCTCATCATTAATAGCATTTCCATTCTCATCTTCAATCAGTTTCATGAAGTCTCCAACGGTCTTCAATACCTTCCACAATGTTTGTCCCTACTCCCTTTTTCGAGGCTTTATATTTTTTCACCAATTTCCTAGACGAATGACAGGAATGTGTCCAATGCCCACTACAACCATATCTATGACAAATATCATTTGGATTTTGTAGGTTTGACTTGTGATTCCATTTATTGTCATGATCATTCCACTTCTGGTGATTCTTGAATTTCGTATTTTTTCTAGGGCCTTGATTATGTGAGCAACCTCTTCTGGAGTTTGCACGGCCCGGTCGCACATTTCGTGGACCTCTTTCATTATTCTGAATAGAGTTAGCATTCACTTTAGGGAGTGATATAGACTAAGTGGGTCTACATGTATTATTCTTCATCAGTAAGTCATTATTCTGCTCAGAAAGTAGGAGAGATGAGATTAGTTTTGAGTACCTTTTAAACCCTCGCTCCTGATATTACTGTTGTAGAAGAATAGTTGAGTCATGAAAAGTTAAGAAGGTTTTCTTTAACATATTTGCATACTCTACGTTTTCTCCACATATCTTTATCTCAGAGGTATTCTTCAACATAACAGAATTGTATTCAAACACAGTGTTGAATTCTTGAAATCTCAAGTTGATCCCTTCATGGTGTGAACGTGGATGTATAATTTATTTTTGGTGGTCATAGCGCTCCTTTAGGGAGTTACATAAATCAAGAGGATCCTTTACAGTCGGTTACTCACTTTTAAAACCATTGTGTGTGTGATGCTAAAAAAATATTAGGGCCTTAACTTCGTCCTGTCGGGACATGGTATTTTCAACTGTTATTGTATCACTAAGGTTACGAGCTTAAAGGTGTAGTTCAGCATCTTGAGACCAATTAAGATAATTCACCTCAGAAAGTTCTAGTGCTTTAAATTAGAGTAAAGAGATTTTTGACATTTTTAAATTGTTCAATAAAGAATTTACAATCAGAAATATGTAATGCATAATCAAGAGAAATAATGATTCAATATTGATTGGAACATCATGTGTGCAATTATGACTTTAAGTCCTTTATTTCATAATTAGAACTTTATGTCTGTGCCATTTATTTTTGGCAACTTCAGATCAACACATAAAATAATTAAACTTCGGGTCAGTTTTATTATGTAAAAGGGCTTTAAAGTCTCTACTCTATTGTGTCAAAACTTCATATTTGTTCAGAGTTCTAAAAAATAAAAATTCGAACTTGATGTTCAATTTATAAATAACAATTCAAGTCCCATATTTAAAGGTAATTGGGAACTTCAAGTTCCAAATTTTAAAACCAATTGAGGACTTCAAGCCCCAAGGAACTTCAGGTTCTAAAAATCTGAACTTCAGGTTTGATTAAACAAATATTTGTTGGAACTTCGGGTCCAAAATGTAAATAATTATTGGGGTACTTTTAGTGTTCCTTGACCAATTATAGAAATAATCAAAACTTCGGGCTTGCTTTTACGGCACATTTTATTATCATGTCCAACAATTTAAATATCAATTGGGAACTCCATGTTGTAATAATTAAAATACGGATTGAGAACTTCAGGACTCACATTTTAAATAGTAATGGGAACTTTAGGTCCCAGATAATTGATTAGGAAATTTATTGTCTCTAAAATAGTAATTACTTGAGACCATTAATTTTTGTATTACAAGATGGTAGAATGATATTATATAAATACAGTACAAAATAACTGAACTAAATTGATAACAACAAAAAGAATTAAGTCAAACAAAATTATTTAATTACTTATCAGTTCATCTATGATATGATAATAATTTTAAAAAAAAATCTATTACACTTTTACAGATTTGGGGCGGATTATAACTAATTTCATGAATAGTGAATAGAAGCAAACATAAAAAGGTAATGGATTTCATGAATAGTAATTTTCCAAAAGAGAACTTTGACAACCTAGTCACTAATAATAAGTCCTACCTTAGAAATGCAAAGGAAAATAAATTTTATTCTTTAACAGGTTGGTTACCTTCACAGATTAGTTAGATGCCAACTTTTAGAGATTGCGTGTGTGAATATATGTGTACTAAGGACGAAAATAAAAATAAAGAACAATCAATTATATTTCACTTTAGAAAAGTTTCTTTAGGTAGATATCATATAGATGTTGTGTCATACGTCTAACAGATATACTAATAGATGAAAGTACAATAAATCATACTGGTAATATTTTTATCGTGTGTGATTAAAGCTCATCTAAGAGACAGAAACGTTTTTTATCGTGCTGATAACGTGTTAAGAGAAATAGGGCACAGAGGTAAGAGTTCTTATTAATTGGTGTATCAAAAATTGGGGGGGGGGGGGGGGGTGTTCACTCCTTATTTATAGTACAAGATGGTAGAGTCCTAATAGGAGTGAACATCCACTTAAATAGGATAAATACAAATCTTTATAACAAATCTCATGTAATTGTAATTATTTTAAATTGTTTTTAAAAAACGCACGCGTGCACACACACACACACACACACATATACTATAGACACCCCATTCTGTTACCACTTAAACTATACTTAGGTCCCTAGCACCTCCCTTCATCACTACAAACCCAGGCCATATCCCACGTACTGACCTAGAAGCCATCGGGTACTCCTAGGCTCCGTTTGACCAAAATTCAAACTCTTCAGCTCGATCGAGACTGAATGAATCTTCGAAGGTCACTAAAACCCCTTTCCAACAGTCCGCTCCCTGCATGATTCCAACTTATGGTACGGATGAACGATCCATTTTACTCCGAAAGGTCACCAA